>JASPKZ010010285.1:0-702500 GCA_030220185.1 Diploptera punctata | reverse complement strand
ATGTCCTACTCCTATAGAAAAGTATCAGGGGATTGTCAGGCTTAACATCTCCATCCATCGGAATCAAAAGTATGCGTACAAAATTCTTTCTCAACATTTGTTCTGCAGAGAGATTTGAAATTTGATGCAGGAATCTAGTGCACAATCGAGCGATTAAAATTTGTACACCACCACCACTACTGGCCCCGAAATTGAAAAGTTCCCAATTAAATTCTCAATACAATAGAATGTCAAACGACAGAATACTTAAATAGCTAGGGATAAATTCCCAACTGGGAAAATAAATATTGGACGCCGAAGGAAAGATGGAAATATACAATTGCGGTAATACATTGAAGAGGAACAGACACCTCGACTACATTGGATGGAAGAAGAAGAAGAAGAAAAATAAGAATCAAAATTTTCAAAGCCGCCGGATATCGAACCTGGGACACTAAAGTCAGGAAGGAAGCATGCTACACTTCACGGCGGACTATGTCAGGAAACTCTAAGGCTCAAATAGTCCCAGAACACCATCTGATCAACATAGTGCTCCATATCATATTGCCTTGTTTAGCACGAATGTATGAGCAATTATCCCGCGCCACAGCCGAGTGAATAAGATAAGATGCCTTGGCGCAGAGCTACGGGATTTGCGCTGGTTCGAGTACCTTGGGGACGAAATTTTTTCATGTGATATCGGCCAGTATGGGACCGGTACCCATCCAGCATCGTGAGGAATTTGGGTAGCTACAATAAATAGCGGCTCTGGATTGAGAAAACCCTCTGGGGATCCGAAATGTTGACTACATGTCACCCCCACATTGCTGAATGATCATCTACCTCTGTGATTAACATATGTGGATGTGAATCCAACATTCAATTGGTAGGGCAAGGGACTTGTAGGTCTATCGCGCCTTGGAAAAAATGAATAAATGGTGAGTTTTTTCTGAAATGTTGTCTTGGAGGTGGCCCTGGCATTAAGCTGATCACTCATCAGGGTCCCTCCATGTACTAATATGGTGAAAATGTATGTGTGTGTGTGTGTGTGTGTAATTTAAAATTTAATATTTCCTCCCAAAATGCATTGCTTAAAATGTCCTAGTGGCGGGGAGAAGCAAATCTTCCTATATGGGGAGAGATTAAACCTGGGTAAAAAACAATAAAAAGACAAAATTTTCATTACGTATACTTAATTAAAATTATAAAATCTTAAAATTCTTACCTGATATTTCAGTCGTCCTCAACTAAAACGTCTGTTGAAATATCTTAAACTTACCCAACTTCCATATCGCGATATATTCGTTATTAATTATTTAACTAACTAACCACTGGCACTATTATTTCCGGAGATCGATGGCTGCTGGACATAACCTCCCTATCTCCAGTTATTATTTTTAGCAGAACAGAAATACTGTATGAGAAAGATAATCCGTCACAAATTTTAAACATCCATTCGTTGCTAGGTTATGAACAATGCAGTCCAATAAAAAATGTTAAATTGTTTTTAATAAATAGAAAATAAAAGTACTTCAAATATGTGACCACGATGGTCTAGAAGTTGTGTTACTTATTCCTTGTCTCGAGAGTCGCGGGTTCAAATCCCGGCCGGGATCAATCCATTTTTAGGATGGAAAAATCTAAGAAAGAAGTCCTCTTGGACATACTTTAAACCTTGAGTCCCAAGTCTGAAGATTTTCAGTTACCTATGGAAGAAAGATGTCTGAGAGAATAATATGTAGCCTAATAGACGGACAAATCACGTTGGGCGGGAGAATAAACATTGTAGTGTGGAATAATAATAATAATAATAATACTTATTATTATTTCGTCTTCTTCTTCTACTTCATTAAATTAGGGCTTTTGACCTGTTTTCACATCAAGTGGGATTTAATAAATCTTCCCATCTAGCAAATGGGCGTCCAAAACTTCTATGTCCTATTGGTTTGTACTTTAAAACAGTTGACGGATTCTATCTGTAAGCATTCTTTTAACATTTTCATACCAGTTGTTTCTCACTTCGTCAACTCTATTTGTTGAATTAAAAATATTAAGTCTTTTCTAATATATTCATCTCTTTTTCTGTCCAAAATTGTCACACCTGCTACTGGACGTAATAACTTAATTTCTGCAGTTTCTATTTTTCTTCTGTCTGAACGGTTAAGAGACCAATTTTCACTTGCTTATGTTAACACAGGCACTGCCATAATTTTGTA
This sequence comes from Diploptera punctata, assembly GCA_030220185.1. NCBI lineage: Eukaryota > Metazoa > Arthropoda > Insecta > Blattodea > Blaberidae > Diploptera > Diploptera punctata. The sequence goes on along the minus strand of JASPKZ010010285.1, from coordinate 700,305 downwards.
AAATTTTAATTGTGTACTCCTCAAAGTTTTATTTTTCAGTGTCCGTTTTATAGTGTCACACAATCGATAAAACTTGTTTAATTTAATATTGATATCTTCCTTCTGGCAGTATGGTACATTGCATCCTAAATAATGGAAATTGTACACCTTGTATTGTACAGTTATTAATGCTGATTTTACATCTCATATGGGATGATAATAATAATGTAAATATAATAAATATAATATTATTATATCCCAGTCGGGACAAGTTTCCTAGGTTTTTCGGGGGTTTTCCTCACCTGTAAGACAAATGTCAGCAAACTTTATATCCCAAACGGTCCCTCAACTTCATCTCGTCGTCATAGTTGTCATTATCATATTTGCCATGTTTAGTATGAATGTGTGTGAATGCGCGCGCGCGTTTAGTCTTAATGTTGTGTTGTCTCGGAGGAAACCCTGACATTGAGCTGATCCCTCATTCGGAGAGGTAAAAAACGTATATGTGTGATCCCTCTCCAGGTAGGTCGTGACACTTTAAAGTTCGGGAGGCGTGTGGTACATAAAAGTATCTATAAGGCGAGAGTTAAACTTCGTCAATGGAATATAATCATGATAATAATAATAAATTATTATTATTATTATTATTATTATTATTATTATTATTATTATTATTATTATTATTATTATTATTATTATTATGGAAATGAAAACCTGAGGGAAGACGAGGTAGACGAAGACCTAAAACCTCCTGGAGTCAGGGTGTATATTTATACATGAAGGAGAAACATCTACAACCAGGAGATTGGATGGACCGACAAAATAGGCTATTGGGAATTGGACGATATCAAAGACATTAATCAACCGATGATCTATTTATTATTATTATTATTATTATTAATTATTTATTAATTATCATTAGGCCTTTTAGTTCCGTCTGGCTTTTAATTCTTTAGGCTTTTTAGCATGTTATTTTTTATGATGAACAGGAGCTCGCCCGATGCATCCTTCGACCCCCAACTTACCAGGTTATTTTTGGTCAAGTTTTTTTTTCCCCTCTAGCTTTGTCAAACCAATGACGAACTGTAAGACAGCAGTATCTGTATCCTACGTAAGGGACCCTCATTGTTAATATAAGCCGGACGAGATGAACCCAGATTTTTTTTAATGAGTTTGTTAATCTTTCCCCTCACCTTTTTCCAACCTGGCTTGGGACAGGCTTTGGTGGATTGGAATAAGAACAAGAGGATTGGCGGACATGGAATGGATGGATGGGGATGAGTGGAGAAGAAAAATATATCTAAAAGCACAGAAAAATGTGTAAACATGAAAATCTGTATATAAAAATATTACGCCATATTATTATTATTATTATTATATTATTATTATTATTATTATTATTATTATTATTATCATTATTATCATCATTATTATTATTATTATTATTATCATTATTATTATTATTATTATTATTATTATCATTATTATTATTACTATTATTATTATCATTACTACTATTATTATCATTATTATCATTATTATTATTATTAGGAAGAATATGAAGACATGGTGTTTATGTTCAGAAAAGTATTGGACGAATACGAAAAACTGGGGTTTGAAAATAATTAATATATATATATATATATATATATATATATATATATATATGGGATGTGGAGCAGAAACCTAAGATTTCATATAAGAAGATCAGAATGGGTATATTAGAGGAAGTGAAGATTTTGAGTATTTGGGAGTGAAATTAATAAAAAAGATAGGCAAGAAAGTGATATTAAGAACAATAAATAAAGGTAAAGCAATAACAGCAACGATAAATGGTATCCTATGGAACATATATATAACCAGTAAAAATAGATTACAAATATATAATTCAATAGTGAGAAGTACTGTCACATATGGAGCTGAAGTATGGAAATCCAACAAAATCTTCGAACAAAAAAATTATGTGTATGGAAATGGATTTCTTGAAGTGAGCAGCAGGATGTTCAGAATGTGCAAAAATAAATAAAATCATACAAGTAAAAGTTAATATTAAATATTCAATAGTAGATTATGTAAGGTATAAACAATTAAATTGATATGGACACGTACGACGATTGCAAGAAAAAAGATTACCCAGAAAAAAAAAACATTGGAATAATATCCACCTGGTAGAAGAAAGAAAGGAAGGGAGACCTCGAAACTCGTGGATGCAAGAAATGGGAACAAGAAAATTGGAGGACATGGAGTGAATGGATAGGGAAGAGTGAAGAAGGAAAATTAAACTCTAGCCACGGAAAGATGTGTAAACACAGAAAATCTGTATAAAAATAAAAAAATAGTCCACAAAATCTAAAAACTGTATATCCAATTAATGTGACATACTTCACAGATGTGAAAATCAAATGTCGTCGTAGAAACAATTTATACTTCACTTGAAGATTCTTGGGAATAGAATAGTGATTAATTTTCCGCCATCATTAAGTTCTTTGTGTCTTCTTTTACCTCCTGTTACCTTCCCCTAGCATAATGCAGTTGTTCACAGCTTACTGTCTTTAAAGACGTAGAAAAGAAACTTGACCTTAAAGTCCTTTGTCAGAGGGGAGGGTATTTTCTTTCATTTTCGTTTTATTTCACAAAAAAAAGTGTGCACGTTGAAGTAAGGTAGTAGAAATACTGAAATGAGGAAGTCAAGGTCTTTTCCTCATTTTTTGGGTGGACACTGTTCAGGTTTTCTAACCTTGAATCTGGTTTCTATAGATTCATGGAAGAATATTGTATTGGTGTGTAGATTCTGGACGTTTTCATCTTTCAAAGATTATTTCTAACTGTAAAAAAACATTTGAATTCTTGAATATATGGTCTCAATTTCTCTCAAAACATTAATCTGAAAATACATAAAACTGTTATTCTCCCAGTTATATGGATGCGATATGTGGACTCTTACTTTAAAGGAGGAGAAAATATAACGAGTAGGCTATTTGAGGACATTTTTTTGGACAAAAGAGAAATGAACAGGCAGGCAAATGGAGAATACTATGTAACAGTGAGCTAGGCCTACATTATTTTAATAGGAAACCAGATGTAATAAGAATAGTTAAGACACGAATGGGGAATGAAAGACGTGCAGGAAGCTTCTAGGAGGAAAACCAGAGGAGTTGATAGACCAAGAATGAGGTGGGATAATAACATTACCATGACTTGATGGAAGTAAATTATACGGGGAATGATTGGAAAACGTTAGCTCAGGTTAGGGATGTATGGGGAGCTTATGTCCGCGCGGTCATGAACCTGCGGTTTCGATAGTGTCAGTGAGAGAGAGAAAGAGAAAGAGAGAGAGAGAGAGACTATGCTCTTCTTTCATACCCCATTCCTGCAAACATGTCCTACCCATCACAGTCAACGATACATCTCAAGTTTGCAGGACATATTTGCAGGAATGGGGTATGAAAGAAGAGCATGACGGCTTCTTCTAGGAAAGTAGAGGGAAAACGCCAGTTAGTACACCAATTACGAGGTGGGAGAATTACATTAACCATGATTTGACTGAAGTAGATTATACAGGGGATGATTGGAAAACATTAGCTCAGGATAGGGATTATGGAAAGCTTAGGTGCTCGCGGCTATGAATCTACGGGTTCGATAGTGACAGTGATTTTTAATGTAAAATAAAAATCCAAAAATTTTAGGCCTAGATATCTTCTTGAAACATCTCTAAGGAGTGAGTGAGTGGATAAATATAGGCTACCCATAAGTTTACTTCATATTAAGTCAAATGTTTCTATCAAATTAAGTCCAAATAACTTATTAGTATCGGGGTATTGTAGCTGTTTCGTACGAATCAGGTATAGATTCGGTTTTCAGGCGGTTCAAATTTCCTGGGGAAATGTTTTTATATGGATGCAAAACAAGGACTCTTATTACAAGGGAGAAGAGAAAATATTACAAAGGATTTGAGAATAAAGTTCTTAGGACAGTTTTTGGATTGAAGAGAGATGTTCTTAAGGCAATATTTGGATTAAAGAGAGATGAACAGATAGGCGAAAGGAGAAAACTGAATAACATTGTGCTACGTGATCTTAGCGCGAAGCCAGATATGATAAGAACAGTTAAGTCTCGTCCATTGTGGTGAATAGGATATGTGATGGAATGAGGAATGAAAGAAGGGCATAATGACTTTTTGTAGGAAAACCAGAGGGGAAGCTCTTAGTATATATGCCAAGAATGAGGTGGGAGAATAACATTAACCATATCTTGAGGGAAGTAGGGTTAAAGTATACAGGGATGATTGGTAAACATTAGCTCAGGATTGGGATATATGTAGAGCTTTTGTCCATGCGGCCATGAACTTACTGGTTCAATAGTGTCAGTGTATTATCTTATATTAAATAAATGGTTTTACTGATGCCATGACTTTATATATAGGTCCATATAATTTCTATTAATTGCCATTCCGTTTTAATTATGTTTGCTATATGCGGGAAAAGTTGCATCAGTTTTTTGTGAATCTTATTTACGAATTAACAAACTCATTGGCTCACCCGTGGGTTCATGGCCGCGCGGACATAAGCGCTCCACACATCCCTATCCTAAGCTAATGTTTCCTAATCATCCCATGTATAATCTACATCCCTCAAATCATGGTTAATATTATACTCGCACCTCATTATTGATCTACCAACTGGGCGTTTTCCGACTGGTTTTCCTACAAGAATCTTCCATAAACCTCTTTCATTCCCCATTTGTGCCACATGTTCTGCTAATAGCAGTCTGCGAGACTTTATTGTTCTTATTATATCTAGCTTCCTATAAAGACGATATAGCTCAATGATATGTAGTTTTCTCCATTCACCTGTCTGTTTATCTCTCTTTAGTCCAAAAAATTACCTAAGAACTTTATTCTCAAATACTCGAAATCTTCTTTCCTCCCTTAAAGTAAGATTCCATGTTTTGAAGCCAACATTTTAAATCTTACTAATTACTTATGGCATTTCTTATCAAGCGATAAGTCAGTACATGATAAATTCATACACACGTTGTATATAATTGGGGAACAGAGACTAATTGGGATTTCCGGATCTCTGATCTGGTCAAAAACCCTGATGGAACTGATATTAAACCTCTGGTGCGAATTTCGGTCAAGTACGGAGGGTCTAACTTAGCCAAATCCACTCTCATCACCTCCAAGTCGTCCCCCCGGGACCTTCTTATGATGTTTTGAGATTTTAAGTTGCAAAAGAGGGAGTGGGGTGTGGAAAGAAACGGGAAGCTACTGCACCTATATATCCCTAGTAAATCTGCAAACATGACATGATGAGGAGAATGCTGAGTTTGCAGTGAAAGATCTGCTCTTGGGCAGAACACTATGTATGTTGTATACAATTCTAAAGCTTTCATTATTTACTGTCCTTAAAATGTAATAGTATGTAAGTTCGATAGTCTGCAATGTTAAAATTAATACATGTTTGTAAGTAAGAATAATTTACTGGTATGCGCCTCTTAAATAAATTCTGCACCTGGATTATTGTAACTCAATAAAGAGATAATCTAACATTCCTCGCAAGCTTGAAAATCAGTGACCTACTTGCTGATCCCGCGGGACTAGAAAGGTACGCAGGTTTCAACTTCGATCGATGTTGATGGATTTTCCGGATGCAAAATTCTGAGTATGGTTTCCTTTTGGAAAATAATTAAAGTTTTGGGAGCCATGTTACAGATTTTATTTAATGAAAGTACTTGAAGCTTGATTCAAGAGGGCTCTGAATCTAAATTTGAGGGCACTTTCACAACCAGATTTCAATTGTGACCGTAATCAACTGAGCTGTTAAAAAGTGTCGATAAGTATTTAAAAAACTAAAATTCAATTAAGAATTTATGTACATCACAAGGTCTCACTATTAAAATTAAAAACTTTAAATTCCATTTTAATTTTAAGTTTGTGGAATTCATATTGTGGAATGAACTTATAGGGGAGCTGCCGCAACAATGTAGAAGGGGGAACATTGTACTCGCGTGTAGCAGCTGTAAACCTCTCTGTATAACACGTCCTATACATACATCAACTTTTTAAATTAACTAACTCACTGGCACCATCGAACCCGGAGGTTCATGGCCGCAAGGATATAAGCTCTCCATACATCTCTATCCTGAGCTAATGTTTTCCAATCATTCCCTATATAATCTAATTTTCTCAAATCATGTTTAATGTTATTCTCCCACCTCATTCTTCGTCTACCAACTGGGCGTTTTCCATCTGGTTTTCCTACGAGAAGCTTCCATGCACGTGTTTCATTCCATTCATGCCACATGCCCTGTCTATCACAGTCTACGAGACTTGTTCTTATTATATCTGGATTCCTATAAAAACCATGTAATTCAATGTTATGTAGTCTTATCCATTCACCTGTCCATTTCTTTTTGGTCCAAAATGTTTTCTAAGAGCTTTATTCTCAAATACTCTTAATCATCTTTCCTCCCTTAAAGTAAGAGGCCATGTTTCACATCCAAATAACTGGTAGAATAACAGTTTTATATAATTTTTTTCAGTTTAACGTTTTTTGAAAGGAGTTGTGACGACAAGAGTCCCTGTTAATGCATAATAGCATGCATTTCCAAAATTGAGCCTATGTTTAATTTCTTTGTGCACCTCATTCCTATTTTTAATTATTGATCCTAGATATTTGAATACGGCCACTTCTCCAAGATTTCCCTCATTTGTCATTATCTGTCCATTTGCATTACGTAATGTATTTCTATGTGTGACTATATATTTAGTTTTATTAATATTTACTTCAGTCCAAACTTATTTGTGTTACTCAAGAATGTGTGCGTGTTGGCCCTTAGTATCCCCTCGCTATTTTCTATCTATCTTAGGGTTTTTACAGCTGCTGCCGTCTTCCCGTGCCAGATCTCCAAAGCCTACGATCTTGAGCATCTTCAGTGCTTAGCCCTCTTGCTTGCATTACTATCTTCATGTTCCTCGCTTCCATCTCCTCGCTATTAACTTTTTAAATAAAAAATTAAATTACGTTTGAACATTTTAGTTACCTTAGCAGTGTTATTTTATTAGCATTATTATTTTTAAACTTTCTAAATCTATATACAATTGTTTGCTACATATTTGTTTATTCATATTAATTCAGACAATGGAAGCGTCCCACGCCGTAGCAAGTGGTTTAAGGCAACTTGCCTTGGCACAAAACTACGGAACTTGCACTGGTTCGAGTCTCCATGGGTGAAGAAATTTTCTCATGGAATTTCGGCCAGTTTGGGACCGGTGCATACCTAGCATCGTGAGAAATATCTAAAATAAGTAGCGGCTCCAGGTTGACAAAAACAGCTATAACTGCTCAGGAACCCGACACTCAGACCATGTGTCACTTCTGTTCTGGCTGGATGATAGTCTATCTCTTTGATTAACACATGTGGATGTGAGACCGGCAGCCGAATGGTAGGCCAAGGGCCTTCTAGGCCTGTCGTGCTATGGAGTTTTTGTCTTTGATAATGTGTGCAGATCGAATATCAAAAATTATTTTAGATTATTGGCCAGAAGGTAGACCAACTGTCCATAGGCCAAGAAGAGGTGGATCAAACTTTCAATTGAAAAGTCCGACATTAACCGAGCTTTAAATGATTAACCCGTGAAAAATTGATGATTATTTTAACAAAGTTGTGTTTCTTTCTAAGCTATGTAAAAATTATTATACTTAAGTACTAGAGAATAGTCACTGTCCGCAGGTACGCTTCAATAAATTAAACACGCCTTTTTATTGTTAATTGTAAAATTTAAAAGAAAATTGCAAGTTAATTATATTGTGTTGTATGCATTCAGACGAACCATACGTGACGATTGCTAGTCAATTTTTATTTTCAGATCTCAGACAAAACCTCACTTCTAATGACCGGAATTCGCTTATTTTTTAATAATACCTACCTCGGTGTATTTTAATAGCTTATAGTGAATTTCTTTGTGAGATATCGAAAATTGCAACCGCTACAGGGATCTTTAAATTTTCTTTTCAGATGAACTTCTACACCTAATGATTTTAGAGAATAATAGATAGCGACTAATCACTCGCCATATATAAAAAAGGCATGTATGTACAAATTTTCATAAAGATCGGTTTGCATTGATCAGAAATTTTGCGAGCACTAACATACGCAGGCTGGATTTTCATACTTACTTACCCACTGGTACTATCGAACTTCAGGTTCATGGCCGCGCGGACATAAGCTCTCCATACATCCCTATCTTGAGCTAATGTTTTCATATAATTCCCTGTATAATATATTTCCCTCAAATCACAGTTAATGTTATTCTCCCACCTCATTCATGGTCTACCAACTGGGCGTTTCCTACAAGAAACTTCCATGCACGTCTTTCATTCCCCATTCGTGCCACATGTCCTGGCCATTGCAGTCTATGAGACTTAACTGTTCTTATTTATATCAGGCTTCCTATAAAGACCAAGTAGATCATTGTTATATAGTCTTTTCCATTCACCTGTCTGTTCATCTCTTTGGTCCAAAATTTTTCCTAAGAACTTTATTCTCTAATACTCGTAATGTCCTTTCCTTCCTTAAAGTAAGCGTCCATGTTTCCCACCCGTATAGTATAATTGGTAGAATAATAGTTTTATATATTTTTAGCTTAACGTCTTTTCAAAGGAGTTGGGACGTTAAGAGTCTCTGTAAAGCAAAATAGCACGCATTTCCATAATTGAATCTGTTTAATTTCTATGTGAATCTCATTTCTATTTGTGATTATTGTTCCTAGGTATTTGAATTCAGCCACTTCCTCAAAATTTCCCTCATTTGTCATTAGCTGCCAATTTCCATTATATAATGCATTTATTGATATTTACTTCCAGTTCCAATTTCTTAGTGTTACTCAATGTGTGCGTGTTGGCCTTTAGTATCTCTCCGCTACCGCTCAGTAGTACTACATCATCAGCATAAACTAACAGCTTATTAATATACCATTGAATTTTAGGCCTTCCTCATTATTTAAAGATTTGATGGCATGTTCTAGTATAAAATTAAATAGTAGAGGAGATAGTGCATCCCCTTGCTTTAACCCATTGTGTATTTCAATAGTATCCGAAAACTGTTTGCCTACACGCACCCTACTCTTTTTGCTATTTAAACACTTTCGTATAAGTCTAACTTTTTAGGAATTCCGAACTCCAGCAGGACAATATAGGCCTATAACTTCCCCCTCTTAATTGAATCGTATCCCTTTTTGAAGTCTAAGTAGGCCTATAGTTGATGTATAGTACCATTATATTCCCATTTATTTTCTAAAATCTGGCTTATACTAAAAATCTGATCTGTTGTAGACATAAAAATAAATTTGCATGAATGTCCTCTCTCTCTCTATAGTTATGGTAGCCGCTAAAATTATTTATACAAGGAGTGTTAAAATAATCATTTGTAAACCACACTACGTTGATTAAATAATCAGAATCCGTCGGTAATTGAACACACTCCAACACCGAGAGTTTGCAAAGCATAGTAAAATAAATTTTCAACACTTAACGTTGAAGTAGTAGTTACTGGACTACAGTATGTATAGAATTTTCAATCAAGGCATGTATCTCCCTTCTCCAAATTGAAACACGTAGTTCCTGCGGGAGTATTCGTCAACATTCCAAGGAGCTCTAGCTAGACAGGTCCCATAACTTGTGTTTATCTTTCCCCAACAGTGATTTAAACATTCCACCTACCTACAATCCCAGAAGAATGTGTTACAGCTGGCAACTGTAATACTTACTGCATCAGTAATAATTTACTCTTCCTTTTTTACTTTTTGCCGACATCTTTCAGAAATTCCATAACATTTTAAATCACATATGGAAATTTTCTTGAGATCCTGTAAACAAAATAATATTTTTAACTAAAAATTGACTCTATGACTTATACATGGTCACGCATATAAATACTTTATATGGTGGAAATGGACCGTTAATGACCTTTTGAGAAAATTTGAAGAAGAGCTGAATTCAAATGCCTAGGAATGAGGTGCAGAAAAAAATTAAACATAGGCTCAATTCTGGAAATGTAAGCTGCATTGTCGTACCAACTTCTCTCAAAAAACAAACCGAAAATTTATAAAAATGTTATTCTCCCAGTTTTATTACATGGATGCGAAACATTGACTCTTACTTTAAAACTGAAGAAAATATTTAAAGTATTTGGGAAAGAAGTTCTTAGGAATTTTTTTTTGCACCAAAGAGAGATGAACAGACAGGTGAATGGAGAAGACTGTTAACAGTGATATATATGATCTTCATGAAAAATGAGATATAATAAAGGCATTGCGATTGGCAATACGTGTGGCAAGAATGAGGAATGGAAGAGGGACATGGAAACTTCTTGTGGTTAGATCAGAAGAAAAACGTCAAGTTAGATCAAGAATGAGGTGGGAGAATAAAATGACCATGATTTGAGGAAAGATTACACAGGCATGATTGGAAAACATTCGCTAAGGATAGGGATGTATGGAGAATTTATGTCCGCGCGACAATGAAACTATGGGTTCGATAGTGTCAATACGTTGATTACTTAGGTATTCCATTAACATCTTGCAGCTCATTGTTATAAACACGAGTGCAACAAACTGAAATGTTTACTTTCTATCTTAATTGTGCCACAAAATATTATTGGCTCATACTAGAACAAAAGGACTAAACTCAGTAAACATTGTAACATTATTTTTCATGAAATAAAAGAAATAAAAATGATTTTCTTCTTTCTAAAGTGATCTTAAGTTCACACTCAGTATCGAGAAATGTGGTTACAAGTTTTCAATATGGCGTGGTATCACCTCTGGCAGCAACACAGGCCTCACAACGACGGTGCATGCTGCAAAAGAGGTCATCAATCTGATTTTGAGGTATGAACGTCCATTCTTCCTGCAGAGCAACTCTCAAGTCCTCAAGAGTGATTGGTGGATGATGACGTGAAGCAACTCGTCTCTTTAATATATCCCAAACATGCTCTATCGGATATAAGTCGGGAGACCAAGTAGGCCAATCCATTCGAGCAATATCCTCAATTTACTAAAATTCATAAACCATCGCTGCTCTGTGTGGACGAGCATTATCGTCCATCAGCAGGATGTCTGAACCCAAAGTATCTCGAAACAAGCGTGCATGAGGTAACAAGAACTCGTCACGATACCTGACAGCGGTTAAACCTTGTCGGTTTACCATACAACTTCCTGTAGAGGTGTTCGAGCAGTTATCATAATGCCTGCCCACACCATTATTGATCCACCTCCATATGAGTATCTTTCCAGAATGTTTCATGGCCGAAATCGTGTTCCAGATTCTCTCCAAATGCAATCCGTCGAGAATCGCTCTGAAGACCGAATCTGGACTTATCTGTAACGAGGGCATTAGTCCACTGTTCGTCCATCCAACTGACATGTTGTTGGCTCCATTCTCGACATCTTTTTTGTGATCACGTGTCAGGGGTACACATGCAGCGGATCTTCGACAGTAAAGACCTCTCTGTTGAAGCCTTCTGTACACTGTTTGTCGCGATACAAATGTTCCAGTGGATGCTGTGAGGTCAGATGCCAGTTGTTGTGCAGTACAACACTGTTCCGTCTTGCCCTTATTGTCAAGTAACGATCCTCTCTTTGTGTGGTGACTTTTGGTCATCCTTGCCCTGGTCTTCGGGTTACATTTTCTACCTCTACAAACTGTTGTCACATTCAGGAAACAACAGAACGATACACATAGCCTAGTGTCCACATCAAGTAGAGACTGTCCAGCTTGTATTCTTCCTATCGTCCTACAACGCAGGGAGTCTGCCTGGCGTCTTCTCTGTGTCATACTGCACCTGAATGTTTACACAGTGAATGCTGAAGTGGGACTAAAGAGAATAAACGTAAAGTACTCTTTGATAGGTGCACTGGCGTTATCACTTCATTGATGCTACAAAGACAGGAATGCTATCTCACATAGAGGATATGAATATACAGACATTTGCTTACGTTCTACTGCCACTTGGTACTATTCTATTGTATATTGGACACAGGAAGGCGAAATTTCAGTTTGCTTTAATTTTGCACACTAGTGTACTTTCCTCCATACATATGTCCGTTCCTGTTTAGTCCAAACATTTTCTTAAACGCATTATTCCCTAATATATTTTCTCCTCTCTTAAGGAGACACTCAACGTACTAAATTTATAATTTTTAATCTATGCTATAAAACTTCATTATCAAAAAATAATTTCAATTAACATTTGTTAATATCAGTGAACAGTTGAAATATTATTTTGCATTATGATGATCTTGATGAAGATTTCCGGGCTGTAGGCCGTGGTCTTGAGGCTTGTAGTTCCCCGACGTTTCGCCAGAGACTGCGTCTGGCATCCTCAAGCCTCACGACCACGGCCTACAGCCCGAAAATCTTCTTCAAGATCATCATAGTAACTCCGGCCGTGAAAGTCTACGTGAATACATTATTTTGCATTATTTATGTATTATGTTCATCAAAATGCATTTTTATTATTTCCTCAGGGAATAAACAAATCAATATCCCCTTGCCTATAAAAACCAAAACACGTGAGAGTAAAATAGACTTCCTTCTCTGAAACCAATCTATTAATATTTGTATACTCACTAAATTGGAGCAGGGAAAACAGGAATAAAATACGTCACTACTTTGAATTTAATGTTTCATATTACGTAATCTTGTTTTATGTTTAAATATCTAAATAATATGTTCATCGATATTCTGAAGATGGCGGCTAAATTATGAATAAATGTACTGTTGATATGATCTGGGGGGAAGAGAAAGCTTTAATTTTAACTTTCTAATGACAATTCTACAGGCTGCTCTATAATTCCCCTTCAAACTTCTAGGACGTGTAGAGGGGACTGAGTTGATAATGTTTAGAATTGGAAACCAGGTCCGTAACTTACCGTTTCCGTGCTACTGCCGGTTGAAAACAAGCATTGCGTGAACGTACGTCACGTGTCTCAACAAGTAATAGTTTCGCGGTTCCTCTAAATCGAAAATTTCCCTATCGAGTATTCCAAGACTTGGTGATTTTTTTTAAAAAAAAAATGTCAATTTTTTTCGAAATCTTGAAAACTGCAAAAATGTATTATGGAGGGTGTATCCGGGATTATTAATGCAAGTCATGATTCAGTTTCCATTTTGTTTCTTTGGTTATTAATGAGTTGAATTTTAAAAAAAGTGAACGCCTCATAATAATTTACTTATCAACATGGTCGGATTAAAAACCTTTTCAAACAGCTATAGCATGGAAACGGTAAGTTTCCGGACTTGGTGTCCAATTCTAAATAGGCCTATTATCAATTCAGTCCTAGAAGTTTGTAAGGGGAATTTTAGAGCACCCTGTATAACGATCGAATCATGGTGAATAAAATATTATATAACAGTAATATTTTATTAATTTAACCATAAGGATAGTTGCTCTACAAAATATATTGCATAAAACACAGCATACGGTACTAAAAAAAACTAACTCACTGACATTATCGAATCCGCGGCAGCGCGGATATAAGCTCTCCATAATCTCTATCCTGAGCTAATGTTTTTAAATCATACCCTGTATAATATACTTCCCTCAAATCATGATTAATGTTATTTTTGCACCTCATTTTTGGTCTACCAACAGGGCGTTTTCCCTATGGTTTTCCTATGAGAAGCTTTTATGCACGTCTTTCATTCCTCATTCCTGCCATGTGTCCTGCTCATGCAGTCTAACCGTTCTTATCATATCTAGTTTCCTATAAAGATGATGCAACTCACTGTTATGAAGTCTTCTCCATTCGCCTGTGTGTTCATTATCTTTGGTCCAAACATTTTCCAGAGAACCTTATTCTCAAATACTTGTAATCGTTTCTCCACTCGTAACGATACATACATGTTACATATATTTATTATGCCAAGAATTATTAACATATTATACCTAGAATTTTGAATATTATTACGAACTGCTGGTTTTCTTATGGCTTAAAGGACCTTCGGGACTTGGAAATTTGGTAGCATGAGGTTCTAGCCGAGCGTTAGTATGTGGATGTATTAGTTATAAAGGCTACGTGTTTTTGAACATAAATAAATGGATTCTTAATTTTAACTATTTTATTTCTAGAGTATAATGGTTACAATAATCCTAAGTATTCTAACCCTAAATAACTAACCTAAGCTTATATTAAGAAAACCTACATCGAACTTTCTGGTTTTTGAGAGAGGGAGATGTGGGTTTTATAAATCTACCCTAATCTACATTTTAAAAATTATCTAATAACTCTTTAACTTAGACACATAGTATGAACTATTCAAAATATTTGATTACATTTCTAACTGTTCCTTGCGAATTAATTAACAAAAATTGTAGGTAGATATACCCATCAGCTACTCTTGTTTTCACACACAGACGCGAGTCCTCTATTTTGCCAGTGTTAAATACTGAGCTTTTTACCTACATCTCCCCTAACTTAACTGTACTAACATTCCATAGTCTAAATGCAGAAGTTTTGCAGTTAGCCTTGAAAACTTTGTTCTGCCATAATCAAAACTCTGTCCTGAAATATGTCTAAGTGTTTTATTTGAACAATTGTTTTTATTTGGAATAATTAAAATAATCTATGTAAAATACTCTATGTATTCATAACAAATATCATAGATATAATTAATCAAATATATCTTAAAATAATGAACATGGATAATTAAATTTAATAAGTTTTTAATTTTAATTTTTTATTTACAGGTAAGTTCCTGACAAATTGAATGTTATGCTGACTACTTGTTAGGAAACACTACGTACTGCAGTAGGTAAGCCGTTTGATATCTATAAAACTATCAAATTGAAAATGATAGTATGTGTTTGCTATATATTATATATATATATATATATATATAGCAAACACTATCATTTTCAATATATATATATATATATATACAAATGAAAATGTTTTCTTGGTTTTCCGCGTCATGAATTCAAGGTCGGCCTCTGGCCACTAATTTCGACGTATCGACATGATCCTACATGCCATTATGAAGGAATTCAGGCCACTAATTTCGACGTATCGACATGATCCTACATGCCATTATGAAGGAATTCAGGCCACTAATTCAGACGTTTCCTTGACTATTTAACTCATGCCACAAATGCTAGTCAATGACCAATCACGTTTCAATGAATTTTGTTTTACAACCAATGACAGTCGTGTTTCCCCTCGGTCTTTATCGATTTCGCTTTATCAGCTCCTGCTTTTGTGATAAAGAAAGCTCCTCCTTTTTAATGTTCTGAACAGGACAGAACATTATTTTTCTCCAACAAATACATTGAATATAGCAAATAATGAACAGATTCCTTGATTTTACTGAGTTGTTTACTAAAAAAAAAATGAATAACCCGTAATGTTGATTATGATATATAGTTTGATGTGTTTCATTATTTCTCCACTTGGGTACATTCTTACAATATTGCAATCTCATTTGGTAATAAATAATATGATCTAGTTGCAGTGAATGAACATAACCTCACACTTCTGATTTGTTTTCAAACATCGCCGTTTACATTAAATACATAAATATTTTAAAATAACTATAGTTAGACAACGATTTGTGAGTAAACAGCTTAATTTTATTCGTTAAATAGTCCTAACAAATGCCACTCTTGATTTCCAAATTCTCTAGATAAATTCACTCCTCACTTCGTGAGTCGTGAATTTATCGATAATTTGGAAATCACTCGTGGCATTACTTACGATAATGGCATGTGGGGTAATGCCGAAACATCGGAATCAGTGGCCAAAGGCCGACCTGAATCCATGACGCAGAAAACCCAAGAAAACTTACTTAATCGTTCTTACGTCCGTGAAAATCTACGATATAAAACACACACACACAAATATATATATATATATATATATATATATGACTTTAGAGACTCGGATTTAAATCCCGACTCAGGCATTTATTTTTTTCTTTTCATGTCATATTTGCCTTCATTTACAAATGTCAAAAATATAGTTATAACATCTAAATATACAAGCGTTACTGCTATAAAGTAAATATTCTCTTTAAAATTTGCATACCTGTTATGGTGGCCACTAGATGACAGTTGGAACGATATCCCGTTGCCTCTCGTGTAAATTGAGAATACTACGTATATACGAAAAATAAATGTTTGTGTTAGGATTCCCTGAGTGGCTCAGATGGTTAGAGCGCTAAACGTACATGGTTTAGAGACTCGGGTTCAAAGTCAGACTTAGGCACTTATTTTTCTGTTTGGTGGAGCAAAAATATTTCAAAAAATAGAAAATTACAAATATATCAAACCATAATTCAGAGCACTTTAACATATGGTGCCGAAGTCTGGCAAATTCCTGCCAGGGAAACGAAAAGAATTTTAAGTATAGAAATGGATTAAAATTTATATGCAGTCAATATGCCCATTTCACCAATTAATGTTTTAAAATGGTCAACAAGTTTCTACAGCCAAGCTGTCATTCTCAAGACCAGATATTGACTGAAGACAAAATTGATAATAAATAAATAAACAAATTCAGTTAAAAACAATGCAAATGATTAAAGAGAATATTTATTTTACTACTTGGGTAGCTCAGTTGGTTAGAGCGCTAATGGTACAGACTTTAGAGACTCGAGTTCAAATCCCGACTCAAGCATTCTTTTTTCTTTTCATATCATATTTGCCTTCATTGCCAAAATGTCAAAAATATTTTTATAATATCTATAAGATATACAAGCGTTACTGCTATAAAGTAAATATTCTCTTTAATAATTTGCTTAACTGTTACGTTAGCCGCTAGATGGCAGTTGAATGATATTTCCGCTACCTCTTGTGTGAATTGAGAATACTACATGTATAAGAAAATTGTATGTTTGTCTTGGAATTCTTGGGTAGCTCAGTTGGTTAGAGCGCTAAAGGTACAAACTTTAGAGACTCGAGTTCAAATCCCGACTCAAGCATTCTTTTTTCTTTTCATATATATATATATATATATATATATATATATATATGACAAGATAAGAAAAATAAATGCCTGGACGGGATTTGATCCCGGACTTCTGAGTTGATATCTCAGTGCGCTACCACTTACGCCTCCAGGCGAATCCAAAACAAACCTTTATTTTTCTTATACGTATTCTCTATTATTACCAGATGTAGCGGGAACTCGGTCTCCACTGCCACCTAGTAGCTACTATAACAAGTAAGCAAATTAAAGAGAATATTTATACTTTATAGCAGTGATGCTTTCTCGATGTTATACTTACAACTTTTTTGACCTTGAGCCCTGGCAAGCTTACTCTGACCCACTACGCAACTACATGCCTGGACGGGATTTGAACCGGGACTTCTGAGTAAGTTGCTATTTCAGTGCGCTACTACTTACGCTACCAGGCGAAGCACGCCCCCACACATATATCTTCTTCTTCTTTCCTTCCACGTATTAGGCCAAGGCCCTGTTACGATACTATAGATAAAACTGGTGCCCCTTCCAGCGTCACATAGGACAGGCCCCAGTGATCCTCGTCCTCTTTGTATATATATATATGTATATATATATATATATAAGAATTAAGTAAAGTTATTTAAAACTATTTTAATTTAAATTAGATTAAATTAGATGCATGATGTGGAAACTACCGACAGAAAGAAGAAACCTGTATCTTACATGTATTCATTAGGATTCAGACATACAGATTGATTTAAAAATAGATACAGTATAATGGAGTTGTGTACGTTAGGATCTGTGTGGATTGCAGATTATGAAACTTAAAAAGTGAATATATAAAACAGAGCCTCGGTCCCTTCATTGAATCTCTTTCTGATATTTCCATTAAAGGTGTCATGAGATGAAAGATCTGTTAAGGGCGTGAGTCCAGTATTAATATAATTATGTAGGCCGAAGTATTTTTTTAGCAAGATTGCAAAATGCATATCTTGATAGTCGTGAAATCTTGATATTGTGACGTAGTATAGTTGGAAAAATATTGTTTTCTTTATTTTTTAAAGATTAATACGCTCTTTTATCTGAGGAGTATAGATGAAAAAGGAACATTATCCACTTATTAAAATTTTAAAGAAATTGAGAAAAACCATTAATGAATAAAACAAATATTGATATTTATTTACTGGTAGGTTATATTAAGATACATTAGAAAAAGTTATGTTCATAGAGTTAGTTTTATACTGATTAGAAGTATGTGATTTTTAATTTTTGAAAAGAGGATAGTGTCACTTTTGAAGTGAAATCAATGGATACTGTGCCTTTTAAAATTAAATGAGAAGCAATTTGTATTTTTCAATTTAATTTATAATTTAGCCTATATCAACCCATAAGGGCTAAGGCCTCCTACAAGCTGGCAGGAGAGCTCACGTAAATTCCTTAGGTGAACTAATTCTAAGGAGTAATACTTAATACTATTTAAACTTATGACTAAATGTTAAAAGAGGGCTCCCTTCTGTAACTTCTCACTTGGTGTTAACATTCATCTGAACTTTTGTCACTCATGGACTACTTGTAGCTTTCATAATTTTGCCAGTCTGCTCCATAATTTTTGGAGACGAAATTTTAATCAGTGTATTGTACACACATGTACAATATATACCTTTTAGAAACAAGTTTCCATCCGGCCATAGGATGTAATATTTCTTCTTCTTCTTCCTTTCATGTGATAGACCTAGTGGTCTGTTACGGTCTCAATCCAATGTTTGAAGGGTCTGCCCAATGATCTCTTGCCTGGTGACTGGTAATTTAAGATTTGACATGGTAATCTTGATCTGCTCATTCTTCTTACGTCAGAATGCACTCTCCTATCTAAATTCCAACCCTACCTGCTTGTGGTGCAACCTGTCTAAAACAAACGGGGCTCTGGGGACGGAGTCACGGCGGTATAACCGTTCCATCAAGATACAGAGTAAATACTGTATCATAATCGCGCCTGCCTAGAAGCCTAAGGTAGCAACCCCACCACTGGACTTGCTCACTTCAGGCCAGTAACCTGTTGTGAGGACTTACCTTACTAAAAAGTATCAAAGAAGATATGTCTTCTTCTTGTATCTTGTAAGCCCATGATTCCCTTAACAGAGATTTAGGCGCTCTCCCCTACAGGGAAGAAATTGAACCATACTAATTTAGTTACACTTGTTTTCGTATAGATGTCATTAGAGTGGTCCATGGTCAGCGTTCCGCCTCATACTGACATCTAGGAAACCAAGGTAGTACTAGGACGGGAAAATTCGGTAAATTTTGCTTAGAGGCCTTTTCATTCAGGCTAAAGGATTTTTACGAGCCTGAAAATCTTCAGACTCGGGACCCACGGCTTAAAGTCCCTCCCGGAGGACTTGCTCGTTGGATTTTTCCATCCTAAAAAAATCCATCGACCCCGGCCGGGTTTAAACCCGCGATCCTCGGGACCAGAGGCAAGGGGCATAACCACTAGTCCACCGCGGCCGATGATATAATATGTATATTTAGGAAATAATTTACATTTTGGTTCATCTCTCATTGTATTAAATTTCTTTAAATAAATTTCTTTTCTGCAGTAAGTACGTAGATACGAAACATGTTTCTTCTTTTAAGGGAAGAGGAAATATTATAAGTATTTGAGAAAAAGTTCTTAGGAAAATATTTGGACCAAATAGAGACGAACAGACAGGCGGATGCAGAAGACTTGATAATAGTTAGCTACGTGATCTTTATGGTACTTAATAGGAACAGATGAAACTCGTACACTGCGATATGAAGGATAAGTGGTACGAAAGATATTGTAGGAAAACCAGAAGGAAAGCGCTCAGTGGTAGGATAAAAATGAGGTAGGAGAATAAAATTAACTATAACTTGTGGTAGGTAAATTATAGAGGGGATGAATGGAAAATATTAACTAAGGATATGAATGTATGGAGAACTTATTCCTGCGCGGCCATGAATCTCCGGTTTCGATAGTGCCAGTGAGTGGATTATCTTCTTTAAGCAGCTGATAAAATTATTGAATTCGAAGTGAATTTGATTCCTTTTAAATGATGGCAATTACTTTATCGACAGTGTTTCATTTTTTCTGTAAGTTGCAACCGTATGGAAAATACATCAATTCCAAGGGAGGCAAAAAATAAGCCTGTTTCAACCTATTTTAAATCATCATTAAGATAAAGTTTTACGTATAAGTAAATAAAAATTATAGGAAATACGATTGACCCTTTAGTTGCTGACATCATATTATGTCTTGCTATTGATGAAGTGGATAGTCTATCTTTAGCAATAAACTGCACTCTAGATTGTATCAATACAAAACGCAATATTTAGTATCTAATTCGATAGAATTAATGACATTATCATCATCATCTTCTTCACAAATTGAACTTCAACAGTTCGTTCCGGTCTCGTGCAGAAAACTGATCTCTCCATCGTGCTCTAGGCCGTCCCAAACATCTGCCTTACACGTGAATAACTGCCCTATTATGAGTATATGGTCGAACTAATTTTGTTTATATTTTTTGCGCGATGGTGCGTTTTGTCGTACTTACAGCAATGTCGATCATGATTGAAAGTTCAACTTCCCACATTTCGGGGTTGCCAAACCTATATAACTATACTGTAATATTACATATTACAAACCACGTGTGGGAAGTAAAACCACTGCCCTCTATGTATACTACGTACAATGTATATATACAAAAATATATCCAAAAATGTAGTGTTAATATGCATTAAACGAAACGATTCATTGCATTTTAAATGAACTGAACTTTATTTGAATCAATATAAAACAATAAATATGTATTACCGCCATTTTATGACTGATTGGTTTCACGGCCTGTAACCTGAACTAATAAACATTGCCCACGCTGTTAACGTTAGTCAGTTGTTTATAATGAACGCAAATATTTCCAACAAAGATGTTATTATTTTACTATTATTTATTATTTTGAAAACACCATCGCGCAAAAAAAAAAAAGTACAACGCACGTTTGTGAAGTGTTTCACAGAATCTCGAAAAATTAAAAACCTCGCTATCGCTCGATTTTTAGACATTTCCTCGCTTTTATAAAAACATTTCCAACCTCGCATTGTAATATACTATTTTGTAATTTTTTATATTATACAGTACTCTTAAGTATCTCAGGAAACGCATTTCTGCAGATTCTATTTTTAGTTGAATTTCTGAGCCATATAACAGCCATATCCTTATAAAATTGTAATTCTGTTTCTTTCCTCGTGTATTTAAAACAATTTTTAGTTCTTCCACACATGTATCTGAATTTATTCATTTTTTCGTCATCCCTTTGTTTATCGTATGTTATGTCATATTCCAGGTAGTTAAAATGGGTTGCTTCATCTATCATTCTCTTTCCTACGCTTATGTTTGCACGTAGCAAAGAAGACTCTTTGTATACCATAATTTTGTTTTATTTATAGATATATCCTCGCCATATTCTTTTGAAAAAGCATATAGGCCTAACATACACATAGCGTATTGCAATTTATCTTCAATATTAGCAATTACCACTTGATCGTCCGCAAATAATTCAGTATCAACAAAAGTGTTATTTATTTTAAAATGAATTTTAAAGAATGTTCCACTGACTTAAAATGTTGTCAATAAATATATTGGAAAGTGCTGGTGACAATATAGACCTACACCCTTGTCTGACATCACAATTGATTTCCTTAATATCGTATTTTATATTATTTATTTCAATTTCAATTTTATTATTGGTATTGAATGGTTTTTACTAAGTTAGTGACATTATTAAAGCAAAATACTACTTTCAGATGATTATTTACTTGCACAATACATTAACACTGACTATTTAACTCAAGCCCCAAATGGGAGTCAATGACCAATCACATTTCAATGAGTTTTTATTTACAACCAATCACAGTCGTGTTCCGCCTAGAATTTACCAACTAAAGTTTATCGTAGTAAAGAAAGCACCTCCTTTTTAACATTCTGAATAGGTCATATTATTATTTTGCAGTGACTGACGCCCCAAGAAATACGGCTACCAGATTGTATATATAGTGCATGAATGTCAAAACGTAGCGCATGCGGGAGTGAATATTAAAACATTTGTAGCAATTGATTATACCACCAAAAAAAAAAAGAAACCACTGTTTACACTTTCTTAAATGTATTTTTTCCCAGGCAATAACATTCCAGAAAAATATAATTGTCATAGGACATCAGAAATGAATTAATATACAGTTTGATGTGTTTCATTTTTTCTCCACTAGAGTGCATTCTTACAATATTGCATTCCTTTTGGCAATAATAATATGATCTGGTTGCAGTGATGAACAAAAGAAGCAGATGAAGCGTACCAATCGTTTTTCATTTGTTTTCAAACATCGTCGTTTACATTAAATATATAAATATTTTAAAATAACTATAGTTAAACAATGATTTGTGAGTAAACAACTTTTTTTGTTCGTTAAATATTCCTAACAAATGCCACTCTTGATTTCCAAATTATCTAGATAAATTCACGACTCACGAAGTGAGGAGTGAATTTATCGATAATTTGGAAATCACTCGTGACATTACTTATGATAAACATTAACAAAATTGTTGTGGTGCCATTTCTGCATCCAAACTCCATTTTTAATTCAGTACTTATTAGTCTGTTTTCTTGCTTTAAATTATATTTTTCCTAAACCTTTCCATAAAGACATTTCTGTTACATGGGATCTTTTTACATCACTTTTTGAAAGGTCACAACTTCACAAGCATTATTAAATATATGCCTTCTATAAATAACTAGATGATTATCTTATCTGCTTGGCATCATTGAGCTGAAAGACAAAAATTATTTTGATTTATCCGTAAAAGATAGACACCCTTTGTCGTGGAGTTTTTTTTTTGTAGAATTTTTGTAGAATCTTTGAGATATTTAATTCTGTGTACATTAATGTGGTGTATTTGTTATGGTTTAGGCAACGTAATCCATTAAGCGCCCAAGCAATGGCTTTTTAGTGCATCGATACGCTTTATATATTTAGCTAAGGCCCTATAGTACATAGTTTATACGTTAATTGTCCCAAAACATTCTCTAAACGATGATAAAAATCCAAATCAAATCGATCAACTGGTTTTTGAGTCCATGAAGGACAGACAGATACAAAGACACCCATATATATATATATATAATTTTAATAACATATTGTAAAAAATATTTTGAGAAGGTGCTAAATGAAATGTGACTAAAGCGCAAGTTAGAAAATGAATGTAATAGTCCGATTGTCAACAGTACATATTGTAACATAACATAAAAAATGACTTCATCATCATCATCATCATCATAGTACATTCACGAATTTTGGCCATTTGTTGACCTGTTTCGGCCTCAAGAGAAACACCATCCAGAAGTCTTTTGAGTGGACGTCCTGGTCTTCTTCTTCCTGCAGGTTGATATCTTAACATTAGTTTGGGTATTCTGTGATCTTCCATTCGATGACCATGTTATATCCATCTTGACTTATAATCAGAAATTTTGTTTTCTAAAGATTCCATGTGTAATTCTTCTAAGATGTCTTCATTTTTTTTGTGATCTAGTAGTGTGTATCCTGCAGTCCTCCGAAGATATCTCATTTCAGCAGATCTAAGTCTCTGTATATCCTTCTGTTTCAACGTCCATACTTCGCTACCATACAAAAGAGTTGGAAGAGCCAGTGTTTTATACACTTTCAGTCTTGAATGCTTTTGGACTAACTGTGGCTTGAAGATAGAATTTATTAACCCTAAAATTCTTAAAAATTAGATATTTTTGCATTTACATCCTTTTCTTCTTCATATGAGATATTGCATCCTAGATATGTAAAATTATTCACCTGCTCCAAAATTTTATTGTCCAGTACAATTTTACTTCTGACAGGATCTACACCTTGAAATGCCATAATTTTTGTTTTTTTCTGTAGATATCTTTAATCCATATTCTTCTGTAATTTTGTTAAGTTCATACAGACCTTTCTGTAGATTATCTTCGGAATTTGCTATTATTATTTGGTCATCTGCAAACAATAGGGTGTTTAATTTTCTATTTTCTGATATTCGTATTCCAAATTTATATGTTTTGTTCCAGCAACATATTACTTCATTTATATAAATTGCAAACGATTTATAATTCCTTCTTCAGAAAATCTGTTATTTAATTTAATCTTCATGGTGTTGTCTTTGTAAATATTTTGTATGTTCTGCCGAAGTAAATTTGGTATATTTCTGTCTTCCAATATATTTAAGAGTTTTGATCTCTTGACTGTGTCGAATGCTTTTTCAAAATCTATGAAAGCAAAATGTGTTTCTAAGTTGAATTCCCAAAAAAAATAACTTTGTAAACTTAAACATATGTACAGTAGCTAATGGAAAAAAATGTTTTGAAGGAATTAGAATGTGAATTATAAAATTATTTTTATATAATTGTTAAACATAGACTTTTTTGTTAAAAAGGTTTTGTAATATTTTATTTCGTATAGAATAAAAGGAAATAAAAGAGGTGTTTAAACGATCTCTATTATGAATGATTACAAATGAATATGTTATGTAACTTTTATATTATTTATTTCTTGTATTGCGTGATAAAACGTTTTATATTGTTTCACGACACCAAAACTATAGCAATACGTACATGCGTTCATGGAACACACCTATCACGTAACATGCAAGAATATCGATATTTTGTTAGTCACTATGTCTTTTCTGGTATCACACAAAGATTGGAAATAAATATTATTTTACACAAAATATAAAGAATGGTTGACAATAAAATAAATTATAAAAATAATATTTTTATTGCAGCTTTATATATTTAATACTTTATGAAAAGTTATTTAACATCAGGTCGCCATCTTGCGATTCTTTACATTCAGTTTAAGATCAACATTAATAATAATAATGATAACAATGGGAATAAGAATATTACTTTCATTATTATTATCATTATTATTAGTATTATTATTATTATTATTATTATTATTATTATTAGTATTATTATTATTAGTTTGGATATATAAGTTAGACGCATGGTGAATCTACAAAATGTCAGAAATTGGCTTGAATTTATAGAACTCGTATCACAACCAAGTTTACTATTTAAATTTGAAGTGTGTATAATACATATAAATAATTTAGACATTTTATGCATTAAATTATAAGTAATATTTTTGTATTTTTGTGTCATATTTAAAGGTCATAAATACATGTATGTATTTGTTTTTTTAATCATAAAAATCCGTCCCTTATTCATAACATTAATTCATAAACGTTACAAAACATATTTCATGTTTGATTGCGATCCTTCATACAAACAATTCTCTAAAAAAAGCACATAGAAAATATGAAAAAAAAATTATATATATACACATCCGGAAAATACACAAGTTCATGAAGCAGTTTACTTTGAGGAGAAAGAAATCCAATATAATACACCGTTATCAAAATCACCCCTACATTATATGGTGTAAGGCATAAGTGCCTGCATCAGACCTCTCTCTCAGGCTTCCAGGATTACTTCTTCCTCTTGGTTGATAATCTAAAGTTAATTTAAAGAAAATTTTCTTTTTTCGTAGGTTTTCAGTTTAATCGGTGATCTTCTAGTTTATTTTCCACAGAAGTTTAACTTTAGAGTATTTTATAGAGTTTTCATTTCTAAGTTTATCCAGTCTTGTGCAACTTTCTACTTTTGAAAAGAAAATAATTTGTACTGTCTACAAAATGTTTAGATAATTTTTATTACAACCCACTTTTCACTCCCATGGTGTGACCATGACTTTGTAAAAATTTTAAGTTTTTAGGATGAAAAAACCCTCCGGGAGGGATATGAAGTCGTGGATCCCAAGTATGAAGATTTTCAGCTTCGTAAAAGAACCACAAGTCTGAATAAAAAGGCCTCTCTGCAAAATTTACCGACCGTTTCCCATCCAGTAATACCTTGATTATCCACTACATGTCTCATCGAGGCGCTAGGCCGAACATCTATCACTCTCTGACATCTATGGGTAAATGAGCGTAACTAAATTAACTCGTCTATAAGTTCCCATTAGGGAGGCCCTAATCCCGGCGCAGGGAAGGAGAGGGCTTAAGATGAAGAATTATGAAACTATTATTATATGTTTACAGAAATCACTCTTTCGATTAAACAACATTGTACAGAATTATAATTTCAAAATATCTTGGCTTTTAAAGTGTCAGATACCATAAGAGCTAAAATAATTCTGGAGAGGAAACCCGTTGAACAAGTGAACCATTTTAAGTACCTGGGTTATGAAATCTCCTACTTTAAAAATGTTCTTTTTAACAAACTTAATACATTTAAATATATATGTGGCACAATTAGGATATTTAAAAATACAAGAAAGGAAACAAACATAAAATTTTATAAAGCAGTGACAGTCCCCTTAGTGTTGTATGGTAATGAATTTTGGGTTTTAACTAAATAACAAGAGAAGATCACAGAAGCAGCTGAAATGAGATTTCTGAGAAGTGTAGCTGGCTGCAAACTTCTAGATGAAAGAAGAAGTGAAGATATTATAAATGAGTTAAATATGTTTTAACTTTTAGATAAAATACAACAATCTAGAAAAAACTGGAAATAACATGTTCAAAGAATGAAATATGAACGCATACCAAAAATTAAACTTAATTACAAACCAAAAGGAGACAGGAATGTTGGTAGACCGAAAAAGAGATGGATTCAACTTTTTGAATGAGAATCTATGAGACCGGAACAAGCCACATGGGCTTAATCCATGATTGCTGATTATTATTATTATTATTATTATTATTAGTATTATTAGTATTATTATTATTATTATTATTATTATTATTATTATTATTATTATTATATGTAACAATGTTTGTAAAATTTGAGAAGCCTGTTGTAGATATTAAAATGTATTGTGATTTTCTGAAATTACATACATAGTAAATGTAGACCCTAGCATCTTAAATTTTCATGAACCAAAAGTGTGTTTTTTGAAACGTTGGTCCTTAGATTGTAATCCAGTTTTACGATTTATGTTCTTCATAATTAATGTTTTTGGTGGATGCTGCATATTGCCAGGTGGTTTAAAAGGGTGCCGACATGAGAAATGTTAAAAAAACGTCTGCCCTAGAATGTTCCCTCAAAGAAAATTCCTCAATAATTAAATTCGTAGATACATGCAATTTAATTTAACGTGCCCTATATGCTTTCAGGAAAAATCTCATTACAAATTTTAGAAAATCGTTTGTGGATATAGGGTTATTGGTAGGTTAATCTCCTTTGTATTCGAAACGTGTTAAGCATGCATAGGGTGCCTCAAAGCTTTTGGGTCAAATTAACATAGACTGTAAAGGTTCCCAGACTATTAATCTAAATTAAATTAAAGTATTTCTTCCCTTTTTTCAGAAAAAGCTAAATTGTTTTTCGTAACTTAAATGTGAATTATAAAAATTAAATTACAATTCATTTTTAATAATTGAATATATTTGGTACATATATGAGTTAAACTTTGGAAAATATGATTAAGGGGTTAGAGACCCTCAGCACCACGAGGAGTTGAGATAGGCGAAATGTAAAATTAATCGAAACACTACCTATGCAATATTTTCCAGCATAACTGAGGAATGTCGCGTCGGGAGAAAATTGAAAACTAGGTACAAATATATCGGAACGCTATGCTTTATGTTCAACTGTCTATCAGGAAAACTAGTAGGATCGTCATTTCAAGTTAAAAAGCAATGAATTGCAAATACGTGTCCACACTTCATCCCCACAATATATTGAACGATAAATTAATAAGTACGAGGAATGATTTTGTAAGCTCCAGTTTATTAACAGATCACACCTTATGCCAGCTGCTCCCAACCTTTCTCGACTCGCGAACCCCTTCCACGACGATCTGAGTTGGGTGTGCCACTGAATTTTAAGTATGCATACAGTAGACATGCATAAAATTCAATTGCAAGCAAAATGTTTAATAACCTTAAATTAACTTAACCCTTAACGGTTAAAACCTAAAGTTACTCTAGTTACGGCTTAAAAGTTAAAGTTACACAACGTGTAGACCTAGTTGTAGCGAAATCAAATGCATTCCTAACATTGTTACATAACTGATAAATCAGGCATTCGCGGTAAATATTAATTTATTGTGGAAATAATCTGATAAATTCCCGATGTTACACATATACAACGAGGGGCATTATAGGGTTAATTTAATTTTAAAATATTGTTATTATTGTTTATTATTATTATTATTATTATTATTATTATTATTACTGCTATTACGATGCTGAAGAAATGAAGGAAACAATAATAGACCTAACCTCGAAAACCGCCATTACGGAAAAGTTTTGGCGAACCCCTTGAAATATTTTTGCGAACCCCCTGGGGGTTTGCGAACCACAGGTTGGGAAACGAATCCTTATGTCAACTGCTGAAAGTGGCGATCGTCAGTCTGGATACATTACGTTCATCACCGTAACATTTAATTCGTTACCCTGAAGACTAGCATTTGTAGCTAATATCTCGATTGTTCTGCCAACATTGGTCCATGAGGCCTTTTTCATGGTTTGTAGCAAAGAAAAACATTCTGCCAAGTCACCAAAATTATTCGCTATTTTTTTGTATTGCCCTACAGCTCCATCACTTCGTAAATTTATCTTTCTAACATGACACGAGATTTTTTTCTAGGAAATATGGACCCCTGCACTGTCATGAGTTAAATAATCTGATATTATAGAAAAGCAAATATATAATTAAAGTATCATCAGCCATAATTGTAATGTAGGCTCTATGAATGGATGTAGGCTACATATTGTTGCTTTGAAATATTCCCGTCCTATATTACAAAACTGTAATTTTCAGAATAATCGTAAATGATGATAAATTCTCCTGCTTGGATCTCATTTTTCAATTATTTTAAATAAACGATTAATTCAAATATAATTGTAATAACTCTTTTATTTGATTGAATTTATTTAATTAATGGGCCTACTCACGGGATTTGAAATTTTTATTTCTTCTTTTCGATTGATCTTTTGTCATGAAATATGTGTTTCCATATTTCTTAACTTTAATGAGTTATTATAAACCATTTTACATCTACCTGGAATACCTAATG
Source organism: Diploptera punctata (assembly GCA_030220185.1). Classification (NCBI taxonomy): domain Eukaryota; kingdom Metazoa; phylum Arthropoda; class Insecta; order Blattodea; family Blaberidae; genus Diploptera; species Diploptera punctata. Next base: position 671,216 of record JASPKZ010010285.1, on the reverse strand, counting down.
AACTGCTTCAGGAATACGGGAGGCGTTAAACATGGGAGGAAGAAGAATTAAGTTCATAAGATTTGCTGATGATATGACTTTGCTAGCAGAAGATGCAATGACACTGAGGAACATGCTGATGGAGCTAAATGACAAGTTCGAGGATTATGGGATGAAGATAAATATAAATAAGGCGAAGGCCATTATTATAGGAAGAAACAAAGGATGATAAACATGAGGATTAAAGATAATGCCATTGATAAAGTGGAGAGCTTCAAACACTTGGGTTGTACTATCAGTAGTTATATGAACTGCGGTCAAGAAGTAAAGCGGAAGATAGCAATGGCAAAAGAAGCTTATAACAAGAAGAGAAGCATTTTCTGCGGACTTTGGCAAAAGTATTACGGAAGAGGCTAGTGAAGTGCTTTGTATTGAGTGTAGCATTGTATGGTGCAGATACTTGGACATTACGACGGAATGAGGAAAAGCGACTGGAAGCTTTTGAGATGTGGATATGTAGAAGGATGGAACGTATAAAATGGACAGACAGAATAAAAAATAAAGATGTGCTAGACAGAGTGGGTGAAGGAAGAACAATGCTGGAACTAATAAAGAACAGGAAAATAAATTGAATTGGCCACTGGATAAGAATAAACTGCCTGCTGATGGATGTCCTAGAAGGAATGGTCAACGGAAAGAAAGTTAGAGGCAGAAAAAGGCATAAAATGTTAGACAATATTAAAATGAATGGTTTGTATGCGGATAAAAAAAAGGTGAGTTAAGGAAAGAGTGGAGAATGCTGAGTTTGCAGGGAAAGACCTGCTCTTGGGCAGAACACTATGAATGGATGAATATAATTTTATACCAGACTCTTTTAACTTTACTATCTAACCTCGCTTGGTTAACTCTTGTTTTTTGGACCCGACGCTATTAGGGCATCCGAGGGCTAGGGAGCCTTTCCTTTCTTCCATTTCTTCTTTCCTTTATTTTCTTTTCTTCTCCAGAAAAGCCTGACCAGAGGCTATAAGATGGCAGCCCCCTCACTGGACTTGCCTTCCTTTGGCCAGCAATCAATCGAAGGGACTATTATTATGCTTTCAAGTCTTATACGAGAATTACCCGGAAGGATCAAACTTATGACGACCAAAGGGACGAAGATCTCTGGGCCGTCTGCCCACATCTCGGGTGTCTTTAGGTTTGTATTTTTTTATTTGTTTTGGATATCTATCTTCATTCATTCTATGTGTTGCTTCCATTTTTTCTATAGGCCTATGTATCTATTTTATCAGTTATTGCAAATATTTCAAGTTCCTGTCTTATTTCTGTGTTCTTGATTCTGTCTTCCTTAGTGCACACTTTAACAAAAATTAGATATATTGTATAATTATACACACATTTAAGTGGTTTCTTTTTGTTAGTTTTCTTCTGATTTATTTAAAATATTAAATTAATTGAAGCAAAAGGATACATTACGAATTTAACAGCTGTGGTTGGAAAAGTGCGATAGATTTGGGCTTCCCGCCAACATTCTCACGCGTTACCTTGCCAACGTTGAGCGAAACTCTACCTTACGTAATAAAACCATCTACAGCAATTATTTTCATAACATCCAGAATTTAAAACTATCCAGAATGAAATTCAGACGGGGGTTTAATTTCTCGAGTCTTCACTGTGTAGAATAAAATCATTATATAATTCATGCAATCAATATTAAAGCAATTTTTGTGTTTTATTTTGAATTTGTATATAAGTTATTATATAATTATTTATTATTATAAATGTATTATCAATTGAAAATTTATTTATATTCACATTACTATACCATTCGTATTATTAAGACACAACCATGTGCGTAAATTTTAATTTATAGAACTGATCCAATATTAAGGTATCCTGATATTTCTCCCTTAATAAGGGCGACATAGAAGTAACATAACTTTCAAAATTAGACATTTTATAATTTATAGTTAGATTAATCACACGTAATAGAATATACCAGAGCTTGAAATGTTGTATGAACTGATCCAAAAACAATGATGATTTAGTGGGAGAACGTATGATGGACTACGTTACTATACTAATTGGAGCTAAGTTCCAGTTGTAATGTAAATAAATAAATATATATATATATATATATATACTGCATTTTCATTGGTGGAATAATAGTTTTACCTTTAAGCATGTAAGAATGTGTATTCGCTCTCTAACACTCGAAATAAAGGAAATAAAAATAATAAAAATATGTTATCTGACTAGACAGGTGAATGGAGAAGACTACATAAGTCTTTATGGGAAGCCAGATATAATAAGGACAGTTAAGTCTCGTAGACTACGATGGTAAGGACATATGGCACGAATGGGGAATGAAAGATGTGCGTGGAAGCTTCTTGTAGGAAAACCAGAGGGAAAACGCCTAGTTGATAGACCAAGAATGAGGTGAGAAAATAACATTAACTATGATTTGAGGGAAGTAGAATATGTAGGGAATGATTGGAAAACATTAACTCAGGATAGGGATGTATGGAGAGCTTATGTCCACGCGGCCATGGACCTATGGGTTCGATAGTGCCAGTGAGTTATGTTATCTATCACATGTTTATATAAGTTACATGGGAGGATCTTAAAATATATAATCACTATTTTAATAGATTAAATAAGTATTGTTATATTCTTATGCATTCGCAATGCAGAATATGTTAGGATTTCTATTGTATTAAAATGTCCGCTTTCTGTAGAATTTTTTAATCATTGGAAAGCAAATCATTTGAAAATGGAGAGAAATAAGTTATTTTGAATATTTTCAAAGGTTTTAGTGAAAAGTATCCCATATTAACCATTGAGGATATGGTGAAAATAACAGCAGAAGTTACAAGTGAAGTCAGCATGGAATTTAAATTCTGCTCATAATGGAATTGTACCGGTAAATTAACATTATCTATTGGCATAATGGGAAAAGCGTAACGTCTGATTAGGTAGGCCCGTATATAATTGTTTTGTCATTAATGAATAATAAACGGAAGTTCCTAATTCTTGGTACCATCTTATCTTGTATTCAGTCTTACTTCCCGTAAAATACGACGTAACCCAATAACAATGTTTCTCTGCATGTTCTTGTGGTAAGTTGGCTATGCTGTCTGAACACTGACTTATGCATATTTTTACATACATATCTTATTTTCAAATATGCTAATTTTATTCATTAATTAAATAAAATAAAACTTAGTTTTATTTGATTTTCATATTATATTATCCTAATTTTAGGTTATTTTGGGCTGAACGCCTCACTTCATTTTAAGATATTTCTCACATATAAAAAACAAACAAATATATTTCTCTCAGGTAAAATCAATACTAATTAAATTCATATCAAATTCCGTTGAGGTGAATAGTCATAAGATAAAAACGTAAAATATGTACCTTTTTGGCAGGTGTCGTCGTCCTCAACTATGTTAAAATATTATATTTAAAATATTATATTAAAAATATTATATTTAAAATATTATATTAAAAATATTATATTTAAAATATTATATTTAAAATATTATATTTAAAATATTATTTGGAGGCCTTTCGGAAGTTAACTTCCATCATCAGTAGGATGAGCTTCTGCTACTAGTTGGTGGTGTTGTTGTTTATGACAATGTAGACTCCAAGTGTCTGTAGCAGCAACTGACTTGTTTTTCACGATCTCGTATAAGGAGTTGTTTGACTGGGGTCCGTTCTCATTAAGAAGTAAAGTGTTGTTTATTTCTTTTATAATCTCAACATCTTCAAATATATTTATCTTTGCCGGAATGTTTTCTCTGTGAATAGAAAATACTCTCACGATAATTCACAGAGAAAACATTCCGGCAAAGATAAATATATTTGAAAACATTGAGATTATAAAAGAAATAAACAACACCTTTACTTCTTAATGAGAACGCACCCCAGTCAAACAACCGCATATACGAGATCATCCAAAAACAAGGCAGTTGCTGCTACAGAAACTTGGAGTCTACTTTGTCATAAATAACAACTAGTAGCAGAAGCTCATCCTGCTGATGATGGAAGTTGTCTTCAGAAAGGCCTCCAGATAATATTTTTAAATATAATATTTTAACATAGTTGAGGACAAAGGCACCTGCCAAAAGGGACATATTTTACGTTTTTGTCTCAAGTTAAACTATGCACATGCTGCAACAATAAATTGTGTATTGTTCCGTTTTTTTAATTGAATTTGCTAAGTGACTTGGTGTTATAGAATCCCCGATATTTTTGTATCACGATTTTTCCAAACATAGTTGAAAACTCTGACTTCTAAGCTTTTTAGAATGTTTTAGAAGGAAGAAAGATAAATTTGGAGTCTTCAGTTTCCAGTACTTCATAACAGTTGGTGAGGATTTTCTGGGTTGGATCGTTATTGCCTCCTCCTCGTTTGTCGTTCTCACGACCTGGTTTTTATATGCTTCAGGTTCCATTTCTTCTTTATGTGTTTTCCTTACTCGCTTCTAGGGATCTAGATTGCGTCATGTCAGCGGGAAAGTGCTATCTGATGATGAGCCGGTGCACTTCTCATTAGATCCTCTACACGTCTCATCCAAACCAAATTGAATTTTAACCATTCAATCCCACATTCCCTCACGTCACTTAAAAACTGGAATAATGAGATGACAATTTTTTAAAAATGTATTCTATGCAAGACTTTTGCAAATAACAGTAACTTACATGCATATAAAACGATTTTCTTTTACTGTTTTCAGTTTGTTTTTTCTGAACTTTTTGGACGCAAATGACTTACGCTGCCTCCTAAACTATAACATATACACCCAATTAATGTACACAGAATTGAATATCTTAAAAATACAACTACAAAAATGTCCGCGACATCAATTGTCTATATTATACGGATAACTCATAATAATAATTTTCATCTTTTAGCTCATTGATGCCAAGAAGGTCGGGATGTCTAGACTTCAGGCTAGCGTTGCAGCGCACGGGGGGGTATTCTTTTACGGATAAATCTCAATAACCATTTTTTCTTTCTGTGCCAAGAGGATCGGGATATAAGTAGATTCCCGGGCAACGCCGGATAATCAACACTGGGTATCTAAAATAATTACGATATAAATGTATTATTATTTTTCTCTTTACTTATTCAACTAACCACAGAAACACGTTTAATTTATTTAGGCGTAGCAGAGCACGCCGAGTATTAGCTATTTTTTAATAAAACAACAAGAAAATGGACAGGATTTGAGACAGTTTTCAGCCTATAATCAATTAAAAATAATGAATACCTATTTCCGAAAAAAGGACATACATAAATATACAAGAAGTGGATATAACTCAAGATCAATAATTGACTATTTAATCGTAAACAACAAGCTAGGAGCCTTGGTAAAAGATGTGAGAGTACATAGAGGCAGCGATATATACTCTGATCACTATCTCGTGATAAGCAAAATAAACATAATAGCTAAATGGCGGAAAAATAACATAAAGAACAAAAGAAACCAAGAAGAAGTATATAAAATATATTTATTACAAGATCAAAGTATTAGACAACATTATGAAAGCAGAATGAATAAATATATATCAGAGATAGCGACGTCAGAAGATATAAATATTGAATGGGAAAATATATCAAATGTAATACATAAAACAGCAAATGAGATATTAGGAAAGAAAAATAGAATAAGGAATAGGAAGGGCTTGAGAACTTGGAATGCGAATATACAAAATGCAGTGAATGAAAAACAAAAAGCATATCATACATACTTACGACTGAAAACAGAAGAATCTTATGAAGAATATAAAATGAAAAGGAGAATTGCTAAAAGCATTATAAGAAAATCCCATCAGGAGTCATGGGATAAATTTATAAGCTCAGTAGAACATGATATGTATGGAAGACAAGAAATAGGTTATAAATTAGTGAAACATCTAAATCAGACTGAGAAAGATTCTGCCAGATTGAATATAATCCCAGAACAAGAATGGATCCAGCATTATGAAAAACTTTGGAAAAAGGAGGAAATTGAAGGAAAAGAGAACAATGAGGAAGAAATAAAAGTGGAAAATATTGATGTAATAGACATAAATGAATTAGAAATGGCTTTGAAAACCACTAAGAATAGGAAAGCAACAGGATTAGATAATATAAATATGGAATTAATCAAATATAGTGGAATATTGTGTAAACTACGAATACTTCATCTAATTAATATATGTTGGCAGACCTATGGGATTCCAACCACTTGGAAAACAGCAATTGTCAAGAATATATTCAAAAGAGGAGACCGGAGAAATTGCGAGAATTACAGAGGGATTAGCTTAATGAATACTGGCTACAAAATATATACGAAAATAATAAATAATAGATTGAGAAACATAACAGAAGTAATAATAAGTGAAAATCAAAGTGGATTCAGAAAGGGAAGGTCATGTATAGACAATGTCTTTACACTGAAACAACTCATAGAAAAGAGAAGAGAACATAACTTAGAAACTCACATAGGATTTATAGATTTGGATAAGGCCTTCGATCGAGTAAACAGACAAAAATTATGGGAAATATTACGAATGAAAGGATACCCGCTGTGCCTTGTAGAAACAATAAAGACATTATATGAAGACACAAATATAATTATAGATACCGGATTCAAAAGAACAGATGCAATCAAAACAAATACTGGATTACGACAAGGATGTAGTTTATCACCCACTTTGTTTAATATATATATAGACGATATTTTAATAAATGGAAAGTTTTAGTAAATCCAGGAATAAGCATGGATAATAAAATGTGCATAAATAATCGTGTATTTGCTTGAACGCTTTGAATCATAATACAGAAAAGAAAAATGAAGACGAATTACAGAAATCAATGCATGCATTAAATGAAATATGTAAAATTATTACGATCTAAAAATTTCGGTAAGGAAGGAAAACGAAAAGACCATGGCTTTTAGAGGAAGAGATCCAGTGAGAACCAAAATTATTTTAGAAAATCAAAGTATAGAACAGGTGTCTAGTTTCAAATATTTGGGCTGTGATGTTGGCTACAATGTGGAAAGAGATATTGACTCCAAAATAAATAAATTTCAGACGGTGTGTGGAACAATACAGAGAACATTCAAAAATAAAATTAGAAAAGAAACCAAGATAAAAATGTATAATGTTATGGCGGTTCCCACAATATTGTATGGATGTGAAACTTGGGCTCCAGTGAAAAGACAGAAGGATAGAATACAGACGGCAGAGATGCGGTTCCTAAGACAAGTAAAAGGATGTACAAGACTTGATAGAATAAGAAATGAGGATATAAGAGAAGAATTGAAAGTACAGCCTTTGTTGGATAAAGTCACGAATTACAGACAGAAATGGATTGATCACATGGATGGAATGAGCAAGGAGAGATATCCATTGTTAGCCAGAAATTATCAAGCAAGAGGAAGGCGTGATGTTGGAAGACCTAGAAGACGTTGGGCTGATGCAATATGAAGTCGGAACGGGCAATTGCCTAATCCTTGGAGTGATGATGATGATGATGATTTAATAAAACAATACGAACACAAACGAATAGAAGTATGGTAACTTAAATGTGTGTCAAATTATACAGTATGCAGTAATTACATTTTTTACATGATTTTGTTTTCTTTGTGGTCCGACACATTTAGATATATGGAGCAAGAAATTAATATTTCATCAATTTAAGGGTTATAGTGGGGGAAAAAACAGTATAGAGGATGACATTGGTAAAGAACTTCCTTGGCTAATAAAGCCTACTATGCAAATACAATGCTTTTTAGAAGTAAACTTGTCTTCAGACTAACTAAAGTTAAGCTGTATAATACAATAATAAGACCGGTTGTAACTTATGGCTGTGAAACACGGGTACTGAAAGTATCTGAAAAAACTATTAATCTTTGACAGGAAACGGAGAATTTTTTGGGCCAATCAGAGAAAGGGATGGCACATGGCGTATACGAATGAACTTCGAATTAAATAATTTAATACAAAATAAAAATATAATAAACCACATTAAAACTCTAAGGTTCCCCTGGTTTGGTCATGTGAATAGAATGCAAGAAGATAAACTTTAAAAAGAATATACAACTGGAAACCAATATGCACCAGAACAGCTGGAGGGGGAAAAGGGTGAAATTTCATAAAATATATAGGAGAAATGAAAATTAAAAATTGGTCATTCTGTATCTGGAATAGATCTACACTTATGAAATTAATTTTTATTATTTTATATTACACCATTGAGACTATATTTTATTATAGATAAATTGTATATACCTTTTTTTTTTTTGTATTTTTACACCCCGTCTTCCTCAATATTTCTTTATTATTCTATGTACTTTATTCTTGTGAAGCTTTTAGAAAATTTTATTTCATCTTCATGAGATTTGTTTTATTTGTTTAATTGTAAATTGTACATAATGGGTTTTGGTTGCTAGGTAAAATTTCGTTTAACAAATTTGTGTTTCCTGCTTCCTTGATGATTTATATTTCTTCTAAAATATTAATTTTCTGTCTATTGCTCTCTTTATGTATTATTTAAATTTTTTCCTCTATACTGCCAAATTGATGGCTTGTTTTTGAAATATGTTCTGCGAATTTTGATTTTCCTTCATTTTAAATCTGAATGAAGAAAAATAGTTGAAAATGCCAAAACTTCAATGAAGTTGTAGTCGCCTACTACAAGTAGTAGAAGAAGAAGCTGTTAAGTATTATTATCTTTATTACGTCCTGAGGGCGGTAGGTTACCAGGCCAAAGGCTTTTGGCCTGAGGCTTAGTAAAATCGCACGACAGTGATTTTATGTCTTAGTAATTTACAATGAAAAGGAAATAATGGTTATTAAAACATGAAATACACAAACAAGTAATTTGATCATCGCTTTTTTATATCCAACAAATAACTTTGTTGATAAAATACTTGTATCTAGGGACTTCTTTAGTCTATTCAGTAATACGTTCAAAATGAAAGAATATATAAAATGTTTCAGAAGAAATTTGTCAATTAGCAAGAGAAACTGAATGAAAGTTGCTGCCCGAAAAGTCAAGAAAATAAACAGCAAGGAAATATATTTTTGTGTAGTGGATGAAAGACACGTTGATGTTGTTTATGAAACTGTTGTTTTGGCGGTACTTCGAGAACCAGGCAAGTTTAATTTCACCGAACTCATTGCGGAAAAAGTTCTTAATGCTAAAAAGGAAAGTGGTGATATGAATATTACAAATGGTGAATCTGTAGTTAGTGTTCGTAATGGGACAATCCATATCAAATCGGACAGCAAAAAATCTTGCAATTTATTTTTTTAATTTTATGTATCCCTAAATATAGTGAATGCATTTATAACATTTATAAACGTATTAATATAGAAATTTAATTTTTATCATTTATAGGTTCTTAGTTATGATGATCTAAAATTATCGTAAATATGATAAACTAAAACGTTTACTAACTAATATTTCTGAAACAGTAAACAGCAAAAATTTGTTTCAAACATATTTATATAGGTGATATAATGTAGTTTAAGGGTGTTGTTTTTATAATTAGGATATTTTTATTTTCGGTGTCAATTTTCTCTTTTATGGCGGTTTATTGCAGTACATATCAAAAAATGAAAACAGAAAAAATACAGGATACTACTCACGTAATAAGGATTAATTTCCAGCAATTACCTTTTTTGGAGAGTTGAATAGTTCAGACAATATAAATGTTTTTTATTCTATTTTCGTAAAAAAAAAACTCGCGGGGTCCACGGCGCAGCAGATTCATTTCACGACCAAGGTCGCGCGCGTACTTTATTGAAAGAGCTGAGCTTCATCAGTGACTTTTTCAACTGCCATTAAATCGAATAGATTATTATATGTTCTGTTTAATGGAACAGTACCGTAAATTTATAAAAGTGACGATATTTTAATTCTTACCCAGTAGATATTTATTTATCAAATTTTATTGCTGAAGTGAGAAGTAAAGAGCTCTGTTACTTACGTTTACTGTGAATTATTAAACAAATTATTTATAACTAACTCAACTCACTGGCTCTGTGGAACCTGTAGGTTCATTGCAGCGCGGACATAAGCTCTCCATACATCCCATCTCGAGCTAACGTTTTCCAATTATCCCCTGTATAATCTACTTCCCTCAAATCATGTATAATGTTATTCTCCCACCTCATTCTTAGTCTTCCAACTGGGCGTTTTCCCTCCGGTTTTCCTACCAGAAATTTCCAAGCACCTCTTTCATCCTCCATACGTGCCACATTTCCTGCCCACCGCAGCCTACGAGACTTAACTGTTTTTATTATATCTGGCTTCCTATACAGATCATGTAGCTCACTATTATGTAGTTTTCTCCATTCACCTGTCTGTTCATCTCTTTTTGATCCAAAAATTTTCCTAAGAACTTTATTCTCAAATACTCGTAATCTTCTGTCCTTTTTTAAAACAAATAATTTATTTTGTTACAAATTTTTCATTACAGTTTAAATGTAATATTATATAATAAAAACTATTTCGTCATTAATTGAATAAACTGGTATAAATTTTTATTATGTTAATAATTACTAATTTCAGACTTAAAATAACTTTTTATTCAGCCTACTGAATTGTACCCTGTAAACTTTGACGAAATAGTGTTGTTATAAGATATCACTTCCAAATAAAACCGAATATTTTAATACTCGTACCACTTCCTACCAAACGATAATAATGCAATGTCAGCAAGTCTTCCTTAAACATCTGCTTTTACATAAACAATTCTCAAGTTCAGATTACATACTAGACAGTTGATTTACATCAGTGTGTTTGTTTAGTGCATCTCGTCATTTTAAGTGTCACAGTCAAATTAAAATATATCTTATTGTTTTTAACTAACAAGTTTGCAGATCTACAAAGACTGAATGGTGAGTTAGAAGTTAAATATAATTTTAATTATGCATATATTAGTATACAATAGTTATTAACAATATTATGTGTTAATATATAATTTTACAATTTCTTAAATGTTTCTGGAATGAGAGAATAATCGTAGAGATATACATTTTGTGTTATAAAAGGAGAATAATGGGAAGTTTAGACATTAAATTAAATACTACATAATAATTTAGCTTATAATAAAAGCTAATATTATCGTGCATTTTAATATCATCTTAGATATGTCATGAGTAGGGGATGCAAGATCAAGTGATACCAAGCCAATAAAATACTGTATATTTATACCTCTTAAATATTACTTGTAACAGCATGAAAATTGTTATAAATTATTATCGATAGCTTAACATTACTTGCAATATTCAACATCAGACATTGGTGTAGGGTACAAGTACAAAATATTACAACACATTACAAAACTACTCTCTAGAAAATATTTTTAATAGGCCTACCAGCTTGAATTCGTAGGTGCTTAGTAATTTAAATTAAACTATACATTAGCCAAAATCAGCACAAAATTAACCCCCTACTGAATATATCAATAAAGATTGTTAAATTTAATGACGTTTATTATGTAGCAATTTATTTCAAGCGCGAGGTTCTCCTACGTACCATAAATTTACGACACGGGACTCACGGATTTCCTTCCTTCTGGAGAAAGGTACATTCAGAATTGTTACGCCTTTAAAATGCCATTGATTCCTATCGAGTTTGAACCCGCGAACCTCGGAATCGGAGGCGTGCAGAGTAACCACTAGTCCACGATGATGATGATAATGTAATAATTGTAATAATGATAATAAAAATAATGTAATGATGATAATAACAATAAAAAATATTTGTAAGTGCGCAAAGGACTATTACCAAGTAGCTCCGTCATTGTTTGTACGAGCGAGCGATCTCCACTCACGCGAAAGGTATTGCGGGCAGTCTACACATAGGGGATTTTAGGAAAAATAATTATTTTTGTAGTTTCCTTTCAAGACTCCACTTTAATACTAATTACAAAAAATTAACTGGTGTTCAGGTAATAATGTGGCACTTTTTGATTTTATAAAATTTTTGGTGAGGAAGGTCAATTGCATATTAATTGCATTTACGCCCTTCAGAAAAACGTAAATATTAACATACTAATATTCAAGCGATAGAGCATAAAATCATCTATAATGTGGCTATCTTTTCAAGTTGAGGGAATAGCCATACTTCGAGAAATGTATTTTGTAAAAGAGACTATTTAAAACAATACGATAAATTGACAGCTCTATTACTCTTTAATTACACCAAGCGAAGACTTGAAATTCGGTTCAGATATTCAGTATATCATAAAGTTTCACTGTAAAAAAAATGGTAAACTTTTAAAGATGTGAGTTCAATTTTCACAATTTTTTTTGCCGATTTCGTACGGAATGTCCCTAATATGAATTTCACGGAAAAAAATTAATAAATGTAATTTGTATTTCAGTTTCTATACAGAATAAATTGTGTTTAAAAGTTAATTGGAAATGTTTTATTGCTATAATTAATATTTTTGTATGCACATTAAACTTAATTCCAGCAGGGCATTTTGAAAATCTTAATATCCGCGAATGTACAGGATGTCCCATTCAAACCTCCGACATTTTAATTAATCATAACTAACAAAGCATGCGGAATTATGAAATGAGGCCGGTATTAAACGAAACAGAAACTCAAAGATTTTTCATTGCCACACACTAAAACGCCTCTATATGTGCACCATTAGTAGCACGAACAATATCAAGTCTGTATTCGATTTCGTACCACGTTCTGTTCAACATTTCCATTGGTACTGTTGCAATTGTGTCAAGGATACGGGTTCGTAAATCGTGAAGATCTTGTACTGGAGTCGTAAACACACGGTCTTTTACATACCCCCAGAGGAAGAAGTCTAGTGTAGTGATGTCTGGCTGAGGAGTCGCCATTTTGTTTTATGTAATTATTGTACAACATGAGACAGATGAATTAACTGCAACAATGAAAAAAAAATCTTCGAGTTTCTCTTTCTTTTAATACCAACCTCATTTCATAATTCTGCATACTTTGAGAGTTACGATTAATTAAAATGGGGATGCTTGAATGAGACACGGTGTATTATGAAACCAAATACATATACCGTATCCTAGCAATAAAACCAAAATTATAAAGTATTACGACATAAAATTTGTCGATTAAATTATTTTGCTTCAGGACGTTTCATTATATCTTAATATGTTTAGTAGGATGACGCACTTACTACATAACATGAAGGAAATTGAGTCTTCATTTGAAGATCAGTCATTTAAAAGGACATTTTTCATCAAGGTTGCCCGACCTTAGTAATCGGAATACTACTTACGGGCAGCTTACTCCACCGAATTAATTCCTATAGAACATGCGGAAGCGAAAAAATTATCGCAATAAGGTTGACATATTATAATGATATTGTGAAAAGAAAAAATTGTCTGAACCAGGAATCGAACCGTGCACCTCTCGTATTCCGTACGAGAGTGCAAGACCACTACACTATTCGAGACTTGGTGCAAACATTAACAATTCTTTCCACATATACAAATATATAATTCTCGTTTCGTCCGCTGCCAGGTAGATGTCACCACCAACGTCAACGGCCGGCTTCATTTAGAAGTATCTATGTTTGAGAATTTTACACCACCACTTTTATAAGCACTAATCGATGTTATTTAACACTTTCCAATATTGCTATTTTAACACAGTTCTAATAATGGACCATATTATAATATTATAATGATATTGTGAAAAGAAAAATTAATGTGTGAACCAGGAATCGTATTCCGTACGATCGTGTAAGACCAGTACACTATTCGAGACATGGTGCAAAAATTCTTTCCACATATACAAATCTATAATTCTCATTTATAATACGAAAGGTCCACGGTTCGATTCCTGGTTCAGACATTAATTTTTCTTTTCACAATATCATTATAATATTATAATATGATCCATTATGGAAACAGTGTTAAAATAATAGTATTGGAAAGTGTTAAATAATAAGGTTCACACTGAAATATAAAAGTCGGTAAAAATTGTATCGTTAGCATTGCCATTGAGACAATCACCATAACATGAATAATGGTGACCACTTTCACATTTACTTTGACTATTTAACTCATGCACCAATGGGAGTAGCACAAGTAACCAACCACCTTTCACGAATGAATTTTGTATTTACAAACAATGAACAGTGGTGTGTGGCCTCGAATGTTATCAACTGAAGTTTATCATATTAAAGAAATCTCCTCCTTTTTAACATTCTGAATAGGTCCATAGCATTATTTTCAGTGGACTGACTCTATCAAGAAATACGGCTACCAGATTGTGTATGTAGTTCATGAATGTCAGCAGATAGCGCATGCGGGAGATAATATAAAAACATTTGTAGCAATTGATTATACTACAAAAAAAAAGAAAACACTGTTTGACACTTCTCTTCAAATAAATTTTTTCCAGGAAATGACATTGCAGAAAAATATAATTGGTCATATTTAACATTCATAGGACATCAGAAATTAATTAAACCTATAATGTTGGTAGATTTAAAATGTATACCCTAGGGTTCATTATTACAAATATTGCGATCCTTTGGCAATAAAATAATATGATCTGGTTGCAGTGATGAACAAAAGAAGCAAAAATGAAGCGTTCCAATCGTTTCTCATGTGTTTTCAAACATCGCCGGTTTACATTAATTATATAAATATTTTAAAATAACTATAGTTAAAATAATGATTTGTGAGATAAAAGAGCTTAATTTTATTCGTTAAATAGTCGGAACAAATGCCACTCTTGATTTCCAAAATTCTCTAGTAAAATTCCCTCCTCCACTACCAAACGCTACCAGCGCGCTAAGCCCCTTCTTCTCTCCAACCAAAGATCTCACTATACACATAAACGTAAAAAGTGAGGTCGTGAATTTAAGCGATAATTTGGAACTTCATCGTGCATTTACCTTATGATAACAGCAACATTCTATACAAGAGTATGTTATAGCAAATAAAGTTAGTCAAATAACGGCGCTTACTGAATTAAGTTATTATAATTGAAACATGTGAGATCACCAAACCGTATAGTCGAGCATACATGGCTAATCATAAGCATGTGTCTTGGATCGTTTCTCGTATGTTCCATCTACTTCAGAATTTCACGAAGTTTTACCATTGTATACAAATAGGCGTCATCATATATTTTTTCTTCTAGCCATATTTAATTTATCATTCTCTTTTTTTTTGTCAGAATTTATCCGTCTTAATTCTTATGTAGCTTCATCTCCTGTACACTAGAGAATCATAAACAACATTATATTTTATATAATTAATTTCCATTTTTAGGTAATTCCCAAGGAATATAGGGATTCAGGCTGTTCTCGTGATGATTTTTTATATTTTTTTATAAATCTGCATCGATCCTACATACAGTATACCGAAATTGATCATGATACACGTGTATAAACACATAGCATATATATGCGATATGTGTGTTTTGTTAACGCTCTAGCGGCCGCATTTTTTCGAAAATAAAGGCATCGTTAACAAGCAAAATCAGAAATTAGGAAGGGGGTTAAACAGAAGCGAATATTTAAAAACGCTCTGGTGATGTAATTTTTTTTCTATTATTCACAAAGTATATCCTTATAAAAAAAATCGTAAAAATCAGAGAAATCCGACATTAGGTGTTTGGGTTTACCTTATAACATAAATCTAAATATCGCTCTAGAGGACTGTATCTTATTCTCGCAACGAAACTGTGTTGTGTGTGTGTGTGTGTGTGTGTGTGTGTGTGTGTAATGTGTACGATTTATAACAATAGAACTACATTACGCAAACGAGCAAAATCGGGCATGTTTAAAAAATTGCGTCGGTGTAATTAAGATTAACTTATTAAGGCCTAATTTTATAAAATATATATAAGGCCAATGTGTAGAAAATGACTTATACTCGGATCTCATTCAGAATATATATATATATATATATATATATATATCGAAAAAAAATCGTTACTGCTATAAAGTAAAATATTCTCTTTAAAATGCTTTCTTGTTATAGAAGCCCATAAGTTGGCACTGCGAGCGATGTCCCGCTGCCCCTTAAGATGGAGAAATGTATATAAGGAAAGAAAAATTGTTTGCAGTAGGAGCCTGAATGGTGAAGACGGTATCACACTAATGTATAAAGTTAGAATTCTCGGGTTAAAATCCCGGTTCAGGCTTTAATTTTTATTTTATTTTCATATTGTAATATATATATATATATATATATATATATATATATATATATATACTCATTGAACATCAAGCAGGCTTTGTCTAAGAATTTACAGAATGCATCTTTTCCTAGGATTGTGATGATGAGTAGAACAATTTTCAATTAAAAATGCTCAATATGTACAAAATGTGTTTTAGACATTTATAAGTTTATGTTAACGAAAGTACCGGAGAAATTTCCATATTTCTTTACGATAGAAGGTTTACGACAAACGTGGGGATACATAAATGTTACCTATTTAAGTTCAAGGGATCATATTTATAGAGTTTTCATTTGCTATTTTCAGGAAATTCGAAGGCCAAGAGGACAAACAAATTAAGATTTTGCATTATTTGTTGTTGGAATAGCTGGTAGTGTTAAAGCGTGTTTGAATAAGACCACCCTTAGGCAAGCACGCAATATCCGGTCATGATTGAGCAGGCGTTACTTCCGCTCAGTAGGGGCGGTCTGAACGTGATTACAGTAGTTTTCATCAACCGTGGCTCTACTCAAATGCAAACAAATTATTTCTTTCTTCACCCTGTTTCATCTACTTATCTCCCATCTGGTTAAGTGGTTATGTCTGGTCCCTCGTTTTTAGCCTTTCATCTTCCTTTCAGCATCAATTCAACTTACTACGAGTTTAAAATTAGTTTTATACTTTAAATATATAAAGTTCGTTTTCTTTTCATTTGGTAGCTGAGTAAAGTTCATAAATTGTTTTGAAGAAAGAGAGATGCTCATATTTCACCAAAAATCAGATTCTGCCAACTCTGAAAAGATGAATATAAACTTCGGATGTAGCACAAAGACGATTTTTTAATTGCCATAATGATAATTCAATTTGTAAAGAAGATCGAAGTTCCTTATTGATCTTAATTGAATTTTTATTTTTTTAATAGCCTATTCATTATTATCCCTCATTGTCGGTCTCGATGGTCAAGTGGTTGTATTCCTTGCCACTAGTCCCGAGGGTTGCGGGTTCAAACCCAGCGGAGGTGATGGATTTTTAGGATGGAAAAATCATCATCATTAGCACAACAACCCTGGGTGGGTCAAAGCTTCCTTCAGAATTTTTCTACAGCTTCTCTATATATGGTAAACGTCAAACCAATTCTTGAGTTTTAAAGATTTGACATCCTGTAGTACTCCAATCATCCATCTCAAATTCATTCTTCCAGTTCTCCATCTTCCTTTTACCTTTCAATCTATAATTCTTCTAACTAGTTCATTTTTAGTCATCCTCTAAGTATGCCCTGCCCATTTTAGTCTGCTTACTTTAATATTTGTAATGATATCTTTATGATTTATTCAACTCATATAATTCCATGTTATATCTCATTCGCCTCTCTCCATTTTCCGAAATAGGTCATAGGCCATATATCCTTCTGAGTATATTTCGGATTGAAATATCCAAGGAACTTTAAGCCGAGGGTCCTGATTCTGAAAAATGTCTGGCGTATAAAAATACTTGAAACTTAAATTAGTGCCTTTGAGCAAAATTTAACCGGTCATTACGTTCTTATTATTATTATTATTATTATTATTATTATTATTATTCTACGGTTGTTGAGCGTCTGTTCGATGTAGCTATTAGCACGTATGATTATCATAAGTAATGCCACGAGTGATTTCCAAATTATCGATAAATTCACGACTCACGAAGTGAGGAGTGAATTTATCTAGAGAATTTGGAAATCAAGAGTGGCATTTGTTAGGACTATTTAACGAATAAAATTAATATGTTTACTCACAAATCATTATTTAACTATAGTTATTTTAAAAATATTATATATTTAATGTAAACGGCGATGTTTGAAAACAAATGAGAAACGATAGGTACGCTTCTACTGCTTCTTTTGTTTATCACTGCAACGAGATCATACTATTTATTGCCAAAGGAACGCAATATTGTAAGGAGGAGCTTTCTTTAATATGGTAATTATAACACTGATAAATATTTAGTGAAACACGACTCTGATTGGTTGTAAAACAGAAATAATTGAAACGTGATTGGTCATTGACTCCCATTTGGGGCATGAGTTAAATAGTCATCCTAAGAGTTCCCCGGCAATACCTTAAATGTAAAAAAAATGTTTACCTTTAGGGTTTGGAATGGGGATCTTCTCAACCTCATAAGGACAACGATAAATTAACTAAATTGAGAAATTGCTGTTAAAAAATTAAGCGATTCCATTACTCTAACGAAGTATTATAGTATAAAGTAGTGGAAGAGAAGCCTAATGGCCTTAATTCTGCCAGCTAAAATAAAACATTATTATTATTATTATTATTATTATTATTATTATCATCATCATTATCATTATCATCATTGTTATTATTATTATTATTATTATTATTATTATTATTATTTTGATTGCGGATAAGCCCATGTAGGACTACGCAAAGTACTTAGAGGCGTTTCCTTTGAGCCCAAATTTCTTTCATTCTTTTGCTATGAGCTTGTTTTCTATCATCTGTTCAAGCTGTTCCAGTTTTTTTCTTCGGTTTGTCCTCTTGGTCAACTTGCCACTTATTCACCTTAAATCTAAATATATCTCTGTTTGAGATATCTTCTTTAGTAATTCCTGCCAATTTGAAGTCCTTTTTGACTTCAACAATCCACTTCATAGTATCCACTGGAGCTTTATTTCTGTTTTCGTAGAATTTCAGTATCTGTTTTCTAAGCCTATTTGAGTTCATTCGTTTAATATGGCCATAAAATTGTAACCTTCGTTTTCTAATATCACTATGAATGTCTGTATATATTTTTATTTCCCTTTTGCTTCTGAGTCTAAATGCTTAACCTGTGACTTGTGGACCTAAAACTTTTCTTATAATTTTGCATTCTTTTTTCACTATATTTTCGATATATTTTTTTGTCTTCAAAATTAATGTTTCTGCTCCATAGAGGCACTCTGGTTTAATTACAGTGTTATAGTATCGTAATTTTGTATGTAAACATATGCATTTTTTATTATAAGTGTTGTGAGTAAGCCGAAATGCTGTTTCCATTTTTTTTGGCATCTACTTTTATTGGCTTTTGTTTCAATTCCATTTTCCTGAATTATTTCATTATTATTGCTATTATTATTGTTATTATTATTATTATTATTATTATTATTATTATTATTATTATTATTATTATTATTATTATTATGTCCACAGCTGTGGTCTCGAGGTAGCGTGCTACCTTGTCACGCAGCGGGCCCGGGTTCGATTCCCGGTCGGGGCAGTTTTTCTGGGTGAGGTTTTTATCGGGGTTTTTCCTCACCTGTAAGACAAATGTCAGGAAAACTTCAAGGCCCAAACGGTCCCCGAAATCATATGGCCATCATCCTTACCATTATCATTATCATTATCATCATCATCATCCTTCACCGGTGTGGAAAGCAACGGGAAGCTACCACACCTACACAATTCCCTAGTAAAGCTGCAAGCATAGCATGAGAATGCTATGATTGCAGTGAAGGACCTTCCTTCGGGCAGAATTACTATGGATGGATTATTATTATTATTATTATTATTATTATTATTATTATTATTATTATATCATCTGTTGATAGTGATCACTATCGTCAGACAGAACTGATTGCTACTTTAGGGCTATCATTCTAGACTTTTGTTTATTATTTTTAAAATAAATTTAGACTTTTGAGAAAAACCAAAAAGAAAAATCTACCATTAAAAATTCGGAATAACTGGTACGAACATATATATATATATATATATATATATATATAGAGGTTATCCATTAATTGATTGGCTCAAAAGCTATTTAACTATACACAGCGTGGACCGTGAGACATTTGAAGACAAGGGAAGCAGTGGAGAGACCACATTTCTCCCTCACATGGAACATCTCAAGTTTTATTCCTTGATGGTTAATTATTATCAGTTATTTTTATTGTTGTTATATTAATAATTTTAAATTGTCAACGTAATTAATTTCTTCATCAGTAAATATATTAGAAGCAGCAAAGATAATAGTAGTTCAAAATCCAGGCATTCGCAAGTGTGCTTTAGCTAATTAGTTATTTCATTAAAAAACAACTTCGAATCTAGGTTTTTAACTACAGATTTCTCACTTAGCAAAATAATTTTGTTTGTGAAAGTTTTCCCATTAGTAAAAGTAACTTCGAATTGAAAGAGGATTTGATTAATTATTTTGATATTACATAAAAATCAATAATATGTCGAATACAATTACGAGGTACTGAGCAGAAAGGAAACAAAATCAATTTAAATGTTTTCTTCTTTGCTTCGTTTACTGTATCAATTGGTAGATCCACAAAATTAATGAAAACCTTATAAAACAGTATAAAAAATTCGTATATATTTTTCTTCATTAAATGTGATTATCCACCGCTGTGGTCTCGAGGTAGCGTGCTGCCTTGTCACGCAGCGGGTCCGGGTTTGATTCCCGGTCGAGACAGGCTCCTGGGTGAGGTTTTTTCTGTTTTTTTCTCACCTGCAAAAAAATGCCAGGACGCTTAGGGCCTAATGGTCCCCGAAAATCATCCGGCCATCACATCATCCTTATCATTATCATTACTATCCTTCACCGGTGTGGAAAGCAACGAGAAGCTATTACACCTATAATTCCAAAGTAAAGCTGCAAAGTATAGCATGGAAATGCTGTGATTGCAGTGAAAGACCGGCCCTCGGGTACAATTACTATGGATGGATATATTCCTCTTCTTCTTCACTTCCTGGTTTAGGCATTAGTTGTCTGTTCCATCTTCACTAATAGGTCTAAGACCATGATATATGATTCTCAATCATGAGAGGCAAAGGAATACTGTATCGGTCTCACTGTCATTTCGTGGCTTCTATAACAAGTAAGCATTTTAAAGAGAATAATTACTTTATAGCAGTATCGCTTTATTATTTCGATGTTATAATTACATTTTTACATTCAGCAATGAAGGCCAAATTATACACATATATGTATAATTTAGATGTAAGAATACATTTTGTATTCTTTTAACGTCATTGAGTAGTAGACAAGGTCTTAAGGCCAGATACGAAATCTTCGTTCAATCTTGACTCAGGCTCGTCAAATACTCCTCAGTTGTCCGAGCGCGCATACGTATTCTATATTCGCGGCATTAATATACATTGGTTTTTATCATTAATTTTGTGATCTACGTATTCCTACCTGATTTTTGTAATTCTGATTGTACTTTGTCCTCATATAGCGCAACTTAAAAAAAATGGAAATTTGCATCAAACTTTTTCAAATTCACCATGTAGTATATTTTTGACTTTTAGAGATATATGGGCTAATTAAAGCCCAGAATAAGTTGTAATACATGTACGTCTCTTGTAAACAACACTTGGGACATTCGAATAGAATAATTAGGCTCTGATCTATGATTCAGTTTATGGACATATTATTTCGAATCCGGAAATTCGAAAATCGTGGGTTTAATTTGAAGTTGCGCAATTCGCGACGTCGAGCCGACGCAAATGGAGAGAGTACTGACACAAACGTATATCCTTATTCTTTAAGACGAGAAAAATATATTGATGTCCCATGAAGGAATGCGGGCGAGCATAAGACATCCGAACGTGACGAGAGTGTATGTTGTTTTGCACATTTCGAAAATATAGTTTGGTAATGCGCTGTAACATAGTTAAAAACTAATTTAGCATTTAATATTAATCGTTATTTATTATCAGATTAATGCAATTAATATGTCCAATAGGTTTGTTTTATAGATCCCGATAGCAGGAATCTGTAACAACTGACCTAATGCGTTATAGGTAGTAGGCCTACAACGGTACAGCATTCACCGCTTCATCACTAGTCAATGTTATTCCAGAAATCCACCTGCACGTAAACACAACACTAGATCGCCATCTCTGTGCGGAAATTTTCTTCCTTTCGGACATTAGTAGAGATACTTCTCCTTTTTCTCCAAGGGCGCGACAGGACTAGAAGGCCTTCCAGCTGATTGCTGCATCACATCCACTTGTCATTTACAGAGATGGACGATCATCTAGCCAGTATAGGGATGACATTAGTCTGCATTTCGAATCCCCCAGCCGTTTTCCTCAAACTTGAAGCCAATATTTATTAGTGCTATCCAAGTTGCTCACGATACTGGTTGGGTATTGGTCCTATACTGGCCGAAATTCCAAGAGAAAATGTCTTCCACCCATGGGAACTTGAACCAGTGCAAACCGCATAGGTCTACCCCATGCCGTCATGTCTTCAAACACTCAGATAAGGCACAGGATTATCGCTTTGTCTATATTTTAACCGAGTCTTTGGAGTTTGAAATTACTTTGACAGAAACTATCGCTCAGTTGGGCACAATTGTCTCTCCATACACGGCACCGATATCAAAGGTGTTCTTACGTTCAAAATCAACAATTATTACATTTTTTCTAAATATTCAACTTTCATTGATGTTTGACTTTACATAATATTATTTATTCATTTAACAGGTATTAAATGTATACAACAACTTCCTTTGCCTAATATTAAGTTTTAATTCTTTCCTCCATTAATCTCTATCCTTCCAGTCAGCAACAAGCAGTCCCCTGTCTTTCATCAAATTCACAATTTCCTTTAACCATGTCTTCTTAGGTCTCCCTCTTCTTTTCCTCAGATTTGGAATCCACTCCAAACTTCTACCTGGCAATCTATCTTCACTCATCCTCTTCACGTGTCCAAATCACTGTAATTGTTTATTACCCATAATTATTATACAGGGTGTCCCATTCAAACCTCCCACATTTTAATTAATCATAGCTAACAAAGTATGCGGAATTATGAAATGAGGCCGGTATTAAACGAAACAGAAACTCAAAGAATTTTCATTGCCACACACTAAAACGCCTCTATATGTGCACCATTAGTAGCAAGTCTGTATTCGATTTCGTGCCATGTTCTGTCCAACATGTCCATTAACTGCCGGGAAGCTTGGCGAATTGATTTTTATGGACTTCTCTGAAATCCTGCTCTGATTTATTCAATCTTTTTTTCTGAAACACGTGTACGAGCACCTCCTGATTCTTTTTTTAACGCTTCCAGTCGCCAGAAACTTCTCAAGCCGTGCCTTAATGGTCTTCCCATCAGGTGCATTTTCTCCATATTCTCTCCGGTAATTTCTTTGCATTGTAATTATTGACTTCGTCTCTGCATACCAGAAACAGTTTGTGCTCATTGCTGAGGAGTCGCCATTTTGTTTTATGTTATTATTGTCCAACATGAGACAGATGAATTAACTGCAACAATGAAAACAAAAATTCTTCGAGTTTCTCTTTCTTGTAATACCAACCTCATTTCATAATTCCGCATACTTTAAGAGTTATGATTAATTAAAATGTGGAAGGTTTGAATGGCACACGGTGCATAATTGTTTCGTTAAAAGTTCATATTTTCCCGGATAATATTGTATCTGATTCTAATTAAGAGCATCGTGCAGATCTTCAAAAAAAAATCCTGTAGATTTGTAATTTTGACTTTAATTTGGTATTTAAGGTCAGTGTTTCTGCTCCATAGGCCATTAAATTTATATTCATTTATAAATGTGGATTTTAGTTTCTTTTAATATAATTTTAATTCTATATATTAAAATAAATATTGGCAATGTTAAATTTAGTGCACGGTGTGTAGCCAGGAAATATTGATAAAACCAAATATGTATTTAAGCCGGCCATTTATTTTTGTAAGATTTCACTATGCAAACTGCTTAACAGTAGTTCCGAGAATTCCTTGCAGGATTTTCTGAGAGACAACTTCAGATGGTGAAAATATTTATATATGTAGTTTGGAACGACATATTTCTAT
Organism: Diploptera punctata; assembly: GCA_030220185.1. NCBI lineage: Eukaryota > Metazoa > Arthropoda > Insecta > Blattodea > Blaberidae > Diploptera > Diploptera punctata. The sequence continues at coordinate 647,227 of JASPKZ010010285.1, read as the reverse complement.
GAAAAAATCCTTTGCTTTATCATCCCTACAACTTTGGAATTCTTTGTGCAAGCGAAATTGAAATTCCATTTTGAATTACAAAAACGAAGACATACCAAAAAATTGTTTTCTTATGTAACTTTATTTTTTTTATATTTGAATAAATAATCTTTCAATATAAGCAATTTTTTATAACTTAAAGTTAATGTAGGCAATTGTTCTCGCCAAAAAGTTAAATATAAAGGATTTATATGTTAAATTAATAGATTTTTTATTCTTAAATTCAGCAAGTATACAAATATGTATGGTGTTAATATTTTTCGTAAATACTCGGAGAAATAATTGATAATGTAATATTTAAATAATAAACAACCATTTGTCCAATTAAAATTCAGGCTTATCGTTCTTTTACGAGCCTAAATTCTTCAGACTCGGGTTCAACGGCTTAAAGTCCCTCCCAGAGGACTTTTCCTTGGAATTTTCGTTCCTAAGAATCCATCGACCATGGCCGGGTTTGAACCTTAAGATACTAATGATTATGCTACCTTTGCACGGTCAATATACCGCGGCCTTTAATTTTAAATCATAGGGCATTGGAAACTAGAGGCAAACAGAAAAAAAAAATTCTAGAGTTTTAAAAATATGACGTAACGTTAATGAGACTGTAAATACTGAAATGAAATTATGCATATGATATAATAAGAAAAATAAATGTTTGGACGGGATTTAAATCCGGACCTCTGGATTGATATTCCAGTGCGCTACCAATTACGCTACCAAGCAAATCTAGTACAAACATTTATTTTTCTGTATAAGCATAGAATTTTATCGTAATAGAGAATATATATAGGCCTATATATATATATATATATATATAGTAGAGAATAAATAAATAAATAAATAGGCCTATATATTTATTTATTTATTCTCTATTACGATAACATTCTATTCTTATAATATATATAAAGAAAAATAAATGTTTGTACTAGATTTGCTTGGTAGCGAATTGTAGCGCACTGAAATATCAATCCAGAGGTCCGGGTTCAAATCCCGTCCAAGTATTTAGTTTTCTTATTGTATCATATTAAGATTGCATTGCTCAATGTCAAAAATGTAATTATAACACACACACACACATATATATACATAGAGAGAGAGAGAGAGAGAGAGAGAGAGAGAGAGAGATAGAGAGAGAGAGAGAGAGAGAAGATAAGGCATTAAAACTGTCCTTCATTTCTTGAAAACTTTCTTTAGTTTTCATTATTTGGATTACTTTGTTTGGTGGTAGACATAAGGATGAGTTAGATTACTATGTACGTAGATATAATAGATATATATATATATATATTATTATCATACGCGGAAAAGGCCTTGAATAAAGCCCACAGAAGTCCTTTTTGGATATTTTACGCTTTTTTAAATAAAAAATGAGTAATGTACAGTATGTAAGGGATTTTCTGGAAATAACATAATTGTATTTTTGTTTGTCTGGTGTTTGTCCCGTTGTCGTTGTATCTCATCTGGTTAGCTCTCGGTTGCAAAGAAAAAAGAAAGGAGATGGGCTTATTTGTTTCAGTGCTACGAATTCAATATACAGCGTTATATTATTTAATGCAGATTTAGTAAGTTTGGCCCACAGTATACATACAATTGACTGCTTTATGTAGTTATGTAAAAAAAAGGTCGTTTAGAGATGTCTCGGAACTCTTTTTGATACTCTATAACTGAATTTATGAACCCAGCAATTCTATTTCTTATTATGTGCCAGATTTGTGCGCCAGCTCTGGATCGATGACGTCTCTGAATTTAAATTGCATTTCACTGTCATAAGAACGGAACGTAATAATGGCTTTGTAGAATGAAGCAATATTCGTGGTTATGGAAATTCGTCACAGCACACAACGTAAGAATTTGTATTACGAGTGAATTTACGAAGTTCAGGCATTTAAAGATATGGGGTAGTTAAGTTTTCTAGCAAGAGATTTTTTTTTTATTTTCGAAAATTGCAGTTTACCTTTTATCAAATCTTTCATTAAACTGATCCACTTAACACTTATCTAGCCAGAAGGCAATGATACTTTTCTCATAATTATTTAATCTAATTATTTAAGTATATTTGGTCTTACGTCTAAGGATATTTGCACTAAATGAAAGTAAATTTATGTAATCACGTAGACTTTCACGGCCGGAGTTGCTATGATGATCTTGATGAAGATTTTCGGGCTGTAGGCCGTGGTCGTGAGGCTTGTAGTTCCCCGACGTTTCGCCAGAGACTGCGCCTGGCATCCTCAAGAGTTGTCTTGAGACTGGCAATTCTGTCCGCTGTCTGTCCTATTTATACGTTCACCGCGATGTGTTCGTTTGTTAATCTTAATATTATTTTCACAAATAATTTAATGTATTAGATGTTAATTAAAATGTATGATATGCATTGCGTTGAACAAAATATGACGTCATTTAATTTCGCATTTCAGGTAATCTCCACGTATAATGATCTGATGTCGCTGAGTTTTGGATAATACCTACCTCGGTATATTTTAATAGCATATACTGAGTTTCGTTGTGAATCATCGGAAATTGCGACCATTAGAAATATTTTAAAATTTTCATTTCAGGTGTGCTCGTACACCTTGTTTTTAGAGCATAACAGATAGTGGCTAAACACTCGCTGTAACTGAAAATCTGTATGTACAAATTTTCGTGAAGATCTGTTGAGCGGTTTAGAAATGTATAAATTTATATACATTAAGATAGGGTGATGTTTCATGGCGTTAGAATATCACAGAAACACAACAGGACTGAGATAATACTAATGAAGTTTTCTAATAATCTGATGAAATTAACTTCCAAATGAATATTTGTAGACAATTGTCTAGGTAGTTAATGGAAAGACATAGGCCTACTGTTGAAGTGTAAATGAAAGAAACATCCACGTCCAGAATGTTGAATTGACAATTCTCGTTAAGTCTCCAAATGGACTCGTGTCCCAGGAGTGTTTCATACACAATGTAATTGTTTGGCATTGTCTAACTAGTCCCGCCTGTATGAATACATGCGGTAAAAACAACAGAATAACAGCTTCCTCATTTTTATTGTTTTTACCGGCATGCACACAAACAGTAGTACCTAATCATGACACAAAAGCGGTTTACCATACTGGCCACGGTCTCGACCAATACAACACATTCAAGACTGTTTTAATCATTCCGTACACTAGAACAAAAATGTTAAAAATGAAATATAAATTTACGTCAGTCTTTAAACCAATCACGACATGAAATTATCCACTTGCTACGAAATATAGACACGCATGGGTTATTGCAGACTATTTAACTCCTGCCCCAAATGGGAGTCAATGACCAATCACGTTCCAATGAATTTTGTTTTACAACCAATGACAGTCGAGTTTCACCTCGACCTTTATCGAATTATGTTTACCAAAATAAAGGAAGATCCTCCTTTTTAATATCTTGAACAGGTCAGAGCATTATTTTACAGTGATTTGCTCTCCAACAAATACGTTGAACAGATTCCTTCGAACTGCACATTTGATAATTGTTTTTTAAAAATAATGATATTACTGAGTTGTTTCCTTTAAAAAAATAATAACCTATAATGTTTTTGATGTTTCATTTTTTCTCCACTAGGGTGCATTTTTACAATATTGCGATTCTATTTGGCAATAAATAATATAATTAAGTTGCAGTGGATGAACAAATGAAACATAACTAAACATTTATCATTTGTTTTCAAACATCGCCGTTTACATTAAATATATACATATTTTAAAATAACTATATTTAAATAATCTTTTGTGAGTAAATAGCTTAATTTTATTCGTTAAATTGTCCTAACAAATGCCACTCTTGATGTCCAAATCCTCCAGATGAATTTTGAAATCACTCGTAGCATTACTTATGATTAGATAATCAGTTCGATTGTCCATCAGTAGAATAAATTGGGGAAATATCGATCACTTTAGCAATTAATCGAATAACTGTAATATTATTCCTAAAAATGAATTGGAAAAAAAAATCGAAAGAAAGTTGTGTTCTAATACCTGAGTTTGATTGGAACTCTCCAGACATTTGGGTAATTCCTTTCACCTTATTGAAAGCCAAAGAAAAAACTGAAATACACAAAAATTCAAATAAAGTTACATGCAACTCTTTTCTGTGTCTTTTCCCTCTGGTTAAGAAGCGTCCATGCCCCTCTTCTTTTCTCCACTCGTGCTACTTGTCCTGCCCATCACAATATACGAGATTTAACTCTTAAATTGACAAAGCATTCATTTTTCGTGTCAGTTATTTTAAATATGACGGGCAGCAGGGAAAACAAAATCACATCTAACCGTTAGTCATTGCTCTATATTGTGTAATCCAATTCAATATTTAAATAATTTTTACTGGCTTGATTTTCTATTGTTTTATTAAAAAATACTAAACAAATTAAACCAATGTATTTTGTAGGATACATTACCAACTTAAGGGTTAACTCTTCTTATTACATGTGGTTTCCAATAAAAAGCATCTAGCTCACGTAGTCTTCTCGATTCGTCTGTCTGTTCTTCTCTCTTTAGCCGAAAAGTTTTCCTAAGAACTGTATTCTGAAATACTCGTAATCTTTTTTTTTTCCTCCCTTAAAGTAAGAGTCCAATGTTTCGCATGCATATAATATAACTGCGAGAATAACAGTTTTATCTGGTCATCATCATCATCCTTCACCGGTGTGGAAAACAACGGAAAGCTACCACACATATAATTCCCAACTAAAGCTGCAAAGCATAGCATGAAAATGCTAAGATTGCAGTGAAAGACCTGCTCTCGGGCAGAATTACTATGGATAGATATTTTAATTTTAAAGTGTTTCTATTCACTCGTTATGTTATTGTTGAAAAATACCAAAACAAAAATGTGTTCTATATTACACTCTTTATTGAAAATCAATCAATATTCACTATAATTATCAAGCAATGTATAAATAAATGTCTATTTTTAGACTATTTAACTCATGCCTCAAATGGGAGTCAATGACAATCACATTTCAATGATTTTTTATTTACAACCAATCACAGTCGTTTTCACCGCGATTTTATCAGTTTAATTTTATCACTTTAAAATCAAGCTCATTTTTAACATTCTGAATAGGTCATAGCATTATTTTGAAGTGACTTGCGTGTGTCTACCAGATTGTATATATAGTGCATGAATGTAAACAGATAGTGCTTGCGGTATATAATATAAACATTTGTAGCAATTGATTATACCACAGAAAAAACAAAGCATTATTTGCACTTTCTTAAACCTATTATTTCACAGGAATTTACGTTCCAGAAAAATATAATTGACATATTTGCATCATAGGACAGCAGAAATTAATTAATACCTATAATGTTGGTTATAAATTTCTTCACTAGGGCGCATTCTTACAATATTGCGATCCTTTGGCAATAAATAATATTATCTGGTTGCAGTGATGAACAAATTAAACATTATCGTTTGTCATTTGTTTTCAAACATCGCCGTTTACATTAAATATTAAATGTTTTAAAATAACTATAGTTAAATAATGATTTGTGAGTAAACAGCTTAATTTTATTCGTTAAATAGTCCTAACAAATGTCACTCTTGATTTCCAAATTCTGTAGATAAATTGGAAATCACTCGTGGCATTACTTATGAAAAAACTTTATAGTAGTGATAAAATGTCTGACAATTTGATTACATACTTTTTAACCCTATTTGAACACTCTCATCACTTCAGTGAGTAGTTATATCAAAATGTCACGTGTGCTGCTTGAAACAGGATTATGAAATGCTAGCTATATGGAACTGTGTATTAGTTTGGTAGCATTGTTTCTCTTGATGACAATGTAGGATGTAATAGTGTCAGTTTTATTGCCAAATGACAAGCTCTGTCATAACCGCGGACATGGGGTATGTTGGGTCTCCTGCCGTAATCAATGCTTAATATCAGATTTGCCAACCAACAAATGGTGTCGTAAATCTCATAAAGCTTCTTTCTTCTAACAATAACTAGTACCGCAGATGTTTAAATTAATCAGTTACACGCCGTTAAGCTCTGTGATCCTTGCTTTCAATGTGACATTGTACAAAATGTGTCAGAACTCATAGGTCAAATAATTCCTACACGTGCTGTATATTTGAAGTGGATATTTGTAGACAATGAATCACAATCATTCTCATAGCCTCGAATTCTTGAAACTAAAATTTATAATCACAATGCTGGTCGGAAATCAGCGTTTCTGGCGATCAAAAATCATTAACAATTGTTAAATTTGATAAATGCTATTCAATGTTTATAACAAACAACTTGCAGGAGATCTCTCAGCCATAGATATCAAATATTATAACTAACCTACTCACTGGCACTATCGAACCCGTAGGTTTAAGGCCGCGCGGACATAAGCTCTCCGTACATACCTATCTTGAGCTGTTTTCCAATCATACCCTAAATAATCTACTTCCTTCAAATCATATTTAATGTTATCCTCCCACCTCATTCTTGATCTACCAATTGGGCGCTTTCTCTCTGATTTCCCTATAAGAAGCTTCCATGTCCTTCTTTCATTCCCCATTCGCGTCGCATATCCTACCCATCGCAGTCTACGAGACTTAGCTGTTCTTATTATATCTGGTTTCCTATTAAGATCATGTAGCTCACTGTTAAGTAGTCTTTTCCATTCTCCTTTGGTGCAAAAAAATTCTAAGAACGTTACAGAACAATAAATGAAGACAGGAATTTGTTATTTTGGTATTTATAGATATTATTTCCGCTCGATCTTCCCTGTATATATATTATATATAAAATTTGTTTGTTTGTTTGTTTGTATGTTTGTTTGTTTGTTTGTACTTTATGCGTGGCCTTACCGTTGATCCGATTGTGATGGGTTTTTTTGCAAAATGTTCAGGAGATTCCCAGGATGAACATAGGCTATAAGAGTGTTGTGATACTCAACTCCTACAACCTTAAAAATCGTCCTTTGTAGTGGAAAACATGAAAAAAGTAGCTCTTTGGACGATTAAATGGCTTACGCTGCCTAAACCATAAGAAATACACAAAATTAATGTACACAGAATTGAATATCTCAAAAAAGTTCTACAAAAGAGTCCGCGACAGCATACGGATAACTCACAAGAACCATTTTTGTCTTTCATCGATACCAAGAATCCCTTATCTCTTACGGATAACTCACAATAACCACTTTTGTCTTTCATTGATACCATGAGTTTCGCGCCGTAGTCTAGTGGTTAAGGCAAGAATCTTGGCGCAGAACTACGGGACATACGCTGGTTCGAGTCTCTACGGGCGAAGAAATTTTTCTCGTGGAATGTCGGTCAATATGGGACCGGTGCACAGTGGGTCAGAAATTAAATCTAGCTGGAGGGGGAAAAAAAAAAAAAACTGTTTTGACTCACTCTCATCAATTTATCTTTTTTTTTTTTTCACTCTAATATAATTGTTAAATGACGGTTCTTAACTTATCTGCAAAGGACGGTACAATTCTAATGTTCATGACTATGTGACGTCATCATTCACACTTTTTGAGCAACAACAGAAGGCTGTAAGAGGTTTCCTTACGAACTTATTTAATATTATCTAATTATGTCCTAATTGCTGAATTTTATGGTAAAAAAGTAACATATTTTTATCGCCCACCCATGGCATGAGAATTGAACGTTAGGGCAGGACGTCTGCCGGGTACGTAAGTAATAAAATGAAATGAAATGAAATTAATGTATATCATACAATTGTTAAAAGTATAATTACTTATGGAGCAGAACTTTGGCCATTAACAACGAAAACAAATAAGTATATTTTGGCAACTGTAATGAATTTTAACGAAGGGCAGCAAGAATTTCGTGAAAATAAAAAAAATATAAACTCAGTTATCAGGGAGAAAATGAAAATTGAAGACACTGTTTTAGATTAGGCCTATATTAAAACTCAGCAATTAAAATGGTACGGACATGAGGATCGGCTACCGAAATGTAATTTGGAATGGAAACCTGAGGGAAGACGAGGCAGAGGAAGACCTAAAACTTCCTGGAGTCAGGGAATATGTTTATACATGAAGGAGAAACATTTACGAATAGGAGATTGGATGGACTGACAAAATTGGCTATTAGGAATCGGACGATGACAAAGGCATTAAACAACCGATGATCTATCTATCTATCTATATATCTATCTATCTATCTATCTATTTATCTATATTCTCTGCACAAAGTGCTGGAGAACAGGTGGTTTGGTACGGTCTGTTACGTTGATAAATGTTACGCTGGCGTGTTACAGTTTTAATGATCCATCATTTGCAATGGTAAGCTCGTGATTTTCTATACCGCAAATTTTGCAAAAACGATTGACTTTTCACAAACTTCGCAAATAACCAAGCTTGATGTACTGCATACACACATGCACAGGCATTTCTATATTTAGTAAATTCCAGAATTAAGTAAGAGAGATTTCAAGGGTTTTGGAAAGTGAAGAGAGATATATCCACAGTTTTTTCTTCAGCTTGCACGTGAACACCCATGTTTATTCCAATAATTTCTTCCGTATTCTTTGAGTATATGCTCTAAAAGATCCTATAAATCTTCTTCCTGTATACATTTTGTAATAAATCTTCTGGAAGTATATAGTCACATGTTTTATGTTCCAAACGGAAGCCTTCGAAAAGTTGTCCATTTAAAACTTTGTGCACGATGAGTACCTACTTGAGAAAGTGTTGAGTTTGGTGAATGCTGGCAAGTGTATTAGAGACATTGTTGTGTATTACAGTGTGAATGATTAATGGAAGGTTGGCAAGATTGATCCCAAATGTGCAATCTCTTAACACGAAATCCTGGAGTCTGTGGTATCATGACCTGGCTGGTGGTTTCTTGTTTACTTGGTTGGGTTACTGAACCTCGCCCTGGCCGGTACGACATGCGCGCGCACGATCAATACAAGCGGCCCTGACCCTTAGTGCGGTACCTGCCAGTGACCGGTGCATGGTTATACATTGTTAATATGTTAAGTAATGACGTAAATCTACCGAGGTCTTTTCATTCATTAAAAGTTTCAACACTTGTTCGCTCTGTGGTGATTATTAAGTTATTTTTCATATTCGTTTTGAGGTTTATCTTCAGCAAGGTTCACGATTTAGACCTACTCTATTTTACTATTCAGTTAGTCCATATATAGCACCTAATGAACAACACGACTTCTTTCCAGCAGTATTAAATTTTCTAGTCACTTTTAATGATTTTAAATCTATTGGACTGAATTCATTGTTACAAATGCAAACTATTTTTCGCTAATAACAATTATGATATAGAATACACCTATTTTAGAGTTTTTTTATTTGTATCACCAGCTGTCGCAGTCTACATAATCTCCCCAAATGTAATTAACATTTTATCGAACATCAATAAATCATTAGCATTTAATGTTGTATTCAAATTATGTGGGTGTATTGGAAAATTGTGTAATTCAAGCTAATAATACTTACTTACTTACTCACTGGCACTATCGAACCCGTAGGTTCATGGCCGCGCGGACATAAGCTCTCCATACATCCCTATCCTGAGCCAATACTTTCCAATCATTCCCTGTATATTCTACTTCCCTCAAATCATAGTTAATGTTGTTCTCCCACCTCATTCTTGGCCTACCAACTGGGCGTTTTCCTTCTGGCTTTCCTACAAAAAGTTTCCATGCACGTCTTTCATTCCCCATACGTGCAACATGTCCTGCCCATCGCAGTCTATGAGACTTAATTGTTCTTATTATATCTGGCTTCCTATAAAGACCATGTAGTTCATTGTTATGTAGTCTTCTCCATTCACCTGTCTGTTCATCTCTCTTTGGTCCAAAAATTTTCCTAAGAACTTTATTCTCAAATACTCGTAATCTCATTTCCTCCCTTAAAGTAAGAGTCCATGTTTCGCACCCATATAATATAACTGGTAGAATAATAGTTTTATATATTTTCAGCTTAACGTTTTTTGAAAGGAGTTGGGACATCAAGAGTCTCTGCAATGCATAATAGCACGCATTTCCAGAATTGAGCCTATGTTTAATTTCTTTGTGCATCTCATTCCTATTTGTGATTATTGTTCCTAGGTATTTGAATTCAGCCACTTCCTCAAAATTTCCCTCATTTGTCATTAGCTGTCCATTTCCATTATATACTGAATTTCTACGTGTGACCATATATTTAGTTTTACTGATATTTACTTCCAGTCCTAATTTCTTAGTGTTACTCAATAGTGTGTGCGTGTTGGCCTTCAGTATCTCCTCGCTATCGGCCAGTAGTACTAAATCATCAGCATAAACTAACAGCTTATTAATACCATTCAGTTGTAAGCCTTCCTCATTCTCTAAAGATTTAATGGCATGCTCTAGTACAAAATTAAATAGTAGAGGAGATAGTGCATCTCCTTGCTTCAATCCATTCTGGATTTCAAAAATGTCTGAAAACTGTTTGCCTACACGCACCCTACTCTTTGAGCCATTTAGACACATTCGTATAAGCTAATAATAATAATAATAATAATAATAATAATAATAATAATAATAATAATAATAACAATAATACTAAATGGCAAATAATGATACGTAAATTGCCACAACATTAGTAATAGTAGGCCTAATAGTAATAATACGAGTAATAATGCTTTATATTTTGGACATTAGTCACTGACATTAAATCAGTGAATGTTGGGTTGTATAAATCTAATTGAGTCATATATCGCTTAATTACTACATATTTATCCCCATAGACGCGCGAGCTTAATGCGAATATTTACTGTAGCACGAAAACGGAAACTTTCCGGACAAAGATTGCTATTAGAAGAACGATCCCTTCTACAAACCGTAGAATTTTATAAAGGAATTTTGAAATATCTTATATTTATTTATCTTTTATTATTCTTATTACTTGCATTATTATTATTATTATTATTATTATTATTATTATTATTATTAACTAACTCACTGACACTGTCGAACTCGTAGGTGCGTAGCCCAGCGGAGATAAGCTCTCTATACGTCCCTATCACGAGCCAATATTTTCCAATCTACCACTGTATAATTTACTTATCTAAAAATCATGATTAATGTTGTTCTCCCACCTCATTCTTGCCCTAACCTATGGTTTACCTACAAGGAGCTTCCATGCCTCTATTTCATTCTCCAATCGTGCCACACTTCCTGCACATCGCAGGCTACGAGACTTAGATATACTTACTATATCTGGCCCTATTAAGATCATGTAGCTCACTGTTATGAAGTCTTCTCCATTCGCCTGTCAGTTCATCTCTCTTTGGTCCAATTTTTTCCCCTAAGAACTTTATTCTCAGTTACTCGTAATATTTTCTCCTTCCTTAAAGTACAACAATATTTTTAAAATACATTACGAAACTCCTTTGATGCCTCTGTGTTAAAGTTTTAAGAAATGTAAAACAGCACCTGAGATCTCAGTCGTCCTCAATAATCAACAGTGTTGTTTCGTAGGAGGCCTTTCGATAACTTAAGTATCATCTTCTGCTTTAAGTTTGGTACTTAAAGTTAGAGTCTATGTTTCGCATCTATATAATGTAACTGCGGGAATAACAGTTTAATGTGTTTTTGAGAGAAGTTGGGACAAAAGTCCCTGTAATGCATAATAACATGCATTTCCACTGTTTAATAAAATTATTTTTTATGTCCAATGTCACTAGGTTGTCTTTTGACATTTGTGACTTTCTCTTCTGGCACTGGCGTAATTGTAATCAATTTCTTTAATTGGGGCATCTGGAAGGCGGAGTTACGTTCCCCCGTTGATATGAGGGGCGATAAATGATAATGAAGCGCCAGGAAATCCTTAATATAATCTCAACTAAATTCCAGACCATGGGCAAGCACAGGAATAATCCATTTAAGGAAAAATTCTTATAGCCTCACCGAGAATCGAACGTGGAACCTCATGAACTTTAGTCAGAAACGCTAACCACTAGCCCTTGAAGCTGATTCTCGTAAAATTATATAAATTAAATTTCCTACAGGGCTATATTGTGTTAAGTTATGCCCATTTCGTTAACTGCCAATTGAACTTTGATAAAGAATGGAGAATAGTATTCTGTAAATAACTTTATGCTTATTTTGATAATATGATTGGTCAGGAGAAATGTTTGTTTGCTCTCAATGTCTGATGTTTGTTAAACTAAAAGGCGAAGCGCAGCAATCACAGACTTGAAAAGCAGTTTAGTGCATGACGAGATAGTGTTTCATACTCCATAAATCAATATTTCAGTTTTATATGGAAGGACCCAAGTTTCCGCACGACCGGGAAGAGACGTGCTTCTGTTCAATGGATCGGATCCTCCTGACCTACTTCAAGATAATTTGTCAAGATGTAAACTGTCTTCTCCTGGCCACCTCAATTTCACTTAAAAAAACTTCTCTCGCAGCTGAATTTCTTGTTGTTTATTTTCAAAACTCCATGGAAGATCAAGAGTCAACATATTTTCTTAAAGTTTTTTTCTAACCTCATGTGCCATTTCTTATAACCACTGTTGTGGATAACGATATCATTGGGCTTTAACGTCATATTAAAAATAAGTCAGAGTTGATGTTTGAAGCATAAACAATATTTCAATTCTAGATACAGATTAACTGAAAAAGGTTCTGTATTTTATTATTATTTCCAATTTCGTTTTATGAACCATTTGATGTAGCATCATTAGTGAATTAATAGTAACATTCTTACTTACTTACTTACTTACTTACTTACTTACTTACTCACTGGCACTATCGAAGCCTTAGGTTCATGGCCGCGCGGACATAAGCTCTCCATACATCCCTATTCTGAGCTAATGCCTTCCAATCATTCCCTGTATAATCTACTTCCCTCAAATCATAGTTAATGTTATTCTCCCACCTCATTCTTGGTCTACCAACTGGGCGTTTTCCCTCTGGCTTTTGTACAAGAAGCTTCCATGCAAGTCTTTCATTCCCCATACGTGCAACATGTCCTGCCCATCGCAGTCTACGAGACTTAACTGTTCTTATTATATCTGGCTTCTTATAAAGACCATGTAGTTCATTGTTATGTAGTCTTCTCAATAGTAACATTCTTCGATATAAATTAATAAGCACGCGAATCCGACTAAAACCGAATTAATACGAAGTTTACCGACGATTTATTGTGTTTTTATATTATTACTAGCGAATAGCCGACGTGCGCTCCTATGCCCAATTAAATGAAATATGTGTTTTTATTTTAGTTGAATTAGTTAAAAGAAAATTATGGGTTAATGAAAATGTAGGTAAACATTGCGATGAACCAAACATGACGGTTGCTGGAGAAAATTTTTGATTTCGAATTTCAGATAAACCCCCAATTCTAATGGTCGGATTTTGTTGATTTTTAAAAATACCTAACTCGGTTTATTTAATAGGATGTTCAGTCTGGCCAATGTACGAGTATATATGCTAAGTGCCGAAAATAATTGTTGACATTACAGCAGGCCTTGATATCAATCTCGCATAAAATTGCTGCAAGTATGAATGATCGTAATCAAACGACGAAATTCAAGAAGCGTGGGAAGTTGGGTGTGCTTCTTTAGTGCCAGAGAAATCTAAATTAAGATGTAAAAAACATACATTTCATTCAGAAAGTGACTGGAGGAGAAGAACTGTAGTATAAGTGAAAAAAAAAGTATGGTTGCTTATTTCGTGCTTAGGAGTGAAACATTAAAGTGTCCAGGGAGTTTGTGGTCAGAATATTCAATGCTGATGACGATGATAAATTTAAAAGAAGGTATCAGTATTGCAGATTTTGTTACACTAGTTAGCTTCCTCAAAAATAAGAATATTGGGCATAAAACTAAAAAGTCTAAAAGTTTTCTGTAGAATTTTGTTAAGTCAACTTTCAATGTTGTTTCAAATAAAGTTCAGTTCATTTAAAATGCAGTGATTTCTATCGTATAATGTATATTAACACTACCTTTTAGATATATTTTTGTATATACATAAAGGGTAGTGGTTTTATTTCCCGCACATGGGTAAGTAATATTACAGTATAGTCATTTAGGTTGGCAACCCTGAAATGTAGGAAATTGAACTTTCAATCATGGTCGCCATTGGTGGCAAGTACGACAAAACGCACTATCGCGCAAAAAACTATTATTCTATCACTTATATTATATGGATGCGAAACATGGAATCCTACTTTAAGGGAGGAAAGGAGATTACTAGTATTTGAGAATAAAGTTCTTAGGAAAATTTTTGGACCGAAGAGAGATGAACAGACAGATGAATGGAGAAGACTACTAACAGTGAACTGCATGGTGTTTATAGGAAGCCAGATATAATAAGAACAGTTAAATCTCGTAGACTGCGGTGGGCAGGACATTTGGCACGAATGGGGAGTGAAAGACATGCATGGAAGCTTCTTGTAGGAAAACCGGAGAGAAAACTCCCAGTTGATAGACAAAGAATGAGGTGGGAGAATAACAATAACTATGATTTGAGAGAAGTAGATTATACAGGGGATGATTGGAAAACATTAGCTTAGGATAGGGATGTATGGAGAGCTTATGTCCTTGCGGCTTTGAACCTACGGGTTCGATAGTGCCAGTGAGTTTGAGTGTGAGTGAAGTTGTAAACCTATGAATTTTATTCCAAATGGATTAATACGAAATGAAGGGTTACTCAACAAATGAAATTTAGGTACTGATGATTGTGTACCATCTTGGTGGTACGGCGCGCCATAGTGTACTAGGCCAATACTATATGTTACAATGAGCAAGATCGAGGATTCGAGTCAAGCTTTTTAAACTTGGCTAAACTTTCTGACAGCACTTTGGCCCTGGGATCGACTCAGACTGTAACTTCAAATAATACCAGACATATGTTCTGAGGGTAAAAGTTGCCGTCACGCAGAACCGGCAACTCGACTGATATATTGGAATATTGTGGCAACTGTCTAGAAAAAATCGGAGCTTTAATCTTTTACTGCTCCACGGGTCACTTAAGGCCTGCAGTGGGTTCATTCTATATTTTACTGTACAACCCTAGTTGCGAAAAAAATAAAAAGTTCCTATGACACAGAATTAAGATTAAATTTTAGTAAAATAGTAATAATAATGCTTTATTTTAGCTGGCAGAGTTAAGGCCATAAGGCCTTCTCTTCCACTCAACCAGCAAATAGTAGAATTATACAAAATTACATACATATTACAATGTTAAGGTATTATTACAATGTAGACTAAACAAAATACAATGATGATGTGATCTAATACTAACAAAAACATGGAATATAATAAAATTAAAATAATATAAAATTAAGTAGCTTCCTAGATGATTATTTATAGAATGCTGTGTATAGTTGTTACGCAGTTAATGTTTTTATATAATATAAAATAAAGTAAGTAGCTTCCTAGATAATTATTTATAGAATGCTGTGTATAGCTTTTACGCAGTTAATGTTTTTATATAATATAAAATAAAGTAAGTAGCTTCCTAGATAATTATTTATATAATGCTGTGTATAGTTGTTACGCAGTTAATGTTTTCATTGTGTCGAACTTAAGATATCAGTTAATTTGTATTTAAATAATTATATTAATTGACAGTCTCTGACATGACTGGAAAGTGATATAAGGTACATAGGCCTATGAGAAAATATAGTATCTTCATAAATAAACTAATGTTTAATTCCACCTAAAATAATTTTCTAGTACAACAGGTATGAGGTCGTTGTGTTTGTTAGTTTATTTTTTTCCTAAGATTTTCTCCGTCAATATTATGATATTGACAAATTTAGAAGACATTTATTTTTGGGTATAATTTTATATATGAAGGATTATTTCTATGATATAATCAATTGATTTGGCGTTTACTTGATGAAAATCCACATTCATTTAAATAAATTATAATAAAAATTAAAGTTTTATATGATTTTCATATTTATTAGAGTATACATTTGTAACAGCTGTTTCGGTACTTTGTACTTTCTTCAGACATGATTACAAATGTCTGAAGAAGGTACGAAGTACCGAAACAGCTGTTACAAATTTATATTGTAATAAACATGAAAATCATATAAAACTTTAAGTTTTAATTTTATTTAATTAAATATATGATGTAATCGCTTTACAGCAAAGCAGGAAGATTAGCTGTTGTTTACTCCTTTCTGAGAACGTTCATAATTTCCCTCAACTTTGGGCGAAGATAAGATTTTACTAATGAGTTACAGACTCCAGTCAGCGGGATAATCTCTCATCTCAGTGCCCTGAAGAGATGCTTACAAGAACATGTGTTTGTGGAGTATATATAGACAGAAATTAGCGAAGGCCTATATACAAATTGTTAAAGAAACATTTAGTAAAAATTCCATTATGCTTATAATGTTACCATGCTCGTCTCTGTAGGGAACTGTCACCCATTGCATGCCAAAACACACTGAAATTTCTTCCAGAGAAGCGTTGTGATGTATCAAGGCGTGTGCAAAATATCTGCCATTTTTAACTGCAAGGCACTAAAATCAAGCGCCAAATATTTATTTTAAGCTATATGGAACTAATACAACTATTGAATGGGTAGATTGGATAACCTCACTACCTGCCATCCGCGCCGCGTCCCGCCTCACTCCATCCACGCTTACTCGAGCAGGGAGTCCATCTGCTCCGTACAGTGGGTTGCCATTGCTGGATTCTGTCTTCTATTTCAGTGCCTTGTACTTAAAAACGGCAGATCATCTTTTGGTTGCGGTCTTGGTTATTCCAATTCAAATTCTACCCACCCCCTTAGATATAAAAAATACGATGAAAGTTACATGACAAAGCTTCTTGGGGGAAATTTCAAGGTAGGTTTCGGCATGCAATTTTTGACAACTCAAACACGGTCGGGGTTGATGAATTTTTAAGGGCGTAAAAATCCTTCCTTCAAAAGGAATGTAGAATCGAAGGTTTACTATCACAATATTAAAATTATGATATAAAGTTATTATTTACCTCGAAGGTGCGTCTCCTCAACTTTTAAAATATTAATTCACTCTAGGCGTTTCGAGACTAGTTCAATCAATAGCACAAGGTAGGTCTGTTTCCACATATCTTAAATTAAATGCTGACATATTTGTCATTAATTTATAGAAAAGTTTGAATGTACAGAATGTGTTCTCATTTAGTTATCGGTTTTCATCAGAACTTTATATTCTTCCAGAACGTTTATTTTTGCTTCATTTATGTAGTATGGTAAGGGTGTTTTCAATATTTAGCATACGATGTCCTACCTGGACAATATGTTTAGCATAACTGGATTTCCAAATTAAACATAGGCTCAATTCTGGAAATGCGTGCTATTATGCATTGCTGAGACTCTTGATGTCCCAACTCCCTTGAAAAAAACTTTAACTGAAAATATATAAAACTATTATTTTACCAGTTATATTATATGGGTGCGAAACATGGAATCTTACTTTAAGGGAGGAAAGGAGATTACAAGTATTTGAGAATAAAGTACTTAGGAAAATTGTTGGACCAAAGAGAGATGAACAGACAAGTGAATGGGGTCTTTATAGGAAGCAAGATATAATAAGACCAGTTAATTCTAGTAGACTGCGATGGGCAGGACATGTTGCGCGTATGGGGAATGAAAGACTTGCATGGAAGCTTCTTGTAGGAAAGCCAGAGGGAAAACACCTAGTTGGTAGACCAAGAATGAGGTGGGAGAATAACATTAACTATGATTTGAGGGAAGTAGATTATACAGGGAATGATTGGAAAGCATTAGCTCAAGATAGGGATGTATGGAGAGCTTATGTTCGCGCGGTCATGAATCTACGGGTTCGATAGTGTCAGTGAGTAAGTATAATTGGATTTCCCTTCCGGATAATGCTTTATTTTACCTTTTGTAAATTTATATTTTTAATTGTCTCGCATATGCAAAATAGTATAAATAAATCACGGAAATTGCTCAGATAATATGACGCTAGAAAGGCAAGTAAGTCAATTATATTTTTTTAGCGTAAAATAAGTGCACCGCAGATATGAAAGAATAAAAAAGAGGGAAATTTAAATAAAGGTTATTTTCCTTTGTTCAGTAATTTATTAGGTAATTTCTTGTACAGGCTATATACATGTATATAAAATTATGTGAAAAATGTTTTTGATTGTTGTGACATCACGGATGTCAGTTTTCATTTACACAGAAGTTTCTAAGGAATACTTTAAGTCTCTCCAAATTATATAAATAAAAAATGAACTTGATATAAACAACCGTAAATAAAGAATATTGGAGACTACAACAGTAATAACAAAAATTGCTCACAGAACTTAGATGGGCGAATGTACAAGCTTTATAGTATTTTTTTTTCAAAAAGTAAGGGAAACTGATGACACCGTAAAATAATAGAAAGTGGAACAAGTTTCATAAAACATTGACCAAAATATTTTATATGACTATTTAACTCATGCCCCAAATGGAAGTCAATGACCAATCACGTTTCAGTGATTTCTGTTTTACAACCAATCAGAGTCGTGTTTCACGAAATATTTATCAGTGTTAGGATTATCATATATTAAACAAAGCTCCTCCTTTTTAATATTCTGAACAGGTCTGACCGTTATTTTGCAGTGACTGAGCCTATAACAAATACGGCTACCAGATTGTATATAATAGTGCTTACATGTCAACATTTGTAGCAATTGATTATACCACCAAAAAAAGAAACCACTGTTTGCACTTTCTTAAATGTATTTTTTCCCAGGTAATAATCGAGAAAAATATAATTGTCATATTTACATCATACGACATCAAAAATGAATTAATATACAGATTGATGTGTTTCATTTTTCTCCACTAGAGAGCATTCTTACAATATTGCGTTCCTTTGGCAATAAATAGTATGATCTGGTTGCAGTGATAAACAAAAGAAGCAGTAGAAGCGTACCTATCGTTTCTCATTTGTTTTCAAACATCGCCGTTTACATTAAATATATAAATATTTTAAAATAAATATAGTTAAATAATGATTTGTGAGTAAACAGCTTAATTTTATTCGTTAAATAGTCCTAACAAATGCCACTCTTGATTTCCAAATTCTCTAGATAAATTCACTCCTCACTTCGTGAGTCGTGAATTTATCGATAATTTGGAAATCACTCGTGGCATTACTTATGATAACATTTTTATTTTCTAGCATCGATTGTTATAAAAACTAAAATATAATTGAGCAGAATACGAAGATCTAAGCTGGGGTTTGTGAAAGCGACACTTTAAAATATCTGATATATATATCACGTTCGTTATATTTATAACTTTCCATTCTGAAGTGGAAAACTCAATTGCTTTCTTAATTTATGAGGTGTCGGAAAGCTTTTCCTTCATATATATATATATATAAAGAATGATTTATAAATTAGCTACCCAGTAGCACTTAAAAATATATCTGAGTTCATGTCCTATCAATTCTTGAAAATATCGACCTAGCTACTACATAAGAGTAGCGTACCAATACTATGATATAAAGGTTCCATAGTAATTAGTATTATT
Organism: Diploptera punctata; assembly: GCA_030220185.1. NCBI lineage: Eukaryota > Metazoa > Arthropoda > Insecta > Blattodea > Blaberidae > Diploptera > Diploptera punctata. Next base: position 627,706 of record JASPKZ010010285.1, on the reverse strand, counting down.
GTTAATAGTAATAACAGTAATAACATTAGTAGTAAAATAGTAATAATAATAAATTGTAATAATAATAGTAACATAATTAGTAATAATAATAATACTAATAATAATAATAATAATAATAATAATAATAATAATAATAATAATAATACAGTCTAAAACTATATCCATAGACGTACGAACCTGCCAAAAGGTACATATTTTAAATTTTTATCTTATAATAATTTGCCTAGAGAAACGTAATTGACCAATCCAACAATTCATAGTTTTTTGAAAGAATTGAAATTCTTTAATTTATTATTGATTTGACCAAAGAGAGATGGACAGGTGAATGGAGAAGACTACATAACTGTGAACTGTCTTTATAGGAAGCCAGATATAATAACAGTTTAAGTCTCGTAGACTGCGATGGGCAGGACATGTGGCACGAATGGGGAATGAAAGATGAGCATGGAAGCTTCTTGTAGGAAAACCAGAGGGAAAGCGCCCAGTTGATAGACCAAGAATGAGATGGAAGAATAATAACTATGATTTGAGGGAAGCAGATTATACAGGGAATTATTGGAAAGCATTAGCTCAGGATAGGGATGTATGGAGAGCTTATGAACCTACGGGTTAGACACTGCCATTGAGTAAGGAAGTAAGATTATTGATTCGACATTTTAAATTAAATTTCAATATTGTGTAATTAAACATAAGTATAAAAGATTCCATCCATAGTAATTCTGCCCGAAGGCAGGTCCTTCACTGCAATCATAGCATTTTCATGCTATGCTTGCAGCTTTACTAGGGAATTGTGTAGGTGTGGTAGCTTCCCGTTGCTTTCCACACCGGTGAAGGATGATGATGATAATGATAATGGTAAGGATGATAATGATAAGGATGATGGCCATATGATTTCGGGGACCGTTTGGGCCTTAAAGTTTTCCTGACATTTGTCTTACAGGTGAGGAAAAACCCCGATAAAAACCTCACCCAGAAAAACTACCCCGACCGGGGATCGAACCCGGGCCCGCTGCGTGACAAGGCAGCACGCTACCTCGAGACCACAGCGGTGGTCTGTATAAAAGATTAAAAATAAAATATATACCTGAAATCTCAGTCTGTCAGATTTGAGTAAAAGCATTTTCCAGGTTTTTAGAAACATGTCTCATCATCAGATTTTATGGGTCAAAATTCTATAATTCAGGGCTTTTAGAACAGTTGATGATGGAACACAAAGTGTTTTACTAAAATCTGACTTTTTTTGAGGAAGACTGATTCACAGATACGTACATATTTTGTTATCTCAACATGCACATACTCTATTGAATTACACTAAGCAAATGGGACTGGAAGTAAACATCAATAAAATTAAATATATGGTCACATACAGAAATACATTATATGTATTGTATGGATAGTTAATGACAGACGAGGGAAATTTTGAAGAAGTGGTTAAATTCAAATACCTAGAAACAATATTTACAAACAGGATTGAGGTGCAGAAAGATATTAAACTTAGGCTCAAGTCTGGAAATGCATGCTAATATGCATTGCAGGAATTCTTGTTGTCCCAACTTCTCTCAAGAAAACTAATATTGAAAATATATAAAACTGTGATTCCCCCAATTATATTAAACTGATGCGAAACATGGAATTTTACTTTAAGGGAGGAGAAAATATTACGAGTATTTGAGAATGAATTTCTAGGAAGATTTTGGACCAAAGAGAGGTGAACAGACAAGCGAATGGAGATCTATATTATTTTTATGAGAAACCAGGTATAATTAGAAAAGTTAAGTGTCATATACAGCGATGAACAGGTCATGTGACACGAATGAGAAATAAAGGAGGGATATCGAAAGTGCTTGCAGGAAAACGAGGGAAAGTGCTCAATTGGCAGGTCAAGAATGAGGTGGAAGAATAACATTTACAACGTTTTGAGGGAATTAGATTATACAGGGGATGATTGAAAAACATTAACCCAGGATAGAGACGTATGGAGAGCTTATGTCAGCATGATCTTGAACTTACGGGTTCCATAGTAACATTGAATTAGTTAATAATTTAGATTGTAATCTGTAGGGTCGTTCACAATGATTTTTAAAAGTGTTAAACATTGATGTTGTACTTTAAGTAACCGTATCGGATTTTTCCGTGACTTTATGTCAAAATACGTTTTGAATATGATTTAAAAATTACATTTCGTGGAAGGGTGGAACTAGAGGTCACGTTTTATCAGCTGAATAACATTTTATGTGCATGACGTCAAATCTTATTAAATTTACATAATATCATTACTAATCTTTCGCTTCACGAAACTTACGGTTGCTATATGTATGAGCAGTTACAATTTTACCACAACCTTGCATTTTTCTTCTAAGTTATTTTATAGAACTCAATACAGGCAAACGCAAAGTTAATGTATTTGGCTTGAAAAATGTTTTGCCTCTATCTTTAAATTATTTACTAACTGCGGTAGAAATGAAATTTATGAGACGTACTGCAAGTTACTCAAGAACAGACCATAAAAGGAATTCTCTGATTCTCAAACAATTACAAACAGAATCAATCATGGAATATGTGTAAAAATAAAAAAAAACAACGGAAATCTCACATAAGAAGAATGAGCGGAACAAGAATACCACGTCAAATCTTAAGTTACGAGCCACTAGGCAAGAGATCACTGGACAGACCCTTCAACATTGGATTCAGACCGCTAGATCGACCACATGAAAGAAAAAAGAAAAAAAAACCGTTTTTATAGGATTTCAAATATTTTTTATATCCCATATAATTTAGTGAACATATTTAAGTTGTAGTACAGTTATGTGATATGAATAAATACGTTAAAATAGGAGTTGAACATCTAATATGTGATTTCAAAACACAATACTTTCTAAGATTTAACTTACTTGAATAAATCATCTATATTTTGAAAATTAGGGGGTTAAAGATGTAAAAGGAAAAATACAGAACTGTTAATTGTCCTGTAATGACGTAAAAAATTATTTTATGGTTGTTCGGCACCAAGGCATGGTGCCGCAAAACCTAAAGGAACTAATGAGGTGGAGTTTGTTGGTATTTTACATCCTTTTAGAGATGCAATTAAGTTATTTAGAAGGGAACAAATATTTCCTTTAACTTCCAATTATATTTCTTACTATTTTGCGCCGGTATTTAGTTTATTTTTATCTCCATTATTATGAATATTTTTTTCTTATTTAAGAGCGTGTAGTCATTTAAGTTAGGATTTTTTTTTTACTTGTACTAGTTTGGGCCAGGGGCTTGATTCGTTCAAGGTACGTTATAAATAACGTAACAATTTCAAAGCACTCTGTATATGTAAACGTCAGCATCTGGGTCAAAGTGGAGTTGACATTGGTCGTAAAGAAAGAATATGTTTCCTTAAATTCTATTCAAAGGGAGGGCAGGTAGTATTTTCTTACGTCTACGGAGATATATTTGACACGACAGCATTGCAGTTCCGGTGGCAGTTAAACCTTCAATTTATTATAACTGAAACTAGAATCTTGGTGGACTTATGGGTTTTATGGAGACCGATGTTAAACTTTTATTACTGTCACCTTCGTATCAGCATTCTCCAGTGATACGTTATGTCAGACTACATTTAAGTATAGTCTTAGACACGGAATCTGAAAACGATAAGACTTTATTTGGGTTAGTTTCGTGAAGCGATATACGCTCGGACAAATTTAACCTGCAGTTTTATGAATGATTTCCATGCATTTGATCCGTTCTATATTCCCTCTGTTGAACTCGTTTGAACCAGACACTTGTAACTTGCAAGAGAACTGTCAATCATTTCATGCCGAAACCTGCCTTAAAATTTCTCACCAGAGAAGCGCTGTGTTGTACCAAGGCCGTGTACAAAAATTATATGCCGTTTTTAACTGCAAGGCACATATAGAAGCTAGAATCTCGCAATGACAATCCACTTTAAAGAGCAGATGAACTCCATGCTTCAGAAAGAACTGAATGGAGTGAGGCGGGATTCGGCACTTACAGCAGGTAGTGAGGGTTATCCAATCCACCAATTCGGGAGTTGTATTACTTCCTTATATTTTAAATTGAGAGATTTAGTACTGGATTTTAGTGCCTTACAGTTAAAAAGACAGTTTTTTTATACGGCCTTGGTAAATTACGACGCTTCTCTGGAAGAAATTTCAAGATAAGTTTCGGCATGCAGTTCCTTTGTCAGAAAATAATAAACCGCTCCACGTGATTGGTCAAATTCCGTGCCTAATGCTGTAAAATTATTATATCTTGAGAATCTTTTTATCATAAATTTCCTTTCCAAACAGAAACCGACTTCTTGCTTGATAGCGCTTTTTAAGATTTTCGCCCGAGCGTCTAGTTACCCAGTGTGAACACTCTTGTCTTTGTGTAGAGTTTTCGATCCCTTAGTTGTATACATAAACGGCTTGAAGTAGGGTGCAACATAGTTTTACGTCACCGGTATATTTATACTACATGATACGCATTTTGAAAGTCACAGCACTGAACTGGGTTGTAGTTTTTCTTACCTGTAGTCAGTGCGACAATGTTGAGAATACGAACCCCTACCCCTGGGGTACATTGTATTCAGCATTCTACTTCCAACGAATGAATTGGTTCAGAGACTCATATTCTGAATGTCAACGGTTCAAGTCTCGTTCTTAACAAGAGCATGCACCCTGTGGCATATATACAATAAGATCCTAAAAGCAGTACGAGTCAATATTTCCAATTGCATGTAATGATAATAAAGAACTCATCCTTCGAAATAAAACATAGTAATATTATAAAATGTATAAAATATGTAAAATATGATAAGTTATATAATGTATATTATATATATATTTTTTTTCTTGTGCGTCCTAAGATAAATTATATATATATATATATATATATATATATATAATTAGAACGCCCAAGAATCCCTTTAAGATAAGAGCGATATTGTTGATATATTCGTCCACATGTTAATTCTACCAGTGATGTGGATATCCTCAATTAACAGACAGGTGAGAGTATAAAAATACTTAACAGTTAGTTACAAATATTCCAGGAATGAGGTGGTAGAATATTTCCGTGATTTGAGAGAGAGGTTAATTATACAAGAAATAATTACAAATCTTTAGTTCAAGTTAACGCAGGAAACTCCGGGTTCAATCGTGTCAATGTCTTATATAGCTTCATATTACAAAAAGAATTGCCAAAATTTCGCAAACGAATGTAATTCTAATGTCCTATTAAAATGACATTCGTTACAAAAATTTAAAAGTCTGCAACAGAGAAGTTTAGAAAAATTGGATTTTAGAATGCAGATGCTCATTTATCTGTAAAAAGATATTTTTAAACTTCAAATTTCCATGAAATTTCGTATATATGTGTATATATATATGTATATATATGATATGAAAAGAAAAATGAATGCTTGAGTCGGGATTTGAACTCGAGTCTCCCGACTCAAGCATTCATTTTTCTTTTCATATCATATTTGCCTTCATTGCCAAATGTCAAAAATATATTTATAATATCTATGTGTATATATATATAACGTACAGAGTTTAGAGACTTGGGTTCGAATCCCGACTCTTTTTTCTTTTCATATCATATTTGCCTTCATTGCCAAATGTCAAAAATATAGTTATATAATCTAAAGTTACAAGCGTTACTGCTATAAAGTAAATATTATCTTTAAAAATTTGCTTAACTGTTATGTTGGCAGCTAGATGTCAGTCGGAACGATTTTCCGCTACCTCTTCTGTGAATTGAGAATACTACATATATTATAAAAATGTATGTTTGTGTTGGAATACTTGGGTGGCTCAGGTCGTTAGAGACTCGGGTTCAAATCCCGACTCACGCATTCATTTTTCTTTTCATATCATATATAATGTGTGTGATTTTTTAAAATCTGTTCAGTAGCTATTTTTTTATTATTGTATATAATGAGATTTTTAATTTTTTTATATCTTATAGTTGTTAAGGCACTGCGCTACAAGCCGGAAGGTCGACGGTTCGAGTCCCGGTGAGGTCAGGATTTTTAAACTGACCCATCCTGGGGTCGACTCAACCTCTAACGGAAATGAATACCAGACGCTTGTTCTGGGAGTAAAGGCGGCCGTCACGCAGGGCTGACAACCCGGCTAACATCAAGTACTGATTGTCCAGAAAAAGTGGGAGCCTTAACCTCCTACTACCCCAAAGGCCTCCTGAGGCCTATAGTGGGATCACTTTACCTTTTACACAATGTCTACTTATGTTGAGGGTAGAAGCGTATTATTGTGTATGTACTGTAGATGCGGACTTACATATATAGTTTTATACCTTTTTTCATGTATGAGCGTAGCTGTGTAACCATGCATGTATTTGTTTACATATTCGTATGTTTTTGTATATTTTATTTATTCATGGAACAAAATAAGTACATACGGCCATACAGGCCCATGCACTATTGTAAATGAGGAATGAAAATGCATTTCATTTCTTTCAAAATGTCAATAATTTCCATTACAAAAATAAGTCACTGACTCTATCGAACTCATAGGCTCATGGTCGCGCGGACATAAGCTCTCCATACATCCCTAACGTGAGTTAATATTTTCCAATCACTTCCTGTTTAATCTACGTCCCTCAAATCATGGTTATGTTATTCCCCCCACCTCATTCTTGGTAACCACTGGGAATTTTTTCTCTGGTTTTCCTAAAAAAAGTTTCCGTGCCCCTCTTTCATTCCCCATTCGTCTACTATATATATATACTGAACCATGATAGAACCATGATTCGAACTCGGAACCTACGAAATGCAAGTAATACGTAGTTTTACACCGCAGAACTCAGTATCAGTAGAGGACCATTAATTTTGTTAACACGATCCTATCGTCTATCTAGATTTTTCTAGATCAACTTTTTAATGTTTTAAACGAAACCCGCAAATTTAAATGTAAAATAAAACGGAAGAATCTTTTTGTTTGGTGTGAATAATTTTATTCAGTGCACATCCCCTCATTTGTCTAGAACAAAATACTTCCTTATTCCATTTTATACCAAGGTATAGTCATTCTCCTTTGCAAGGAAATTAAAGATTTTGCTTTAACCACTATAAATCTCTTTCAACGAAACCAAGAGTTTCATTGAAAATGTAATCAAATAAAACAAGGTCTTGCAAGAGGGAAGATATAGGAGTAGCATTTGCACGTCTGCACGTATTTCAATTGCAACCCTCATTCAGCAATTATGAGCTCTTGTTACCAGAATGGTCATCATCTGAAGTTTCTCTACTCGCAGTTCACATGCAAATGTTATAGCTGTACATAAAATAAAGAACATGATGCCACATCTTCCTTGCAAATTAGTAATGACGCCTAGTACCTACTTTCCACGCTCTCCATTTTTATTGCGGTAACTTAAACTTGACTACACAGTGGCTATTTTCTCAAGTCTCTATCTTCATTACCTTCTTCAACGAGACGCACAATGATTAAAGATTCGATGGAATTTTTTTTCCGTCCTCTGCTATATTACAGAGTATTATTGTCGCGCGCTACTGAAGTCAGTTTTCATGATGTTTTATCATAAGTAATGACACGAGTGATTTCCATATTATCGATAAATTCACGACTCACGAAGTGAGGAGTGAATTTATCTAGAGAATTTTGAAATCAAGAGTGGCATTTGTTAAGACTATTTAACGAATAAAATTAAGCTGTTTACTTACAAATCATTATTTAAATCAAATTATTTTAAAATACATATATATTTAATGTAAACGGTGATGTTTGAAAACAAATGAGGAACGTTGTTTCATTTGTTAATGACAGCAAACAGATCATATTTATTGCAAAATAGAATCGCAATGTTGTAAGAATGCAGCCTAGTGGTGAAAAAATGAAACACATCATTACAGGTTATTAATTTCTGATGCCCTATGATGTAAATATATAAATTATATTTTTCTACAATGTTAATTCCTGGGAAATAATACGTTTAAGAAAGTGCAAACAGTAGTTTCCTTTTTTTTTAATGTTATAATCAATTGCTGCGAATGTGTTTCCATTATATCTCGAAGCAGAATCTGGTTACATTAGTGCACTATATATTCAATCTGGGAGCCGCTTGACAAAATGAAAGCGATAAAATAAAAGTGATAAAATCGAGTGAAAAAGACTGTGATTGATTGTAAACCAAAATTCATTGAAATATGATTGGTCATTGACTGCCATTTAGATCACGAGTTAAATAGTAGTAGTTAAACAACACGGATGATCGTGTAAAACTCCACAATAACTTTATATAATTCTATAAACTCTCCGTGACGTTTTACTCACATATTGCTTTAATAATTAATCTTGTTTTAAAGTTTACAAAATTAAACACCTTATTGTTTGCACATGACCAAACAATCATATCATCAACTTCCTTGCATGCATTAAGCCTGGTGGCCCGTTACGGTCTCTTGCCATATTTTGAGTGGTCTTCCCAAAGATCTTCGTCGGGGATGGTAATTCAAAATCTGACGAAGGATGCGTTATCGATACATACGCTGAATGTGTTGTAGCTAATTATTTCTATACGTAGTTCTTATATTGTTTAGGGACTTGAAAGCAACATATTTTTCTTACAATTGGTTGCCAACGTAATGATGTTTTTAATTCAGGAAATAACCATACAGAAAGGTCTGTATGGACCTAACAAAATTATACAAGAATATGGATTGAAGATATCTACATAGAAAACAATAATTATGACATTTCAAGGTGTAGATTCTGTCAGAAGAAAAATTGTACTTGACAATAAAATTTTGTAGAAGGTGAATAATTTTACATATCTAGAATCCAGTATCTCATATGAAGAAAAAAATTATGTAAATGCAAAAATACTAACATTTTTAAGGATTTTAGGATTAATATATTCTGACATCAAGCCACAGTTAGTCCAAAAACATTCGAGACTAAAACTGTAAAAAAACACTGACTCTTCCAACTATTTTGTATGTTAGCGAAGTATGGACATTTTTTTAATTTATAATGACTATTTAACTCATGCCCCAAATGGGAGACAATGACCAATCACGTTTCAATGATTTCTGTTTTACAACCAATCAGAGCAGTGTTTTCACCAAATATTTATCAGTGTTATAATTACCATATTAAAGAAAGCTCCTCCATACAATATTGCGTTCCTTTGGCAATAAATAGTATGATCTGGTTGCAGTGATAAACAAAAGAAGCAGTAGAAGCGTACCTATCGTTTCTCTATTGTTTTCAAACATCTCCGTTTACATTTAAAATATAAATATTTTAAAATAACGGTAGTTAAATAAGGATTTGTGAGTAAAACAGCTTAATTTTATTTATTCGTTAAATAGGTCCCCTAACAAATGCCACTCTTGATTTCCAAATTCTCTAGATAAATTCACTCCTCACTTCGTGAGTCGTGAATTTATCGATAATTTGGAAATCACTCGTGGCATTACTTATGATAAATTATTGCATGCTCCATTGCATGGCGCAATACTACATGCAAAGTATGGACATTGAAAAAGGATATACAGATACTTATATCTGCTGAATGATATATCTTCGAAGGACTGCAAGATACACACTACTAGACCATAAAAAAATGAAGACATCTTAGAAGAATTACACATGAAACCTCCAGAAAACAAAATTTCTGATTATAAGTCAAGTTGGATGCAAAATGTTAATCGAATGGAGGAGCTTACGATATTCAAGCAGATGTTAAGCTATCAACCCGCAGGAAAAATATCAGGACGTCCACTCAAAAGACTTTGAGATCGAAAGAGCTTAACAAATGATCTACATAGTGAGTCGACTATGAGAATGATGATGATAAAATTAATCTATCATACAATTATTTTATAGTCTCCAACATGTCCACTTGTCAAAGTTTATTTCAATCACAGTCACTATATCGCTGTCACAACACAATATTGTAGGCCGGGGAAGGAAATTTCTCGGCTTTTAATTGAGACCTTTCCAATATAGAAGTTTCTGGGATCGATCTTTCCCGACAAGGGGACCAAAGGCTTAGATAAATCTTCTTTAGGCCAAGAAAGAGGTGGAGGAATGACGTTAATCATGGTTTGAGGGAAATAGATTATGCATGAGATGATTGGGAAACATTAGCTCATGATAGGGATGTAGGAACCATGAACTTACTGATTTGATAGTATCAGTGAGATAGTTAATTGAACCCGGACCCGCTAGTCAGAAAACAGGCTTACTACCATCTGTGCTAGCAAGGAGGATCTCATTTAAATAATCTCTCTTCTCGTTTTTATAATTTCAGTTGATTGTACATAAACTCTGGGCCACTCAATACACAAAAAAAAAAATGTCTACTATTATAACAAAGAGTAACGCTTTAATTGGTAATTACTAGGCAACAAAACCTATACTTTATATTCTTACAAAACACAATACACAAAACACGCTATAAAAAAATAAATACAGGTTCAACAAAACGTAAAATACACTTTAATGATGATTTCGTATAACTACATACATCATTTTTTCTTAACTTCTCTGGAAGTATATTAATAGTTGCATCTTGGATTGCTTTTAAACTTTCACCAGATGAACCGTGAAAATCACCTTCTCCGCTCATTTTTACTTTAAATTGACATATAAAACTAGCAACCCAAAATTGCAGAATATAACAACAATGCTAGTTGATTTATCGTGTCTTTTTTCCTCCAAAGCCCACATTACCCTTTCTCTAAACATATCGTTTCCGCAATAAATAAATTTCATTAAATACACTAATATACAAACATATACTAAAGTTCTCTGAACGTAGATAAAATATTGTAGACAACACGTTACAAAATTAGGTTTAGTAACTCGCTGCACTTAGAACACTCCCTTGAGTCGTGATCTAACTTGAGCATCTCGTTACTAAACTTTTGCTTTTGTAACTTTTTTATTCAATGCGCCAGGTTGTCATTTCGACATTTATGGTCTTCTCTCGTGACATTTGTAACCCACTTCTGAGGTTGGGACGCCTGGAAGGAGGGGTTACGGCTGCTCCGATGATATGATTGGCAATGATGATGTTAGTGGTGCGCCAGGAGAGTCCTTAATCCTAAGCTTAATCTAAACGAACATGAATGATGATGATGATGGCGAGATGATGTTCGGGGACCGTTTAGTCGTCTAAATAACTATTGTAACATTATTGTAGAAGTATACGTTATTGACAGTAGATGCAAAGATAGAAAACGCGTAAAGGACATACAGATATTGGTTGAACGTCCATTTGGGTTTATAATGCTTACTTTAATAGGAGAAATACCAGGAAAAATCCATTGTTGAGTCCATCCAATGGTAGTATCTCATATTCATTAACTATAATTTATGGGTTTGCGTGACTTTTAAATGAGCACTTAACTCTTCCTATCTCTCTCTTGTACTATGTCATAATCATGGTGGAATGAAGTTCGTTGTGCTTTCACTCCCTTCCCCGCTTCCATGAAATTGGGGCCATGATCAATTTGTTTCAACTATCATCATTTTCGTCAAATCCGCCAAACATTATCACCAGAATGATTTGCTTCCATTTCACTTAATTTCGCAAAAAAATCAAGTCAACTTACAATTTTATTACCTTTCTGTAGTGTCGATATGAATTGTCCAGAATACTTTTTAATTTTCAAAAGTGATTCTCATTTATATCAAATGAAATATACTATGTTTACTGAAATTAAACAGGTTGCCATGTTCTTGGCAAGATGACGAGTAATTAATTTAATATTAATAAATAATGATTTAATATATGTTGGACATTGTATAGTAATGACAGAATTCCCTAAATACAAATTTAATATATAAAAATGTTTGTTTGTTCGTTCTTGCCCTAATGCGCGGGCCATACCGTTTGATTCCGATTGTGAAGTGAGGGATTTTTTGCAAAAATGTCAAGGAGATTTCCGGGATGAACATAGGCTATAAGAGAGATGCGATATTCAACTCCTACACCCTTACAAATCACCCATTGTAGCGAAAAACGTAAAAAAAAATGTTGATGCTTAAATGGCTTACGCTGCCTAATCCATAACTAATACACAAAATTAATTTACAATAATTGAATATCTCAATAAACTCTACAAAAAAGTCTGCGACAGCATATGTTTATCTTTTACGGATAACTCACAATAGTCATTTTTCTCTTTCATTGATGCCAAGAAGATCGGGATAAGTAGATTCCCGGACAAGCGTGCACTGCCGTACTGTTCATCCTGTTGTGATGGGGCTTTTTGCAAAATGTTCAGGATTTTCCCGGGAAGGTTATAGGCTACAAAAGAATTTTAATGCTCAAGCCCTTCATCATTAAAAATCGCCCTTTCTAGAGTAGTGAAAAGTAAAATAAAAGTGGCTTTTTGTACGCTTAAATGGCTTACGCTGCCTAAACCATAACAAATACACCAAATTAATGTACTTACTTACTTACTTACTCACTGGCACTATCGAACCCGTAGGTTCATGGCCGCACGGACATAAGCTCTCCATACATCCCTATCCTGAGCTAATGCTTTCCAATCATTCCCTGTATAATCTACTTCCCTCAAATCATAGTTAATGTTGTTCTCCCACCTCATTCTTGGTCTACCAACTGGGCGTTTTCCTTCTGGCTTTCCTACAAGAAGTTTCCATGCACGTCTTTCATTCCCCATACGCGCAACATGTCCTGCCCATCGCAGTCTACGGGACTTAACTGTTCTTATTATATCTGGCTTCCCAAATTAATGTACACAGAATTGAATATCTCAAAACACACTACAAAAAATTCAGCGACAGCTTATGTTTATCTTTTATGGATAACTCACAATAATCATTTTTGTCTTTCATTAATGCCAAGAGGATCGAAATAAGTAGATTCTCGGGCAAGCAGAGCAGCAGCATAGACAACTCGAAATAACAAATTTTGTCTTTCAGCTCATTAAAGCCAAATACATCGGGATACGTAGATTCCCGGGCAATTCCTGGTAATCAGAACTGGGTATCTAAAAATAATGATATAAATTTATAATTATTATTCCTTTTACTTATTCAACTAAACGTAAGAACACATCATTTATGTAAAATTGTAGACTTTCACGGCAGGTTCATAAAACCAGACCACGGCCATTTAGCCCGAAAGACATAAAATACATGAGCATTATCATTTATTTAGGTGTAGCAGCGCACGCCGGGTATTAGCTAGTAGTATAATAATAACTAGGGTAAGGATTTTGAGGTGCGGCATCTTTCCAAAAAATATAGCTCTTTTCATACTAATACTTCAATATATGTGTTTGGGGGGGGATGAAATTAAGCAAAATGAACACAATTTGTTGCACCTTTTGCAGAATTTCGTGATATTTCTACATTTAGCCCCTTTTTCCATCTTTTTTTTTTTTTGTTTCAGCACCTTTTTCTCCACTCTACTCTGCGTTTTTAAAAGATTGGACGGAAACATCTATATTTTTCTTCTTGAACAGCTTTCTTTAAAATCTCAATCAGAAGTCAACAATATTAAATATTAAAATATAATTTATGTAATTTATGCCCCAGAAACAATGGCCAATCTGCTGTGTGAAGTCAACAATAGTAAATAATAAATATTAAAATATAATTTATGTAAACCACCCGTAATTTATATTCCAGCAACAATGGCCTATCTGCAGCTGTGAAGTTAAATTTAAATTTCAACGGTGTTGCTGCAACAGTTTAAATAAAATTAGTTCAGTTAGTATTGACAATAGTTTAATAGTTTTCTATCTACCGATTTGTTGTTGGCTGTGTTTCACTAGTCTGAACCATAACGTATTTTATTAGAATTAAAACTGGGTTTTCACATAATAACATGGCAAATGTTAAGAAGGATAAGTTGTATGCACTTTCAGAATTCAAAACGCTATTTATCGAAACTGATGGCATCATTCTTCGATGTCCCATCTGCGAAGTAAATATTGTAATAAACTAAATGACTATGAATGGCCTCTTATGGTCTCTATAAAGAAGATAATTTGGTGCAAAATGATATGCATATTGTACAAACTTAGTTCATGTAACTGGTATAAACCTTATTCCAATTGTTTTAGCAGCACCTTTTTTTGCAGCTTTTTGTATGTAGTTTCAGAATCTTTTTTCCTCCTTTTAAACCAAAATTTGCACCTTAAAATCCTCTCCCTAATAATAACATTAAAAAGTTCAGAGAATGAGGCAAAATGAGTTTTTGGACAGAATGGGGAATAGCTGAAGGTCACGAGAAAAGGTGGTATAAAATTGTTTCCACTTCAGGCAACGTCTGGTGCATTGGTTTCTTTCATAGATATTTAATTTGTCCTAAAAAATGAAATAACGATATATGTTCTTCCTTTATTAATACTCTTTGTATCCAATTAATGTTTTAAATTTAAAGACGCACACCTGAAACATCTAACAAGGGAAGTACTTATGTTGGACCAGTTGGATTGTAACAAAAATTGGAGGATATGTTGAATGAAGGATACTGAACACCGTGATATTAGCAATTTCACTGCAAATTCAGTAGTGTGCATAATGTTTAACACGAAATAAGGAACAAGAGAACAGAAAAAAAGGCTTAACATCGGTACTTGACAAAATAAATAAGTAAAACATTTGAAAAAAATATAATAAACAAATAAAAGTAGAAAATAATAGTGTGATGAAAGAGGGAAGAACAATAAGGGAGAGGGAGTGATATATAAACTAACGAAATAAATATTGCAACGGAGCGGCACGGTTACTTGAAGAGCAGCGTACCGGAATGTGAATGTTCTTTCCACTCCCGCAGTCGAGTATTCATATAGTGTATACTAATTGTTTCTATTATACATGAAAAACTCAATACACTGTAAGTACAATATAATATTTGTTTTAGGTTATTATTTATTGATTAGCATATTTATGGTATAAAATAATATTTTTTAGGACATAACAGTATATTTACACGTAAATGTGTAACAATTAGACTTACAAGGAAAGTAAATTAAAGTGAGTTAATAAAATATTTCATCAAAAGAATAAAATTGGCATAAAAAATCCATTTTACGTCTTAACTATGTTAGAATCTATAGTTCAGGGAAAAAATTGAAAAACACGAAGAACCTGTATTAAAAATAGCCTAGTTACTGATGTTAACAAGGTGGGAAACTAATATTTACGTTCTTCGCCCCGCTAGCCGCACTTGTTCTTGAAACCAGCTGCAATGAGCAACCGTGCCGTTACGAACCGTCAATGACGCGATTGAAATTTAATGACAAATAACACGAGTTTTATTAATTTTGCAGCAAAATGACTAACGTCATCATATTTAATATCAATCAATTAACATATCCTGCAATTTTTGTTACAATCCAACTGGTCCAGCATAAGTACTTTCCTTGTAAGTCTAATTGTTACTATTTCATAATTGGAACAGTTTAAATGGCTACATATCTGCATTCGTATAATAAGGGATTGAATGGTCAGACAAGTAGATAGAGATTATTTCATGATTTAAGTTTTCATAAAATGTAGAGAATATACACAAACTACAATATTTAAGAAATAACCGAATCATTTTAAGTTTATAATTAATCCAGTTTTGCGAAACTAATAAACTGCCTAAATATAAGCCAGCAATTCGATACTTCATTTTGTAACAATGTAAATGTATTGTCCGGCGTAATACCAAGTCGTGGAGTAAAATTACATGAAGTCCCTATTATTGAAAGCCTGTGATATATATATATACACAGTGCACAGACGAAGTGTATGAAAGCAGTAGGTATTTCATACTCAGCATATTATATCATGAAGGATTGTACTAAAACTTACCTTAATTTAGACGCTGAGCGGGCGTGTTAGTTCCGAGTCTGACGCGCACACTTCACAATTTTAATCACAACCCTTACCTCACAGTGAACTACGAAACATTAAAATATAAAGTAACTAAACTGAATAAGAAGATCACATTTAATTACCGTAAAACACAAAATATATAACATAAAATTGATTACGCCTGAAATAATCTACAGATGTGAGTGACATCGTGGACTGTTCCTAAATTCTCAGGTAGTAAGCCATTGTATCGCTTGCAATTCCCTGTGCCCAACTTCATCCCTTGCTATCATTGGGAACTGTCCACCATTGCATGCCGAAACCTACCTTGAAAATTCTCTGTGAGAATCGTTGTTATGTACCAAAGCCATGTCCAAAAAAATCTGCCTTTTTAACTGCAATGCATATAAATCGAAGCCAGAACCCAGCAATATCAACCCATTGTACGGAGCAGGTGGACTCCCTGCATGAATAAAAGTAGAAAGAAGCGGGGCGGAACGCTGCGCAAACAGCAGGCAGTGAGGATTATCCAATCTACCAATTCATGACTTGTATTACTTCCCTATAGTTTAAATGAGGATTTGGCTTTGGATTTTAGTGTCTTGCAGTTAAAAACGGCAAATGTTTGATACGGCCGTTGCACATAAAAATAGTTCCCTGAAAGAAATTTCAAAATAGGTTTCGGCATGCAATGGTTGACAGATCACTTGTAAAATGTTGGCTGACCAACCATGTCGCGCCATCACAGGTGCAAATGAAATGAAACGAATGGATGACATGAGTGTAGAGAAGTGGTGGAATAATATATATTCCAAGGGAAAAGCGGAAGGAACCTCAAGAAAACTACCCTGTTTCCGATTTGTCCACCACTAACTTTATATGAAGTAAACGAGACGCGAAATCGGTTCCAGAGGTAAACGAGCGTCAAATCAATTTCACCTCGAAATGTTCACTTCATTTTATACTGTACAATTTTGTGTTGGGCCAGACATAGCATGACAAATTAATTTATATGTAATTAATTTATACGACCAATGGATTGTCATGTTTAATTAAATTGTTTCATTTTAAACGCGGTATTGGAGTTATTGTTTCCCGTACTGTTTATATTATATCCCGTACTATATATATATATAGGCCTTCATAGCGTATTTGGCCTTCATTGCTAAATGTCAGAATTTAATTATAACAACAGAATAAAGAAACGATACTGCTATAATGTAGCAGTAAAAATGCTTACTTGTTGTAGAAGCTGCGAGATGGCAGTAAATATGATGTCCCGTAGCCTATCATGATAGAGAATCATATAATAAGGAAGGAAAAATAAATGTTTGTGCTAAGAGCATTAGTGGACTAATATTTATGTCACTAACATATACATTTATAGGTCTGCGGGTTCAAATCCCGGTTCAGGCGTTTATTTTTCTTTTCGTGCTATATTTATGATATGAAAAGAAAAATGAATGCTTGAGTCGGGATTTGAACCCGAGTCTCTAAACTCTGTACGTTTAGCGCTCTAACCAACTGAGCTACTCAGGTATTCAAACACATACATTTTCTTATATGTAGTATTCTCAATTCACACAAGAGGTAGCGGGAAGTCGTTCCAACAGACATCTAGTGGCCACCATAACAGAAGTTTTTAAAGAGAATATTTACTTTATAGCAGTAACGCTTGTATATTTAGATGTTACAACTATATTTTTGACATTTGGCAATGAAGGCAAATATGATATGAAAAGAAAAATGAATGCTAGAGTCGGGACACTCTCTCTCTCTCTCTCTCTCTCTCTCTCTCTCTCTCTATCTCTCTCTATATATATATATATATATATTATAATTTTTAATAATGCACTGTGCTGAACTCCTCCACGGTGCGACAGGTGTAGAAGGTCCTGACCTATCAGCCGGCTGCTATCCTCATATCCACATGTGCTAATCACAATGGTAGACGATCATCCAGCCAGTGTAGGGGTGACATGTGGTCAGCATGACGGATCACCCACCGTTATAGTTAATTTTTTTCAATCTGGAGCAGCTAATTATTGTAGCTACCCAAATTCCTTACGGTGCTGGGTGGGCATCGGTCCCATACTGGTCGAAATTCCATGAGAAAATGTCTTCCCCAATTAGATCCGAACCAGTGCAAATCCCATAGCTCTGCGCCAAGGCGTGGGACATACTGTGCTAAAACCATGTCGATATGTAAAGCCACAAATACATGCAGAGTGATTAAAAAAGTTGGCAATAAAATCAATAAGTAAGCAACTGAGAAAGTAAATAAGCAAAATAAACATAGGCTTTTGGACCGAAGAGAGATTAACATATACGCGAATGGAGGAGATTTGATAACAGAGAGATACAGGGTCTTTATGTAAAATGTATAATAGTTATGGATCGTAAATTGCGATGGGGAGGGCACATGGTACGAATGAGGAATGAAAGAGGCGCATGGAAATTCCATGTAGGAAAACCAGAAGGAAAGCGGCCAGTATATAGGTCAATAATGAGGTGGGAGAATAACACTAACCACGTTTTGAGGGAAGTTGAGTATATATTTATTTATTTATTTATTTATTTATTTATTTATTTATTTATTTATTTAGCCTGGTGGAGTTAAGGCCATGTGGCCTTCTCTTCCACTCACCAGAACAAGCATATGTTACACATGAATACAAAAAAAATTACAATAGTAGTCATATTAGACAGGACAAACATGTTACATATGAATACAAAAAAAGTTACAATAATAGTTATTGAACAATTCATTATCTGTCATATTGAATAATAATGAAATTAATGTCTAATAATAGAATGAAACTAAATACAATTAAAATTAAATGAATGATACAATGAATAAAAAAGGAATAACAGCTCGAATCTACTATGCATAAAAAGAAGAGAAAAAAAAACACTACAATGAATTAATCTACGCTTTTATACAAGGCATTAGGTAAATATATTAACAAATCCTAAGTCTATTTTTATTAAATAATGCAAAAACGCATTATTAATTCTTAAAAAGTAGTATTAGTGAGTTGTTTCTGTTAGTGATTTTATTTTCAATTTATTTCTGAAAGATGGTAAAGTTTGGCAGTCTCTGACATAGGGTGGAAGTGAATTCCATGTTCTAGCAAGAGAAACTGTAAAGATTTCGAATAATAGGTAGTATGATGAGGAGGGATATAAAGGACACTGTGCTCAAGGGATCGGGTATCTAAGTTATGTGTATCAGAGAGTTTAGTGAAGCGATGATTCAAAAGATTAGCTCAGGATAGGGACGTATAGAGAGCTTATTTCCCCGCGGCTATGAACCACGGGTTCAGTAGTGCCAGTGAGTTAGTAAACTGAAAACGCATGCTTTTATGCATTATTGAGAATACCTATCATTACAACTTTTGTAAAATATCCCTATATAAAAAACAGCAATATTGTTGCAGTCATATGGCTGGGAAACACTAGTTGTTACTTTGAGAGGAGAAATAACGAGTACCAATATTTGATAATAAATTGTTTAAGAATGTTTTTGGACCAAATAGTGAGAACAGACAGTTGAATGGAGTGAACTACATGATCGCAATGTGAAACCATATGTAATAAAAACTGTATCATAGAGTGAGTTGTGGAAAGCAACGGGAAGCTACCACACCTACAATTCCCTAGTAAAGCTGCAAGCATAGCATGAAAGTGCTATGATTGCAGTGAAGGACCTGCCTTCGGGCAGAATTACTATGGATGGAGAGTGAGTTAGTTAGGATACGTGAAACGAATAGGGAACGAAAGAAGGGCATAGAAACTACTCGTAATAAAATGAGAAGGAAAATGACCAGTAGGTCAAGAACGAGGTGGGAGAATAATTTTAATCATAATCAAGAAGGTAAATTATATAGGGAATGATCGAAATACATTAGCTCTCGATAAGGATGTATAGAGAGATTATGGCAGCTTATGACATAATACTTTGGAGATTGAAGTATGATTTAAATGGTTTGCTGCCAAACATTATACGATGATGTGGCTTTAGTTACAAAACCTATAATAGTAATTTCAATTTCTTGACCAAATTTCGAACTTCTTAATCCAAGTAGGTACTCAGTTATCCTTATAAGATTGAATAAAGGCATTTTATTATATCTACTTTCAAAGAAAAATGTTTATATACTATAATTAAAATCCGAATTCTGATCCCTTTTCAAGCTATATATTCAGATTTCTTATTCCATTTCTATTTGTTCCTTAAGGAATCCCCAAACGTTTTTGTATCTTAGACCACTTACTTTTTTTTTCTATTTTGGGTAGACCCCCTGCCTTTCTATACGAAGTTCCAGTTGTACTGTAAACAAACTTGCATAAGGTATTACTTCGCCGATACCGTCTATTGGAAAACGTACCCGCTATATGACTGAATTTTGTACAGAACTGTCATTGATAGAAATATTGTTCTTACACTACATCGTATATACGGGACATAAGACTGAATACAAGGTAAGATGATACCAATAAATAGGAACTTACATTTCTTATTTATTTATGACAAACATTATATGTGGGCCTAACTAATCAGTTGTTTAAGTTTTTTCCATGATGCCCATATATAGGGCCTATCCTTTATTTACAATTTAATTAGGGGAGAATTTATATAATAATAATAATAATAATATAAAATAAACAAAACAAAGAAAAACACAATAGTTAACACTACAATTACATTATGCATTAAGCTAGGTATAGTTATTAAGTATTAATAATATTACATTTTGCTTACATATTTATTTATTTATTCACGCATCTTATCAAAAAATTTACCCACGTTTATCCAATTTTCTGGGTTTACCATTAACTCATAGCATACAAATCTATCACGATTTGAGTTTATAAATCTTTCCGGCAACAAATCACGCCTTCAGTATTCCAAATCGTTACTTTTCCTAATAAATGCATTTCGTCATCAAAGCTCCCGCATAATGGACATATTGCAGATAGCCCTACTAGCATTAATATATAAAGGGCTTAGAGCAGTAACATGATAAGTCACATTATGTTAAGAAATGTCATTTATAACAATGACAGTAAATAAATATACTGAAATATCCATAAAATCATTTATAAGTGCGCCAGTGGTTAATTAAAACTTATAGACACACAGTGTATTAACAACAATACTTTCCAATTAGTATTTATGACTTTTTGAAACATTGAAATCTTTGTATCTCAGAAAGAACAATATGTGGCTCATCATGATATTGCTCTAAGGTCTAAGCCCTTCATATCTATAATGGCTTAGCCCATTGTTGAGTAGCCTCTCCTTTGTAAGGAATTACTAGACCAAGTTAATTTTTAGTTACCTACTTGCACGTAGATGTCATGAATGGCTTGCGATCAACACACCGGTCCAACAAGACATCTAACAGGCAGCTAAGATATTACTAGGATGTTGAGGTCGGTAAATTTTGCTTAGAGGTATTTTTATTCAGGCTTAAGGATCTTTTACGAACCAGAAAATCTTCAGACTCGGGACCCACGGCTTAAAGTCCCTCCCGGAGGACTTGCTCCTTGGATTTTTTCGTCCTAAAAATCCATCGACCCCGACCGGGCTTGAACCCGTGACCCTCGGAATTAGAGGCAAGGAGCATTACTAATCAATTGATTTGGTGTTTACTTGATGAAAATCCATTATTTTTAGTGGTAAAGTAAAACAAAACTATTAAAGTTTCATACGATTTTTGTATCCATATTAATACAAATTCGTTACAGCTGTTTCAGTTCTTAGTACATTCTTCAGATGAATACTACTTCGTCTGAAGAAGGTGCAAAGTACTGGAAGAACTATAACGAATTTGTATTAAAATAAATATGAAAATCATATAAAACGTTAAGTTTTATTTCATGTAATTAATAAAGGAGCTTAACCACTGTTCCACCGCGGCCGCTCCTACTTGCGTTAATAAGTATGTCATATAAGTTAAGAAACCTTAACATTACGCTCCCTGTTCACGTGACTCTTGTCACCTGGTAGCCTTGTGACAGCACCTACTTCTATCTACCATTGAATTACCATGCTAAAAATGTTACTCCTATATTGTACCTTACTGCAATCGTTCCATCGATTTTTGGTCTATGAAGTTGTCGTGTCATGCATTTCACGCTTGAGTCATGACTCATCAGTTACATAATTATTAATATCGTCGTATACATTATGCATTATACACTTATACTCTAATGGTAATGTAGGCCTAATAACCGAACGATTTGGTCAGATGATAGCGTTTGAGACTCGCATTCGTGAGGTCCCTAATTCAAATTTCGTTCCTAATAAACTTATAGGTTTGTCGTTCCAACTTCTCTCGAGAAATGTTAACTGAAAATATATAAAACAGTTATTCTCCCAGATCCATTATATGGGTGCGAAACATGGACTCTTACTTGAAGGAAAGAAAAAAGATTACGAATATTTAAGAATAAAGTTCTTACGAACATTTGTGGGCCAAAGAGAAATGAACAGACAGACGAATGGATAAGACTACATACACTGAGATACATGATCTTTATGGGAAACCAGATATAATAAAAACAGTTAAGTCTCTTAGACTGCGATTGGCAGGACATGTGGCATGAATGGTGAAAGAAAGAGAGTCAAGGAAACTTCTTGTAAGAAACCATAAGCAAAACGCGAGGTGGGAGAATAACATTAACAATGATTTCAGGGAAATAGATTATACAGGGATGATTGGAAAACATTAGCTCAGGATAAGGATATATGGAGAGCTTATGTCCGCACAGCTATAGACCTACGGGTTCGATAATGCCAGTGAGTTAGTTAACATACTCATAGGTGTTGGATATTTAGAATTTCATTATTTCCATTTCACCATTAGCAGTAATAATAATAATAATAATAATAATGGTAATAATAATAGTAATAATAGCAATAATAGTAATAATATTAATTCTTCTTCATCTACGCATGAAAGCTGGCAGCTTGTTGCGTGTTCATTCACTTTAGATCCGGGGTATTGTGACGTCCTTCCGTCGTAGTTATATGGGTGCGAAACATGGACTCTTACTTGAAGGAAAGAAAAAAGATTACGAATATTTAAGAATAAAGTTCTTACGAACATTTGTGGGCCAAAGAGAAATGAACAGACAGACGAATGGATAAGACTACATAACACTGAGATACATGTCTTCCTAACGGCCTTTCCTGCTGAGGTGTCCAGTCATGTACTTTCTTCACTAATCAACTGTTCTCCATTCTATCTATGTGATAGTTCCAATATAGTTTCTATCTTTTATCCAAAGGTTTATAGTTTTAATTTCACATTTATCTCTAATAACAGGGCTGCGAATTTTCTCTCTCATCAATTTTCCTACAATTTTCCCTAAACTTTAATTTAGGTTGTTTCATTAATTTGTTTTGTTTTTTAAGTTTCTGTTCGGCATTCACAACCATATGTTAGAACTGGTCTTATGACAGGTTTGTAAATTCTTACTTTTGTATCTACTCTTAAATGTTTATTTCTCCAAACAGTATTGTTGTTTAAATATCCCAATATTTTGTTTGCATTATTTGTTTGATGCAGAATTTCATATGTTATTCTGTTGCTGCTATTGATTTATATTCCTAAATATTTGAATTTCATGACCTGTTCTATAATTTTCTCTTCTATTTCTAATTTAACACGGTGTGGGTCATTGGATATTACCATTGATTTGATTTTGTTTATTGAGATTTTTGTTATATTTTGTTGCAATAATTCTAAATTTGTGCATTAGAATTTGTAAATCATCTTGCACTTTGTGCAATTAGAACTGTGTCATCAGTTTAGTTTATTATCTTCAGCTCTTTGTTGCCTATTTTAATCCCTTTTCTAACTTCAACTTTTAGTTCTTTGATGATTTCATCCATTATTGGTGTGAACAATATGGGACTTAAATGAGTCTCCTTGTCGTATTCCTTGCTGGACTATTATTTCTTTAGATTTACTATTTCCATATAATAATAATAATAATAATAATAATAATAATAATAATAATAATAATAATAATAATAATAATAATAATAATAATAATACTTTTCGTTCCTGGTAGAGCAGTGGTTACCATACTAGCCTCTGGTTTCAAGGTTTGCGTGCTCAAACTCGACCGCAATTCCATGGACTTTTTCGGGCGTAAAATATCGAGTATGGGTACATTCAGAAGAACTAAACTCATGCCTCCCGTGTATAGATTTATGGCACGAAAAGAACCTTAAGCCTGAAAATAGGTCTCCGAGCAAAATTGCAGATTTGAAAATGCGACTCTAATCATCTTATATGAGGCTGTTATAAGCAAAGAGGTGTAATTTTTTCACAAAAAAATGATGAATAATTGCATTCTTCAAGCATAATGTTATTTGGTGGCAAAGGGATATAGATTAAGTGTATGTGTTAGAAGCAGATAAAGTATGAGTGTTATAATTTTGAATTACCTGTGGCTTTCTTTCAAATTTAAACCTGTTTTTCTCAATACTGAAAAACTTACATATATTTTCATCCAACCGCCTCGTATGTTAAAAGAGCGTCGTTAAATAAAATAATAGCATAGAATACCGTCGGTCGCGGTGGACTAGTGATTATGTTCCTTAGTTCTGGTTCCGAGGATCGCTGGATTTTTTTATGGTGGAAATATCCAAGGAGCAAGTCGTCTGGGAGGTACTCAAAGACGTGGGTCCCGAGTCTGAAGATTTCCTGGCTCGTAGAAGATCTTTAAGCCTGAATAAAGAAAGCATATAAATAAAATTTATCTACCTTTTTCATTTTTGTAACATATTAGTTGCCTAGTAGATGTCTTATTGGGTCGGTATGTTGACCGCATACTATTCATGACATATTTGGGGAATAAGCGCAACTAAATTAACATGGTCTAGTAACTCCTAAGAAAGGAGAGGCTAAGGCCCAACATTGTGCTCTTATCCTTTTGTAAGTGGATAGAACAGAATACCGCAGCATTAACAATTTGTTATTCTTCTTTTTCGGCTTTCCTCCACTTATAGGTTAGTTTCCATTTATTCCTATCATTCCAATTTCCTTCCAAATTTCTATCATCCATTATAGTTCTGATATAGGTTTTACTTTTCCATCTTGGTCTGCCACGTTTATTTCTTCCAGGGGGGTGACCATTGGTACATATTTTTTGGCCATCTTTCATTTTTTATTGTTTGTACATGGCCATACCATTTAAGAGTTTAATTTTCAATCCTCTTTAACAACAGATGTGGTCACATTCATTTTTCTCCAAAGGAAATCATTCCTTATTTTATCCTGTCTTGTTTTTTTGAAGGCTTCTTCTAAGATAATCACATTCAACTGTTCTAATTTTATTACTTTGTAAGTCCTTCAAAGACTAAGTTTCACTTCCATTTGACAAAATATTCTGTATTATGCTCTTATAAATTTTCATTTTAGTTTGCTTTGTAATATTTTTGTTCCAGATTATTCCATGTAATGTCTTAGTTACATTTTTTACCGTTGCAATTTTAGTTTGTACGTCTATTTCACATGTACCTCAACTTGTAATTATTGACCCAAGATATTTAAAAAATTAACTTTTTTTTATTTTCCCTATTTTGAGTATGAGGTCATCCACATCCTTTCCCAAACACACATTCTGTTTTCTGTAAATTTATATTCAGTCCCCATTTTTTATATTCTTCCATTAGTTTATTTATCATATATCTCATATGATAAATAAACAATGGAAGAACATACAAAATGGGGACTGAAAATAAATTTACAGAAAACAGAATATATGTGTTTGGAGAAAATATGTGGATAACCTCGTATTCGAAACAGGGAAAATAAATTTTAACAATTAACAATTTCAAAATGCATAAAAGTTTATTTATTTATTTATTTATTTATTTATTTATTTATTTATTTATTTATTTACTTATTTATTTACTTATTTTCCTTAGTTTCTCTCCTTTTGTAAATACACTATGTGACGTACATCTCCCAGATCTTAAAGAACCACGATCTCATAGGAGATGATTTTAAACTTTGATAACATACATACTTTCTGACGTCACAAGGTTATGCAGGGCCTCCCTAGATGAGTGATCATTTCAGACGTGACTTTTTTTTTAAAATCCGTAATCACTCTAGTAAGTGCAAAACTTACTGACAAACACGTAAAGTACACCTTGAATGAGATATGGTCCAGACCTTTAAGTGCCTCAAAGTAAATTGAAATAAAAACACTGTAATAAAGTGATGGTTGGTAATTGAAGCTATAAGATGAATAGGGGGATAAGTCCATTAGAAAGCAACAGGCTGGTGTAATGTGAGCTAGCAACTAAAATTAGTAGACCGCACCGTATCGCAAACTTATCTGACGTTTAGTACTTGCATGTCGGAATACAGCTGTTACCTTACTTATCGCTTCTTGTTTGTACTTTTCCACTGCAAAAACTGAACATCGCGTTTATCAACAGCCACTTCCACTTCAAAACGCCGGAAAACTTTGCAGCAAATTATTAATATAAAAGTAAACATAACCATTTCTTTGCTTCATTCAATTTACTAATCTATATTGTGGGATGAAATTCATGTATCTTGAGACACACAATTTAATAAAATGTTCACAATTATATTTTTGTTCCTAATCTGGATGTTAATGTTTCTAATAGTAGGCCTATATTACAATGCGAGACTCGGAAGTGGTTTTTATAGAAGTGAGGATATGATTAAAAACCGAGGGATAGCGAGGTTTTCAATTTCCGAGATTCTGTAAAACACTTCACAAACATGCGTTGTACATTATTGTTTGCGCGATGGTGTTTTCAAAATAATAAATAATAGTTAAATAATATCATCTTTGTTGGAAATATTTGCATTCATTATAAACAACTGACTAACGTTAAGAGTGTGGCCAATGTTTATACGGTAAATACCGAAAATAATTTAGTTGAGTCTACAGCAGGCCGTGACACCAATGAGTCAGAAAATGGCGGCAAGTACGAATTTGTTTCAAATAAAGTGCAGTTCATTTAAAATGCAATGATTTGTTTCGTATAATGTATATTAACACTAACTTTTGGATATATATTTGCATATACATTGTACGTAGTATACATAAAGGGCAGTGATTTTACTTCCCGCACGAGGTAGGTAATATTTAATATTATAGTATAGTTATTTAAGTTAGCAACCCCGAAATTTAGGATGTTGAACTTTCAATCGTGGTCGCCATTGTTGTAAGTACAACAGAACGTACTATCGCGCAAAAAGCATTTATACAGTCGGGAGCTCAGGAGTTGGCTAGTTTCAGGAGCGTGTCCTTGTTAAGATAGTATATATATATATATATAATCAGTAGCAATATGAACTGTTGTCAAGAAGTAAAGCAGAGTATAGCAATGACAAAAGAAACTTTTAACAAGAATAGAAGCATTTTCTGCGGACCTTTGGCTAAATAATTACGAAAGAGACTAGTGAAGTGCCTTGTGTGGAGGGAAGCATTGTATGGTGCAGAGACATAGACATTATGACGGAATGAGGAAAAACAACTGGAAGCTTTTCAGATGTGGATATGGAGAATATAAAATGGACAGACAAAATAAAAAATAAAGATGTGCTAGACAGAGTGGGTGAAAGAAGAAATTGCTGGAACTCATAAAGAAGAGGAAAATAAATTGGATTGGCCACTGGCTAAGAAGAAATTACCTGCTAATGGGTGTCCCAGAAGGAATGGTCAACGGAAAGAAAGTTACAGGCAGAAAAAAGACATAAGATAATATGCAATATTAAAATAAATGGTTTGTATGCGGATACAAAAAGGAATCCTGAGTTAAGGAATGAGTGAATAATGCTGAGTTTGCAGTGAAAGATCTGCTCTTGGGCAAATCATTATATAGAGGCACCGAGACAACGCTCTCATTGCGAAATATAAACATATAAAACATCGAAATAAATAAAAAAAATATATTAGGCCATTGATAGAAAATTGCATATAAGGAAAGAAAAATATAAGGAGTCTAAGTGGAGTAACTGGTAGCTCACTAACTTATAAAGTTAAAAGTATCGGGTTCAAATCCTGGTTGAGGCACTTATTTTTATGTTCGTGTTACATTTAGAAAAACAAATTGACCCTTTCGCGTTGCCCATGCACTGTCTTGAAATCAATACTATTATTTCCTCCATGGCTCGACAAGATTAGAAGGGCATTGATCTACCAGCCTACTGCTGACCTCACATCCACACCTTAAGATATCAGTGATCGGTCATCCTGCCAGTATAATGGTGATATTTTGTCAGCATGTCGGATCTATAGGCCATTATAGCTGGTTTTCTCAACGTAAAACCAGTTCTGATTGTCATCATCATCAGCAGCAGCATCAAGGATTAGACTTTAAGGTCTGTTCCGATCTCATGATAGAATTGGTCTGTGCATCTTTTACTAGGTCTTCCTACATTTCTTCCCACTAGGGGATTGTAATGAAGAATCTGTTTTGGAATTCTATTGTTGTCCATTCTATTGATGTGGTCCATCCATTCATCTCTGTATTGTGCAATTATATCTAATAGTATGAATATTTTTAGTTATCTTCGTATAGTTTCATTTCATTTTCGAACTGTTATGGTATAGCCAGCCACACTCCTCAGAAACATAATTTCTGACGTTTCTATTCTTCGTTCCTGGTTTTTGGTTAAGACCAGTGTTCCGATACATATGATAGTGTTGGAGCCACTCAAATGTAATAACTACTCAAATTCATCTCAAAAATGGAAATTGATGTATAGCAAAATTGGAGATCAATAGGATATACGTATTATCATTAACAACAATCTCAATATGGTCTTTCTTTTCGATCTTCAATTATATTATGTAATAAGTAGTCTTAATAAGTCGAATAGCCTGATGGTGCATTTGATGTCTGCAGGGTGTGGGGGGGGTAAAAGCGCGCGTGTGTGTATATATGCGGGGGGGTGTGTATGTTTGTGTGTTTTTCGCTCTTTTTTTAATTTGATTTTCTAGCCATTTTTTTTAAATTACACTGAGCAACAAAAAAGGTACTTTTTTTTTGTCTCAGAAAGAAAAATATGTGATTCTGATAGCATTTTTCCTCCTGAATTCGAATATTATATCGGTTTTTCTCCATCACGCAAGGTTTCTGAGAGATTCCATCCTTCTAGCCGGGAACCAAGCATTTCAGACTGGTTTTTGGATAACTTTAAATCTCATATGAGATTAAGATCTTCTTGAGTCAATAAATGAGGTTCAGATGAACAGCTTTGTTCAAAAGTTGTATCACCAAAATCTATTTCTTCTTCTTCCTTACTTCCATCAGAATCTGAGCTCTCTTCATCTAATGTCACACGTTCTGAAGGCTTTGGTATGGGCAATTCTTCGCAGTGTGGAACTAGTCTCATTGCAGATTGCAAGTCAGGGTACACCACTGTATGTTTTAATAGTATCTTAATCCCTTTAATGTTTGTTAAGCAGAAAATAATTATTTAAATCCATTAATTAAAATTGAAATAAAAAACTGTGGGTGATGGAGAAATTCCGAATACATATTTGAAAACACGATAAAAAATTGCATTAAGTACAATTATTGGTACTCATGAGACAAAAATCATGTTGACCAGTGTTATTAATATGCAAAATGAGACTTTTTAAATATCTATACACATGATATTTTCATGGATGAGTGTAGATATGTATTATTGTATATATATATATCTCCATTGTTTTTATACATTTTTATGTAGGTGTGTAGCCATGTAGGTGTTTGCTTACATTATTCTTTCATATTTTTATTCATTAAAAAATAATGAACATACGGCTAAGCAGGGACGTGCACAATGTACATTTAAATGTATTTCTTTCTTTAAAAAAAAGGCTATAAATTACATTCCAACATCTAAAAAATTCATCTCAATGCTGAGTGAGCACATTTTTTTATACTGACTGAAATTCCATGATAGAATTTCTTCCGAATGGGACTAGAACCAATGCGTCTCGTAGCCCTGCACCGAGGGATGCCATGCAACAGAACTGTCTAAAGCTAGACTGATAATAAGTGTTCAATAGGTGTGAAAGGCGGTGCCCCCTCCTACCCGCATGTAGCTGCATTCCTAATAAACATCAGCGCTTTGCCTTGTCATAAGATAAAAATTACAACGTACCTGTTGGCAGGTGCCGTCGTCCTCAACTTTCTTAAAATGTATTTAAAATATTATTTGGAGGCCTTTCGGAAATTAACTTCCATCATCAGCAGAATGAGTACTCTCTGTGCTACAAGTTGTTGTATCTGAAACGTTGTAGACGTTTATGGTCTTGATGTATCGTTAGTTGCAACTCTACAACGTCTTAGATACAACTAGTAGCATATACTCATTCTGCTGATGATGGAAGTTAATTTCCGAAAGACCTCCAAATAATATTTTAAGTACAGTATTTTAAGAAATTTGAGGATGACGACACCTACCAACAGATACATTTTAATTTTTATCTTATGACTATTTACCTCAACGGAATTGATATGTATTTTATTAGTATTTACCTTGTCAGCCTATCCGACGAAGGGTTGAATATGTCTTTTCACACCTAGCAAGCAAGACCTGTTTTAGACCGCTCCGTTAGTATAGGGAAAAAATTAATCCAATAGGTTACAATACCCATCATTATTGTAAAATAACACATGAATAAATCAAACTTGTATATTGCGTTTTAGATCGTCAATGAAATGTGGGTTATTTGCGTATACAAATACTGTATTTTCAAATTCTGTCACAAATGAAAACCACACGGATTTAAATCATGTGTTTACGAAGTGACCAGAACAAAGGACAACCCTTGTGTTATTCGTCACCACCGCACTCCGAACTGGAAACAGCGTGGTTGACCTACTTGGATTGCTGAGGCATCATTGCCCGTAATCGTGTCTTCTCATAGCACATTCGATCCTGCAGCACATACTGAACTCTGTGTTTACCATACGGAATTCCTACATAAAATCTGCCCAATTATATTGCTAATATCCTTTATTACAAGTTCCTTTTTAAATTATATAGTTGACATGTTGCAAACTCTGTAATTTGGCGAGAGATAAGTTTATTTTCAGAAGTTAGCTATTAAAGGTTTAATTTTCACAGATTGATCCAATCCCGACACAAACATGGTGCCAATATATTAGGCCTACTGAAACAGAGAACGATGAGGTAAAATTGGATAAAACTATATTATTGCACTGGAACACAGAGTTTACAAGAATATAATCTCTTATTGAGAAGGATCTGATCGTTTATTGAGCAATTATATCTCATTCCCCTAACTCACTGGCACTATCGAACCCGTAGGTTCTTGGCCGCGCGGACATAAGCTCTCCACACATCCATATCCTGAGGTATTTCCAATCATCCCCAGTATAATCTACTTCTCTGAAATCATGGTTTTCCCTCGCTTTTCCTACAAGAAGTTTACATGCCCCTCTTTCATTCCCCATTTGTGCCATATCTATGAGACATAACTGTTATTGTATCTGGTTTCGTATAAAGCTCATGTAGCTCATTGTTATGTAGTCTTCTTCATTTGCCTACATGTTCATATCTCTTTGGTGTACATTTTTTCCTTAGAACTTTATATATCTGATTCCTAGGCATACAATATAAGGGCGAGGTAAAAGTCGTTTTGAAATCTGCAAAATCTTGCACTGAAATCTGAAAATCTTGCCTTTCCTTTTTCAGAAGTCGCTTGTGGTCCACAGGTGGAGATTGTTCTAGTGTGAATCGATTTACACAAGGAGGCGCACTGGGTCATTGGTACACGTGTACGAAGCCTGGTTTGTCCTACTTGCAGTTTCGATCTGGTCCGTTACCATGGTTACAGCTCGTAGCAGCAGCTTGAAGCTACTCTTGTGTTCATGTATGAATGGGCTTCTGTTGAAGAGTTCATGATACCTCCCTTGTTCAGACTCCCTACCTCAATACAAAATGTTAACCTTCATTAACGTATCTGCTACGTCTAAATAGTTCCATTAAACTTGCATTATATTTGCTTTGGTTTATAAATTAACAATAGATACTTTAAAATAAATTTGTTAAAGATATACAAATTGTTTCAAAAGATTTTTGTGCTCCACTGCACTTCATTAGATTATCTGCAACGCAGATATGAGATATCTAACAACTTAATGGACTTACACGGGGACATACTTGTGTTTTACTGTTTGTAAATTATAATGAACACGAATGAGACAAAATGCTTAACAATATCAAAAGAACCAGTATGATGCAAATTAGAAGTGGAAATAAAAATTATAGAACAAATATCAGAATTTAATTATTTAGGTGTATTAATAACAAACACTAAAAATTTAATAAAAGAAGTAAAGAAACAAGCTGATAAAGCAGCACAAATATCAGGATATATGAAAGATTTAATTTGGCGCAACGAACACATGTCAATAGAAAACAAAACCCGCATATATGAAACGATAGTTCGACCAGTTATCGTACATGGAGCAGAAACGAGGGCTGATACAAAAAACTAAACAAATACTAAGCACGTGTGAAATGAAAATCTTAAGAACTATTCAGGGGAAAACAGTATTTGATAAAATACACAACACAGAAATTAGGGAAAAATGTCATATTCAAAACATAATAAAAATGTATTATAGATAGACGAAAATATTGGAAGGGTCATATAGAAAGAATGGAGAAAACCCGACTTCAAAAGAAGCTGAAGGAAGATAAGACAGATAGACCAATGGACGGAAAGAAGAACAAGAGGAAGACCAGCCAAGAGAGGATGAAAAATCATACAAATTAAGTTTAAGATGAAGACGAGAAGAAGAAGAAATTATATGTAATGGAATGTATTGACTTTTTTTTCCAAAGACTGGAATTACATTTCCATTTTTACACATACGCACGGGCCTAGTTTGCCGTATGTGCATATTCGGTTCCATGAACAAATGAAAAAAAAAAACGAATAATAAACAAATACATATGAATGGCTACATATATATACACTCATACATAAAAGTCATAAAAACAATGAACATGTGTAAGTCTACGTCTACAGTATATACACAATAATACAATCTCAACTTATACATAAAAAGACCACGTGTATAGATATAAAAAACTCTCACTTTGTACAATAATAAAAAAAACTGATTTCAGAACAGATTTTTCTGTAACTGAAATATATCCGAACACTAGCACTTGCTCATTCGGGTGTCGATACTGTGAACAACATTTATTTGTGAATTCTATTTATTTCTATTCTTAAATAAAAGAACCCACACACGCGCAAACCACCTCCACCTCCTGCAGACAGCAAATGCTCTAGAAAGTTATTTAATTAAGACTACTCAGCATACAATACAAGTGAAGATAGGAAACAAATGCCTTATTGAAGTTCTGATTATTAAAGGTAAAGGTATCCTACTACAGGCCTCAGGAGGCCCTTGGGGTAGTAGGAGGTTAAGGCTCCCACTTTTCTGGACAATCGGCTCTTGATGTCAGCCGGGTTATCAGCCCTGCGTGACGGCCGTCTTTACCCCCAGAACAAGCGT
Organism: Diploptera punctata; assembly: GCA_030220185.1. Lineage (NCBI taxonomy): Eukaryota > Metazoa > Arthropoda > Insecta > Blattodea > Blaberidae > Diploptera > Diploptera punctata. The sequence continues at coordinate 594,307 of JASPKZ010010285.1, read as the reverse complement.
CTGGTACTCATTTCCGTTAGAGGCTGAGTCGACCCCAGGGTCATAGTGCCGCCAGAAGATTTGGGTCAGTTTAAAAATCCTGACCGCACTGGGACTCGACCTTCCGGCTTGTAGCGCAGTGCCTTAACCACTACGCTTCGGCGTGCCCCAGTTCTCATTATTAATAATACACATTTCTTCATTGATCCCCAATTTTACCATCCCTCAGTTTCCTCACTGTACCCAAAAATGTGCACTTTCCATTTAGAATATAGTATCACATTTTAAACCTGTAAGTTATACTGTAACACGGAAAGATTGCAAACTGCCTTTGATGTTCATGCGAGAAAAAAAAATCGCAATCAGTCCAACATCAAGATGTGTATTTTGCTTATATTTGTGAGATTGTAAATATAATTCAATAGTTATAACGGATGTCGTAAGTATGAATGCAGTTATTTTGGCGAAAATATGGTTAATTTACTTGGAATAGTTTCAGTAACTTAAAAGTAAGCAACCCTTTAAACATTTATGAGATGAAATTGTAGAAAATAGTCCCTACAGGAAACTCTGATGTCATTACAACACGTGCACCTTGATGATACGTTTCTGGTTAATAAATGATTATTGAACGTGGATCCAACATACATATTTAATTATTATGCTTCAACTTGATCATAATTGTATTTTTTCAACTTTCCAATGTATAATATATACATATTTACGAATTTGATAACAAATGCATGCATATGCATGCATTAAAACGAAGTAGTTTTCTAAGATACACACTTTTTTTTTTACAATATCGTAAGTTTATAACACTTGTGTTACTAGTAGCCCTTGAGCGCGCCTTTATAAAAGCGTTAGACTACCCGGGTAACTAGTCTGCAGGAGAAGTTGCCACTCTCTTGCGGCGAATTGCTATTATGGTTCTTTGAGATGGCACCAAGTAAACTAATGTAAAATTGAAATTATAAAATTATAATTTTATAGGTCCGTCTCAGCAACATTGTAAAATATTAATTCTCGTATGTAATGTAGAAAGTACCTAGATGAAATTTCAGGTATTTCTAATCTGAATACTATTTGTTTTGGAGTTTTAATTTCCTGTAAAACAAATAATAAAAAATAATTACTGTATTTTGTCCGATTGAGGGTCTTCCCACTTTTCAGCGGTTGCCCTTTTACCAGCCGGCTGCTGGCCCTTCACATCCACATGTGTCAATCACAGAGGTAGATGATCACAGCCAGTATAGGGGTGACATGTGGTTAGCATGTCGAGTCCCCCAGCCGTTATAGCTGGTTCCTCAACCTGGAGCCGCTACTTATTTAGCTACCCAATTGCCTCACGATGCTGGGTGGGCACCGGTCCCATACTGGCCGAAATACCATGAGAAAATTTCTTTCCCCATGGAGACTCGAACCAGCGCAAGTCCCGTAGCTCTGCGCCAAGGCTTCCTACCTTAACCGCTCGGCTAAATTTCAACATGATACTTTTTTTATATTTAATTATATTCTACAGTATAACTGTCTTAGTAGAACGGTCAGATACTATATCGCAATGATGATGATGATGATGATCGATTCCCGTTCGTCCCACTGCGGGGAATGCTTATCTTGTGGGAAGTTTATTAACCAGACGAATTTAGTTATGCTTGTTTTTCTATAGATGTCATGAATGGCATGTGGTTAGCAATGAGACATCTAGTAGACAACTAAGGTAATAAGTGAATGATGAAAATCGACAAATTTTGCTTAGAGCTCTCTTTTTTCAGGTTTAAGTTTATTTTACGAACTTAAAAATATCCAGACTTAAAGTCCTTTTCTGGAGGACTTGTTCCTTGGAATTTTCCATCCTAAAAGATCCATCGACCCCGGCCGGATTATAACCCGCGACCCTCGGGACTGGAGTCAGAGAGATAACCACTAGTTCACCGCGGCCAACAGATAACTAACTCACTGGCACTTTGAACCCATAGGTTCATGGCCGTGCGGACACAAGTTCTCCATACATCCCTATCCTGAGCTAATGCTTTCCAATCATTCCGTATGAATCATGGTTAAAGTTATTCTCCCACCTCATTCTTGGTCTACCAACTGGGCGTTTTCCCTCTGGTTTTCCTACAAGAAGCTTCCATGCACTTCTTTCATTCCTCCCATTTGTGCCACAAGTCCTGCCCATCGCAGTCTACGAGACTTAACTGTTCTTATTATATCTGGCTTCATATAAAGGTCATGTAGCTCACTGTTATGTAGTCTTCTCCGACAGATACTATGATTTATTTTAAGTATTATTTTGTACGAGTAGCTTATATTATAATATTGTACAAATGGCGCAGTTGAAACTACGATGATGTATAATTTATATAGTAAATGAGTGAGAATATGTTGTCTTTTTTTTATGAATATTTTGTGGGTGTGCGTGTGTGTTTACTGGATATGTTTTTGCCCTTTAATCATATTACAAGAATAAACATGAACGGCTAAACATATCTCTGTATGCTGTTTGCTAATACAGTGTATGTATTTTTTATAAAGCAAAATGTTGATGAATCTGCAAACTAGTAAACAAATTCATGTCTGTTTTAATTCATTGTGTTGTATTAGAGAGATGCCTCTGCATTATCCTGATTAAACGTCACTTGTTTCTAAGTGAAATATAAACCCAATATGTTTATCTCCCCTGTGAGAGCAATGTCTATTTAGGGATGTTGTTTATTGAGAAAGGAATGGATAAGCAAATGTATTTCCAAACTCTAGTGATTATTAGGCCTAGCGGATTCTATACCAAAACAAACGCTACAGGGTATGTTCTATGCAGAGTATAGAGAGAGATGGGGAGTAGTATGCGGTCTTGTGGAGTATCGTCCGATTACTATGCACCTGTGTAATATGTTCAGGGAGAGACATTAATTTCAGTTCTGATACACGTATTACAGGAATTGGACTTACAAAGTGTGCAATGTTTTGTTTATGTTTGTTTCTCTGTTTGCTAGCATCGACAATACTGCATAGTGCTTTTGTTAATTTATTGTACGACTGTAATTTTCTGTTGTATTATACAATTTTTGCAAAAGTTCTTAAGACAATATTTAGACCTAAGAGAGATGGACAGGCGAAGTGAGACTATTACATAACAGTGAGCTACGTGATCTTTATAGGAAACCAGATATAATAGTTAAGTCTCGAAGACTGCGATGGGCAGGACATGTGTCACGTATGGGGGAATGATAGAGGGTCACGGAAGCTTCTTGTAGGAAACCCAGAGGGAAAACACCCAATTGGTAGACCAAGAATGAGGTGGGAGAATAACATTAACCAATCTGACTCCAGTCCCGAGGGTCAGGGGTTATAATCCGGCCGGGGTCGATGGATCTTTTTGGATGGAAAAATCCAAGGAACAAGTCCTCCGGGAAGGACTTTAAATCTGGATATTTTTAAGTTCGTAAAATAAACTTAAACCTGAAAAAAGAGAGCTCTAAGCAAAATTTGTCGATTTCCATAATTCACTTAATACCTTAGTTGTCTACTAGATGTCTCATTGCTAACCACATGCCATTCATGACATCTATAGGGAAACAAACATAAGTAAATTCGTTTGGTTAATAAACTTCCCACTAGCGAAGCATTCATAACCCCACAGTGGAATGAACAGGAATCAATCATCATCATAACGTTATAGTGTCTGATCGTTCTACTAATGCAGCTATACTGTAGAATATAATTAAATATAAAAAGAATCATGTTGAAATTTAGTTAAGTACAAAATACAGTAACTACCTTTCATTATTTGTTTTACAGGAAATTAAAACTCCAAAACAAACAGTATTCAGATTAGAAAGACCAATATTTGAGGAAGTAGATTATACAGAGGATGATTGGAAAATATTAGCTCAGGATAGTGATGTATGGAGAGTTTATGTCCGCGCGGGCATGAACCTCCGGGTTCGATAGTGACAGTGAGTTTATTATAAAGTTTTTGCAGCACGTAACTATACCTGGTCCCATCTTGACGTTGTGTACCTATTGCTCCTATTCCTCGCCTCTGCAAGTGTTGTTAACATCGTTTTAATAGTCGGATCGTCCTGCACTTGAAGGGCTCGGTGTATGGTCCGTTAGCACTGGTAATTACTTCACGATTTATTACAATGTTCTACATTGTATTGTTTGTGCTTTAGAAAATCTAAATAGAATGTGATTGAGAAATTTGAAATAAGCTGGTACAAATTATTTTATCGTTTTACTGCGCTACGAGTACAACAGGTTGCCATTAAAACGACGTAAACATTGGTTTAACTGCACCTGTGTGCATCTAATCAACATTTGTAACCACGTAACATTACATTTAATTATTGGCGTTGGGGAAAATTTCTTGCTATGAAAACGTCAATTTTTTCTAATAATAAAAGGTTTTTCTGTTCTTTGACTATAATTTTAAATGTAATAATAATAACAACAATAATAGCAGTAATAATAACAATAATGATAATTCTTTATTAGGAGTTTTTCTATAGAGCAGTTTTGCTACAACCCATTTCAAATTGTACCGCTCAATACATCCGTATTCTCTGGATCATTCTGTATTAATCCTGTGGACACTGTATTCCTGTGCACTCCTTGAACCCACTGTTATTTTGGTCTCCCTTTCTTCCGTTGCTTTCTGCTTCAAAATATATCATCTTAGGTATCCTGTCATCTGATATCCTCTTTATTTGGTCAAACAAATTTAGTCTTCTTTCTTCATTGACTTTTGGGACATCTTTTTGAACATTATTATTTCTCTTATTTTAGTATTCCTAATATTTTCTCTCTTCTTGAATTTCTAGAAGCCCTCCTCCAGAAGTCCCTCTGTCACCAATAGTTTACGGTAGATGATGATGATGATGATGATGATGATAACGATAATAATAAAAATAATAATAATAATAATAATAATAATAATAATAATAATAATAATAATAATAATAATAATAATAATAATAATAATAATAATAATAATAATAATAATAATAATAATAATAATAATAGAGCAAATCCATATGTGACTGACTGACATTTACAATACACTTTTACAGCAAAATGGTTGCATAAATTTTACAATTGATTGAAATTAGGGGTGTTTGTTATCTACGTGATATGATAGAGGAATAGTGTTTGGTTAAGACTGTACTTAAATATGCAACTTTTGAAGAAAAACAGTGCTGTTTATTATCTATCAAAGTATGTGTGGCTGACTGACATAAATGTCAACTTATCATGCAGCTTAACATGTTCATCTGCATCATGCTCTGAAGTGTGATTCCTAATTCAATTTTCCAAAATACCGTTTGGAGGGCACATTTCAAGTTACATTCTCAATAAAAAACTAAACAAAAATCACAATTAAGACCAGAGTTATAACCTAATATATGATGTGTGACTGACTGACATATCTGAATTTTATTTTGACTTTAATATTCTGGAGCTGCAAATATTATACAAATATTACAAAATAATATGAAATTATAATAGATAAGTCCACCGCTGTGGTCTCGAGGTAGCGTGCTGTCTTGTCACGCAGCGGGCCCGGGTTCGATCCCCGGTCGGGACAGTTTTTCTGGGTGAGGTTTTTATCGGGGTTTTTCCTCACCTGTAACACAAATGTCAAGAAAACTTTAAGGCCCAAACGGTCCCCGAAACCATATGGCCATCATCATCCTATCATCATCATCCTTCACCGGTGTGGAAAGCAACGGGAAGCTACCACATCTACAGTTCACTAGTAAAGCTGCAAACATAGCGTGAAAATGCTATGATTGCAGTGAAAGACCTGCCCTCGGGCAGAATTATTATGGATGGATAATAAATAAAAAGCGATAATATGGAGATGAATAAAGAACTTCACTCCTTTTATCATGTATAGGAAATGTACAATTTGATATGCTGTAAAAATATTAAATAAATAGTGTAATTTATTTAACTTGGTTACCATGTATAATTTTATATTTCATAAAATAAAGAAAATATCAACTTCTTAACGTCTCTATAGTTAAATATGCCTAATATTAGTATAATTTTATTACATCCATATTAACTGATTAAAATTTATCTGATGCTGTTAATAGATTGAACCATTAAAATAAATAAAAATGCCGATATGGAATTTGCATTGTTCGTTCCAGAACACTAAAATTAACTTTCACGCGTCTCAACTATAAAGACAAAAAAAAAATTAACGAAAAAGTGCAGTATACAAATTATTAAATTTTTTATTTAAATGTGGAAAATTCTGTTATAATTCTTTCAAAGCATCTAATTACAAATTATATTGCTGACATGAGTTATATTTTTAAACTAAACAATCGAAAGAAATATCTTACAATGCGCGAAATCTTACTTTATGACTGATTGTTTTCACGTGGCGCACATAGTATAGCGTTGTCATACGTATTTTCACTCTGCTGGTTTCCAATAACTCTACACCCAATAATAATTTTATTTTACACTACATGTTATACATACTTAATCACATATAATCCACGCCAATTGTATTTTTTAATACAAGAAACTTCATATGATTTAAAACTGTTTTTGCAATAAACAAACATGACTCTGTTTCACAAAGTAAATGCTAGCACAATGTGACATCACCGCACTGTGGATCCCCGATAATATGACACACACAGCATGTCAAAGGTCAAACTAATGCGAGAACATTTCAAGTTCAAGGACTCCCACACACACACACACACACACACACACACACACACATACATACATACACACACACACACACACACACACATACATTTTCTAACACATAAGAACCGCGCACTTTTTTATTTCCACTCACTTAATAACATACATATTGAAGATAACATACATAATGAGGAATTATTTAAATGCCATTAATAAAAATATAAACATTTAATTAATATAATTAACGTAATTACTTTACAAGACAATGTCGTTAATACTTTTTGTTAGTTATGTACCGATAACGTAGAATCCCAGAGGAAATTTGGATTCACCAATTATCGTATTGTGTACAATAATTTTTGTATGTTTTATGTGACTGACTGTAGCTTACCCTTAATAATTATACGGCGCATTTTAATTATATAGAATATTATAATACAATTATAAGTATTACATTTATGATCAGGAAGGACCGAAATATGGTATAACAAAAGAGTCGGTGAAACAAAACAAATTTATACAGTGAAATCGTAAAACAAAATTTCGTTTAATTTTGCATGTATTTTCAGGTTTCGGAATATATCATGTTCTACTACTAATTTAGATCAAAATAATCCGTATTTCAAACATTAACTTCTATAATCGGAAAATTTATCTGCAAAAAAATATCTCATAGAAAAAATTACTCCTGCGCCAATTTCAGAATTTTCAGATCGGTATGACATTTTCATGTAAATACTCTACATTTAAATCCTTCCGCTGACTGCCTTTTGGTTCAAATTGTCACAGAAGAAGGGCCAGTAATTATTTTATGAAACAGCTGAGCCGAACAGTCTATCAGATTTCCTAAACCATGTTCATGTTAATACACCGCGGAGTCCAGCAAGCAACTGACTGCGTTATGCGTATTAGCAATATAAGTGAGGAGACAAAAAGTCAGTCAGTCACGGGACTCCAGCGGGTAAAATAATGACTTTACAAGAAAATGTCATCTATACTTTTTTGTTAGTTGTGTGCCGATAACGTAGAATCCAAGAGGAAATTTTAATCCATCAATTATTATGTTGTGTACAGTAATTTTTATCCGTTTTCTGTGACTGACTGACCATAACTTACAGTTAACAACTATACGACACATTTAAGGTATATAGAATATTAGAATCCAATTAATATTGTTTAATTTACAACCAAGGAGGACCAAAGTATGGTTTAACAAAAGATTTTGTGAAATAAAACGAATTCATACGACCAAATCATTAAACAAGAAATTGGTAAAATTTTGCGCATTTTTTCAGGTTTGGAATATGACAAATTCTATCGCTATTATTAGATTAAAGTAATGCACATTTGAAACATTTTCTTATAGAATTATAAAATTTGATATTTACAGATATATATTACATCAACAAAATTATTCCTGCGTCAGTTTCAAAATTTTCATCTCGGTATGACATTTTCATGGAATCGCTCAATTATAATGATGGTGATGATGATGATGATGAAGATGAAAAATGATGCGACTCGAGACCCACTGCTTAAAGTTCCTCTCGGAGGACTTGTCCTTCGATTTTTCTGGTTTCTAGCCCAGTTCCACTATTTAGGAAACAAATACAGAGTTCACTGTAAATTAACAAAAACTTTGAAAAAATATATAGCTACAAATTTGTCATGCTTTTTCCATCCTAAAAAATCCATCAACCCCGGCTGGGTTTGAACCCGCGACCTTCGGAATCAGAGGCAAGGAACATAACCACTGGTCCAGCGCGGTCGACGGGTGTAATCCTACAGTATTATACAAATGGGCAGGTATCCATCCTTCTGTGAAAAATCTATATGTATATTTCGACCAAAATCTTAGTTGGGGGTTCGTTTAGTAGAAACTTGTAAAAAAATATAATCGGTATTTCTTCCCTAAAACGTTTAAAAACATTTATTTCCTCCTTCATTAAAATAACCCGTGTATTTATGTACAAATATCTATCTTTAAATTTTTTTTACGAACTAGTAAGTTCGGACGGTAGCGTTTCAGATTCATATGGGTCTCTCGCTAGAAATATTGTAACTTATTTCCGGCTGCAAATAATTCATAATACTTGTGCATGTTGCATAAGTGCAATCTCCGTACATCAGATCACATAACTCCAGCATTTGAAATGTTGTCTTGGGTCTGAATGGAAGACAGGCGGAAGATACATTCCCTCTGCTTCTTATACAACACTTCGTCATTCTTTTACATATCTACTAGCTTCCATTCACTATCCTCCCACCACAACTTAAATACACGTTCCAGAGACAATTTAACTCTAGCTGTACCTCTGCATCGAACATTTCACTATTCCTGATCCTTCCTTGTTTCAGCTGCCCGACTCTGTAATTCCCTCCCCTCTTATGTCAAGGACTATCCGACTCAAAAACAGTTTAAAAACTCGCTAAAAATTTCTTTAAACAATGAAATATATAACCGTGTTCCAGGTATACTCTTATTAGTCTTTTATATTTTACGCTTTCTTTACCAAACCAATTATTTAATCAAACTAAAGGTTATTATTATTATTATTATTATTATTATTATTATTATTATTATTATTATTATTATTATTATTATTTAACAGGTTTTAAATGTATATAACATCCTCATGTGTCCAATATTAAGTTTCGATTCCCTTCCTTCTTTCATCTCTATCTTTCCAGTCACCATTCTGCAGTCCCCTGTCTTCATCAAATTCATAATTCCCTCTCTCCATGTCTTCTTAAGTCTCTGTCTCGTTTTCCTCCGATTTGGAAACCATTCCAAATTCTTAACGGCAATCTATCTTCATTCATCTTCTTCACGTGTCCATTCCATTGTTATTATTTCCCACAAATTGTAAAAATGTTTCATTAAAGTTAATTTTTTTCTCTCGGATAAAGGACCCTTTATCTAGGGGTACAGATACTTCTGCAATGTAGCTCGTTATTGGTTATATGTAGCGATTATAATTTTAAAATTTCAATAAGTAAAACAAAAGTAATGGCATTTTGTGGAAGAAATACTCTGCGTGCAAAAATAGTAATTAGAGGCGAAATTATTGAACAAGCATCCCACTTTAAATATTTAGGATGTGACATCAGCTATGGGTATGATAAAGATATTGAACACAAAACACGTCAGTTTCAAGCTATTTGTGGTACAATAAATAGAACATTGAATAATAAAGCCCATAAACAAACAAAATTAAAATTTTATAAAACAATGGCTGTCCCTGTACTTTTGTATGGGAATGAATCTTGGATTACCACTACCAAACAAGAAAGTAAAATCCAAGCAGCCGAGATGAAATTTTTAAGAAGAGTACAAGGCTGCACTAGAATGGACCAGATAAGAAACGAGGATATCCGTGAAGAACTGCAGATCTATTCCATAAAAGAAAAGATATTTAACAACAAGATACAGTGGAAAGAACATGTAGAAGGAATGGAAGAAATTAGATTACCAAATAAAATCTTCCATTATTTTCCAAGAGGAAGAAGAGATGTCTGACGTCCTCGAAAGAGGTGGTCTTAGATCTATTAGTGAAGACGGAACAGGCAACTCTTGCCTAAACCAGGAAGTGAAGAAGAAGCTCATTATTGGTTTGACAAAGGCTAACGAAGGAAACCTGAAAAAATACCATGGTCCACCAGGTTGGATGTTGATGCAGTAGGCCAGCTCCCTGCTCATTGGAAAAAATTCTAAAAAGCCCAATACAAATAACTGTTATTACGTAGGCCTATATGTATAATTTAACCCTGGTGAAGTGGAAGAGAAGACCTTACGGTCTTAACTCTATCACGTAAAATAAACAATTTTATTATTACTAATATTATTATATTTATTTATTTATTTATTTGTTTAGCAAGTTTCACAATGTTTCACATCTTCCTGCGCCCAATTAATCTACTGTCATTCTCTTCCACATCTCACTGTCATTCCAATCTTCATCCTCCAATCCTTTTCCTCCTCATGCTGTTCGAAACACCATCAATCCACGTTATTTTTCTACCGTCCTCTTCTTCTATCAAGTGGCACCCATTCTGGTATTCTTCGTGGGAACCTGTTTTCTGTCATTCTTTTCACAAGATCATACTATTTTAATTATTTATTTTATGAAATACACAATTGAAGTTTGAACATTCATCTTTTGTTTAATTACGTTGTTTCTTATTTTATCTCTTCTAGAAATCCCAGCTGAGCGCCTCCGAAAATCCATTTGTGCAGAATTTTATTATTATTATTATTATTATTATTATTATTATTATTATTATTATTATTATTATTAACTTACGCCCATAGCATGACTGTGTCATTTAAAGGTGCCTTATTAAATCTCTTGACCACGTCATTCTCAAACTCCTGTGTCGCATTCCACTTTCTACACGCTGAGGACCGAGGTTTCCCATCGATGAATTGGACAAAGTATACTATATTATGTAAGTATGTCGTTAGGATGCCGTTCTTAATATATATGCGACGACCCTCTCTTCCGTTTCCCACAATCTCAACGTAAGACATTATGACGTCAGTCAGTTCAGAGAACTCGTAATCCTTGCTCATGTATACCCTCAAGAGTGTTAAATTTTAATTATCTAGGTTGTGAATTGTCTTCTGGATATGGAACAAGAAATTATATAGATAATAAATTGTCAAAATTTCAAATTATATGTGGCACCATTCATAGAACACTAAAACATAAAACAAGGAAGGATACAAGATTGAATGAAATTCTATGAAAAAATGGTGGTACCGGTACTTTTATTACACGCTTTATATTAGCTTGACCTGTATCTATGTAACGGAATCTTTCAACACGATTTTCACCCACTTAAAATCATTGGATCGACTTGAAACTTTGTATACTTGTAAAGGACCAATGACAATACAATAATTTCATACATTTTTTCCAAAATCCTGGCCAGAATCATGAGAAAATCAAAAAAAAAGTGTTTTTTGTTGTAATGATTTGTAAAGGAATCTTTCAAAAACGAATTTATTCACCAACTTAAAATAATTGGATAGACTTGAAATTTTGTATACTTGTAAAGGACCAATTACACTAAAATAATTTCATGAATGGTCTCTAAAATCCGGCCCAATAAATCAGCAGAAAAATCAAAGGAGTAAAAAACTGGTGTAAATAGGTTTGAGGACTTACCAACTTCTTAATCGTCGTAAGAGCTTAGTTGGTAGAGCGGTGGACTGTAGTGGTATATAATTTCAGTAATCCATAGGTCGCTGGTTCAAACCCGGCCCGGAGGTTTTTCTCTTAGTAGAGTATTACTTTTAGCTCATACTACAATAGTATCGAATTTAAAGATATTTGCTTTTTTATCTTATTCTGTAAAATATTAAAACTAAAAAATAAATAATAGTGTAAATAAATAATAGTTTAAAAAACTAAAACAACACGCTTTTTTAGAAAACCAAACTAAAAAATAAAAAATAAATAATAGTTTTAAAAAACTAAAACAACACGCTTTTTTAGAAAACCGAACTAAAACATGAAAAATAATTTTAATTTCCAACACGCTTGTAATAAAATTAATATGGTCAACAAAAAAAAAATAATCTCCAACACATTTAGAATAAAACTAGAGTTAACTACAAAACAAATAATTTTACCATCAAAAGCGTGGGGTGCTTGTTATGGTTTTTACATTTTCTTCTTAGAGACTTTACTTTTACCAATATCTGTTTATTATCAAATATATTAATTTATATAGAGAACCCCACGCTTTTGATGGTAAATTTTTTATTTATGTAGATAACTCTAGTTTTATTCTAAATGTGGTGGAGATTAGTTTTTTGTGACCACATTAATCGATTGCAAATAAAAATTATTTTTTATTTTTTAGTTCGGTTTTCTAATAAAGCGTGTTGTTTTAGTTTTTTAAAACTATTATTTGTACTGTAGTGATTATTGGTTAACAAATAAGAGAAGTTCGAGTAGAATACAAAGTGAGGAAATAACTTTTCTAAGAAGGACCAAAAGATGCACAAAATTGAAACACATAAGAAATGAAGAAATAAGAAGAGAATTGGAAGAGAATTGGAATTATAGAATTCAACAACATCGCGTCGGCTGGGAACGGAATGTTCAGAGAATGGAAGAAACAAGATTGTCCAAGATACCATATTATTACAAACCAGAAGGTTTGAGCGATGTAGGAAGACCTAGGAAGAGATGGAAGGAATAATTGTGAATTCATAACAGGCGAATCGTGTAAACCTTGAAGTGAAGATGATGATGACAACAACAAACTGAAGTATTGGTAAAACAGAGAGAATCCAGACTATAATAACTAACCAGGGCTAGATTAGCCGTCTCAGTGGATGTGTGACTAGCGCGCGCGGCTGCTCCGACTGGGATATCAGGTTCGAATCCTGGCGTTTTCGGACGGGTATTGGTAGTGGGCCATACCTGGATTTTTCTGTTTTTTCTCGGGGTTCTCCAGTTTTCTAAATTTCATCCCACCAACATTGTGCACTCCTCTTCCTTCTCCATAATGCCATTCTATTTCCATTTATTTATATCATTTCACCTCATTTCATGTTAGGTAGAAAAGAGTCTGGTTTAGAAAATCAAAGATGTTTAAAATACGTGGTAATAGTAAAGTAAAAGGGTCACACTCATGTAATTTTCCATGCCTCTGAGCCTGTGTGTTGACTTAGGGCAGAATAGGACTAAAGGGAGAATTGTAACCCCTCTTCGAGGCCTTGGGCCCAGCCTAAATAAATGGCGGTATGAGCCATGTGTATCCCTCCATGGTATATTTACTTTGTCGTGGTGGATTGGCTTGCATGCTTAAATGACCCCAGAGCTATGCCGGCGGTATAGCTACCGAAATGTGTATCCATGTTGGACCAAAAAGTACCTTGGTTGAAAGAGTGACGATCTTTCACCGTGAAAATACAACCGTCAAAAAACGCGGACATTAATTTCACTGGGGTAAATTTTCCGGAGGTAAACATTAGCTAAGGATAGGGATATATGGACAGTTTTTGTCCGCGTGGCCATGATTCTACTGGTTCTATAGTGTCAGTTAAAAGTAATGTGTGTGAATTCTATTTGTGTATCGAACTAGGGACGCCATAACAGACCACATATCACAGTAAAATAAATTCCATATCTATCATTCCATTAAGTAAAGATGGATAAGAAATTCAATGAACCTATACCCTATCCGCTCTTAAAGTGATCCTCGTCAAAACAAAACCATGTGACCTGCCCGCATTTCATTGGTTATGGACACCAACGTACGTTGTAGAAGCAATAAGTACGAAAAAAAATAGTTCCCTTCATTAAATTAAAAATATGTCGTCTGAATATACATGTTACTCTTAGTGAATGAAAATAATACTATTCAAAACATAGAACATATTCTAAAATATAGTTAATCAATAATTACAGCTTAAAATAGTTTATTACATTTGGGTGATGCATTTAAGTCATGCTTCAGTCGATTCTCATGAAACAAAATGGCTGAAAGTATCGAGTCTTCTGTTGCTGTGTCGTCATTTCTCTGTCAAAAGCGACATTAATTGTGGCGCGAATGGTAGAAGGATATTGCTTCTACAACGTATGTCGGTCTCCATAACCAATGAAAAGCGAGCAGGTCACATGGTTTTGTTTTGACGAGGATCACTTTAAGAGCGGACAGGGTATAAACATAAGGGTGCCGTTTTAGTCTTAAAACCCCCACACCCATCTCTACTAATTTAATCTAAGGGCTAGGTTCTTTGATGTAGCGCGAACCTTGACCAGTACCTAGAACTCATAAACTACTGATTCTAGGAACATTTATGTTTATTACAAAAAATGACAAATTGTCACTTAAAATTTGAAAAGCACTAAGTACCTGGCAATAAGTGAGAATCCACCCTCCTTTCTGTCTCTCTCTCTCTCTCTATTCATTTCTACTATCCTATGTCTCCGGTAATATATTTACCTTCAGTATTTATTTGTCTTGTGGGACTTGTTTCATAAAACTTCTATTTTTATGTAGTTACTTATTATCAGTGTAAAATTTGCCAGTTAGCAGCCTAATAAATTCTGTTTCATAAACCCAAACTCGTATACTGCTAAATTTGCTACTCTGCTTTTAGCAATTAGCAGTGCGACTTCATGTAAAGAGTATATGTGATATGACATAGTCAACAATTATTCTTTAAAATTATAGGCTCTCATGGTCGGTGTCTTGATTCCTGTTAGGTTCGTATTCCGGGTTAAATGACCGTTGTCCAGTTTTCTTGAAATCCAACGTTTCGTCTAATATTGCGGTAGACATTATTCAGGAGTTCACAGAGAGCACACCGAATCTCAAGATATTTACCGCAGTAGTAGACGAAACGTCGAGTTTCAAGGAAACTAGACCACGATCATTTAGCCCGGAAGACGAACCAAACAGGAATCAACAATTATTCTGGCTGCTGAATTTCAGGGTCATTTGCACATGACCTCATGTATAGTAGCTTGTTGCATTATTGTTCTGTAATATTATTCTTTAGGAAAGTTATCGAAATGTCAATATCTGTTAAAAAGGAACAAAAATCAAACAAGTAAGGCAACTTCTTAAGGAAAATTTTAGATAATTATTTTGAAGGTAAGTTTGTTGTAATTATTTTTAAATTGTATATCTGAAGTCATAAAATAAACTGCTTGTTATGAGTGTTATTTAGCAGTGCTCATATTGTATGAAACAACATTATAGTTATATTGCTAAATAATATTCCTAAATAGGAGTCCTACGCTGATAACAGATATATTACACTGCTATTCTGGTATTTTTAAATAGGTCTCAAGTTTTAGATTAGACAGAGAATACAATGATATGGAAGAACAGAGCGGGTTCATTGCAGGCAAATTGTGCACTGATAATATATTCATACTGAGACAGTTTTATGAACAAAAGGAGGGAACGGCAATGGGTAATTCATTGTCTCCTTTCCTAGCTGATCTTTTTATGAGCAGATTTGAGACGGAGCTTGGGAAGGAATTAGATTACTTTCCAAAGGTCTGGCTCAGATATGTTGACGACATTTTTGCTATTTTTGATACCAAAAAATGCAATGTACAGGAATTTGTTGAAATATTAAATGACCGAACTCCCAGCATAAATTTTACGTATGAAGAGGAAGAGAATGGAAGGCTGCCTTTTTTAGATATGATAATAATTAGAAACAATTATAGATTGGGAATTTGATATTTATAGAAAAGATACCAGTACATTTAGATATATCCCGGCAGATTCTCACCATTGTAATCAACATAAAATGGCCAGTTTCAATTTTTTAGTTCACCGTCTTATCACTTTTCCGTTAAGTAAAAATAGATATAATAAGGAATTACAAACCATTAAAGATATAGCTAAGTGTAATGGTTTCAATGGAAATATTATTGATAAGTTGATTCGTAAATTTGAATTTAGAAAACTTGTTATGGATTCTACAGCTTTCCATTCTCCTATTAATAAAACTAATTTTGCTATTATGCCGTACGTTCCCTCTTTAACTAGAGGTTTGAACAAGATATTCAAAGGACTAGATACTAAATTGATTTTCACTTCCACTTTGACATTAAATAGTTTACTTGGAAACCCTAAAGATAAAGTCGATTGTATAGAGAAATCCGGGATTTATGAAATTGCATGCAATGACTGTGACTTGAAATATGTTGGGCAAACCAGAAGATCCATTTTAACTAGATTTAATGAACATATTGCCCATTTCAGACTCAACAGAATTGAAAAATCTGGAGTTGCCCAGCATATTTCTGAGTACGGTCACGCTATCAACAAAAGTAATCTTAGGCTGGTTCGTTCGGTCAGGGATTTCAAATTCCTTAACGTCCTTGAAAGTTTGGAAATTTATAAAAATAAGGATAAAATAATGAACAAAGACAAAGGCCCTATTCCGTACAGCCCCTCTTTTCTCTAATTGATAAAAAAGAGGATTAGTTTTATTATGTTTTACTTTCACTTGTGAATGATTGCGTCATGTGACGTAGTTTGTTTTTAACTGAATTTGTATCTTTATTTTTTATCTATATTGTCTTCAGTCAATATCTGGTCTTGAGAATGACAGCTTGGCTGTAGAAACTAGTTGACCATTTTAAACATTTATTGGTGAAATGGGCATATTGACTGTATATATATTTTAATACTGAGACAGGTGTTAGAGAAATCGCTACCAGTAGATTTGATCATCATTGATTTGTTAAAGGCGTATGATAGTGCACCCACAATCTTGCTCTGGAAAGCTCTAGAAGAGGCGAATATAAATGACAAAACAATAGTATTATAGGATCATTATACTCAGAGCGCAAATGCCAAATTAAGATGGGAAAGAGACTTCCAGAAAAATTACAAACATCAAAAGATCTACTACAAGGATTTTGCTTATTACCAACGTTGTTCAAAATATATATTGATAATTGTACAAATAATTGGTCAAGACATTGCACATATATGGGAATTCAAGTAGAAGATTATCTCCACCATTTATTATTCGCAAATGATCAGGTGGTGATTTCTCAGCATCCAGATGATGCATCGTTAATGTTAAGGAAATTAGAGGTAGAATACAAAAAATGGGGATTACAGATAAATTATAATAAAACAGAATATATTTCATTGGGTACAACAGATGAGCTAAAATGTAATTCAGCAAGAATACGTAATGTTAGAATTTTTAAATATTTAGGATCTATTTTATATAAAAATGATAATTCAACTATTGAAATGGAAAGACGAATAACTGATGGAAGAAATATCGTTAGTATGTTGAACTCAGACCTTTGGAATATAAATATAATATACAGAACGAAGAAAACTATATTTGAAGTTCTGTTACAAAGCATTTTATTATATGGATCGGAAACCTGAAAAGTAAGTAGATAACAAGCCAACAAGCTGTTAGCAATGGATTTTTGGAGGCGATCACAAGAATTTCAAGAAGGGATAAGGTCAGAAACAGCACAATAAGTGAAATTATGCAAGTTAAAAAAATATTAGAAAAAATATAAGAAAAACGTTTGAAATGGTATGGGCACATCATAAAAATGGAATGAGAGAATACGAAAAAAAGATCCTTAATTGGAAAGCTAATGGATGAAATGGAAGAGTCAGACCTAGAGAACGTTGGATAAATGGAGTGAGGAGAAATATGGAAGCTAGAGATTTGAGGGAAGAAGATGCTCTAGACAGGAACCTCAGGCGATAAATCACTTTGGGTTGACGGAGAAACATTGTTCTGTGGAATATTCCTAATAATAAAGTCAAGTTTTAGTAGTCTAAATTATCAGTCTACACTATTAATATGCAGACTCATAGTTTTATGAAAAGGACCCTTGTATATATCCATAACTTTAATGTTCAGAAATATTGGCAAAAACTTAGTTTAATGGTTTCAAGGGACTTTATGTGAAATTAGATTTTCATTTTTAATGGTAATAAGTTAGAATTATAAAAACAATTAATTGTAATGTATTATTGTTGGAATATTATGGATATAATATATAACTGTACATTACATTTAGTAAAGTGCTTCTAATGAAGTGTGGGCCATTATCACGAGAAACAATTTTCAAAATGTTTGGTTGAATTAATGTCATTAGTTTGGTAGATGGGAACGTTTAATGATGTTTTCTAGTGGCTCTAACTGCAGTTACGTATTTTAAAATGAAATACTCTACATTTACAGAACAGTTGACATTGACAGCAGACATGTAATGGAATGATGAGGATGGAAGGAATTCTCTAATTACCCTCAATGCTAGGGTGTCAAATTCTACTCCAAACATTGCTATATCTGAGCCTAAGTTACATGAACTCTA
Source organism: Diploptera punctata (assembly GCA_030220185.1). Lineage (NCBI taxonomy): Eukaryota > Metazoa > Arthropoda > Insecta > Blattodea > Blaberidae > Diploptera > Diploptera punctata. Next base: position 575,801 of record JASPKZ010010285.1, on the reverse strand, counting down.
CACATTTTAGATTCTAGAGTTTGATTAAACATTTAATCACAATTCATTAGAATATATTTACTTTTAGCTAGTTTATATCTTAATTTGTTTGTGTTTTTGTTCGTTTTTGATTGCTTGTTTTTTCTTGTCTTTGATTTTGTTTGCCTGTTTTTTCTTGTGTTTGCTTTTGCTGTTTGTTTTGCACCTGTTTGCTTTTGTTTCTTATTTTTTCTTCTGTTTGCTTTTTTGCTTGCTTTTGTTAGATTTTTGCTTGTGTTTGTTTTTGTTTGCTCAGTTTTTTGTGTTTGCTTTTTATGATAAATTAATGTATTTGGCTTGATAAAAGTTTTTGCCTTTACCTTAAACTATTTACTGTTTTTATAGGGTTTTAAATCTTTTTATATCCCTTATTATTTAATGAATATATTTAAATAGTAATAGAAGGGTTGGTTCTTTTTCTTCTGTTTATCTTTGTGTGCATTTTTCTCTTGTGTTTGCTTTTGTTTTCATGTTTTACCTTGTTTGTTTTTTTTTCTTGGTTACTTTCATTTTTCTTCGTTTCGCTTGATTTCGTTTATTTTTGATTGGTTATTTATTCTTTTGCTTGCTTGTTTTTTCTTTGTTTTTTTGTTTCGTTGTTTTTTCATCTCTTGTTTTCTTTTATTTGGAATGCTTTGAACGTAAACATCTCGATTCATCTATGCATTTAAAGTTCAATTCTTGTAATGTAAAATTACTTCTGATTATGCTGACTGCTCATAAGTAAATAAAATAAGACAAATATTAATTATTTTAAACTTATCCTATAATTCGCATTTGGACCTTGTGTTAAATGGAACTATTTAAAACGGATGTGGTATGTTATCTGAACATAATATAACCCAAATTGTTGAAACATTTAACCGCAATGTTGGAATGAGATACGGACTATGCTCGCTACTTGAGTTTTATAGGAAGGGATGTAATTAACGATAAAACATGCGGGCATGCGGCTTTTCCTACACAAGCATTGCATAGAGAAGTGCGCTGGCATTTCGCATTACATCTGATCATTTTACTCGATAGTTTCACACAACTTCCCACTACATCCACAGAATATTCCATTAATATTCTTTATGAGCGATTTCAGCCTCGTTAAGTTAAAACTTTTCTACGAATATGCGTGCAAGATACAAAGAAATGCTAGAAAAGCAATAGAATTGAAATAATATTATCGGATAGAAATTAAGTACTATTAATTTTATAATTAGCCTGCTATTTTAGGCATCTGTAAATTGTGAAAATGGCGAAAGAAAGTCAAGGTTTTGTACACACGCAGATTTTAAGTATAAAAAGGTATTTAAACAAAATATTCCATTATTTAGAGAGAATTTAATGAGTAAAATGCCAAATACTGAAAGCCAATAAACACAAAATATATTAAGTAACACTAAGAAACCAAGACTCTAAGTAAATATCAATAATACTAAATATGACAAGTATAATTACGTTATGAAATATAAATGGTCACTTAAGAAATGAGAGAAAGTTTGAAGAAGTATAAGAATTAAAATAATTATAAACAATAATTACAAACAATAATTACAAACAGAAATAAGGTGGACCAAGGAATTAAACATAAGCTCAACTCTGAAAACTCATATTATTATACATTTTCCAACTTCTTTCAGAACTTTAAACTGAAAATAAATAAAACTATTACTCTTCCAGTTATAATATGAGCGTTTGATTGCGAAACATGGTCTCTTACTTTAAGTGAGGAGAAGAGGTTACGAGTATTTGAGAATAAAGTGCTTAGGAAAAATATATCAAAGAATGACGAACAGACAGGTGAATGAAGAAAATTTCATTGAACTTTATGATATTTATGGAAAACCAAATGTAATAAGGACGATAAAGTCTCGTACTATGCGATGGTAAGGGCATGTCTCGTATGGTGAATGAAAGAGGGGCTTAGAAACTTCTTGTAGGAAAACCAAAAGAAAAAGTCCAGTACTTGGGCCAAAAAAATAAAGTGGGGAATTATCACTAACCATGATTTGAAGGAGGTGAATTATGAAGGGAAAATATTAGCTCATGAAAGGTAGTATGGAGAGATTATGCCTGAATCTCCATGAACGTCCGGGTTTGATCTGTCAGTGAATTAGTTTTTGCTTGTGTTTTTAAACTGTATATCCCAGATGATTTTTACTGTATTTTATGCAAGTTTCATAGTAGTTCGTTTAAACAAATACATATAGAATTTTTAGTTTTGGCCAAGTAAAAGAAAAGGCTAAAAGGCTTTAGATGGTCACATAAATAAATATCACCATCATTCTTGCAAGTAAGCATACAGGTCATTAAGGTTCATTACATTCCCTTCAACGATTGATCAAATATCTCTTACCTGTCGGATCGTAATTCAGAATCAATCACCGCACTCTAGATCGAGTCATTCTACCGGCATGAGAATCCAATTTCCGTCTTTAAGATACAGTGAGTTTCACTCGACCTGTGGCCGATAGCGGGAAAAGTGACTGCAAGCATTGAGTGTTCAACTCGCGCTGCCCACGCAGTGTCCACGCTAGTGGCCGCAAGTCGAGTGAAACTCGCTGCATGTATGTATATATGTGTGGGGATGTGTGTATGTGTGCGTGTGTGTGTGGGGGGTGAGTGTGGAAAGCAACGGGAAGCTACCACACCTATAATTCCCTAGTAAAACTGCAAAGCATAGCATGAAAATTGCAGTGAAGGACCTGCCCTCAGGCAGAATTAGGCCTACTATGGATGGATTATATATACACACACACAATCATAATCATCCTCAAGGTATGGGCTGCTGGCCCGTTCCACTTCCCACTGCACAGATCGTCCTTCCAACATCGTTTCGGTCTTCCTGCATTTCTTCAAACAACACACAAACAATAATAAATTATTCAAATACACTAAAATTTGCAGATGACCAGGTATTAATATCACAAGACCACGATGACATAGAATATATGGCTAAAAAACTAAAAGATGAATATGAAAAATGGGGGACTTTATATAAACATTGAAAAAACTAAATATCTGTGTATAGGAGAAGAAATGGAAAATATAAATTTCAACAATGGAGAAGAACTAAAACCTAGTATTGAATGCACTTACTTAGGAACAAAATTAGACCATTCAGGCGATAACACAGTGGAAATTAAAAAATATAATCGCTCAAACAAAACAAGCAATAAATCCTTTAAACTCTGTTTGGTTGAGCAAAAACGTTTCAAAAAATAGAAAATTACAAATATATCAAACCATAATTCAGAGCATTTTAATATATGGGGCTGAAGTCTGGCAAATTTCTATCAGGGAAACGAAAAGAATTTTAAGTACAGAAATGGATGTTTTAAGAAGATCAGCTGGAAAATCTAGAATGGATGGAATACAAAATAAACAAATAAGGGAAATTATGGGTGTACAACAGGAGCCGGACATCATAGACATTATAGAAAAGAAAAGGTTACAGTGATATGGCCATGTCAAAAGAATGCCAGAGCAAAGATTGCCTAAAGTTGTTATGGAATGGATCCCAATGGAAAGGAGGAAGAAAGGAAGACCGAAGAAAACTTGGATAGAAGGGGTACAAGCAGCTATGAATATCAGAGGATTGGAGGAAGATCAATGGATGTACAGGGAGGAATGGCGTTTGGTATTCGGAAGACGGCGACAGCTGCCATGATACCGGATGATGATGATGATGATGAAATACACAAACAATATAAAAATAAATATCCTCAATTCGTTTTCATCACAGGGTTGGGTCGAAGAGTGAAATGATATGAAGTCCCTATATTTCAGAGGTCTATAAACTACAAGGGTGCCGGTCGACCATCCTGTCGCACAGTCACAGGGGCGAATGAACGAAATGAAATGAGTATGGAGAAATTGTGGAATAAAATTTATGGCAGGGAAATAGGATAAACCCTGAAAAAACCTGCCCAAGCTCCATTTCGTTCACCACGAAACCCACATGGAGTGACCGGCACTCAATCTCGGGACCCCGGCTATGAGAGCAAGCGTCTGACCGTTTGCGCCACGGAGACGCCACATATATTCAATTAAGTGCTATAAGATATAAACATTCGTTTAAATTAGCCAATTTTTACACGCGCACCTATCAAAATTGAATTCAATTTAGAGATAATTCGAAAAATCAAAATTGAATTCAATTTAGAGATAATTCGAAAATCATGTTACATAGCAAATATACGTACATATGTTACTTTATTAATGTGTATTACCTATCAAACATTATTAGAACTATAATCTGCATTCATTTATTCTAGAAATATGTAGTCAAATGCTTCATTTCACACTTTTGAATATTAGAGATGTAAATGAACTCTTATTTATGCAAGCAACAGGTAAAAGCTTAATATTAATCTAATCTCTTAATTCGTAATCTGTTCTGTAACAGCTTTCTTAATGTTTGTTCAAGAAAACTTTGTTTGCATAATGTACTCATCTTATAAACTAAGATTTATTGTTTTTATTATCTTATTTTGAACCTATCTTATGGTTTCTTTTTTTTTTTTTACTGCATTATAATAACATTTTTAATGGTTTTGAAAAAATGAGTTCAGTTAAATGGCAAGATTTGATACTCGAATTTAGGATATTTAAATTTCAAATATTATGGAAGTAAATTTATCCGGTGTTTCTGATTGTTTTTAACAAAATTAAAGGTAAATAAAAATGTATTTATAAAATAATTAGACACTATAATATTATCGGAGGTAACATAAGCCCAATATTGGCCCTTATCTAAATAACATTACATGTTGAAGTGTGCATATTTTAAGAATGAAATAAGCTACTTGGGTTTAAAAAATTAATAGTACACTTTCTGTTCCAAATCTGATGTTTCCTCAGAAGAAAACATGTAATATTTTATAATGTTCCTAAATAAAGCCTTGATTTTCACACAATACAAGGGAGACAGAATAAAAAAATATATGTTTGGATTCCATAGTCGATTTATCACAAATGCAATTAAAGAAATGAAATAGACTAATTTGTTGTTAATATTGGTGAAATATAATTTTATCGTCAAGATTTGGAGGAGCGTATTGTATATTTTATCGAAAAATAACAAAGGGAACAAATTGTATATGGTCTGTGCAGAAACAGTTAAGTAGTCCTACCATAGGCCTATGCATTACGATGTCCTTCTCCCACATTTGTACACAATCGGCACGAAATGTCAATCATACATGAAGGTCGCTTTTATCTCAGAACATTCATTTGGTTCTCATTTCAATTATAGGCAGATAATCCTGGTATTACTGAAAGTTGAAGCCGGTTGAAATAATCTGGACCCCATCGGGAATCGAACATACATATTTCCAGTTTCTAGCGTATTGAATTAACAATCCACACTAAGCCCTACTAATAAATGTATGTATATAACATAATTCTTTAACATAAAGTATAGTGAAGTGAAAACTATAACTCTGTCAGCCGATTGAACAAAATTCTGAACCACGACTATTGTTAAAATTGTCACTTTAGAGTACTAAAAACAGTCTGCTAAATTAATGAAGTACCTATTTATACAACTAACTCACTGGCTCTATCGAACCCGTAGGTTCCATGGCCGCGTTGATATAAGCTCTCCACACATTCCTATCCTGAGCTTAAGTTTTCCAATCCATTGTGTAATATATTGTTATCCCATCTGATTCTTGGCCTATCAACTAGGCGTTTCCCCTCTGGTCTTCCCCTACAATAATATTCCATGCCCCTCTTTCATTCCCAGTTTTCCAATCCATTATGTAATATATTTCCCTCAAATCATGGTTAATGTTGTTATCTCACCTCATTCTTGGTCTATCAACTAGGCGTTTCCCCTCTGGTCTTCCTACAATAATATTCCATGCCCCTCTTTCATTCCCCATTCGTGCCACATGTCCTGCACGTAAGTATATGAGATTTTACTGTTCTTATTATATCTGATTTCCTATAAAGATCATGTGGCTCACTGTTATGAAGTCTTCTCCATTTGCCTGTCTGTTCATCTCTCTTTGGTCCAAACATTTTCTTAAGAACTTATTCATAAGTAATGCCACGAGTGATTTCCAAATTATCGATAAATTCACGACTCACGAAGTGAGGAGTGAATTTATCTAGAGAATTTGGAAATCAAGAGTGGCATTTGTTAGGACTATTTAACGAATAAAATTAAGCTGTTTACTCACAAATCATTATTTAACTATAGATATTTTAAAATATTTATATATTTAATGTAAACGGCGATGTTTGAAAACAAATGAGAAACGATTGTTACGCTTCATCTGCTTCTTTTGTTTATCACTGCAACCAGATCATACTATTTATTGCCAAAGGAACGCAATATTGTAAGAATGCTCTCTAGTGCAGAAAAAATGAAACACATCAAACTGTATATTAATTCATTTCTGATGTATTGTATTGTATTGTATTGCAAGCCTATGCTTTCCCTTTACAGAGATTTAGGCGCACTCCCCTACAGGGAAGAATTTGAACCATACTAATTTAGTTACATTTTGTTTTCATACAGATGTCATTTGAGTGGTCCGTGGTCAGCATTCCACCTCATGCTGACATCTAGGAAACCAAGGTAGTACTAGGACGGGAAAATTCGGTAAATTTTGCTTAGAGGCCTTTTCATTCAGGCTTAAGGATTATTTACGAGCCTGAAATTCTTCAGACTCGGGACCCACGGCTTAAAGTCCCTCCCGGAGGACTTGCTCCTTGGATTTTTCCGTCCTAAAAAATCCATCGACCCCGGCCAGGTTTGAACCCGCGACCCTTGGGACCAGAGGCAAGGAGCATAACCTCTAGTCCACCGCGGCCGATTTCGTATGATGTAAATATGACAATTATATTTTTCTGCATTATTACCTGGGAAAAAATACATTTAAGAAAGTGCAAACAGTGGTTTCTTTTTTTGGTGGTATAATCAATTGCTACAAATATTTTTATATTAACTCCTGCAAGCGCTATGTGTTGACATCCATGCACTATATATACAATCTGGTAGCTGTATTTCTTATAGGATCAGTCACTGCAAAATAATGTTCAGACCTGTTCAGAATATTAAAAAGGAGGAGCTTTCTTTAAAATGAATAAATTTAACATTGATAAATATTTGATGAAACACTACTGTGATTGGCTATAAAACAGAAATCATTGAAACGTGATTGGTCATTGACTCCCATTTGGGGCATGAGTTCAATAGTCTCATATATACTCGTAATTTTTTTTTCCTCCCTTAAAGTAATCGTCCATGTTTCATAACCATAAAATAAAACTGGGAGAATAACAGTTTCATATTTTTTTCAGATTACTTTTTTGAGAGAAGACAATAGTCCTTCTAATGCATAATAGCATGCATTTCCAGAATTGAGCCTATGTTTAATTCTTTGAGCATCTCGTCCCTATTTGTAATTATTATCCCTAGGTATTTGAATTTAGCCACTTCGGCTCAAACTACCTACTTATATAGATAAGTTATTACATCTATATATGCATTTTTACCCTATATAAATTCTTAAGAGTAAGAAGTCCTAAGTTCCTCCGGTCTGCTGACTTAGGCCTCTCTGCTCGCAAGAAGTGATCTATATATGAGATCCCATGTAGTAAATGCTCCATCTGCATGGAAATGGACTTTTTTTTCTACAAAAGGGAGAGCAATGTTAATATTTGTTGTTGTTTACAGGTGGTGTTGGTGTTCATCCTCAGTATTGCATCGCTCATCATTTACTTCATTGATGCCTCCAGGTTAGTGCAACATTTTTCATCATAAAATATAATTCGCAAACTACTTAATATTTTAGCTCATTATCTAATCAAATAGTTTATTTTTATTAAATTCATTATTTATTCTTCTTTCTATTTCTTATAATAAGATAATTTAAATGCAAGATATTTATTTTTCTTGTAAACACATTTTTTTAGATGGAAAAATGACAAATTAAGGCTAATGAATAAAAAGAGAATACAAATAAAAATATCTAAAATATTTAAATTTCCCCCTCGATGTCAATTATTTTAAATTAAAAAAATCATTTTGTGAATTAAACATTATACATTTCATTTGATTATTTAAAAAAAATACGAAGGATATTCCAGAAATAATGCATAGAGTTTAATTTGCAACATTTTGTTCAACTCCTTGCATCATTCAAAATAATTCCTATTGAGTTTATGACTGATTTTCAACGTTCTAGTAGCTGATTGTCTTGAAGTTTAATAATTATACTTCAAGATAATCAGTTCCTTGAACGTTGGGAATCAGTCATAAACTCCATAGGGATTATTTTCAACGATCCAAGGAGTTAATGATATATCGAGTCAGAGATATGTGTTCGGATCAGGTAATTTATCGTTATGAAAGCTGTCTCCGAAGTGGAATTTTCAACTAGACTGTACGCTGGATGTGTGTGTGTTTCCCAATTGAAATCGGTCAATAAGCACTTCATGGATCTTACATTATTGAGTAGCATCATAACTTCAGATTCAAAAACCCATGATTAATTATGGCGATTTTCTGGGAGACTTTTCTTCTGTAAAAGTATGTGAAGTGACTTATTTGCCAACAGGAATAATAATCATACGTCAAAAATATAATTTTCTTAACTTTTGTTTACCTCTGCCGGCGACATATTGATGTGCAAACTGATGTTTGCATTTAGCTGATTGTGACTTGAATTTATGTTCGGAGTCGCGAATTTACGTCTCATGTATAGCAACAATGTGTCTGGAAAATTGAAGATCACCTCGGATAAAAATGTAACTAACAATTTTATGTAAAATTAATTTTGATGACTCATTGACTACTCATTGAGAAAATTGGAGAATATTACATAATAATTCTGAATTTAAAAAATCGCCTTCGCAGACGGATACATCCTTTTTGCGGGAGCTCTTCAATTATTCTCGTTCTTGCTGTGATTTATTTCTGGACGGTCCGCAAATTTTTTAGTGTTTTCATCATTGGTGTTCTTAAGCTTCGTTTTAAAATCAAGATCATATCGAAATTCGATGATCACCTTATGCGCCCAAACCAATGGAGAAGTCTTCTTCTCACAGGAAAAAAAAATCACTTTTTAAAATTACAAACATGCATATGCCAATGCATTGTTTTTCAAACTTATTTTAGTTTCATACTTTATTATTTTTTTTTACTATTTATAGCTTTAAGCTATCATAAACAGCACTTATTCATTTCCGCAGTGTAATGGAACAATAAAATACTGAATCACTATTACATTTCCACTATAAAATGTTAAAAGTTTGAAAACTTAATTTAAGCCCATCTTCCATATAAGATGTGTTCTCAGAACTTTCCTATTTTAATAAAGGAAATTTCAAACTTACAAGAATGCTAGATATCCTATAATCAATCACACACAATGAAGGGTTTTGACACAGAAATTGTAATTTGAGAGCCATTACAGAAAAGCAAATGAAAAATTAATTTCTCATATATAATATCTTAAATTAAACAGTTACTTCAAACTATTTCGCTAGTGGGAGAAGCATACAGAGTTGGCTGAAATAATAATATTTTTTCTCAACAGATGGTGTACCATAAGTGTCCGCCACTTACTAGGAATAAAACATTCTCAAGTCATCCATACGGATTCTTCCAAAATATTAGCTTCAATAACCTCAACAGTAAAGCTAATATATGACCTCGATTTTAAATATCTTCTATTATAGTATAACTTTCACCACGATGCTAAAACCATCGGGAAATGGTGATATGGTTCACCACACACTTTTCGAAGTAACTCATACATCTTTGATATTGTAAGTTTCGATTTGAATGGAAATCATTGACCTAAATCAGTAATCTCGTCTGATTTTCCTCACTCCTTTCAATATTTTGTATACAAATAACTGTGTGAACAATTGAGTTGAACCTTTACAGACATGTTCCGAATGACTCGCTTTAGTAATACAATAAATAACCTCGCGGCTCCGTGGAAACAGTGCAATGTTACGTTATTTCTGGGACAAACTCCGTAAACTTAATCAATCCTCTATTTCTTTATTTTCAGAAGCAAATAAATATCCAGTCACAGTTTAAAAATTTGTACTTAACAGAGCAATTGATCGTTTTTAAACAATTTTATCACATAATTATTATTGTTATGAAATTGATAAAAATTTTCTATCGGTTTATAGACTTTGTCATAAACCTTAAGTTTTATATATTAGTATATAGCTACTGTGATATACTTGCCAACATTCAAAATATTCAATAAAGATAATTCTCTTAAAAGTAATATGCCTAAAGGCAACTATTTATGAAGTTATAACATCATATCACTTATATCTTTATTTTACCACATGTAATACTTATATATTAGCTTATTGTTGTTCAGTATTTATATTAAATGTAAAGAAAGTTCATGGAATTGTTTATTTTGTTTACAGTAATATACAAGTTTTTTCAAAAGGTTGATTACAGTGTTTGAGGGATGGTAAATAAGAGGAATAATTTGTTAATATTAAAATATATTGATTTTACATTTTTACTTTGGAAAGTGAGTTGACATGTTTTACTTTCAGAATTTGATGACACTATCCGCAATTGAACCATTAGTTATGATCTGTGTGTAAATCAATTATAATACATTTTTATCGTACATCAGGAGTTTTGGAGATGACCATTGGTGTTGCAGAGCGAGCAAACTGTTCTCAGTAATTATGGCAAGATATCAATAGATCGATGTTGCCTCTCTCAGACCATCGGTTGTTGAACATTTCTCCAAGAAACTGACTAACTCTATGACTTATGAAATCCATAGGATTAATGTCACATTTCTCTAAGGCATTCCTCAGCAACTGAATCTAGTTCAGATCTCCGGAATCCAGTTCACTAAGAGCCAGTCGAATGGTATCCCCTACCTACGTCTATGCCTTCCTAATGTTTTCCCGAGGTTTCCTAATAAATAATTTTAGTATTTCTACTGTCTCCTGAAGCCGACGAAGTGATTATTAATACCTCATATGAAGATGAATTACAAAGCAGAATCCTTCGACGATATGACCCCAAGAGATTGCGTCAGAGCTAGCTGGGTAGAGCTAGTCTCTATTCAAAGGAAAGAACTTGAGGAAATTCTGAGGGAATGTATAAATGAAAATCATTGTTTAACACAATATGTTTTTATTTGTTTTGTATATTTCCTAGTTTCTAGTGAAATGGTGGGCCAGGATTCACGTAGGGTTCAGTCAGGGTAGAGCTAGTCTATGTTCAAAGGAAAGAACTTGAGGAAATTCTGAGGGATTGTATAAATGAAAATAATTGTTTAACGCAACATATTTTTATTTATGTAGTATCTTTCCTCGTTTATAGTGAAATAGTGGATTAATGATACTGTTCATTTCACTTCTCGCACACTTTATAAAATTAATCTTTGTTTATCAGCTTTAGATTCAAAGAAATATGTTAATTTCTATTTAAAACATCCCACTTTAAATCATAGTATTTATTTGGACGCATTCTTTTCCCCTATGGTTAATCTGCGGCTGTCAGCTAAATTGTTAATTACAACAATTTTCAGTCCTTACATTTTTTCTTCACTCTACTTTTCTAAGTAGATCATATTTATTTACTCTATTTTAATATGTTTCAACTGTTCACACTGTATTTAGAACATGATACGCTCTATTGATATTGGCCTCTACTAAGATGTGGGATGCCTATCTCTTTCTGTTAACAATCTTCCACCAGCTCGGTGGACATGTTTTTTCTATCCTATAATTCCGAAAGACTGAATATTCATCATCATCATCATCATCATCATCATACACCATTCATGAATATGAGCCAATGTTGGCCTGTTTCGGTCTCAACTAGACAGGGTCTAAAAGTTGTTTTTGTGGACTTCCAGATCGTCGTCTTCCTCGTGAGCGATATCGAAGAATTGCATTAGGGATCCTAGTTGGTGACATTCGGGATACGATGTTGTAGCCATCTGAATATTCAAAATTGTATAACTTAAAATTTCACACCAGCTTTATTCTTATTGGTTAAAACCTTAAACGTTCATATATTTAAAAATACTGTCAGTTTTAACTGTAACATACATTTTAAAATATCTTGTAATGTTATTCAACCAGTAGAATTAAATGCATTTGTAATTAAAATGTTAGTTGGAAATATAGATTGTAAAAAGTTGTACAAATATTTTGGTTTATAAACTTTTATTAATAAATGTCTGAAAATAATTATCTTAACAATATATCTAAATTATTATTATTTCATATTTTAGATTTTCTGTTATGAATATTTACTTAAATAATATTTGATAAATATAATTCCCAGTAAAATTTATCAGGACCTAAATCTCCTACTTCACACCTATTCGAGTTACTGACTTTGCCACGTCAATATGCTTGACAGTACTAAGACAACGATATAATTGATGGAGTTCTCATTCTGAAACTTTCTTCATTCTCCATTTGAATCTCTTACATGACAAATATTCGTTTGAGGATCCAATTTTCGGATACTTTTAGTTTGTGTTCTTCCGTTAATAGCTTATCTTTGTAAGAGGCATTGTTTCACATCTGTATGGTACTATAAGCAGTATTATCGTTTTATAAATTGCAGTCGTTAGATTTTTAGACAGCAGTAATTGAACTGAATAACAACTTAAATATTCTACTTTAAGTCAGAGATTAATTATTTCATGTATATTATTTTGATCTGTTAACACTCAACCCAGAAATATTTCACTTTTCGTAAGAATATTGTTACTTGTACTTAAATTCTCGTTTGCTATGTTTTGAGCAGAGCAGAATTCCATGTACTTCGATTTTTTTCTTAAAAGTTCTAACATTAATGTCAAAATATGCAGGATGGTTGTCGTCGCAGAGAATAAACGAACTACGAACTAAACTCAGACACATCTTTACAGCCAGCATCTTCAAGTAGTAAAGTTGATTTTGTAGCATAAAATAATATTTCTCATCTTTGCTTGTATCATCCCTCAAAAATTGTAAATGATGTTTTGAAATTCTTGCATACAACACAATTTTTAATTGTATGAATTAAATGAAGTATTCACTATCCCTATACACACAGTTTATCATATTTTATTCTTAGTTAAATTTTTAATTTTAAATACCAGTATATTCGACAAATAAAGAAAAAAGTTTCTATAACCATGGTTTCTACACTTAATATATTCTTATTTATATTGTTTTGTAAACGCTGCATATCTTCTACTCCAAGTACTTTGGCAAGAAACAAATGAGGAAATATTGTACGTAGACATTTGTTACTAATACACAGTACAAGTTGTTCATATTTGTATGAAACAATAAATAACCATAAAATTAATCACCTTATTACAATATTGCTCCATCAGTCAGGTAAGTTATTTTCTTAAGGTACTCTCCCTCCCTTAGCGATCCACTTCTCATGAAAGATTCATGTTAGGCGTCAAACATCTACGTACAATGTTTCCTCATTTGTTCACCGCTGTGGTCTCGAGGTAGCGTGCAGTAGGTCCGAGTTCAAGTCTCGGCCGGGACAAGTTTCCAGGATGAGGTTTTTATCGGGGTTTTTCCTCATTTGTAAAACAAATGTCAGGAAACTTTAAGGCCAAAAAGTCCCCGAACGTCATATGGCTATCATACTCATCATACATATTCACCTTAGATTAAGGTTAGGGTTAAGGACTCTCATAGCGCACCACTTATCATTATCACCTATCATATCATCGGAAAAACATAACCCCACCTTTCAGGCACCCCAACCTCAAAAGTGGGTTACAATTACGCCCGTGTCAGGAGAGAAAACCACAAATTTCAAAATAACCTGGAGATTAAATAAAAATGTTTCCTCGTTTCCTTCTTGCCAAATGCTCAGATTATAAGATATACCGCTCTTATAAAATATATCATAATTCAAAACATACTAAGTTTAGAACCTCTATAAATATTGGAACTTTTCCTTTTCATAACACTCTGTATAACTATATTTCCTTTACAGACTTTTTTTCAGAATTTGTATAATTAATCTCAATGCCTAAATGACCTTGTAGTCAGTGAACCTTACACCACTACCCACCTAATTTTCCTATTTAATTTAAGTTAATTTCTAATTTATTTGTAACACTGTATTCTCATATTACGCAGCATATCAGGAGGGAAAGGTAACACTCACAAAAGGTGTGTATAAAAAAAGTACAGTGCACTGAAAATCGCACTCAGCAGCACTGTTTTTGTGAGATTTAACAATGATGTGCTCATAAATATAAAAATGTATGTGTTAAAAGAAACAATGGTTCTGTTGAACCTTGGGTGTAATCTGCTTTCTTTCACGTGTGTTTATTCACTTTGAGAGTGTGCACTACTTTCCAGCTAAATTTTAATTCACTGTTTTATACATATAGCTGCATTCTTATCGTTGCACTCATGATCACTTGTGTTATTCGTAACACTCAATATTCTTAAGATGAAAGATATTTAAAGTGGATATTTGTTGTTACAATGAAATTATTTCATATAATTTTAATAATATAAATGATAAGCCCATATCAGTGATACTAAAAGTTGTATCGTTGAGAAGAATTATCTTGAAAGTATAAGAAACTAGACATTGCATTTTCACAATTCATCTTTACACTTGATTGCACATAATAATGTTTTTCAGAAACAAATTATGCATATAATATTTTAATTAATTATTTTTATGCAATGCTTAATAGACAAACATATATATCATAATGTTATTTTTTTAACAACTGTAGATCTATATATTAATATTCATGATCTGCTTGGTGATAATTTTGTATATATAAACATGTTTTTTTTTAATTTTTGTTGGAATATTGGGATTTTAATGATAATATATGTAACTACTATAGATTTGTTTACAAAATACTTCTTTGTATATAATTCTGTCGTAACGTATAAATATGATAAAGTTTCGTAGACCCTATAGGGAAAAAAGTTATTCTCTCGTTAGTTGTTTGAAACCCCATGTCCATTACTAGGAAATATTAAAATTGTTTGTTGTTGATAATTAATTAGCTTATTGTATAAAAAATGTCTTCTCTGAATTTAAAACAATACATCTAGTTACAGAACTGATCACTGTGAAATAGGCATATTTGAAGTCGATCCCGCAGGACCATGCACTTAACTGGTCTAGTATTTTTCTAGCTTTGTCATTGTCCACAATTTTTATACAGCAAAACCTTAGATAAGCATAATAAATTATGCATGAAAAGTAAAGATTATAAATGTAAGTATTAATTTAATATAGTATAAAATATAAAGTATTAATTTTGCGTAAGTCTTATTATGATAGACAAAACTAATGCTTAAAGCGAAAACTGTCTTACAACGATTTCCGAAAGAACGTTTCCAAAAATAAAATTTACGAGTTAAAACGCCATGGTGATACACTTGTCAAATCACTAATTATTATTTTGACACAGCAAAAAGTTATTTTTAATATTTTTGGTTTTTAATGAAAAAATATTCCTCCCATTTAAAAGAATTAAATTACTTTAAAACGTCCGAAATATTATGCAGAAGTTTGATAAGTAACATGAACCAATGATCTTGTTAACCCATCTTCCAGAAACTTCATCTTTACATTCCTTTAGAGAGTTTCTTTCAAAATTTGCTCATTATTACAGGTTTAAATAAACAACATAGAATTCCGTTGTCTGAAACACATAAAAGTGTGTGCTTTAGTTTTATTATGTTTGTCGAGGTTCCCAGAAACAAAGAGAGTTGTTTGCTTGTATTCCGGGCAGTACGTTGTTTTACTACTGTAAAGTGGATTAATGAGTGGAATCTTTTTTACTTAATCTAATGTTCTTAACCTTGTGGACAGCAGCTCTATTACGATTGACTTTATATGCCGATCTTAAATTAATTTAATTTCACACTCAACATTAATAAAATTCATAAAACTTGTTGAGGTATTAGGCACAAATTATAAGTGTTACCTTGTAGACCCGTCTCTTCAATTTTGTAAAATATTAGATCTCTGTAGACCTTTCGAAACTAATCCCATAATCAGCATTATTATATGTTTTAATATTTTACGAAGATGAGGAGCCGGGCCTATAAGATAACACTTTTATAATATTATAATCTTCATCAGCATACCTGCTGGTATGTTCCGATCTCATGTTAAAATTGGTCTGCCGGCATTTTCTACCATGATACTTGAAAGTATAAATATTGATGTCCCCTGAAGACGTTACTGGCGTCTCGCAAGGTAAGATATCTGGTGGGGCTGCCATCTACGACTCAATATCAAGCCGTCTGTTGTATTAACACCAATAGAAGGGGTACCTCTTCCGCTCTGCTGACCGTTGAGGATTTTCTCCTTGTTACCCTGGAGATGGGTTTTCACATTTGTCCCCTGAAGAATAGGTGCCTCTTCCGCATAGTTGTCCATCTGTTGAGGTCTTCACCCGTATTCCTGGGCAGGGGCTCTCGTTATACCCCGAGAGACTGGGTCCTTGACAGAACTTTTGTCACTAGTAATTAGTGTTAATCCCTGCGACGAGAACGCGCCTGTCAAGAGTTACCGAACTTCATATAGCTACAGCATTTGCCCCCTATAGGCGTTGGGCCGGGTTAATAGCCTTATATATTTCCAATGCTAAAGGCTATAATATAATAATATTATATTGTATTTTTAATTTTATTTCACACTGTCTTATTTTAGTCTTAATTGTCGTAATACCATGAAGGTTTGAGAATTACCGAACTATGTACTGCAGTAGGCTATTCATAAAAATGGAAGCAACTTTTTCACCAACGTGAATGAACCAGGGAAAATTTGATTCGTAATTTTACAATTAAATAAATAAGTGTAAATAACAATAATAATTATATGGGCATGGGTAGTAGATCGGTATCAATAGTATTTATTTCATTATAAGATTAACTAAAACTATTTACGTTTCATAAACGTACTTTTTTATACAATTTGTATTTCATTTTTTGTCAATTTTTACTGTTTTTAAACAGCCTTCATTTGCTCCATTGTTACAAGTAATAGGCCTATTAGAGACTGACTACATTCATAACTGTGACAATGCAATGTTTATTATTTTTGCATGTATTTTGAAAATATTAGGCCTACTTTTATTCGCATTTTATCACGAAATACCGCAATCCTATTCTCAACGTTATGTACTGAACGAATTTCGAACTAAGTTCCAGTTGTATTGTAAACAAACTTGCATGAGGTATTACTCCGTCTATTGGATTCCCCGTTTTACCCTCCATATGACTGAACATCAAGAGGAAAATTCTTCTTAGGCAACATCAGTATTTTACGGAAAAAAACTGAATACAAGGTAAGATGGTACTAATAATTGGGAACTCCCTCCATTTCATATTTATTTATGACAAAAAATTATACATGGGTCTACATAATCAGATGTTTACGCTTTTCCATGATGTCGATAGATATACTTTATTTACAATTTCATTACGAGCAGAATTTATTCTCCATAATGATTCACCAACAAATTTAGTTATTTTCACCACATCCACAATGGCTAATGTGATATTTTTCACTAAACTGTTTGAAAATGTTCAAAATAGTATGTTTCTCTCCACTTTTCAAATGCTCTCCTTTCCAATGTTTTAAGGAATTCTACAGTAGCGGTCATTTTGAAACAACTGTAATTCCAACGTATTTTGAATTGCGCATGCGTATGAATAAAATGCTTATTTAATCTATTAAAATTGTAAATATATATTTTAAGATTCTCCCATATAACATGTGCTAGCTAATACATATTTTCATTATTTTCATCTTCTTTATTTCAAGAGATAGAGAGCGAACTACGTTTTCTTATTTGCTTAAAAGTAAAACCGTTATTCGACCAATGAAAATACAATGATTCGCCTGGTTTGTTTACATTACAACTGGAACTTAGCTCGGAATTAGTGTATATCACATTTTAAGGATATAATTTTGTATCGGCATTGAATAGGTATATATCTATATTTTTTAATAAGACAAGTTTTAGAAACGAAATGGAAATATTAACGACACTCTAAATCATCTCTACGTAAAATTCGAAAAATCATACGATTCAGTTTAGAGGGAGAAGTTGTTATAGTATATTTCTGAACTTCGGAATTCCTAAAAAAGCTGGACTTATTCGAACGAGTCAAAATAGCACAAAGAATAGGGTGCTGATAGGCAAACAGTTTTCAGATAATTTTGAAATTCACAATGGGTTTAAAACAAGGAGATGCACTATCTCCTCTATTATTCATTTTTGTATTAGAGCATGCAATCTAATCGTTAGAGGATAGATAAGGAGTACAATTCAATTATATTAATAAGCTGTTGAAATATGTTGATGCAGTATTATTAGGCGATAGCGAGGAGAATTAATGGTCAACAAGTACATTAAAATGTGTAATACTAAGAAATTTATACTCGAAGTAATATCAATAAAACTAAATAAGCCTATAATAATATAATATAATAAATACTTTATACAATGGAAATACACAGTTAATGGCAAATAAGGGAAATTTTGAAAAAGTGGCGGAATTCAAATAACCAGGAACAATAAATTATAAATAGGAATGTGATGGGCAAAAATATTAAACATAGGCTCAATTCTGGAAATGCATGTTGTTGCAGAGATTCGTGTCATCTTAACTTATCTCATAGAACGTTTAACTGGAAATAAATAAAAATATTATTTTCCCAGTTATATGGATGCGAAACAAGAACTCATATTTTAAGGGAGGGAAAACGACGTTTTAAAACGACGTAATAAAATTCTTAGAAAAAAAATTGTATGAAAGAGACTGGTGAATGGAGAAGACAACGTAGGTAACACTGAGCTACATAATTTTTATGAGAAACTAGATCTAATAAGAACAGTTAGGTAAGTCTAATAGGCTGTGATGAGCAGGACACGTGGCACGAATGGGGAATGAAAGAGGGGCATATAAATTCCTTGTAGGAAAACCAGAAGGAAAGCGTCCATTTGGTAGGCTAAGAATGAGGGAGATAAATTATACAGGAAATGATCGGAAAATATTAGCTTAGGATAGGAATATATGGAGGGCTTATGTCCGCGCGACCATGAACTTACAAATTAGATAGTTCCAGTAAGTTATTTGAATAGTTGCATCTGTGGTAATGTATTTTTTTTTTTTTTTTTTTTTAGTGATACGATCGAAAGAATGCATCAATTAGTTTCGAAATTCGGCGTATAAATAAATCCTCGGTTTCAATTTCAATCCTCGTGAGAAAGGTAACTCGGCTCTACTGTTACATGTTAAGGCAGCTTCGTGGGGCAATTGGTTAGTCAATCGCCCTCCACCTCCGTGTCCCGAGTTAGAATTTCGGTCACTCAATATGGGGTTCTAGGTGGGCGAATTGGTGCCAGGGATCTGTTTTATAAAGTTATACTTTTAGTAGTTACTTATTAGCAGTGTAAAATTTACTAGTTAGGAGTCTGGTAAATCTTGTTTCATAAACATAAACCTACACTGTTAAATTTGCTACACAGCTTTTAGCAGTTAGCAGTGTGACTTCTTGTAAATAGTATATAAATATGATAGAGACAATAATATTATTCTCTGTCCACCGCTGTGGTCTCGGGGTAGCGTGCTGCCTTGTGGCGCAACGGCCCCGGGTTCGATCCCCGGTCGGGACAGTTTTTCTGGGTGAGATTTTTATCGAGGTTTTTCCTCACCTGTAAGACAAATGCCAGGAAAATTTTAAGGCCCAAACGGTCCCCGAAATCATATGGCCATTGCAATCATGATCATTCATATTCATCTTAGGTTAAGTTTAGGATTAGGGACTCTCCTGGCGCACCATTATCATAAGTAATGCCACGAGTGATTTCCAAATTATCGATAAATTCACGACTCACGAAGTGAGGAGTGAATTTATCTAGAGAATTTGGAAATCAAGAGTGGCATTTGTTAGGACTATTTAACGAATAAAATAAAGCTGTTTACTCACAAATCATTATTTAACTACAGTTATTTAAAAATATTTTTATATTTAAAGTAAACGGTGATGTTTGAAAACTAATGAGAAACGATAGGTAGCCTACGCTTCTACTGCTTCTTTTGTTTATCACTGCAACCAGATCATACTATTTATTGCCAAAGGAACGCAATATTGTAAGAATGCTCTCTAGTGGAGAAAAAATGAAACACATCAATCTGTATATTAATTCATTTTTGATGTCGTATACATTTAAGAAAGTGCAAACAGTGGTTTCTTTTTTTGGTGGTATAATCAATTGCTACAAATGTTGACATGTAAGCACTATTATATACAATCTGGTAGCCGTATTTGTTATAGGCTCAGTCACTGCAAAATAACGGTCAGACCTGTTCAGAATATTAAAAAGGAGGAGCTTTGCTTAATATATGATAATCCTAACGTTGATAATTATTTCGTGAAACACGTCTCTGATTGGTTGTAATACAGAAATCATTGAAACGTGATTGGTCATTGACTCCCATTTGGGGCATGAGTTAAATAGTCATCATAATCACCCAGCAAATCATCGGGGCAATGTAACCCCGCCTTCCAGGCGCCCCAACCTCAGAAGTGGGTTACAAGTACGCCATGCCAGGAGAGAAACCAGGAATGTCGAAAGACAAACTAGGGGCATTTGAAAAAAAAATTATTCTCTCTCCTAAATTTCAAGACCTCCTCTATGCATAACATTTGCACATTACTTCAAAATATAGTAGCTCTGTTGCATTGTTGCTAGCGAAGCTATCAAAATGTCAAAATAATTTAGAAGAGAACAAAAATCCAACAAGCGAGAAAACTTCTTGCGGAAAATTTTAGAAAATTATTTTTAAGATAAGTTTGATATTATTATTTTTAAATTGTGTGCACTGCTATTTCTATCACTATATCTTAACTTATGCTGCTTATTAGGGATATAAATTAGTAGTAGTCGTATTATATGAAACATCACATGGTCATCGCAATCATCATTCATATTCATCTTAGATTAAGCTTAGGATTAGGGACTCTCCTGGCGCACCACTATCATCACCCATCATATCATTGGGGCAACGTAACCCCGCCTTCCAGGCGCCCAAAACCTCACAAGTGGGTTACAATTACGCCATTGCCGGGAGAGAACAACAGAAATGTCCAAAAGGACAAACTGGGGCATTAAAAAAAGTGTTATATGAAACAGCATTGTAGTTAGGCCTACACTGCTAAATAATATCCCTAAATATGAGTTCTACGCTGCTATTACTTTATACTGGAGTTTAGTCGAGACCGTCGAGAAGAGCGGACGTGTTTTTGTTAGTGTGGTTGAAGTGTGCAGGGGACAAAGCATTAAGGAAGAAGTGAGAAAGCTGATTGAAAAATTGTCAACTGAAGTGAAAGAGGGTTTGAAAAGTGCAACGTGGGTGAAAAAAATTCGTGTTATTGAGACGAACATGCATCGGATGGAGGACAGATTGAAATGGCTGGAATCTAAATTAGACTATATCGAAAATCAGAGTTGCCGTAATAATATTGTGATATATGGAGTGCATGAAGAAAGCAGGGAGAGCTGGGAGGAAACAGAACTTATAGTTAAAAGAGTAGTGGCGCAAATCGGGATTGATTTGGTGGACAGTGATATTGAAAGAGCGCACAGAGTGGGTCGTTGGAATAGTGGAAAGAGACCGATTGTATGCAAATTATCACACCACAAAATAAAGTGTTGGATCCTTAGAGACAGTAAATATCTTAAAGGGACCGGTATAAATATTGCCGAAGACTTTAGTGAAAAGGTGCGTCGCGAAAGGGACTTTCTTAAGCGACACATGCTCGAGGCGAGGAGGCAGGGCTGCCATGCAATCCTGAAATTTAATAAATTATAAATGGACTAATCTGGAGCAAGGAGCAACTAGAAAATATGGACAACCCTGAAAATGAATTTGAAGAGATCATTGACAGCGGGTCCCCAAAACCTACAGGGGTTGCTACAACAGCAGGTTGTCTCCTTACAGCAGAGGAGAGAGAACATTCTACACGAGAAAGAGAGAGGTCCAGCAGACATTCAGCACAAAACAGCCGAGCGCAAAAAAAAATATCCCACCACTAAGAGGTGAACGACCGACGGACACAAGAACGCAAACAAGAAAATCACTAAGACTGATGAATTTACCAGCAGAAAAGGAAGATTGAGAGACGGGGGAAGTTCGAAAAATACAGGTAAGACAAATGGCAAGGGAACAAAAATAGGATTTGTTGACAGTCGGTACATGGAACATTGAAGGGTTAAAACAAAAACTTTCAATGGACAGATGTGTAGAGTTTATTCAGACTTGATATATTAGCTCTAGCAGAGACATGGTTAAAAGCTAATGAATGCGTAAATCTATGTAATATAAAATGTTATTTCAACGGTAGTCAAACTAAAGGGAGGAGAGGTAGATATCCAGGTGGTGTTGCCATTATATAAAGCTAACTTAGACCCATATATTAAAAAGGTAAATATTGCTTTAAAAGAGGCAATTTGTGTATATTATCATGCAGGAAGAGCAGAAATGTGTCTGTTCTCTATTTACCGCCAACCGCTAAATTCCAGGTGTGCCAATCCAATTTTTTTCGTTGAATTGTGTTGGCAGAAATAAAAGATAGGTTTCCGGAAGCGGGAATAATAATTTTAGGGGACTTTAACTGTAGGATTGGGGAGGAAAATATCACTATAAAATCAGATGATGATGAAACACGAGGTGAGGGTAGGAGAAGTAAAGATAAAATTATAAATTCAGAAGGAAACCAATTGTTAGCTTTTTGCGATGCATTTGAACTTGAAATTTTGAATGGGAAATATGGGGAAGATAAAAATGGAGAACTGACATTTATTTTAAAAAATGGAGGTACCGTAATCGATTATTCAATATGCACACAAGACATGATTCCAGTCCTAAGTAATTTCTGTATAGTTTCCAGAATCTAATCTCACCACTATCCAAACAAACTTATTTTAAATATGAAAGGTATTAGTGAGACAATTTAATGATGATATTAAGATCAATATTACACGTTTCAGGTGGATCGAGGATCGGAGAAAAGAATTTATCAGGAGTTTGGAAACTCTAATATAGGATCTGCAATTAAATGATCTTAGCGGGGATGAAATTATTAAAACTTTGACAGAATCTTTTCAAAAAGCAGGGGAAAAATTCAAGGTTAAATGCACAATGAATCAGACAAAGGGTTGTACACGTAGAAAGAAGAAGACGTTTGTCGAAAGTAGTCTTTTAAAGTTTAGAAAAGAAAGCACAGATGAAAACAGAAAAAATTATGTGCAAGAGAGAAAGGAATATAAAAAATTACTGGGAGAAACAAAACTAGAATGGCAAAATAAGAAATCGGACGAAATGAGAGTCGCGACTGAAAGTGGGAACATTGCGAACATATGGAAAGCGATAAGGGAACTCAAAGTAAAGTCCATAAATCGGACAAGAATAACGCCCGGGGAATGGAAAAGCTACTTTGATAGGGTGCTGGGAAATGAGAGGTTAAGATATAATCAAGTCCATAAATCGGACAAGAATAACGCCCGGGGAATGGAAAAGCTACTTTGATAGGGTGCTGGGAAATGAGAGGTTAAGATATAATCAAGGAAATATAGTTGAGATCCCTGACCCAATTTATATTCAAATACTGGATCAGAATATTTCGAAACATGAAGTGGTTTCTTCCATTAAATGTTTAAATAATGGTAAAGCACCTGGAATTGATGGATTACCAGGGGAACTCTTGAAAATATGCTATCATCCAATAAATTATTAGAAGTTTTAAAAACTGCGTTCAACAAACTTTTTAATGGAGGAGATTATCCGGAAGCCTGGGCGACAGGTGTCATCCAACCGCTATACAAAGGGAAAGGTAGGACACAGGTACCACAAAGTTATAGGGGAATTTGCCTCTTGTCAGTGTTTGGAAAAATATATTGTAAAGTACTTTACGAACGAATGAGACAATGGACTAAAGAGAACAATAGGATCTCAAAATATCATGCAGGTTTTAGAGAAGGGTACTCCACGATGGACAATGTATTTGTTCTGAGAACATTAATTGATGATACACTGAAAATGAAAGGGGGTAAATTTTTGGTATTTAATCTATTCGTTGATGATATTGTAGACGTAATGCTAGAAGGAGACATTGAGGCTCCGGAGATGAGAACTGTTAAAGTCCCAGTCCTGTTGTATGCAGATAATTTAATTATCTGTTCCAAGACAATCAAGGGATTGCAAAGAGGTCTTGACCGACTGGAAATATACTGTAGGAATTGGGGATTGACTGTAAATGTTAGTAAGACAAAAACAATGACTTTTACAAATGGGACAGTTTGTGGTAGAGCAGAGGAATGGAAATACGGAGATAAAGTACTTCAAAACGTGAAACATTTTGAATATCTTGGTACAACGTTGAAAATGAACGGAAAGTGGAAAAAACATATTGATATATCATAATTTAAAGGGAGAGGACAACTTAACAGTGTACTCGGTATTCTGGGATGAGTTCCTGATATTCCAGTCAGCACATTAGAAAAAAATGT
The DNA here is from genome assembly GCA_030220185.1 of Diploptera punctata. Lineage (NCBI taxonomy): Eukaryota > Metazoa > Arthropoda > Insecta > Blattodea > Blaberidae > Diploptera > Diploptera punctata. The sequence goes on along the minus strand of JASPKZ010010285.1, from coordinate 551,235 downwards.
ATGGAGCGATGGTCAGGCCAGTAATGCACTATGATATTGAGATTTGGGGTTTCCAAAGCACGGAAATACTAAATAAGGTATATACGCATTTTCTAAAATATATTACAGGTCTTAGCAAGGCCGTTTCTAACTGTAGAATTTTATATGACGACATAAACTGCAAAATTCGTGTAGTCAAATACTGGTTGCGGCTAATCCAAGGCGAACAAACAATGCTTAGAGCAATTTGTTACGACCACCAATTTAGAAACATAGATGTTAAATTTTGGGCAGACGAGGTTAGGAGAGAACTCCAAAAGATTGGGATGGGTTGGATATGGGAAAAAGGGACTGAAAATCGCAAGAACGTGTGGAGAAAAATAAGGAGGAGGTACTTAGATATAAACCAACAAGATATTTTCGCCGAATGTACGGGAAAACGCTCACTGTGTTTACAAAGAGACCTAAAACACGTTTAGGAAAATGAATCTTATATACTCAACCTAGGATTTAAAGAGAGATCGGGGCTTGCTTGGTTTAGGCTAGGAGCATGGAAATTTCTAAAAATTAGCGACGATCACGATATGCGAATATGTCCAATGTGCGGGAACTTTGAAGATAAGATACATATATTAGGAAAATGTGGTGATTTAGAATATTGGAGACGTCAGTTATTACCGGAAAGATTTCTAAATTCAAATCGGGAAAGATTGGCATGCTACGAGTTAATGGTAAATCCAGAAAATTGAATAAACTTGGGTAAATTTCTGGACATAATGCGGAAACTAAGAACAACACTCATTCATGATTAAATATATGTTATCAAAATGCAATACCATTAATTCTTAATAATTCTACATAACTTAATTAATGTATAATGCTATCGTATTATTATGTAATTGTAATATTATTGTGTTTTCTTTGTGTAATTGTAATGTTACTGTTTTCTTCTTCTTTTTTTTTTGTTTTTCTTTATACTATTACCAATTATTACTTTATTGTAACGGACTGTCAACAGCACATAAGGCTTACTGCCCGTGCAACCCATATTTGTAAATAATATTGTAAATATCATAATTTTTGTCTAATAAAGTCCTACTACTACTACTTTACACTGCTAGTTTTAAAACAGGTTTCAAAAGTTTTAGCAATCTAAATTATCAGTCTACACTACTTATAAGCAGGTTGATAGTTCTATGAAACAGGTCCCAGGGCTAGTTTTTACAGAGTTTCTCCCGTTTCTTCTGCTTAAACCTGATTCCACCACTTCTTCATACACATGCCATCCATTTCGTTTCATTTAATCTGCCTCGAATGATGGTGAGATGCCTAGTTAACTGATATCCTTCTGTCGCATATCACAGACCTTCAATAATAACCAACACCTTGTCGGACACGAGTAGAAAGTTTATTTAATTTATTTTTTTGTTACTTTTATATGTTAGCTTTGTAAATTATGACACACATAAATCTGTCTTTTTTTTGTCCAATGACACCAGGTCGTCTTAAAATATTTTTGGCATTCCCTCCCAGCATTGGCGGAATTATAAACTACTTCTGTGGGTGATACATGATAATGAAGCACCAGGAGTGCCATTAAACCTAATCTTAACCTAAATTCCAACCTAAGGGCGATCACAGAAATCATTCGCTTTCAAAAAATTAATTTACTTTGGTCGGGACCTCAAACTGTAGGCAAAAGCTATTGCCACAGAACCATGGGATTGGTCTGTCATAAAAATTACTTCTGAATTATCTGCAGACAACACTTTTTGATTAGAATTGAGGAGTGAATAACAGGAAAAATTCTGAACTCAGAAAAATGTTTAACCATGGATGCGCAACTAACCGAGTGAGGATAAAAGCTTAAATATCTCATATATCGCTGTGACATAATGAAAATCTGCTTCGTGGTCAATATCGAACATTTAGTTCTGCTAGGCCTACACTCTACATTGTAGTTAATTTACTGACTTTTTCTTTCAAAGAAAGGAAATATATTTTCATTTACATTGCTCACGGGCCTGTTTGGTCGTACGTGCATATTCTGCTCCATAAATAAAAAAATATACGAATATATAACAAATACATAGGCCTACATGGCTACACACATATACTCATACATAAAAATGGCATGAAACATGATCCTGGTTCGATTCCCGGCCGGGTAGAGGCTTTTATAGCTTCCTCTTGAGTATTTCCTACGCTTGTGTGAAAAGGTAAGCAATACAAAAAACAAGAAGGAAAAAATGAAGAGAGTCGACAAACTTGAATAGCAGAAAATTTTCGGTTAATTATAGTACACCGGTAAGATATGTTAGTTAATTATAGAAAGTTCGTAAACATTTTCATTCTTTACTGCAAGCATATTTCGTCATCTTGACATGTTTACTTCATTCATTACAGCATCGGCATCGTGGAGGGAGACATTACGTCGCTGCTTAGTTGCGCGTTGTGTTACAGTTGTACATCCTTGATCTAAACATTCCGGATTAGTGTCAACTCCTTTAAGTGTAGTAATCTATAATGCTATTTCACTCAATTCTCAGCTCTAATTTTATTTGAAAATCCACTGAAAATCAAAATCGTATAAAAAGACTTAGGCCTATCTTAAAATTATACAGTTTCGAGTCTTATAAAATTAACAAATAATAAAAAATAAATGGTATATTTTAATTGTTCATGTTATAAAGAAGACAAATTATCAGTCGAGGTCAGACTTGGATTATTAATTTATTTTAAATATGAATTATATTTTAGAATAGCATACTTAACATTCTGTGTGTGTGGAGGTGCTTTAGGCTTGCATCAATGACGATTACCGAGGGCTGGTATTAGAGTCTCTCAACTGTAATTAAGGGTTGTATATAGAAGATTTAATTGAATTAAATCGAAAAGAAAATGTATGGTTATATGGATTACAAACAATTTGAAATAAGGAAATAATGGTATTTAGAAGAAAAATGCATAAGTTAACAGCTGTGAAAGTTGCTTGCATTTTACACTCATAACAATTCAAGAAGTGAATAAAATAGGGATATGGAATAGTACAGATTGACTTCAGATCTTCATTGGGTATTGGATGAAGTTTAACTATGAATAATCAAATTTATTTTCCAAATTTAGTTTTAAATAATCTTTAAAGTGTCGACAAATAATGAAATTAAAATTTTAAAATACAAGTGATTACACTGCGTAACAAAAATTACACTTTTTTTTTTGTCTCAGACAGAAAAATATGTGATTCTGATAGTATTTTTTCTCCTGAATTAAAACATATCGGGTTTTCTCCATCACGCAAGGTTTCCGAGAGAACAGGGATTTATAATTTCAAACACTTTAATATTTTCTACATTCGTAACTACACAATATTCGAACATTCGGACTCACCTAGAAAGTAAGAAATTACGATTTTCTGCTGTATTTCGCCTGTGGAGCATCCCTTTTGATGGTCCAACAATAATTAATCGGCCAGGATATTAGGATTCCATTTGCCTTGCTATCTATTTTCCATAGCTGAAATATCCTGATGAAAGTGTTCCCTGTGCTCATCGCTCACTGCGCCAAGATTTTCCGGGAAGAAATATAGGTTTATTAAAAAAAATAATTATATAAATCCATTAATTGAAATATCGGCCGCGTTGGACTAGTGGTTATGCTCCTTGCCTCTGGTCCCGAGGGTCGCGGGTTCAAACCCGGCCGGGGTCAATGGATTTTTTAGGACGGAAAAATCCAAGGAGCAAGTCTTCCGGGAACAACTTTAAGCCGTGGATCCCGAGTCTGGAGATTTTCAGGCTCGTAAAAAATCCTTAAGCCTGAATGAAAAGGCCTCTAAGCAAAATTTACCGAATTTTCCCGTCCTAGTACCTTGGTTTCCTAGATGTCAGTATGAGGCGGAACGCTGACCACGTACCACTCAAAATGACATCTATACGAAAACAAGTGTAACTAAATTAGTATGGTTAAAATTCTTCCCTATAGGGGGAGAGCGCCTAAATCTCTGTAAAGGGAAAACATAGGCTTACAATACAACAATTAATTGAATTTGAAATAAAAAAACTGTGGGTGATGGAGAAATTCCGAATACATATTTGAAAACACGTTAAAAAATTGCATTGAGTACAACTATTGGTACTCATGAGACAAAAATCATGTTGACCGCTGTTATTTTATAATAGTTGGGCTCCATCCAATCCCTAATAAATGTCCTGAATCATCCCATACCATTTCATATTCCTATTTCATTTGAAGACTGGGTTATGTACACTTCGTGCACTGATAACTGGTGGTTGGGGACCGCTACTAATTGGTTGTCTTGTAGCCTAAGGTTTACCTCTTACTCTACACTCCAACTCCTAGTATAGACCTAAAAGAAAACGTTGTCTCTGTCGTTTGTATCAGTGTTGAAATAGTTCCTGTCGTGTGCTACAAGCGATAATTTGCAGTCAATTATAAGTTTAGTTTAACTTAGAATCACTTCTAAATATAAATTCACATCTGAAATGTCTTTTCAATAATAACAGATGAGTCGATATTGCAATATTTACCTCTTGTTTCCTAAATACACCAATGACGTCATGGATCCGCAAGCTATAAATAGTTTTTGTTCACCCATATACTAACAATGGCCTAATTACCATTCTGTTTTTAGGAAAGTAAGCTGAATTTACCAGGGAGGCCTTGGTATCCATTGACGGCATAAAATTGCTCAACTTACTTCACTAGGGAAGAAAAATAATTGATTTAATGAATAATGTAAAAAATGTTACCTACAGTTTTTAAATTTACACTAGTCCTTAAATATTCTGTTTTTTGTTTACATCTATTTTTCGACTTTGCTGGTAATAGAAAATGAACCGTAGCATTCGCCGCTTCCTCTAGATAACAATTAATCATATCTATAATTAATATACAGTCTGAAATTGTTACTTAAAATGTCTGCCACCAATTCAGATAACAATGAACAATTGCAATTGTTTTATCAACACTCTCTTACTATCAAATAACTTGAACTCTTCAAACCAAGATATAAATTCACACGAAATATAAAAATTAAACATAAATTATTAGTATAGGAGTGAACAAAATATACACAATTCGGTAAGTAAGTACATTACTAGTCTCTAACTTATTTGCTAGACCTCGCTAAAGCTCTGGCTCAAACACGTCCTCGACTATATCAGGTATGCTATTAGAATATATATGCGGTAAGCCAATTCTGCTTCACTCTTCATACGCCGTTGTCAGATATCGGTATGTAAGAGGGGAAGAGACAGACGATATGTCTTGGTTACAGCGCCAATTGTACAACACCTCTCGATTATGATAGGCTAGACGAAATGCACTATCCACGCATAGCTCCGCCCGATATGTCTTCTAATAGCGTATGCCTTATAGTAATGTACTACTTACTTCCCCTGTTGCGTACATAACTATAACAGCTGATAACTAACAAGCGATATGTCAACCGTTTCATGCCGAAACCTATCTTGAAATTTCTTCCAGAGAAGCGTTCATATGTACCAAGACCGTGTCAAAAAAAATATATATCTGCATTCTTTTACTGCGAGACACTAAAATTCAGCGCCAAACCTCTCATTAAAACTACAGGGAAGTAATGTATCTCCCGAATTGGTAAATTAGATAACCCTCGCTACCTGCCGCGCGCACCGCGTCTCGCCACATTCCACTCTACCCTTACTGAAACAGGGAATCCATCTGCTCCGTAAAATGGGTTGACGTTCCTGGATTCTGGTTTCGATTTCTGTGCCTTCCAGTTAAAAATTGCTTCTCTGGAGAAATTTCAAAGTAGATTTCGGTAGATTTCGGCAGTTCCCTTGTGAGGAATAGTGTGTAAGACTTTGGGTTCCTTATCTCAAATTGCTTGTCTCTGATTTTTATAAAACCAAATTATTTTTCAGTTTAATTAATTTACACTCTGCATATAAGTATGTTATCGAATATGTTATAATATTCTCCTGTTTTTTTTAAATTGAAATTGTTTGTTACTGCACCATAATTCAAATTAAATCCCCTTTCAACAACAGTAACAATAATAAATATTTCTTTACACTAGTTTAACCTCTGCCTTTGAATGTATTTGTACGTTTCCCATGGCTCCCGAATATCACAGGAACATGACCTGTCGGGAGAGGGTTATAACTGCACTACATACATACTTTTTGACCACATAAGGATATTCAGGGTCTTCCCGGTTGAGTGATCAACTCAATACCAGGGCCACCTCCGAAACATTGCAAATATTTACTGTGCTTCTAAAATAGTGATAGATAGATAGCTAGTTATATGTATAGACAAATAGATAAATAGACAAATAGATACATTAGTACAGACATTAGTGTAAGGTATATAGACATGTCAATAATAGAAGTAAAATGCAGTACTCCCCCAAACGGACCATCGTAATAGATAATTTCTTTAATGGAAGTGGATAAAATAAATAATTATATAAATTAATTAAATAAAAATAAAACTTAGTTTTATTTGATTTTCATATCTATTATATAATTCAGTGACAGCTATTCGGTACACTGTACCTTCTTCAGACATGTTAACATGTTGTGATAAGGGTAAGAAATTAGATCTTTTGGAGGCTGTAGAAATGAATAAATTGAAAAGTAGTAACAAACTGTTAAATTCTCAACTTGATTTGAATGAATCCCCTTTGTTAAATTAAAAAAATTAAATAAATATTGTTGTATTGTTGCTTAGATCAGTTGGAACACAATTCATAATTTAACATGTCTGAAGAAGGTACAGTGTACCGAAACAGCTGTCACTGAATTATATAATAAATATGAAAATCAAATAAAACTACGTTTTATTTTTATTTAATTAATAAATATGAATTTTCATAAAGTAAACACCAACTCAATTGATTAATTATGTAAATAAAATGTCGGTCCCGTGTTCAGTCTTTTTGTTTATAATTACATCATTACATAACATTTTTCATCTGTAAAATTTTAAAATACATCTAGTTTCTGCACTGATTACTGTGAAGTATTTGAATTCTATTTACAAAAGTAAATTCCTAGTGGTTACCATACTCGTTTCTGGTTCCGAAGTTCGCGGGTTCAGACCCCGACAGGTATGGATGGATTTTTAAGCGTGTAAAAATCATGAGTACGGCTTCCCTTCAGAATGGATCCCTTGTCCTAGATTTACTGCATGTAAAAGAACTTCTTGTCTGAAATAAGAAGTCTCTGAGCAAACTTTATCGGTCCTTTCAAGCCTAGGTATGAATAATTGTAATACGAATGACTTCAGATGTTAGAGAGCGTCATTAAATGAAATACTAATTAAATAAATACAAATTGATTTCCTATCCTTAGATAAAGTTGTAGATCGAATTAACTTCATTAATCAACTCAATTATCATATTTTAAAATTAGAAATTAATAAAAAGTTATTGCTGACAATAGTTACGGAAGTAATGTTAAAAATTGCTTGGAGTTCCCGAACTACAGGTTGAGAAATGCTTATCTAAACAATAAACAAGTTTATAATTTTATAATAAAGGTTAATAACTTAAATTAATATATTATGTACAGTAAAACTTGTTTAATCTGGAACGTGAATAATGCGGAAATCTGTCCAATGTGAACAAATGTATTGGTCCCGGTAAAATAATAGTAATTTTACGTGTATTTATTTTGTATAAAACGGAATCTGTCCAACGAGGAAACGGAAGGATATTTCTACACAATTCATGAAAAAAGTTTATAAGACGGAAAGATTGAGAGAGAAATAAATTAGTTTCCACTTCATTGAATTCCCGTTAGGCGAATTAACAATAAGTGATGATTCCTGCGCGCCAGGAAAAGTATTGTTTCTACCTGTATCTGTAATTTTCTTTCGGCCTCACTGCACACCCGTTTTGCGAAACCCAGGTTTCTTTATCAAATATTTGGCGTGTGACATCTGTCTTACAAATAACCAGTTAAGATGTAAAATCTTAAATTAGTTTAGGATCTGAGAACGTATCTTTCACAGATAGCGTTCTGAATTTACGGAATAAAGATAACTAAATCGTATGTATCATTGTTATTGTCGCTAGGGTTAACGATTTAAAGCATCTTCAGATTGGCTGGACAGTTTTAAAATACGGCACAAAGTAGTGCGGAATGAGATTTGTGGAGAATCAAAGGATGTGGGTGAAAGTATAGTTAGTGAGTGGAAAGCGAAACTGCATACTTTAATTTCAGGATACGCGCGTAAGAGACATTTTTAACGATGACGAAACGGGACTGTTTTTTTTTTTCGCGCGTTACCGTCGAAATCGCTAGTACAAACTATACTTCACTTTCCAACGGTAGCGGAACCACAATTAATCCAGGGTACATAAAAAACACATACGGTTCTGAAAGTACAAACCAATAATAATAATAATAATAATAATAATAATAATAATAATAATAATAAAATAATAATTATAGATGTAAAAAGATTACCAAAATGTGGGAAAAAATTGGTCCCATGCGATTCCGCTTTGAACAAGTTTTACTGTATTATCGCGGTTTTTTATCATGAAACTAGTAAATCACTTCAAACGGAATATATTCTTACTGTTTGTATAAAAAATGGCACCTGAACCCCTGATTTTATGTTACAATATTGGTGTTGAGTTATTTATAATACACTAAGCCTAGATGCATTGAAAATACAGCCAGAATCAGAAATGATAGAGAATCTACAAGATCGCTAATATGAGACGAGGATCCAAATGTCTCAGTACATATCAAACGTAGTGTTTTAGGATTATTTAAAATGAAATAGTAAAAATTAAAGGGCAGTTTTCGCAAATTGTATCAAATAATCCTTCATTATAATACTAGATTTAACAGAGCACTATAGAACATACTTTCACTGGGTGTTTAGGAAGTTGGATGAGTATATGATATAATGAATCCACGGTATCCGCTGACATATTAAGAAGTTATGTCTCGTTGTAGTTTTAGACAGGAAGCATGCTATTGTTTACAGCATTTCTGTCAAAACGGTGATGATAAAAGATTCTAATAGTTTACAATTTTAACAGCATCTAGATTTTTATTTATATACATATTTTCAACGTTTACAAATCTTACTGTGTCTAAAAGTTTTATTTTCCTTCTCCACTCGTCCCTGTCCATCCACTTCATGCCCTTCAATACTCTTGTTCTCATTCCAATTCTTATTTCTTGCATCCATTAGTTTCGAAGTCTTCCTTTCTTTCTTCTTCCGGTTGGACACCGTTCCAATGTTTTTCTAGGTAAAGCTTTATTCTTCCATTCGTAGTATATTTCCGTACAATATCTAGATCAGGTGATAATTAATTTTATCTTTAATTTGTAATCTATCATAGGGGATCATATCACGTTTGAAGGACATTTTATCAGTTGTAACTCATCAAAAACACATTATAGTCCAGGAAATTTAGCAAAAACCATCATTAAAAAAATTAAATCCGTCACTTTTTCAACGTGATAATTAGAAGAAAACATATTTTTTGGAGAAAAAACTATTTTTGTAGAAAAAACTATTTTTGTAGCATTTAGTGAAAAAAAATCCGTAATGTGCAAAACGTTTTTTTATGTGTAAAAAAAGTTTACTCATTACGCTTAAAAATAGGACGAAAAATAAGCTCTGGTCAGTTAAAATCGCTTGATAACTCTTGCAAAAAATAAAATAGAATATAAACCACGAAAAAGTGTATTTTTAGCAATTAATTACCAAGCCTATAATAATCGTAGAGACTTCTTCTGGGATTTAAATTGTAGTCTTTTATGACGCCATTTATAAAATAAGGTATGTGGAATTATTCACAATTTTCAGCAGAATTCGCGAAAATGTAAAAACGGGCGTTTCGGAAAAATGGCTGCCCATTCGCCAATAATGTTCCCACAGCAAATGCTCAAAGTGTTTTTGTTCTTGAAGGATTTCTCTACAACCGCCACATAATCGAAATAACGTAAATTAATTTTTTTAATGCCCCAGGTTTTCCTTTTGGACATTTCTGGTGTTCTCTCCTTGCATTGGCGTAATTGTAACCCACTTCTGAGACTGGGGCGCCTGGAAGGTGGGGTTACGTTGTCCCGATGATATGATGATGATGATAGTGATGCACCAGGAGAGTCCTTAATCCTAAGCTTAATCTAAGATGAATATGAATGATGATGATTGCGATGGCCATATGATGTTCGGGGACAATTTGGGCTTTAAAGTTTCCTGACATTTGTCTTACAGGTGAGGGAAAACCCCGATAAAAACCTCTTCCAGGAAACTGTCCCGACCTGGGTGGACTAAATTAAAATTTAACAACCTCAAAAAAATCCTCCAAAAATCGATCGGAACACTCGGAGCATCATGTCAACCTTTCTGTCCGGCAGGGGGTCAAACCGAAATAGTCCGATTTTTTAGACCTTTTTTAGATGTTTTATTGTGCGAGTACTTTACACATTTTTGATTATCTGGGGAATATAGAGTAACCCTTCAAGAACAAAAAGCACTTTTAATATTTGTTGTGGGACCATTATTGTCCAAATGCAGCCATTTTATCCGAAACACAACCATTTTTACATTTTCACGAATTCCGCTGAAAGTTGTGAATATTACCATGTGGACTTTTTATAAGCAGGCCTCATAAAAGGCTACAATTTAAACCCCGGAGAAAGTTCTATGATGGTTAGAGTTTGGTATTTAACTACTGAAAAAAGGCGCTTTCTCGCGGTTTTATTACTTTTTTTTTAAAGTTATCAACCTATTTTAACTGACCATGTCGTATTTTTTTTTACCGTTAATACATTAATTTTTTTTCGATAATTTGTATACAAAAAAAAACTTTTTTGCACATTTAATTTTTTGTTTTCCATCTAAAAGTTAGAAACAGATTTTTTCACAGCATGTATGTTTCAACGATTTTGAGAAAGTGGAGATACAATTTTTCACTTTTTTGTTAAGTTTCCTGGTCTATTACTCTACTATAACAAATGAACGAAAACCATGTTTTCCTTATATCAAAACATTGTCAACATCCCTGATCAACCTGTTGTCGGTATAGTTCTACTATACTCTGCACACTATCAATATAGGCTATATGTATATACAGTCTTGGTTCGTAGTTTGGATATATGTTAAGGTCGATTGATTTTTTCGAATTTGAAAAACTATAGCATAAAAAAATCCTGGCAAAATTCTCAGTTGTAGAATCTTAACCTTGTGGCGTCGGATTTAATATTTAGTAGAAATAGACGATGTTAAGTAATTAAGGAAGCAAACTAGTTTACATGTTTTCTAGATATTATGCATTAATAATTAAGAAACGGACAGACGATAATTATTTTAAAATATTTTTATTGAAACCAAAGATATGAACTCCAACGTATTGTGAAGGTGATGTTCAAGATACGAAATGTTCAAAATAAAGAACATTGAAATTATCGTGTAGCATCTTGAAAATATACAGGGTGTAAATGAATTAAACCAAAGAAATTTACTTGATTGTAGAAGAGTTCGACAATAAATTTTGAGAAAGAGAGTCCAGAGTCTCAGAAAAAATCAGATATTAAATTTGTTTACTTTTGATACTCAGTATTGAAATTAATTAAAAGTAATTAAGGTTCAAACACTTTTCATACATTCCACACACCTTTTTATTTTAAATACTTCCTATATTATGAGTATCAAATATAAACAATTTTAACAACTGATATTCGGGTATCTTTTGTCTGAGACTCTGAGTTCCCTATCTCAAATTGTTCATAAGACCATAACCTTAATATCAGATAAGTTTCTTTGGTTTATTTATTTTTATTCTGTATATGTATGCATATATTTTGTCCATTTCCAAAGGAACGTTCCAATTTGAGGGATTTTACTGTATTAGAAATCTGTTTATTAGCGTTCTTATTTATCTGTTTTCTTTGTTGCAGTGAAGAAGTGGAGCGATGCCAAAAATGGAGCAACAACATCACCCAGCAAATAGATTTAGCCTTCAATATATTTTTTATGGTGTACTTTTTTATACGAGTAAGTAAAAGTGTATTCTATTTCCATTACAGTATCATTTAACAACTGGAAAAGTTAATGATACTTAGGGTATATAATATTTAACTGCTCATTACTAACAATAGGTTGCCTTGTAAACCTCAACTATGAAACAAAAACAAGTCTACATTAATAATAATAATAATAATAATAATAATAATTAATAATAATAATAATAATAATAATAGTAATAATAATAATGATAATAATAATTGGACGATGTTATGCATGAACCAGCTAAGCGCCTTTTAAAAAATAGAGAATTTGATGTCATCTGTTGCACTGGCTCATGAAGTAAGTATACGCACACTTTTAGCACCAAATCTTTATATAACTTATATAGCCTTATTATTAAAGAAAAATGTAAACGCCATCAATCATATCAGAGATTCTATTTTTTTGGAACAAATGGCTATGAAACCAGATCTTCATAAATGATAATCCAAATGTTGCATCATGCAGCTAAGCAACAAATGTTCCCGCTCTTAGATTGTTGATGCATAACTGTCAAATAATTAAAATAACTTGCTATATCCAGTATTGTTAGTTTGGCGCTAGAATAAGTAGTGAAGATTGGCTCAAAATTTAAACGTATTTTTCTCGAAACTTACATAATGGCGCATAGTCGGTTGATGCATAACGCCGTTCAATTGACAGTGGATCTAGCTTTTAATAATCAATTACATTAATGAAAATAATAAGCAAAATAATACATCTAAAAGCCATAATATTTCTCTAAATAGTTCAAAACTAATTAATTTTCAAACTTAAAAAATAACTAATGCATCATGTTGATAACACTGAGTATTTGAGTAAGGCATGGTAACTAATTTTGATAATACTTCTAAAATTAATTCTGAACCCCCGTTCAGGTTGTTATTTAATAGTTAAAATATTAAAATTTGTACCTGAAATATCTGTTGTCCTCAACAATTAAAAATTCATTAAAATAGTGAAGGCCTTTCAGAACGTCTTGTTCCATCCTCAGCACCTGGGTAGGTACATACTACATACTAACTGGGTAGGTACTTTATTGATGAATAAGTTAGGATTTTTCGAATGGAAATTTGATTATATCCTCCAACCCAACCGCTGAGGATGAAACAAGACGTTCTGAAAGGCCTTCGCCATTTTAATGTATTTTTAATTATGGAGGACGACTGATATTTCAGGTACAAATTTTAATATTTTAACTATTTAATTTTGTTAAACGAACTTTTTCTTCTAGTGTAACAATGAATTTAACAAGAGATTAAATCAGAATGTCCAATTCGTCTCAAATGTAGTTCTCTCGCCCAGAAGTATTTTGGTAAACTTCTACACCAGTATTAACTGAATTTTATTATTGAATCATGCCCAGGTGGGAAATCAAAATATGAGGTGAGATGTATATTTCTAATTCAGTTTCTTAATAAATTACCCCATAGTGCTACTTCCTATTTATCCATCCATCCATAGTAATTCTGCCCGAAGGCAGGTCCTTCACTGCAATCATAGCATTTTTCATGCTATGCTTGCAGCTTTACTAGGGAATTGTGTAGGTGTGGTAGCTTCCCGTTGCTTTCCACACCGGTGAAGGATGATGATGATAATGATAATGGTAAGGATGATAATGATAAGGATGATGGCCATATGATTTCGGGGACCGTTTGGGCCTTAAAGTTTTCCTGACATTTGTCTTACAGGTGAGGAAAAACCCCGATAAAAACCTCACCCAGAAAAACTGCCCCGACCGGGGATCGAACCCGGGCCCGCTGCGTGACAAGGCAGCACGCTACCTCGAGACCACAGCGGTGGACTTTCCTATTTATTTAGATAAGAAATAAATTTAATGTCAGAACCAAAGGAAATAATTTCTATAAATTATTTTTTTTGCATAATTTTGATTATCATTTTACTTTATGCATTTGTTATTAAAAATATTGTAATTTTTTGTCCATTTTTCAGTGATCATGAAACTAGTTTATAAAATATTGTTATACCAAGCAAATTAGCCTAGATGATAGAAATTTGAGAATTATATCAATTTTCCTGAATTTTGGTTGGAATTTAATAAAAATTGACCAGTTTATCATCATCTATATTTCGTAATACCATTTAATTAAATTTAAATGTCTGAACATCTGAAGAAAGAGAAACACATGGATGCAAATCTTCTTCCTTTAGTAATTTCCAATCACGTGGATCAACTATTTCATAGATATCTGCCCTCCCATATTTTAGTTGTATTGTCTGGCTGGCTTGTCTCTCTGTATTTCCTTGAAAGCATCTTGAAAATCTGATATCCACTGTTAACTTGCTGGATCTGGCATAGCTTCACTAGAGCCGTCATTTTCATAGTTTTTACAGATAGGTTACTGTGGTGGTATCGATAACTAAGTTATCCATTTCCATTATGTAATGCATTTCTATGTGTGAACATATATTTAGTTTTATTGATGTTTACTTCCAGTTCCGATTGAGGGTCTTTCCACTTTTCAGCGGTTGCCCTTTTACCAGCCGGCTGCTGGCCCTTCACATCCACATGTGTCAATCACAGAGGTAGATGATCAACAGCCAGTGTAGGGGTGACATGTGGTTAGCATGTCGAGTCCCCCAGCCGTTATAGCTGGTTCCTCAACCTGGAGCCGCTACTTATTGTAGCTACCCAATTGCCTCACGATGCTGGGTGGGCACCGGTCCCATACTGGCCGAAATACCATGAGAAAATTTCTTCCCCAATGGAGACTCGAACCAGCGCAAGTCCCGTAGCTCTGCGCCAAGGCTTCCTACCTTAACCGCTCGGCTACGGCGCGGGACTTACTTCCAGTTCCAATTTCTTAATATTACTCAATAGAGAGTGTGTGTTGGCTCTAGAATCTCCTCGCTATCGCTCAATAATACTACATCAGCATAAACTAAGAGCTTATTAATACCAATGAGTTGTATGCCTTCTTCATCCTCCAAAGATTTGATATCATACTCTAATACAAAATTGAATAGTAGGGGGGATACTTCATCTCCTTTCTTCAACCCATTGTGAATTTCAAAAGTATCCGAAAACTATTTGCCTTACACGCACCTAACTCTTTGTAGACACATTCTAACTAATATTTTAAGAATTCCGAACTCCAGAAGGATACTATATAACTTCTCCCTCTAATTGAATCGTAGGCCTACGCCTTTTTTAAGTCTACGTATAGTTGTTGTATAATGCCATTATATTCTTATTTATTTTCTAAAATTTGTCTTATACTAAAAATCTGATCTATTATAGACCTGTTTCTTCTTGGTCCATTTTGATGATCTCCTAGAATGTCATCAATATAGAGAAAAAATCTGCTTACTAATATATTTGTTGGAATTTTCTACGAAGTTGAAAATAATGAGATGACACTATAGTTGTTGCAGTCAGATTTATTTTCTTTTATTTTGAACTGGACAAATTTTAACTTAGACTAAACATACAAAAATCATCATCATCGTCTTCAAGGATCAGACATGTTTGTCTGTTCCTGCTCAAAATTGCTCACGCCATTTCTTTAAATGTCGACCTATATTTCTGGTTGAGTGGTAGACAAGGCCTTAAGACCTTAACTCTGCCAGGTAAAATAAAGCTATTATTATTATTATTATTATTATTTCTTGTCCGCCTCGGATTATGATATAAAACAGTTTTTGCCATCCTAGTGTTTGGCATTCGTAGAACGTGGTCTCTCCAATTTATTCTATATTTTTCTATCAGTGTTATGATAGGTTATACGTTCAGTTCCTTTCTGATATCAGTACTTTTTTTTGTGATTTTAATAATCATAAAAAATCAGAATATATTATATTTGGTCATAGCAGACAACGTTCTACTCCTAGCGAATAATTTTACTCACTAAGGGCCAACACGCACGCAATATTTAGTAACACTAAGAAATTGAGACTGGAAGTAAATATCAATAAAACTAAATATATGGTCACACATAAAAATGCGTTATATAATGGAAATAGTCGGCTACCGTAATTAAAAATTAGGGAAATTTTGAAGAAGTGGGTGAATTCAAATACCTAGGAACAATAATCACAAATAGTAATGAGATGCACAAAGAAATTAAACATGGGCTCAATTCTGGAAATGCATCTATTATGCATTATAGGGACTCTTGTCGTCCCAACTCCTTCCAAAATACATTAAACTGTATAAAACTCTTATTCTACCAATTATATTACATAGGCTCTTACTTTAAGGGAGGAAAGGAGATTTACGAGTATTTGAGAATAAAGTACCTCGTACTTACAAGGGCGTAGCGATACTGGGTTAAATATGGATTCTCTTCAGGGAGACCAAAGGTATTAAATGGAAAAATACGCAAGTTCTTGATCATCACAAATATCCCATTTATTTGTGTTATTTTGGCACTAACACTATTTTAATAAATATTGTTTCATTTGCGGCACTACTGAGTTATTATCCGCATCAACGAACTTTTTTACATTTGCTTATTTAACAGGTTTCACAACATATCCCTGCGCCTAATTAATCTACTGTCATTCTTCTCCACATCTCTGCCATTCTAATCTCCATCGTCCATTTTTTTTTTCTCCATTCATGCTGCTCAAAACACCATCAATCCACGTTATTTTTGGCCGTCCTCCTCTTCTTCTACCAAGTGGCACTCATTTGTAGTACGCGTATTCTTCTTGGGAATCTGTTTCAGTCATTAATTTTACATAACCATACAATTTTCATTATATTTTTATGAAATTCACAATTGCAGTTTGGACATTCTACGTACTTTTAATAACACTGTTTCTTGTTTTTTTTTTTTTTAATTTCTAGAAATTCCAGCTGAATGCCTCCAACAATCCATTAATGCATAATTTAATTTACTTATTGTTATAGATTTTAATTCCCATGTATATGCGCCGTATGTCATTGTACTCCTTTTTATTGTATTAAAAATATTTTTGTTTTGTTTTAGAACTTATATTCTGACCCCCTAAACACCATTTAATTTTGATATTCCAGATTTTACCTTATTTATCCTCTCATTAATTCCAGAATCATGACTTCCATCAGCACTAATTTTTGTCCCCAAATATACATAATCCGTCACATGCTTTTATTTTTCCATATCCATCTTCTGAAATTAGATCTTTCGATTTATCTACTGTTATTGTATAATTCGTTTTGTCCAAATTTGCCTCTAATCCCCATTTTTCATATTTCTCCTTCAATTTTCCTGTCATTTACTCTAAATCTTCGTAATTTTCTGCCAAGCCAAGTTTGAAAAGAGTGAGGAGGCGGAGTAACAACTTCGTTAAAAAAATCAGAGTTCATAATGCCCGACTGATAGTACCCTGTGAGGGCTCCTGCCTAGGGTTACAGGTACTGCTGCCTTGCAGTCAGGCGTTGTTGGCTCGTCAAGGGTTAAAGGAAGGGAACCTTGATTAAAAATCTCCTGGCCCTCCTGGTTGGTGGTTGACGTATCAGGTTAGCTTCCTGTTCGTGTGGAAAAAATATACATTGCTAAAAAGCTCAAGAATGAAATGCCGGCTTGATTTAATAAACGACGAAAGAAGCTGAGGAAAAAGATAATTATTTTAGGAATCTGAAATTTACAAGGTATTAAAATAAAACTAGGGAATTAATGAACAGCATAAAACAAATAAATGGAGATACAGTAATATTAATAGAAACGAAGAAAAAGGGAAGTGGATTAGAAATTCGAAGATCACACTTTCATCTGTACAGTGGAGTTCCAAAAGAAAAACGTACAACAAAGAGGAGTAGCCTATCAATTACGTTTAAGAACAAATTTCGGAGATATGTAATAAATTGGGAAGCAGTTGATGAAAATATAATAAAGATGAATATAAAATTGTTCAACAAAAATTATTATTGACTATTTTGTTGGGAGTATAGGCCTACGTCATCAGTGATGATGCAGAGGAAGGAAGAATTTTATACCAAATTAAATGATGTAATAGCTGAGATTGGGAATACTAGAGAAATAATTATGGCAGATTTAATTGGTAGGACTGGAAGACATGCTAAAAGTCAAGTTGTGGTGCCATTTAGTGAAGGATGTATGACAGATAATGGAGGAAAATTAGTTTCTGTGAGCAAAACTCTATGAAAAATTTAAATCGTTTGTTTCAACATAAGGAAATCCATAGATATGCAAAAACCCAAAATGCAAGATCTATTATGGGTTGTAAATAATCAGCAAACAAATTTCTCAATTGAAATTTCAAGATCTAAGAATTTATAGAGGAATAAATAATGGAAGTGATCACCATAAGTAAATTTTTAAAAAAATCCATTTGTAAATGAAAATATTAATAAAGGAAGGGATAATGTACAAGTTTAAATCTAATTATGTAGATATGTTTGCATTAAAGATATGTGCGGACGCGTAATTAACTCAGTGTAACGTAAAGATCGGATTAGTCGCTAGCTCACCAGTCGCCACTGATCTTGATACGCGCGCCTCCCTTATGATGGGGAAGCACATATGCGCCACGAGCAAGAGAGCATAGAGAACGAAACAAGAGAGCTTCGTTTTCTATGCAAGAGAGTGAGAATCCCTTTGAGAAGCGTTGAGAAGGAAGCACAGCACAGTTCCAAGAAGCGAGATGTGATAGATTGATGCTACTGGTGATTGTATAAAGTGTTTTTTTTTTGTAATTACGTAAGTATAGACGTTTTTAAATTTAACACTTGCTCTAAATTGCCCCATCATAGTATATCATATCACACTGTGAACTCAAATGTATTTATTCATGTTGTAAACGATAACTTTTGGACAACTTGAGTATGGAACAGTAAGCTCTGACTGTACCCCCAACCATACAACGATAGCAGTGTCTCACTTCTTTCTTCCCGAAGCATCTTTCTAAGGCGTATCCGTTACCAACCTGAATCTCCTACGCCGGCGATCCGACTTCGTTTCCCAGCCTGTTAGAGGTTTTCGATTTTCATCTATGGGCCCGGGTGTGTGGTCATAATGCTCGTTTAAAAAGCGTAAAACATGGCAAAGACAAAAACGAAAACAGTAAAAAAAACATAAGAGTCGACAAAACTTGTACAGCCAGACAGGTTTCCATTCATTATGCTAAAAGATAAATTAACTTTAAATCCAAATTGGAAGGCACTTGGATGATCTTAAAAACAGAGGTACAACAAAAAGGACATAAACCATTTATAAGTTACTTCAGTATGAAAGTATATGGGAAAAACTTAAGAATTTGCCATTCACATACTCAATAAGTTCCTCATAATCTGTGTGAACATAGAGAACTGTGTGAATGGTTAATGTAACTTCCACCAGATGGCAAATATGTGAAATCGGGGCTCAGCTTTAGAATATGACGTTCTATGATATTTCATACAATTTTTTTTACATTGTTGCACTACATACTTTTATCATTTTTAATAACATCTTGTAGTACCTGAAACATTTTGCAATTATTCTTAAAACATATTTTAAATTTATTAAATATTTATCTGTGTATGCAAATTATATTTAGGCCTATATCAATGATTTTTTTCTAAGGTCTACAGAATCGCTGTACACATGTGCAAATGCTTAATTTGACTTCCACCAAATGACAGGACATTTGTGAAATCAGTGTGACCAACATTTGCAATTAATTCGAAAACATATATTAAAAAATTCACTTTATTTTGTTAGATTCCATTAGGACAAGTTCCCAAGTTAGTGTTCACCAGATTACTTTATAGTGTATTAATTTTTTTTTGTCTGATGCCACCAGGTTGTCTTTTATGACATTTCTGGTTTTCTCCCCTGGCATTGGCAGAATTGCAATCCATTTCTTAGGTTGGGGCACCTGGAAGGTGGAGTTACATCACCCCGATGATATGATGGATGATAAATGATAATGAAGCTCCAGGAGAGTTCTTAACCTAAATTTCAGACCATGGCAACCACAGGAATAATTCCCTTTAAGGAAAAATTCCTATGGTTTGACCGGGAGTCGAACCCGGATCCTAATGAACTGTAGTCAGAAATGCTAACCATTAGCCCATGAGGTTGGTTATAAATGTAATTTATTTTGTTAGGTTAGGAAGAGGGAAGTTGATGTATATCCATTTCTTATACACATGTCTTGGAATTTATTGTGAAGGTTAGTCATTCCAATTTCACATACATGTTCTGCCATCTGGTGGAAGTTACATTAAGCATTTGCACATGTGCATTGCAATTTTGTGGAATATAAATACCACAATTTGCATACATAGATAAATATTTAATAATTGTAAAATAAGTTTTAAGAAATGCTGCAAAATGCTTAAAATACTAAGAAATATTATTAAAAGTGGTAAAAGTATGTAGTGCAACAGTATCATAAGAATGTATTATAGAAAATCATAGAACATCATACTCTAAAGTTGAGCCAAAATATGTTTCAACAATGTGGTTATGTGGTTCCAGTAAATTACAAAAAAATGTTTTGCTGCACTGTGTGCTGTTTTTGAATTTGAAAAAAATATCTAGTCTCAAGCAGGGTTTGATGATCATACTAATTTTCATAAGTTTAGAACTCACATACAAGCTCAAATTAAATTATATCACTTTGGGAAATACCAGTATATATAGAATATATAGAAACTTATGTTTCTCAATTGAAGCCCACAATAAAAAATAAGGATATACTTTCCTTTAGGTCCGGAGAAAATTTTTCTAAGTTCTATAGAATCGCAGTGCGCATGCGCTTGTGCTCCAATTATGCCAGGTAGATAAATGCAGCCTCCAGCAGTTGGCGGTTGTTGTATTTGTATATGTGAAATCAGTATGACCAACATTGACACAAAATTCCCAGAACTTGTCTAAAAATGTATAATTTATTTTACGTATCAAATCACTTTTAAAAAGCAAGGAACCTAAAGCTAACCAAACCTAAATCAATTACTGTAATACAAATCAATTACTCTAACGTAGGTGAAATCCAGGGAACGTGGAATCACATTTAAAAAGCAAGTTCGGGTTGTTGATGGTGGCAACGCTGGAACAACATAGGAAGTGGAGGGAAAAAGACAAAGAGCAGGAAGTAAGAAATGTAGCACGACCATGTTTTACGCAAATATATAAATATGGAAAAAAACTCGTTGGAACATTGGAATATGTTTAAAATGTGTTAAAAAGTGTTGCAAAATGTTTTGAAAGTGTTTAAGAGTGTTTAGTGCATCAGTGGAATAAGATATAAAATTGGAAAATTTTTCGGACCTAAAGGAAAGTACAGCCAAAAATAAAACTTGAGATTTTATTAAGGTTGTGTGTTTCTTTGGGAAACAAGAACTTGCTTTTTATGGCCATGATAAGTCCCTTACTTTTTTTTACTTACTTTTGAGGGCCTCTCCACTTTTCAGCGGTTACCCTGTATTCCCATTTGCCATTCTTGCCGATCATGCCATTCATCCTCCTCCAGACCTCGGTCGTTCATCAATCTATGGATCTCTCCTCTCCAAGTTGTTCTTGGCCTGCCCCGTTTCCTTCTACCAGAATGACCATTCCAAAAGAGTTTTGGGCCACCTATCATATCCTCCATTCTCCTGACATGGCCATACCACTGAAGAGCTCGTCTTTCGATCCTTTCCACCACTAAGTCCCAAAACTCTATAAATAGAGGTAATTATGTCAAACTGTTACACAAAAAGGAAGAGATGGAATCCAAACTAAAACCCATTAAAATATGCATACCTTTTTCAAGTGATTGTCAAATGATATTCAGAATAACATACTATCTTCTCTCTCATAATTCATTATCAGAGAAATTAAATAAGAAATGTCAAGCCTCTTTTGTCGCTATTATCCTGGATGTAATGACAAATCAGTCGTAATTTATATTCATCGGAGACAATTTTTTTTAAACCCACCTCATAAATTTCGTGCTTTACACGAAACCATGGTTTCAGGTGAAGTCTCACCCATCTTCTCTGATGAATTAAAATTATTACCACCTCATAATGTTTACTTCTCAATATTAATTTAAATATAATATCAGTCGCCTTCAAGGGTGCTCATCCAGTTTGGACAAAGATAATATTAGAAAATAAACCAATAGAACAAGTGGTAAGATATAACTTTCTAGGTTGTGAAATATCATACACAGTGGAAACAGATATAAATAACAAACTAAATAAGTTTAATTATATAACAGGAACACTAAAAGAACTTTGAAAAATAAAGCCAGGAAAGACTCTATAATGAAATTATACAAGACAATGGCAGTGCCTATTATTACTTATGGATCCGAAACATGGACAGTGACAACACAACAATCTGCCAGAATACAAGCTGCTGAAATGAAATCCCTCAGACCAATAGCAGGATATTAAAGAACAGACAAAACTAAAAGTAGAGGAATTAAACACAACAATAGTGAAATACAGAACAAACTGGAAAGAACACTTGGCAAGGATGACTGAGAATAGAATACCAAAAGCATGAGGAAGAAGAACTTTGGGAAGACCAACGAAAAGATGGAAACAGCAGCAATTTGGAGCCGTAACAGGCTAGTAAATAAGACTAAACCATGATGAAGAAGAAGATCAGTCGTAGGCCTAGTTGTTGACTACAATCAGTATGTAAACACTAGTAGTAATAGTGATGAAAATGCCTGGATTTTAGAAACATTAATGAGGACTACTCCTGCAAATGTTTTAAAATTTTTATCTTTAAATTAAGCTTTTAAAATTTTAGTGGAATTTGATTTTGAGAAAAAGTATGTTGTGCAGACTGACAATACATCAACTGTTATGGCAGATTCACAAAGCAAACTTCAAATTCTGTGTGAAAAACATCCCTAGCACTTTTTGCTCATTGCTATACTCATAAACTAAACTTCAGACCACAAATTAACTATTACTTTAGTTGGCTAGTTAAAAAGGCAGAAGGCAGTATATCTTGTCTTGTATCTTGTAAGCCCATGTTTCCCTTAAGAGATTTAGGTGCTCTCCCCCTACAGGGAAGAATTTGAACCATACTAATTTAGTTACACTTGTTTTCGTATAGATGTCATTTGAGTGGATCGTGGTTGGCATTCCATCTCATACTGACATCTAGGAAACCAAGGTAGTACTAGGATGGGAAAATTTGGTAAATTTTGCTTAGAGGCCTTTTCATTCAGGCTTAAGGATCTTTTACGAGCCTGAAAATCTTCAAACTCAGGACCCACAGCTTAAAGTCCCTCCCGGAGGACTTGCTCCTTGGATTTTTCCATCCTAAAAAAATCCATTGACCCCGCACAAGTAAAAAAATGTTGCATATTATATTTAAATGTTTAGATATATTTGTACACAGACAATGGTATATGTATAAAATAAAATAAAGTAAAAATGTACCTTCTTAGATCATAGCCGTCGCTCTCAACTTATAAAATATGTATGCTTATTTGTCTGTACACATTTTATAAGTTGAGGACGACGGTTCTGACCTAAGAAGGTAATTTTATCTTGGTTTATTTTATGACTATCCACCTCAACGGTTTTAAACAATGAATTTTATTAATATTGATATGTGTATATTTTTAAACAGATTTTTAAAAATATTGTATTCATGTGCTTTAATGTGTTGAGGCGACTTTTATAAATTGCTATCATTATTTGTTAAACTCTTTGGGCTTCTTCTAAGTGTATGATAATTTATGTGTATATCTTTAAGAACTCTTTTACGTCCAGTCCTATAAATGATCCAAATCTATGACCATATTGTCATTCTGTCTGTTTCCAAAGCTGCCATACAAGCAATAACATCATTCAAATCAGTTCAAAGTAAGAAAGTAGTAGATTGCAAGAAACTACTCACTGACCTTTATCAAAAACTTAAGACAGTTAGAATTACAATGGGTATTATCTCACTGCAGAATCAATGGAAATGAAGTAGTAGCTGATATGCTGGTAAAATGGAAAGCAATGTGTTTACAGCAACCTAATTCAAATTCATCTTATCGCTCAGCAATCATTTATATTAAACAAATGGTAAAAAACACATTCTCAACTAATCTTCAGATCCAGATTTAAAAAAAAAACAATGCAAAAACCCTATCCTTACTAGACCAGATGCACCTCGAAAGGAAGCTGTAGCATATTTTCGACTAAACACAGGATATGATTGTCTTGCAGCTCATCTTCATTGAATTGGAATTTACAGAAGTCTTCATTGCCCTCTGTGCTCCACAAACACTAACATGGACAGAAACCACCTGCTGCTATGTCATGCACTTCATTCTGCTATGCTGAAGAATAGATACTGGGTAGCAAGAGCCAAACTTTCTGTTTTGCTATGATGTTTTATTGTTTTAATTTATTGCTATCAGTTATTTGAGTTATTTGTTTACTCATAATAATTATGGACAATGACTTCTATCAAGTCCCTGCATTTGTATAAAAAATAATAAATAAATTATCCCTTGGGTTTTAAATGGGTATATAAATAAATATAAGGGCTAATTGGTGGTCTAAGGGTTGTGTTCCTTACCTCTAATCCCAAGGGTTGTGGATTCAAATCTGGCTGGGGTCGATACATTTTTAGGATGAAAAATCCTAGGGACAAGACCACTGGGGGGGACTATAAGCCTTAGGTCCCAGTTTGAAGATTTTCTGGCTCATAAGAGAACCTCTTGCCTAAATTAGTGCCTCTGATAAAATTTAATCAACCTTTTCCCATCCAAGTATTACTTTAGATGCCTACTAGATGTCTCCTTGAGACGATGTGCTGACCACATGTCACTCATTGACATCTGTAGGAAAATAAGCTTAACTAAATTAATTGGTTAAGAAACTCCCGCTAGGGAGCCCCATGACCCCATGTGGGATGCATGGTAGATTACTACTATTATTACTAATGCATCCACCGCTGTGGTCTTGAGGTAGCGTACAGCCTTGTCACGCAGTGGGCCTGGGTTCGATCCCCAGCCGGGGCAGTTTTTCTGGGTGAGGTTTTTATCGGGGTTTTTCCTCACCTGTAAGACAAATGTCAGGAAAACTTTAAGGCCCAAACGGTCCCCGAAATCATATGGCCATCATCATCATCATCATCCTTCACCAGTGTGGAAAGCAATGGGAAGCTACCACACCTACAATTCCCTAGTAAAGCTGCAATCATAGCATGGAAATGCTATGATTGTAGTGAAGGACCTGCCCTCGGGCAGAATTACTGTGGATGGATGGATTACTAATGCATGTAATGAATAGTAAGGTAAGATAAATAGAAAATATCTAAGTTTTGAGTATACTTTTACAAATAATTAAAGTGACTTCCTCTTGTTATATGACATTCGTTGATGTGGTAATCTAGTTTTCTACATGCACATCTCTTGTAATGCCTTTTGCTGCATAGATTTGAGAAACTAAGCTTGTGCTATTTGCTAAAAATAAATTAAAAAAATTATTTACTAAATAAAACTATCAAAGTTTTATTGATTTTCATTGATATTTATTTTAATTAATATTCATGACAGCTGTTTCAATACACTGTAAAGAAAATTTGCAGAGTTGTTCTTTTGGTGCATGGTTAGCACAAAGAAACACATTGAGTGGATTGCACAACCCAAGTATAAAACGACGACCTCGATTTTCAAATTTGTTATTGTCTCCATAACTTATATAAAAATAATTGAAAATCCACAGAAATTGTTATGAGACAATGGTCATGATTCAGACATTTGGTTTTGAAATTAACAGCTGTAGATTTTCAGTTTTTATGGTTGTTATGTAAACATAAAAAAACTGGAAAACTGGGGTCGTGGTTTAGACTTTGGTTGTAGAATCCACTCATTGAATTCATAATTTTCTACACATCTGACTTAAAACCATGAATCATTTATAATAATTTTGCCATACTTTCTAAAGCTCTAATTCATTATA
The DNA here is from genome assembly GCA_030220185.1 of Diploptera punctata. Lineage (NCBI taxonomy): Eukaryota > Metazoa > Arthropoda > Insecta > Blattodea > Blaberidae > Diploptera > Diploptera punctata. Next base: position 525,350 of record JASPKZ010010285.1, on the reverse strand, counting down.
TAATTGGTTCAAGCATGGTACATATAAACAAACATTTTGATTTTCATCATTGTAAACATGGTTTTAAATGGGTATTTTTATGTGATTTAATACAAATTAACTTAATATTTAATTTTAGGAAGTTATATTTTGAGGTTATTTTAATTATATTATTTTTAGTCTGGACATCTTACCTCAATATTAATGTTGATTTGTTCTTGAACATGTTTCAAAACAATTCTGTTTTATCATCAGCTTTCCCAGACTTACCTGTAGAGTTAAGGCAACAGGTCTTCTCTTCAAATCACACAGAAAATGTATGAGGAGTCTTCATTAAAAACTGGCACTACTGCTTATTTTACAATTGAGCCTTTTAAAGCCAGATTAAAAAAAAAAAACTGCATTAATGCTAGAAACGAAATCTGGATATGTAAAACTACCTGCGGGAATAGTGGTGTAATTCCTAGATCCCCAAACTGCTCCACAAATGACATCACAAGTTTATGCGGTCAGCAGTATTATCTATCTGTTGATAGCCAAAGTGGTGTAACTCCAGTTACTGTTTTTGTTCTAGTGTCATGAAAGCGACTTGCTACTAATTATACGTATATTCCATAAACACACAAAATGTAGAGCACCAACAGCAAATTATAAAGCAAAATATTATAAAGCGATGCATGCACAGGACGAAACTGGAACTGGAAAATGGCATTAAATTTATTGAGGTTAGTTTTGAATGAAGCCAACAACTTTGAAACCATTGATCAAAGTTTATGATCAGTGGTCATTCCAATCTTCCAAACAACTCAAATGTTGACTCAATTGAATTGTACAGTAAGACTCAATAGATTTTTTTTGCCCTTCTGGCTGATTTCGAGTTATCACGAAATCCAAGGAAAAATAATCCTTTCATCTTACTGGCAAAGAGTTTTTGGTTACAGAAAATATTTTAAAAAACTGTTACTAAGAAAAAGCTTGATGAAAACAATCCAGTTTCATGGCTAAGGATGCAATGGATTAGGTATCGGCAATCCGATTCATTTACTATCTTTTACAAGGAGAACATGTCTGCTGAGCTTCCATTTTCAAGTTGAACATCAAACCACCAGGAAAACATGGATGGCCATAATCATCACTGGCAAATGTACCTTTGGCTCAACTCTACAATAGTCCAAGGACTGACAGGAGAAAAAAAAAATATATATATATTATATATATATATATAATTGCAGGACCTTTTTTTTGGCTTATATTACCCCTATCCACATGCACACTATTTAACCCTTCACACTTCTAACTCTGTTGAAGACAATGGACCACTGCTTGCTGATGATACTAGGGATGTTGAATAGCAGAAACTTTTGTAGCTGATATCATACTAGAAGACAATGATTTATATAATTTTTAACATAATATACTTCTTTTAAATATTTTTTTTTGTTCAATGTCACCACATTGTCATTTTCAACATTCTGATATTCTCTCTTGGCATGGCATAATTGTAACTCACTTCTGAGGTTGGGATACCCAGAAGGTGGAGTTACATTACCCCGAGATGATATATGATAGGTGATGATGGTAATGATGAGCCATGAGAGATCTTAATCCTAAACTTAATGAATATGTTAATGATGATAATGATGGCCAGATGTTATTTGGGGACCATTTGGGCCTTAAAGATTCCTGACATTCGTCTTTCAGGTGAGGAAAAACCCTGAAAAACCATCATCGAAGAAACTTGCCCCAACTGGGGATCGATCCCAGGCCCGCTGCGTGACAAGGCAGCAGCCTACCTCGAGACCACAATGGTGGACCTTTTAAAAAAATATATATTTTTGTTGATTATGCAAGTTCTTTCATGAAATATACTCTCAATCTGTATAAAGCCGAAGTGGTGTAAGTTAGGCCTACTTAAGTTCTTATAAAGTGGGGATAAGGGCAAAAAAATAACATACATGAGCTAAAACAATCAATTTTGAACACATGGGATGAGGAAATTTTTGTTTGATAGTATTCTGGAATTTTTCAACTACAATTCTACTAATGTGGAAAGCAACGGGAAGCTACCACATCTATAATTCCCTAGTAAAGCTGCAAAGCATAGCATGAAAATGCTATGATTGCAGTGAAAGACCTGCCCTCAGGCAGAATTACTATGGATGGATTCTACTAAAAGTCTTTATATCACAAAACAATGTTTAATGGACTTATACCACTACAGCTTTAAAAGGCTCAATTAATTGTCAAAGATTACTCATACAGACTTTTGTCATCTTCAAAATACTTGTGCCCCAATGCAATGCACTTGTCCCATCTCCTTTGCCATTCCTGGAAGATGTACAGGAAGCCATTCCTACACATTGTCTTCAGGATTGCTTATAAAGCTTTTACTACCTTGGGCTCTTTGTCAAACCTATGTCCCTTAAGGTCCTTTTTGACCATTGGGTTGAAAAAAAATCACACAGCCAAGTTCAGACTGTAAGGCAAATGAGATACTGTAGAGATGTCTTTTTTCCCAGACACTCAGTAATAGCACTAACAACATGTGGCCTGGCATTTTCTAATGAGGTTCCTTCATGTTTGGGAATGTGATTCTTTACCAATTGCTTTCAGGATGTATTTATGGTAAACTGCAGTGACTGTAGTGTGTCTTGGAACTGTGTGATAAAAGTGACTCATGCCCCAAATGGTAGTCAATGACCAATCACACTTCAATGAATTTTGTTTTACAACTAATGACAGTCATGTTTCACCTTGCTCTTTATCAATTTCTCTTTATCAGCTCCTGCATGTGATAAAGAAAGCTCCTCTTTTTTAATATTCTGAACAGGTCAGAGCATTATTTTTCTCCAACAAATACATTGAATATAGCAAATATTGAACAGATTCTGTGATTTTACTGAGTTGTTTACTAAAACGATAAACGAATAAGCTATAACATTGATTATAATATGCAGTTTGATGTGTTTAATTATTTCTCCACTAGGGTGCATTCTTACAATATTGTGATCCTATTTAGCAATAAATAATATGATCAAGTTGCAGTGATTATACATAACTTCACATTTTTTATTTGTTTTCAAACATCGCCGTTTTCATTAAATATATAAATATTTTAAAATACTGGTAACTATGTTTAAATAATGATTTTTGAGTAAACAGCTTAATTTTATTCATTAAATAGTCCTAACAAATGCCACTCCTGATTTCCAAATCCTCTAGATAAATTCACTTGTGACATTACTTATGACAACTATGGCTTTATTGGCCAACTTCTGCGCTTGTACTTTTCATGGCAGTGCTAGACCATGTTGGATCCCTTCTCTGTTACCTTGCTTCATCTCTGACTCATAACAATATACCCCTGTTTCTTCAGCAGTGATGATATTCTGCAACCAAGAATTACCCTCATCCTAAACACATTGTTTCTATATGTCTTCCTAGTTAAGTTCCAGTAGTAATGCAAATAAACCAGGTGTATGACTTCATTTTCATGGTCGTATAATGCTTTTACCTTCAAGCATGTAAGAAAATGTAGTTAGCTAACACTCAAAATAAAGGAAATAAAAATATATTATCTAGCACATGTCTATGTAAGTTATATGGGAGAATCTTAAAATATATAATTACAGTCGGATGGTGTTGTGCATCAACCAGCTAAGCGCCATTTAAAAAAAATTGATGTTCTGATATCTGTTCCACTGGCTCATGAAGTAAGTGTATGCAGACTTTTAGCACCAAATCTTTAAACATAGCCTAATTATTAATGAAAAATGTAAATTAATTAAATAAAAATAAAACATAGCTTTATTTGATTTTCATATTTATTATATAATTCAGTGACAGCTGTTTCGGTACACTGTACCTTCTTCAGACATGTTAACAAATTATGAATTGTGTTATTATAGTACATATCAACTGATCTAAGCAACAATACAAAATATTTATTTAAATTTTTTAATTTAACAAAGGGGATTCATTCAAATCAAGTTGAGAATTTAACAGTTTGTTACTACTTTTCAATTTATTTATTTCTACAGCCACCAAAAGATCTAACTTCTTACCCTTATCACAAACATGTAAAATTTCAAAATTTGGATCGAAACAATGATTAAATTGGAATAGGTGGTTAGCATATTTTGAATATTCTAAATTTCTGTTATATGCTCTCATGTGTTCCTTTATCCGAGAGATAAAAGGTCTACCAGTTTGTCCTATATAGACATAAAATTAAATGCCATTAGTGCTATCATGTTTTGCAAAAAGTCATTATATAGCTTGAGTGAGTATTTGTTTTATTTGAAAAATTATATATGCACCAATCGAGCCACCATCCAGTGGACATGGGGTTTTCATACTCCCTTTGGTTCAAAAGTTGATTGGTTCAAAGCCAGCTAGGTTATTGATTTTTTTCATGGCATGAAAATCCTGAATATTCTTCCTTCAGAAGGCAACTAAAGCCATTGCTCCTGCTTGTAGATTTATGGCACATAAATAATTAATCTCAAATGGTTAATGGTCATGTGTAAAAGAAAAATTTGCTTTTAGATTGGAGGCCTTGGATTGCTCAGTGGCAGAGCATTAGCATATACAGCTGAAGGTCCTGGGTTCAAACCCCAATCTAGGCATATTTTTTTAATGTTTTTTATTAAAACATCGAAAGATGTTTACATTATAATGTAATGTAAAATTCCCAAATAAATGTCTTCTTAATAAAGAAGCCGCCATTTGCAAGATAGAAGCAAAGGTTTCATAACATTTGGTGAATGGGAATTAACAGCATATATAAGAGAAAGATTTGCATTTAGATTGGAACTTGCTCAGATAGCTCAGTTGGTAGATATTGGCCTACAAAGCCAAAGGTCTTAGGTTCAAGCCACAGTAAGCATATAATTTTTCTCTTAAATATAATTTGTCCTTCAGTGAGAAATGTTAAATTTATAGCAAAACCATTGAAAGAAACTCTACTGGCTTTATAAAGTAATGTTACTTTCCCATTGAAAGTCTTCTTAAATAAGAAGCTGCCATTCGTGCGTCGAGCAACAGTTCACAAGTCTTTGGTGATCTCGGGAATTGAAATGTATAAGAGAAAAATTTGCATTTAGACTGGAGGCCTTGGATAGCTCAGTGGCAGAGCATTAGTGTATAAAGCTAAAGATATTGAGTTCAAACCAGAGTCTAGGCATATATTTTTCTCTTCAAATATAATGTTAACCTCAAACTTGAAGTAAGCATCCATCCATCCATAGTAATTCTGACCGAGGGTAGTTCTTTCACTGCAATCATAGCATTTTCATGCTATGCTTTGCAGCTTTACTAGGGAATTGTAGGTGTGGTAGCTTCCCGTTGCTTTCCACACCAGTGAAGGATGATGATGATGATGGTAATGATAAGGGTGATGATGGCCATATGATTTCGGGGACCGTTTGGGCCTTAAAGTTTTCCTGACATTTGTCTTACAGGTGAGGAAAAACCCCATTAAAAAACTCACCCAGAAAAACTGCCCCGACCGGGGATCAAACCTGGGTCCGCTGTGTGACAAGGCAGCACGTTACCTCGAGACCACAGCGGTGGACAATATGAGGAAAAATTAATTGGCCCTTTCATATAAAGTTTCGGTTTTATGAATGTATTTTATATGTGTAAGGTTATTGTAAACTGGAGGCTTAAAAGGGATAAAAGGACTTTGAAACAGGGATACTTGGGTCAGTTAGATAGCGTGATTTTTACTTACGTAATTTGAATTCACCGAGTGGAAAAGGCTGAAGACTCTACTATTGAAGGGTAGTTGAGATTCGTAAAATAAATAATTGAATAAAGTATTTAAATATTTAATTTTAGGAAGTTATATTTTGAGGTTATTTTAATTATATTATTTAAAGTATTTAAACTATAAGCAATAAGTTTTACAATTTAAAAGTAATTAAACTATCCTTAACTAAACTATGGAGGGCTTTGGTGGGAACCAAGCCCATTACGACCTATCCTTAAGTATAACATTATTCTCAAATAACTTAGTTCTAATCCATAATTTTAAAGTATTAATAAATTCTTGAAGATTGAACTATTTAACTCATTATTAATGCAATAAAACTTATTAAGAAAAATGCTGCAGGCTTACCTTCTGATGAAACTTCACAGTGAGAAAGACCCAGAATCCTAAGTCTCTGCATTTTTATACTGTCCATAGTCTAGCTTTCTCTCTGACCCTGCCTCTCTCTATCACCAAGCTACATGTATATAACTATTTTTAGAGATATACTGTTAGATACCGTACATAACTTGCCTTCACATATCATTATTCATATTTCATATCTTTCCATATTTCAACATTTATTTTAATACAAAACAACTAAATAAAAATATGAATTAACTAAATAAATCTCTAGTTCTTAGCCTATCTATTTATCACAAGGGTATTTCATGATCACAGAAAGGATATATAAAATTTTATTCTTGCTTATTTATTCACACTGTTAAATTTGCTCTTATTCTAATTCTTTAGTTATGTATAATTCATTATAATCAAATTGCATGAGTAGAAGTCTGTTGGAAGTCATGTATCAACGACGACACCAAGTTGGCTCTTTAACTTAAAATACAGGGTGTCCACAGTGAGATTCCCTCATTTAAAACAAACATAGTGCAAAGGAAATGTTGTGTACTATAATTACTATACACGAAAATGATAATGTAACTCATAAAGTTTTAATTTTGTGTTTGTGACAAACTCTAGTTCAATGCACTTGGACATGTGCGCCTCGGGTGGTGCGAAGAATATCCAAGCTATAGTCAATTTCACACCATGTGTTGAACAGCATGTCTTCTGTCACTGAGTTTATAACATCTCTAATGCGTTGTTTTAAGTCCAGTACAAAAGGACTTCATTTCAGGATACCACCAGACAACCTGGGCACGCTCGTTTAGAATCTCCATTTTAGAAACAATCATTTGTTGCAGCGCTACTACAGGTATTGTGCGCACTACAACATTACCACATAAACTTTTTGAGTTGCTGTTTCTACTCTTTCAAGATCCACAGTTGTACAACCTGAAATAAAAAAATTACAGACTTTTAAAATGAAGGAATCTCACTGTGGACACACTGTATATCTTGGTGTGCACATTTTTGCCAAGATTTATAACATTTAATGTGAATTTGAAATAAATCACTTGGAGGTTTAAAAAGTTTTAATTTTAATTTGTTTCAGTTTATAGCAGCAAGTGACAAACTATGGTTCATGCTGGAGATGTATTCATTTGTAGACTACTTCACAATTCCTCCTTCCTTTGTCTCAATATATTTGGATAGAACATGGATAGGTAAGTATGTGATATATCATCTTCCACTTTTTATTATTAGGTTTTTAGCATATTTTAACATAAGTCATTTCATAATTATTGCAGTGGCACTTAAATATCATTTACTTACTTACTTTTATAAAACATTATTCTGTAGTCAAAACACAAATCAATAATTTATGTTGAGTTGTATTTGACTCGCCTCATACTTCTTAACTCCCTCGCATACTCTAGTTTCTTCACTGCATTTGTGACATTCTCAATGTTGTATCATGTTCACAACTGACATCCAATGGTCTCCTCTCCTGCAGACTGACCTCTGAGGTCAGTCTGCAGGAGAGGAGACCATTGGATGTCAGTTGTGAACATGATACAACATTGAGAATGTCACAAATGCAGTGAAGAAACTAGAGTCTGTGAGGGAGTTAAGAAGTATGAGGTGAATCAAATACAACTCAACATAAATTAAAATAAACCTCATAGTGTTACTTCCTATCTACATAACTTCATCATCATCATCCAGTATCATGGCAGCTGCCACCATCTTCCGGAAACCAAATGCCATTCCTCTCTATCCATCCATTGATCTTCCTCCATTCCTCTGATATTCATAGCTGCTTGTACCCCTTCTATCCAAGTTTTCTTCGGTCTTCCTCTCTTCCTCTTTCCATTGGGATCCATTCCATAACAATTTTAGGCAATCTTTGTTCTGGCATTCTTTTGACATGGCCATACCACTGTAATCTTTTCTTTTCTATAATGTCTATGATGTTCGGCTCCTCTTGTACACCCATAATTTCCCTTATTTCTTTATTTCGTATTCTATCCATTCTAGATTTTCCAGCTGATCTTCTTAAAACATCTATTTCTGTACTTAAAATTCTTTTCATTTCCCTGGTAGGAATTTGCCAGACTTCTGCACCATATGTTAAAATGCTTAACAAATCAATAAATTTAAACTATCAATAAATGTCGTGAATAATCCATAGTACCTGTAACAGTTAATTACATCTTCAGATTCTAAATCTGATACACTTTTCTGCCAAAACAGTTAATAATAAACAAGACTTAAAAATGATTTTTAATACTTGGCCCTTTTGTACTAAAGTATCATAAAATTTAAGAGATAGAAACTATGGCTCACGCCGGTTTGAACTCAGATCATGTAAGAATTTAAAGGTTGAACAGGCTTATCATTTAAGCTTCTTACACCTAATAATATTCTTAATCCAACATTGAGGTAGGAGGATAGTGCATCTGTCTTGGGATCTGAGAATGTAAAGTTGAATATAATATGATGCTCCACCTTGAAGCCATATAAAGATGAATATTTTTGTATCCCCTCGTTGAGATGCACCACGTTGTAGGTGTCATATAAGGGAGGAAATTTGTTGTTCCTTGAAGTAGATTCTCGTTGTAGAAAGTCCTGGGTTGAACTTCAACTTTTGCCATGGCTTGAGGCTCTGCTTGGGGAACGCAGGGAATATGAAAAATAGATTTCCACTTTAAATCAAAAGTCACTTATTAGCTTTGAATAAAACCTGTGAATTTTATTCATAAATATCAGTTCCTTCAACGATAAATGAAACTTGTAGAAAGACTTATATTCCATCAATTACTTGAATGACCGTTATTGTTACTTATTAAAACTGCCATTTTGAAGACTGTCATATATAAAATGACCCAAAATTATTCATATTTCAAGCTGAAATTAACAGCATATAAGTTTAATTGCACTTAGTCATATGATGCACTATTTATATTATTTTTAATTAAATTAAAGGTAATTTCCACAAAATCATGGGCAACCGTTTCTATGTAGGTCTAACTTCCATGAATGTTACTAGTAGACTCTCTAGATTGGGAAATATCTCCCACAATTATTTCTTTCAAATTATGACATTTAAATCTGAAATTAAGGAAATAGCCAAAAAAAGAAAAAGGAATCATACTTACAATTTTTGAAAAATAAAACCCCTGAATCTTGGAAAACATATACAACAGAATGCATTATAGCAAACGCTAAAATTAGAAAAATTAAGCAAGATTATTGGGAAAAATATTCCAAAGATAAGGAATATGATCTATATGGAGGCCAACGAAAAATAAGGAGAACATTAAGAAGAAATAAAATGGAAATTAGGGATAGTATACAAACAAACAAATTGACAATGCAAGAATGGAATAATTATTTCCAGGAACTATATAAATAAGAAGAAAATAATCAGGATGTTTATGAATATCAAAATCAAGATGAATTAATTGAAATAACAATAGATGAAGTAACTGACACAGTATGGAGATTGAAAAATCGAAAGACTGCAGGTCCTGATACGATAACAAATGAAATGTTGAAATATGGAGGGAGGAATACAACTGATAAATGAACTACAGAAGTTATTCCAAAATATCATAATAAGCGGTACCACCCCACTAGAATGGAAATTGAGTAGCTATCCCAATATTTAAAAAGGGTGATAAAACTAAACCAGAAAATTATCTTGGAATCACATTAATTAATAGCTCTCTAAAAGTATTCACAAAAACATTAAACAATAAATTAAATGCATTAATCCATATTAAAGAACAACAACAACAAGGATTTCGGAAAAATAGATACACATTAGATGCAATTTACATAGACAAATTGTTGAAAAATCATGGGAATTCAATAAACCAGTATTCTTATGTTTCATAGATATGAAGAAAGCTTTTGATGGAGTACAGCTTGAAGATGATGTACATATCTTGAGAGAGAATGAAATTCCTATAGAACTGATTAGAGCAATAATATCAATTAACACACACTGCAAAACAGTAATCAAAGTAAAAGAACAGCAAACTGAAGAAATAACCCTCACAAAGGGCATCAGGCAAGGTGACTCTTTAAGTCCATTCTTATTTAATATTATAATGGATAAAATTATTGAAAACATACCACCATGTTTGGTTATAAAATGGGAAACACTAGATTTCACTTAATATGTTATGCAGATGGGGGCACGCCGTAGCATAGTGGTTAAGGCACTGAGCTACAAGCCGGAGGGTCGAGGGTTCAAGTCCCGTTGGGGTCAGGATTTTTAAACTGGCCCAAACCCTCTGGCGGCACTATGGCCCTGGGGTCGACTCAGCCTCTAACGGAAATGAGTACCAGACGCTTGTTCTGGGGTAAAGGCGGCCGTCACGCAGGGCTGACAACCCGGCTGACATAAAGTGCTGATTGTCTAGAAAAAGTGGGAGCCTTAACCTCCTACTACCTCAAGGGCCTCCGGGTCTGTTGTGGGATCACTTTACTTTACTTTACTTTATGTTATGCAGATGATGCCGTTCTCCTTTCAGAATCTGAAAATAATTTACAAAGATCTTTACATTAATTTAATATAAATGCCAACAAATACAATATGAAAATTAACACGAATAAGACAAAATGCTTAAAAATATCAAGAGAACCAGTAAGATGCAAATTAGAAGTGGAAAGAAAAATTATAGAACAAGTGTCAGAATTTAATTATTTAGGTGTATTAATAACAAACACTAAAAATTTAAATAAAAGAAGTAAAGAAATAAGCTGACAAAGCAGCACAAATATCAGGATATATTAAAGATTTAATTTGGCGCAACACACATATGTCAATAGAAAGCAAAACCCACATATACAAAACGATAGTTCGACCAGTTATCGTATATGGAGCAGAAACTAGGGCTGATACAACAAAAACTAAACAAATAATAGGCTCATGTGAAATGAAAATCTTAAGAACTATTCAGGGGAAAACATTATTTGATAAAATACACAACACAGAAATTAGGGACAAATGTCATATTCAAGACATAACCAAATTTATTATAGATAGATGAAAATATTGGAAGGGTCATATAGAAAGAATTATAAGAAAACAGACTTGCAAAAAGAGCTAAAGAAGATAGACCAATGGACGGGAGAAGAACAAGAGGAAGACCAGCCAAGAGATGGATAGACAGTGAATGGACATCCAGTACATCTTCCTCTGAGGAGTGATTTTGGAAATAAACAGGATGAAAATCCTAAAAATTAAGTGTAAGAAGAAGAAGAAGAAGAAGAAGAAATCTGATTGGTCAACATAACTAGGATTATGAGTACTATTGGTTGACTCATATCTGAGTTAGCCAATCTCTTTTAAATTAAAAATGTCAGTTGATATTTCAAGATCCATTTAAATTCATAACTGATTCTATAAATTCTTAGAACCATAAAATTATTCTCAACAATAACATTATTCAGCTGCATTTTTTATATACTTTATGTATTTTTTATACATTTTTTATATAAATTTTATATACATAAAAAATATGTAATTCTCAATATTCATACTAATAATATATTAGCTGATTTTCATTGAATATTAAAACTAAAATATTAAACTTATACGGGGTGAATCATAAATATGGCTATACGTTTGATCACATTGTGTGATGAAAATATTACCTTACAGGAAATATGAAATTACAATTGGAAAGGCAATTATTCAAATTACAACAATTGAATAAAACAAAACAGTGTAGATCTTACGTCATGAGTCAATATGGCATTGAATATGCAACAGTAAATTACAATTGCTGCATGGGCAATAACATATGGTAATGATCGTGAGGCTGCAAGTCAGGAGTTTGATCTAGCATTGCAGCCGTCGACTGTGGGGAGATAGAGAAAACGACTGCTGGGAATGGGAAGGATGTAGAAAATCAAAGCTCCTGGAAGGCCTCGCATTAGCACGGATGCAGAAACAACGAAGAGAATTGTGGAGGTGTTCGACGCTAGCCCACAAAAATCAACCCGCCAAGCTGCACATGAGCAGTGATTTGTTTTGTTTTGTTCTATTGTTGTAATTTGAAGGATTCCCTTTCCAATGATAACATCATATTTCCTTCAATAATAATATTTTCGTCACAAAATGCGATCAAATGTATAGCCATATTTCTGAATCACTCTGTAAATATTTCATAAATAAAATAACCCTTATTATTATTAGTATGGGTAAATATCCAGCTTTAAATGATGGGTTCACTTCTGTCCGAGGTTGATGGAATTACTACAATATGATTTTTGTTCAAAGTGTCTATCACACCTAGCTCAAGTGGTAGTATGTCTGCCTCCTACCAAGTCTGGGTTCAATACCCAACAAGGTTGAAATTTCTAATCCTAAAGTTATCAATTTTTGGGTTAGGAGGAATGGTTGTGTACAGTTTCTAATTGCTACATTGTGCACCAGATACCTAGATAACATTCCAAAGCCCTCCATAGAACATAAAATAGTGTTGATAGCGATTGTTCCATCAAATGGAGATATTAAGCCTGGCAATGCCCTTGGTGCTTTTTGATATAAGTGTCAGCACTCGGTTTCACCTTCTCTCTTTTCTTCCTTATTCCTATCATATTAAACTTAACACTGCACAACTAATTCAACATTCTCATATCCTATGTTTTTTCTATACACAATACAAGTGCATATTGCCTACATTACATAGTATTCTCAAGTGTTTCATAAATTGAAAGTAGATCAAATAAACATCAACTGTCTAATTATATTTGAAGAGAAAAATATATACCTGGACCTAGGTTAGAACCCAAGACTTTAGCTTTATATACTAATGCTGTACCACTGAGCTATCCAAGACCTTGAATCTAAACTCAAAATTTTCTCTTATATATTTCTCTTATACATCTTACAGATTGGAGGCCTTGGATAGCATGGCAGAGCATTAACATATAAAGCTAAAGTTCTGGGATCAAACCCTGGCTTGTTTTGTCTCTTCAAATACAATTTGACTTTCATGAAAAATGTTAGATTTATAATAAAAACATGATCTGACTGCTGAGTTCAGAAAATAGAGCATGAAAAATGGATTGGCTTGGCATTGGCCTCACACACACAACACATAATTTTTGTTACAGGTTTAAGATTCCTGAGAGCATTACGTTTGATGACCGTGCCAGATATTCTGCAGTACCTCAACATCCTCAAGACTTCGAGCTCAATCCGTCTCGCTCAGCTTGTGTCCATATTCATCTCAGTGTGGCTTACAGCAGCAGGTATAATTCATCTGGTAAGTCACATTTCTCTATTCCCATCTCATTGAGACTTCATAAGCTCTTGTTTCAGTGACTTGAAATCATTAAAAAAATTTCTTTTTCAACAAGCTGATGTATAAGTAATGATGAATAGACTGATGAACACCTTATTTTAGACTGTCCATTTCATGGATATAAGTGACACATTCTGGATGTTCATTTAACCTTTACACTGCTACAAACAGGTATATGCATTGGTAAAGAACATGCTTGCCGTGCTATGGGCGTGTATATCCGTTCTCAACTTCAAACGCATGGTAGTTATATAATACATATTGCATTGCTTTCAAACTAAGCAGGCATATACTGCCATCTCTTAGGAACCTAAATAAACTTATTCCATATTTATCCCTGCATTGAGTCGCCCCCTATTAAAACAATCCATACCCATGCACAAAGAAGTAATTTTCAACGTGCTAGCTGTCTGAGGGGGCCACGTGATTACGAATTTCAGGGATGACAAAAATGGCCTCTTCAAGTCATGTTTTTCTTTCCAATGCGGAGTTGGTTCAAGTTTTGGAAACATTAGATTCTGATTTATCGGATATTAGTGATTGTGATGATGCAGTATATATTCCTGAAGATAGTGGTGATAGTGATATTGAAGAAAATGATTCCATGCCGGTACTGCAGTCGCCAAAAAGGAATCGTGGTTCAAGTGATTATTCCAATGGCATAGCGGAAATTTTATGCCTACTGTTCACAATTTCAACAGTGACAATTCAGGAATTTTGGTGAATGCAGGCTTAAGTGATGATTCTAAAGTGTTTAGTTATTTTGAATTATTTTTTCCTCTAAGTATTATGCAGCTTATTTCAGATGAAACTAATAAATATTATTTATTTTTAAGTCAGAAAATACGATTTAGAAAATTACTTTCATTATATATTTGTACATCCCTAATTAAAAATTAACACTCGTAAATAATTTTACTATAAAATATTTTAAATGTGCTAAGAATAACGTGTTGAAGTATGATTAGTTTAAGAAGAAAATAGTTTAAAATTTATAAAACTTGAATGGGTAGATTTTTTGTGTACATTTGTGGCCAGTTTTGGACAACCCTTTATGATGTATTGTGTGTGGTATTTTCCCCTGCAATTTAAAATTGATATTTCTGTGTTTCTGGAAAATAGGCTATATAACAATCTACATCATGTAAGGTGAGTCTTCTAAATATATTTATTACTTTTAGCATGGTAGGATCCATCCATCCATAGTAATTCTGCCCGAAGGCAGGTCCTTCACTGCAATCACAGCATTTTCATCCTATGCTTGAAGCTTTACTAGGAAATTGCAGGTGTGGTAGCTCCCGTTGCTTTCCACACCGGTGAAGGATGATGATGATGATGATAAGGATGATGATGATGATGATGATAGCCATATGATTTCGGGGACCGTTTGGGCTTTAAAGTTTTCCTGACATTTGTCTTACAAGTGAGGAAAAACCCCGATAAAAACCCGGGCCTGCTGCGTGACAAGGCAGCACGCTACCTCGAGACCATGGTAGGATAACATTTAAAAAATATTTTAATAATTGTAAAAATAACTCAGCAAGGAGGCTTTGAAAGGCTGGAAATATCTCAGCAGTGAAAAGGTTAATTAAATATCAAGTATTGCGTAATCCCATGATTGATATTTTGAAAGGAAAAATGTTATTTCACAGCATTTTAAACATTTGTAAATGCTATTTTCATCACATTGTAATTCATCATTATTACTTTCTTCTTACAAGGGAACCCTTGCATGCTGAAACCTTGAAATTTCTTTGAGAGAAGCGTTGTGATGTACAAAGGTCGTGTCCAAAAAATTACCTGCCTTTTTAACTTCAAGACACTAAAATCAAGTGCCAAATCTCTCGTTTAAATTATAGAAAATTAATACAACTTGTGTATTGGCAGACTGATAAAACCTTAATTAATATAAAATTATAGAATATTCACCTGAAAGGTCCGTCTCCTCAACTTAATTATCATTTAACTGTAGCGCTTTCGGGACTTGTCCCTTCATCGTGTCAGGATTCAAAACTGGTGTTTTCCTGAAGATCTGGTAGAGGGGGTTGCCATGTATGGGGGTTCGTTTTTCGTTTATCAGGCTGTCGTTGTGAGCTGTCTTTTACATGATTTCCATCTCTTCGAGTACCATTTTATACTTTCAGCTGGAATTATTTCTCATCTGTGCATTACAATATTGAAAACACCCTAACAGTAATGCACAGAGAAAATAATCCAGCGAAGATAAACGTACTCGAAGAGATGGAAATCATGAAAAGCAGCTCACAATCGACAGCCTGATAAACGAAAGACGAACCCAATACATGCAACCCCCTCTACCAGATCTCCATTGAAACACCAGTTTTGAATCCTGCCGATGATGCGGACAAGTCCCGAAAGCGCTACAGTTTAAATGATAATTAAGTTGAGGAGACGGACCTTTCAGGTGCCTTTTTAACTTCAAGACCGGTGGAAGGGGCGAGTGCGAAGTGCAACGCTCACTTTAAATTATAGAAAATTAATACAACTTGTGTATTGGCAGACTGATAAAACCTTAATTAATATAAAATTATAGAATATTCACCTGAAAGGTCCGTCTCCTCAACTTAATTATCATTTAACTGTAGCGCTTTCGGGACTTGTCCCATCATCGGCAGGATTCAAAACTGGTGTTTCACTGAAGATCTGGTAGAGGGGGTTGCATGTATTGGGTTCGTTTTCGTTTATCAGGCTGTCGTTGTGAGCTGCTTTCATGATTTCCATCTCTTCGAGTACGTTTATCTTCGCTGGATTATTTTCTCTGTGCATTACTGTTAGGGTGTTTTCAATATTGTAATGCACAGAGAAAATAATTCAGCGAAGATAAACGTACTCGAAGAGATGGAAATCATGAAAGTAGCTCACAACGACAGCCTGATAAACGAAAACGAACCCAATACATGCAACCCCCTCTACCAGATCTTCAGTGAAACACCAGTTTTGAATTCTGCCGATGATGGGACAAGTCCCGAAAGCGCTACAGTTAAATGATAATTAAGTTGAGGAGACGGACCTTTCAGGTGAATATTCTATAATTTTATATTAATTTTGAATAAACCTCAACGGAACACATCATGAATCTTATAATAGTTCATAAAACCTTACTACCTGCCATCCGTGCTGTGTCCTGCCTCACTCCACTCTATGCTTAACTCATTCAAGAATGTACATCTGCTCTCTCACAATGGGCTACCATTTCTGGATTCTGACTTTGATTTCTATGTCTTGAACTTTAAAACGGGAGATAATTTTTTAGATGCAGCCTTGGTACATCACAATGCTTTTCTGGGAGAAATTTCAAGGCAGGTTTTAGCATGCAATGGTTGACAGTTCCCTTATTAGTTTTAATTGTATTAACTATTTTTTGTTCATTTATTGTTTTTGTTCCATTTTAATTTTGTAGCAATGTGTGTCTTCAATTTTCTTTTATATTTTAGCTACAGCTTTAATGTGCATTTGTAAATTAGGGCTGTAAGTCTTGGAGATTTAAGGGGAGAAGGTACCTTATAAATGGGCAAAATTTGAATTTTTGTTTTTTTTTTTCACTCATATTCATGCCATGAAGTGTGTTCTATATTAATATAAATTGGTTTTGTACCACAAACTTATTTAAAGATCCTAAGTGTGGGTTTAAAGGACATGCTGCAAGGTAGGACTGTGAGTAGTGTAAAACTTTAAACTCGATTTCCCGCTATTTTTGTTTTTGCAAGCCTTATGTTCCTTTTCTCTGAAACATTCATCCCAGAGAAATGAAATTTTCACAGGCTATTTGTCTGGTACTTAGGCATAATCTGGCATTTTTTTCAACATTTCAGTATTGTTATTAAGGGCACCAAAAATTATTTTCCTTTTCAAAATGCACCAAAAAATAGCATTGTTTTTAAAAAAATTCTTTCTGTTTCATTTTTAATGCTGTGTTCTCGAAAAAATGTCATTTTATGCCAAATTGTGTATGTATATGTGAGAAAAAATTAATGTTCCATTGTTAACAGTTCTTCTGAAAAGGAACATTAAAATTAAACATTTAACATGGCAGCTTCTCCCCTTAATAAATAAATAAATATGCTAATTTTTTTTTCAGCTTGAGAATTCTGGAGATCCTTTAGAATTTGAGAATCCTCAGCAGTTATCGTATTGGACGTGTGTATATTTTCTCATTGTAACTATGTCAACTGTGGGGTATGGTGATGTCTACTGCCAGACTGTCTTAGGTCGCACGTTCCTTGTATTTTTCCTCCTCGTTGGCTTGGTAAGTACATTACCAAATTTTTTTTCCTGATATTATTACTGATATTATTAAAATTTATCACAATAATTAAATAATTTTTTCAGTGATGTGTCAATAGCTAGTTTTGATAGAAATGGTTATTATTTACTTATTTTAGGAATTCACACTATGAGGTATATTCATTTAGGTAGAATTTTTTATTACTCACCTCAAATTGTTCTTATTTGACTATAAACTAGTTTTGGAACATAGTTTCTGTTCCATCCTCAGTATCGTCACAACCATTGTTCTATCGTCTTGAAGAGCCATCCTTTGCTCCTTCAATTGGCAGATTGAAAAACCTCGAAACCAGGTCATTCACCCCGGGAATTTCAAAGTTCATCAATTTCTTCTTTTTGCTCTTTTGAATGTAGATCTTTTCCCAAACAGTAAGTTCTTTTGGTTTTTCTATTTATTTTAATAATTTAGCTTCTTTCTTGATAAGATGTTTTTCAGACCATGCACGGGCAGCCACTGCAGGTTTTTCTACTTCCCCTTTCTTGACATTACTGAGATGTTATTTCACTCTTGTTTTCAAATTTCTCTTAGTTTTTCCTATGTAGAATTTCTCACATTCTTCACATTCAACAATTTTTTTAAGATTTCAACATAAGGTTAGCACCCAAAATGACTACAGCATCAGTAGATTGATTAGACCTAATAAAAATGAGAAAATAAAAGAAGAAAACATCAGGGATTTATCAGAATTAAATGTGAAGAATGTGAGGAATTCTACATAGGAAAAACTAAGAGAAATTTGAAAATTAGAGTGAAAGAATGTCTGAGGAATGTCAAGAAAGAGGAAGTAGAAAAATCTGCAGTGGCTGCCCATGCCTGGTCTGAAAAACATCTTATCAAGAAAGAAGCTAAATTATTAAAATAAATAGAAAAACCAAAAGAACTTACTGTTTGGAAAAAGATCTACATTCAAAAGAGCGAAAAGAAGAAATTGATGAAGTTCGAAATTCCCGGGGAGAATGACCTGGTTTCAAGGTTTTTCAGTCTGCCAATGGAAGAAGCGAAGGTCGGTTCTTTAAAACAACAGAACAACGGTTGTGACGATACTGAGGATGGAACAGAAATATATTCTGAATCTAGTTTATAGTCAAATAAGAAGAACAATATGAGGTGAGTAATAAAAAATTCTACCTAAATGGTTATTATTGTTTAAATAATTTATTTTCTTGAAGGTTTGTAACTTTCTTGGCATTGATGAAAGTTCTTGAACTCCCACAATTTGAGTTATTGAGCTTTCAACAGGATACACTATGTAGTCATCTTTAGGTTAGAATATTAACTTCTATCTTAAAGACAAGAGAAGAATGTTTGGTTGACAAAATTTATGTCAGAATCTATGACTTGTATATGGTCATAGCAATTCTAATAATTTGGTTTCATGCCTGTTGTTTTTTTTTTGTACAACTTCAAGAAATAATAATTATCCAAGGTCCATGACAGTGCAGTATTAGAATCTTTATTATATTTTACTAATGCATGCTTTGACTTAGTTGCAATTGTTACAACTCAGTCAATATCAGCTTCTGATATTGGTTGATGTTTTTATGTGTGATTTGCTTAATATCATTATGTGAATATTCAATTGGCACATCACTGTCTATCATATTATGAGCCATTGAATATTTTGTAAGCCTTTAGTAATGTCATTGCATTTTGTTCAGATGTAGAAACATGGTATTTAAATGTTCTTCTTTTATGCACAATTATATTTAGTACCAGTAGTGTTTTAATTAGATATTAGCATAATATCTTTGCTATTAAAAATTAAATTTTAAGCTATGAATTCCAATTAATTTTAATAATAATTGATTTTTAAACTTACAGAATTAACTATTGTAGTGCTCCATTTAAAAATCCACTTAAGATGTTAACATTAAAATTCTAATAATTTACATATTGTACCAAAAGTAACTTAAATTGACACATCCATTTTTCAATAAAAAAAAAGTAAAAACTTTTAACTGAGAGAAGAAGCGACAAGCTTTTGCATTCTGCACACTAAATCTTTATCCTGATTTCTGAACAACCATAATTTTTGTTTACTTGAGATTAATTCTCATTTGAAAGTCTTTTACAACATGTGTTAATGTGTTTAGCACAATTTGCATATCTTTTTCTCTATCTACCAATGTAGCATTCTCCTCCACAAATCTTTTACTCCTCCTCATGATGTGACAGGCCTAGAAGGCACTTGGCATATGTACTGGCTATTGATCTTACATCCATGAGTGCCATTTACAGAGGTATATGATCTTCCAACCAGTATAGGGATGACATGTGATCAGCATGTGAGTTCCTCAGCCATTATAGCTGATTTTTAACCCTGGAATGGCTACTTACTGTAGCTACCCAAATTCCCTGCCCTAATGAGTGGGCACCAGTTACATATTGGCCGAAATTTCACGAGAACATTTCTTCACCCAAGGGAACTTGAATAAGCATATATATTAAACTAAAATTTCAGTAGGAGTACAAAAATTGACCGAAGTAATAAGGAAAATGAGATTAAAATGGTTTGGATACTTAAAAAAATGGAGGATGGAAGAATACCAAGGAAAACTATGAATATGTAAATGAAAGACAGAAGAAACCTGGAAGATCCGGGACCAAATGGCTGGATAATGTTAAAATGGCTCTAGAAGTGTTACAATTGGGAACAAATTCAGGAAGAGGAAGTAGGGCTAGACCAAATTTTATGATAAATGATATATTCTGAGATGACCTGCACAGTGAAAATTCATGATATGGTGATGGTGATTATTAATGATGTGTTTATTAATGTTTTGCAAAATTGAGTAGCAAAATAATATCATCGTTAAATTCTATATGGTGGGATAAGCTTATTTGGAAAGACACAAAAAAATATATTGGTAAAACATTGGTGGAATCTGTTGCAATGTATGGAAATGAGGTATGGACAATCAATAAGCACTACAAGAATAGACTAATAGCTCTAGAAATGGATTATTTACGCAGAAGTGCCAGAAAGTCAAAATTAGAACATGTCACAAATAAGGAAATTAGAAATATAATGGAAGCAGAAGAAAGCATAATTGAAAGAATTGAGGAGAAGGAATTAAAGTGGTTAGGACATGTTTTAAGAATGGAAGATGAGCGATGGCCAAAGCAACTTTATCAATGGCATCCAGAAGGAGGAAGAGAGGGAAACCGAAGTTAACATGGAAGGAAAACATGAAGACATTAATGCAAGCAGAGGGCTAAGCATTGAAGATGCCCAAGATCGTAGGCTTTGGAGGTTTGGCACAGGAAGACGGCAGCAGCTGTAAAAACCCGAAGATAGATAGAATTAATGTTTTTCAATTTATGAATAAGTCATCTTTGGAGAACAGTCTATTGTTTCACCTTTTTTAATAAAGAAGATTGCTGTGTCCAAAATATACTAGTGGATTCAATGGTTTCTATATTCGTAGATACAAAATATGTTTGGTTAGATCTTCATGTTATTTTGAATCCAATACTCGTATAGAATATTCACAGTGATTTCATGACAACTTGTCCTTGTTCTATATTATTGCAAATAATGAATACTTACATTTTGTATTCTTTTGAATTTACTATCTCATGGGAATGTTTAAGTCAGATGACTTGTGACCACTGTTACCAATCAAAGATTTTAAGCATAATTTACCTACAAATAAATAAATGATGATTTTATAATGTCATTTATTCTGGATTTTTCAGACATCCTGCAGATAAATAAGATCATCAGGTGTTAAGCCATCTGATGATTTGAGATACACTTTGATTACCTTTATTTTTTTTAATTTATCAATTTCTTTGAGTGTGATTACTCCACATTAATATCTCTGGAGGTTCTGGGAACCACCATATCAAAGTGAAATTGAGGTGCGTTGCTTGCTTCTCACTCAGAGATCAATGGACTCGAGAATATCAAAGTGACTGCTGCTAATGTCTGAAATGTTTATTATATATTCAAAAAGGTTGCAGGATTTCTAATTTTAAGTGAAGCAGACTGTATTAATATCAGAACCAAATAATGAAACTCTTTGATACCTAGAAATAATTTATTCTAACTTTAAAATAAACACTTGTATAATAATACACCACTTTTCACTAAATATATTAATTTACATTTTAATGGCACCTATAAAAGAAAGTAGCTCAGACAAAACATCAAAAACATATATAAATTACAAGATAAACCTATCCTGGAAAGAAGAATGCACAAAAAAAGTTCTAACAAAAAATGGAAAAGTTTGTTAAAAATAATAATCAAATCCCTGACTACCCAAGAAGCAGAGCTGTTGCTATTTTTAGGATGACTACTGGACATGACTGTTTGGCAGCACACTTGCATAAAATTATTATTTTTGAATCCCGATCCTGCATATTATGTGAAGATCCAAACTTAGTGATGAATAGAGACCATCTACTCCACTCTAATGCTTTTACAAAGACAACTGGAGAATTGTCATAGCAACTAGTTAGACGTTACTGGGAAGCCAGAAGGAAAATGAAGATCCTCCAATTCCAAGAGCATTAGCAACCAACCAACCAACATTATAATGGCGATATAAGTTGCACTTGACAAGTATGAATTTAGAATATTAATTTAGTTACACCAATTCCTGGTGGACCAGAACCTGCACTGTGACTTTCCATATAGTGGCAGAATCACAAGTAGTGTTCTTATGCGCCAAACCAATAACCCTCACCATATTAAGAACTTTCTGGAACATTTTACATAAATTTCCAATAGTTGGCTATACTGATTAGTATCTTTGACATAACCAATGGCAATATATTTACAATAAAGAGCAAACCAATAACAAATATCACTCCAGAAGTGAATACAATGTATGCAACTTTGTAAAACACAGAAATGTGCATCATGTTTAAAGACATGCGGTCACATCACAGACCAATTATAAAGTCAACTTACAGGTCTAGACTTGTCTTAAAATAATGAGTTTAATGAAAGAGTGGATTATATAATCCAACTCACAAAATGTGATATAATATAAATTAAACAAGACAAGATGAATTAAATATAAAAACAAAAAATAAGAAACATCCAATCTCTACAAAAAAAGTCGCATGTTCAATCCAATAATACTAATTAATTATGTTATAAACTATTTATTTTATCAGTTAAAAGTCTTTACAATCGTAATTTGAAAATGGACATATATAATTTTATGTATCCTAACTGTTTAATTAATCGTTAGAATTAAAAAAGAATTACAGTTGTAATGATAATGATGATAATATCAATAGTAATAAAATATTCCTTAGTTATAATTTTTTATAAAACATTAATATATGTAATTTAAATACCAAACTTAAAAAAATATTGTAGACTTCCATGTTAAATTCATTACTGTTTGAATATTTAATTTCACTGGCTCACAATATGCATTGATTTAAGTTATTAATAATGTTTCATCTTTTGAAGTTGTTGTTATCACTGAAGTTGATCATTCCAATAGATTAGATTTATCTGGTGTTAGTAGGCTAATATTAGAGAAAAACTTGTTATGAAACAAATTCTGAGTCTATAACCATGATATATATGGTATAACAAGTGTTCAACTATTGGAGTGTATAAACAGTAAATAGTTTATTTATAATTATATCTTCTAGGACAGACTGACTTCTTGCTAACCTATATTGTGCAATTGTAATATGTGCCTTTGTTTTGTCTGCTTGGCCCTAGAAGCAGGCTGCAGGAGGACTGCTGCCATTTCTCTTATTACTACTACTACCATCACCACTGTTATTGCTATAACTTTCCTTGTTTGTTTCTTTGTATGTTTGTCTGTACCTCTCATACTAATCATACTGTACTTCTACTTAGTGTACTGGAATCTGGCTTTGACGCTCATTCAAGTCGCCAGCTGAATTGATTTGTGTATATGTTCATGGTGTGTCTGCCTTGTATGTTAGTAGTTACAAAAGAGGTTTCATTACTCTTCCAAACCAGTCGTGGTGGACTAGTGGTTACCATACTCACCTCTGGTTCTGAAGTTCATAGTTTCAAACAACCAAATCAAGGTCAATGGATTTCTAACAAGGGAACTGTCAACCATTGCATGCCGAAACCTACCTTGAAATTTCTCCCAGAGAAGCATTGTGATGTACCAAGGCAGTGTCCAAAAATATCTGCAAATTTTAACTGCAAGGCGCAGAAATTGAAGCCAGAAACCAGCAATGGCAACCCACTGTACTGAGCAGGTGGACTCCCTGCTTGAGTAAGAGCAGACTGGAGTGAGGTGGGATGCAACACAAAAGGCAGGTAGTGAGGGTTAACCAATCTACCAATTCAGGAGTTGAATTACTTCCCTATAGTTTAATTGCAATAATTGGCTATGAATTTTAATGTCCTTGCAGCTAAAAGCCACAGATATTTTTTTGGACACTGCCTTGGTACAAATCAGAAACTCTTCTATGGAAGAAATTAAAGGGTGGGTTTCGGAATGCAATGTTTGACAGTTTCCTTACTTTCAATTATCATGAGGATCTTTGGTACCAGTGATAAGTATCAACTCTTTGTTGAGAAAACTGCTATAAATGACTGGATGCTTGGGCATTGTTGACCCAATAACCATTACCCCTAAATAAAGTGATAGCTTTGGAGCAGAAATGGGTAATATAAAACCTAATAAATTAATAATAAACAATCCAGGAAATCTTCTGCTTACCCTAGCACTGTTTTAATCCATAAATTCTATTTTTTTTATTATAAAAGTGTTAAAATTGCTAATACATCTTAAAGAATGAAATGTTTTCATTATCAAAAGTAATGCTTATCTTTGTAATTAACTTAAATTAGGGAATATAAAAACTTATAATTATATTATTTTGAGTCTGTTTAATTTACCTCAATATTAATGTTGATTTGTTCTTGAACATGTTTCAATTGGATTCAATCGAAACATGTTCAAGAAGAAATCAACATTAATATTGAGGTAAGATAAATAGACTCAAAATAATATAATTAAAAGAACCTCAAAATATTACTTCCTAAAATAAAACATTAATATAAAAACTTGATAGAATATCAAAATTGTACTCTATTATAATAGGTAGTAGGCTTGCCAATCTTTGGCATTAAAAAATAATGTTACATTGGATGAGTTGCAGAATCTCTTTGTGTGTGTGTACATAAAGGAGTGAGCATGAGTTGAATTAACTGCATGATGAAATTAGTTATATTATTTGCTTGTCAGCCAACAGTGTGAGAAGCAGGAACTTCGAAAATAAGGTTTTAACTTTTACCTCTTCTATTCCCAGTCCATATCTTCATTTTTGTATGTGCTGAATATTTAGTAGGATGGGATAAATATTATTTTTATATAATTTTATATTTGTGTTCATGTCCATTTGTTATGGATATTTTCTCTCTGGCAAAAATTATATACATTATCAGACTCTTAGCTGACTTTAGTACTGGTACCTGTGTAAACACATCTAACTTCATTGTTGTAGAGTAGTACATAACATTGTAGTTAGTGAATAACCATTTATGCTTATGGAGTAGGCCTAATATTAGTGGACAAAAATTATATAACACACAATTTAACGGGAGTAAGTAAACTGTGGATGAATAATTGAGTAGACAAAGTAAAACCTTGACAAAAAATTAATTGCCAATCTATTAGTGTATATTGAGATCCAAAATCAGAATTGTGCTGTAGTAAAATATAAAGTATGATATCTCTGAATAATTCTTTTTATGAATTTTAAGCCTTCCAAGCATATAAATTTCTAACATTTCATAACAGTTTAAATTAATGCTTTGCATAATAATCAATTCTGGAGATTGGAGGGCATTCCTTTTTTGGCATACAACATTATGATTTCTTATAAGTAAGCCTATATTGTTGGATTTAATTTGAATGTAGTAATATATTGGATTTTATTAATTAATGCAACATTACTAATGTCTGTAACATGTTTTTAATACAAATTTTAGAAGATTATTTCTTGATTAACATAATTTAGGCCTACTGTACCATAAAAAACCTGTAAAAAGTTAATATTATATTTGAAAGAAAAATATACGCCTAGACTGGGGTTTGAACCCAGGACCATTGACATAAAAAGTCAAAGGTCCTGGTTCAAACCCCAGTCTACGCATATATTTTTCTTTTCAAATATAATTTGTCCATCATTAAGATGTTTTAAAATGAATAATATTAACAAACAGTTAATTTTGATTATTACACCGGTGTCTTAAAATCATTATATTTGTGGGATTATTATGAAATTTAAGAGACCAACTAAGCAAAAATATATCTTTATATATAAGAATTCAGCCTGCGTATGTTTATGGTTGCAAAACATGAAAGTAATTGGTCGATTAACTTGAAATTTTGACACAACATTGCATTCGAATAAGTGCATGTTTTTATACATAGTCTGACACAGTTAATTGTCATTTGTGTTTTCGCAGGCCATATTATGAAGTTGAATAGGAATAGATAAGTTGTACAGGCTTTCAGATACAGCAAGTCTTTAGTTGCAATGTTATTCTCTGAAACCATTAGGTGTAGGAGTTCACCTGAAACTAAAATTTAAAAATTGCTATAGGATTCACAATTTTCAATGTTTCACAACTAAACTCAGTATATGCTATTAAAATAAACGAAAACAAATATTTTCTGAAAATCAGTGACATCAGATCATTGTAAGTAGGGGTTTACCTGAAATCTGAAATAAAAAATTGACTCTAGCAACTGCCAATCTGGATTATCACAATATGTACTATATAATTTAATTAAGTCGTAATTTTCTTTTAACTTCATCAACTAAAAATTTTAACACATATTTATTTTTTATTATTCACTAGCTAATACCCGGTGTGTGCTGCTACTCCTAAATAAATGTTGTGTTTTTACCACCAGCCATGAGCTGCTATACTTGCCCAGGAACCAGCTTATCCCAATCTTCTTGGCATCAATGAAAGACAAAAATGGTTATTGTGAGTTACCCGTAAAAGATAAACATATGCTGTCACAGACTTTTTTGTAGAGTTTTTGAGATATTCAATTCCGTGTACAATAATTTGGTGTATTTGTTATGGTTTAGGCAGCATAAGCCATTTAAGTGTCATAATAGGGACTTTATTTCACGTTTTTCACTACAAAGAGTGATTTTTAGGGGTGAAGGGGTTGAGTATTACAACTCTCTTATAGCCTATGTTCATCCCCGGAATCTCCTGAACATTTTTCAAAAAGCCCCATCACAATTGGATGAACGGTATGGCAGAGCACGCTTGCCCAGGAATCTACTTATCCCGATCTTCTTGGAATCAATGAAAGACAAAAATGGTTATTGTGAGTTATCCTTAAAAGATAAACATATACTGTCAGGGACTTTAATGTTGAGATTTTTTAGATATTCAATTCTATATACATTAATTTGGTGTATTTGTTTTGGTTTAGGCAGCATAAGCCATTTAAGTGTCAAAATAGGGACTTATTTCATGTTTTTCACTACAAAGAGTGATTTTTAAGGGGTGAAGGGATTGAGTATTACAACCCCCTTATAGCCTATGTTCATTCTGTGAATCTCCTGAACATTTTGCAAAAGAACCCCATCAAAATCAGATCAATGGTATGGCCACGCATAGAATACGAACAAACAAACAAATATTCATTTTTATATACTGTATTAGATTTCTTACATATCGATGAAGGATAAATTATATTTGAAGAGAAAAATTAAACCACAGCCTGAGTTTATAATTTTTCTCTTCAAATATAACATATTTAATTTATTTGGGTATAGCAGCACATGCTGGGTATTTGCTAGTTAAATATAAAAAATACAATTTATTCTCTTTTAGAGACAAGAACAATAAGAGTAACACTATACATTTGATCATCTCCAATAAAGGATTTTTCAGATTTTTCCTTACTGATACCGGTTCATTATTGCTGTGATAAGTCGTTGAACTGCTTTTGGTAACTGACATAATTATTTTAATAGATTACATTTGTAACATTTTTATTGATTAATCTAGGATAAATAAAATATCATACTATAATATTTTGTTCTCAAAACATAAACAGCATTGAAAAATGTAGATTTTTAAAAGATTTAAAGTATTCAGGAGTATGCAAGATCAATTGCCAAGATTATAAAAAAGTTTTGTAATTTTTTCATAACTAATTATTTGGACAGAATGTTGTAAAACTTATTGCAAGCTTATGAAAGGTTAGTTTGTCAAGTAATTTTGCAAACAAATAAAATTTCAAATTATATCAATGAAATCACTGACTGGTTTATATGGCAAAATTTAAAGATACAAGGATAATAATAGAGGCCAGTAATTAATAGTAATTTTAGTATGTAGTAGATCAGAATCAATTGTCTTAAAATAATTACTAGTTATGACACCCAGGCAGCACTTTCTGCTTTCAATGACAGATTCAATCATCACCTGATTGCAACCTCCATATGAACAAAATTATATCAATATCTTGGACATGTTTGCCTCGGCTGGATTAAAGGACATGCTAGAACTACAGGAAATGAATGTGCATATTTTCTTGTCAAATCAGCTGCTAATTCAAGGGTGGATTACTTTTACTCCTTTTGTCCTATCATATTAGGCTATATTAAAGAAGTATTAAAAAAATATCTTATACAAAATTGGAATACTGAGTGGTTAAACAGTATTAATGGTGCTTTGACAAGAACATTATTTTTCCCAACAGTGTTTGATCGAACAAAGTGCAAATATGTAGAACCAAATTTCGTATTAACACAATTTATGACTGGGCATGGTAAATTTGGACATTATTTGGAATGATTTAAAATGGGTACGGATACCTGTATTTGCAAGAACTCCAACCAAACTGTATCACATGTGTCATTTGAGTGTCCAGCATTTCATTACCAAAGACATGAATTTAATTATTGTAAATCAATGGTAAAGAGAAAAATTTTTGCCTGAACTGGGAATCGAACCCCGAACCTTTAGCTTTCCGTGGTAATGCTCAGATCACTGAGCTAATCCAGGCTTCATTCCCATCCAAGCAGAAATCCTTCCTTTACCTTTACTCTACTGGTCCCACATTCAATTGCAATGAATCATCATAGTAATAGCTTTAGCTTCTCAATATTAATTTAATGAATTTAATTACTAAATTAGATTTTGTCAAAATAGATTTCAACTGCCTTTGTCAAATACTTTATATAAGAAATGCTGATATAGGAGGCTGTGAGACTTTTTCTATTATATTTTTAAGAGACTTTGGATTGTTAATTAATTTGTTCATATTACATTACATTATTATTTATATGTAACGCTAAAAATTAAGCATTCTCTAAATGAATGTAAATAATTAAATGTATTGTAACTAAAACCCTAGCATACTGGAAGGTGAAATAGGGTTTGCATTAACCCATTGGAGACAAGTTTAAAGCGCCTAGCATGTTCACTGGGAACCCATTTAAATCTCCTCACCGCTACTCCGGTTGCTCTGGACTTTAAATCAGAATACAAAATACACATACTGTGTTCTATCATTTATGTTTTCAGATATTTTGTTTACCCCTGAATTTCTTTTAGTATCTTGTACTTTTACGAATAGCAAAGGAATGTGGCCTACCTGCTACCCCCTCTTTTGTGCATTGTAAACCGTTATGTTTTGTTATTTTCAAGGCTGTGAAAGTTGACAAACATTTCAAAAACCATCTTTTTGTAACAATTCTCGGACATTGTCTTGAAAGTAAACATAATACATATGTTCAAACAAGACCGGAAAAAATAACAAACGCAATATAATACTGTACATAATAAAAATAAATACATATAATATAAATAAGCATATACCTATACATTATAAAATCAGGAGAAGTTCTTCGTATATTCTCTAATTATCTTAGTTATATATGGACCTGTAAATTATAAAATATTATAGATAAAAACTGGACAAAACTCGCCTAGTATTTCTGTCATCAGTAGCACGCACGGTTACGTTGTCACTGTATATTATTTCATCGTTCGAATCTTCGTTCCATGATAATTCACTACAATCACTGACACATAACATTTCATCCACTACTTCACTTAGTTTTCTCAATAGCAATACGTTCTCTCCTATTTGCGGACATATTGCAAAAAAAAAAATAATAAATTTACAACTATGAATTTTAACAAATAAACACTGAATTTATATTCACTTATATTTTACCGTAATAAATGCCTAAAACTATAGTCTACTATTCTATAAATAATAACTAAAGTAAACTATACAATACACTAGGCCTACACATATTTACTTTACATAAACAAACAACATATTTTACTGATGTTGAACCGAAAATTTAAACCACTAAAAAAACCTAACTACTTACAGTAGAGGTTATAACACAACAACGAGTGTAGGTCGTGGTGGAGCCGTTTGGACTTTCTATCTGTTCACGAGGGAGACTCGTTAAAAGTCTCCAATGGGTTAATGGAGATTCAATAATAATAATAATTACCAGATATGATATGGAATCAAACTTTGATATCTCAAAGTGTTTTTGAGTAGACATAATTCAAGTTATCAAAAATTCGAGATAAAGAAAATACAAGAAAAATAAAGTGCACTGCAAGTATTGTACATCATCATCATCATCATCCTAAGGTGCAACAACTTCAAAAGTGAAAGTTTTGGCCTTCTCAACAATCCTCCTCCATACCAATCTGTCTCTTGCCATATTCAAATTAGTCACTTCATTTTCTTTAGCTAGTTCATTGTGTCATCCTCCCATCTCATCTTCAGTCTTCCAACAGCTCTGCCTCCTATAGCTTTCCATTTATAGAGTTTCTTGACCAGTCTCTGATCATCCATTCTTATCAAATGTCAAATGTCAAGCCAGCTAATTTTAAGAGATCTTATATGGTTTACTATATTCTGATTTTTGATTAATTTGTTTAGTTCATTATTTGTTTTGATTCTCCAACAGTTATCAGTTGAGTATTGTACATACTATAATTAAAAATGAGATTATTCAATTTAATTTTAGTAAACTACTATACATCTAGATTTTTATTTTCCTTACAAAACCATATGTTTGCAAAGCAATCAAGTTATTCTCTTTTGTACTTCGTTCTGCAGTGCCCTGTTTTGTACAAAGTTTTCATCCAGGTTTATGGCTCCATAAATATCTTTGTGAACTCTTTTCCACTTCATGAATCACTTACAACTTTTCTCTCATACTTAAAGTTTTCAAAACTTGCTTTTTCTACATGGTGTGAATTATGCTGCTAGCCAGTAATTGAACTTGACTACAAAAATTTATACTTTATTCTATATAAAATGGTGTTAATATAATCTTGTGAAGAATATGGAATTCCTAAGGTAGAAAACAATGCTTTTTAATGCATAATAGAGTAGGCCTGTACTATTGCAGGCATTGTTGATTTATTTCCAATGCCTACCACACTCTGATAAAGTAGTGGTACTTCTACCTCTTAATTCTGTACATCATTGAATATGTATTATTAACCTTAATTCAAATTAAATAATTATATTTCAACCTGTTCAGACACAATAAAGTACAGGACCATTGACTCATTTCCATTGCCTACTGAATTTCGGTGAAGTAATGCACTTCAATTCTTTACTTCTGTACATTATTGAACAGGTATTGTCACCCTTGTTTCAGTTAAAGAAATATGTTCAAAGTTTTGTGCAAAAAAATATTCTTTGACATATCAAAACATTCAGGCAATAGAACTTGGAATGATGGGGGAAAAAAAGTAATATATATATATATATATATATATATATAATACACTGGGAAATATTAACTCGAGATATAGAAAATTTTAGTTATTGGAGTTCAAGTTATGAAAGTTCGAACTGTATGTAGGCCTATGCAAAATCTTCTATACCAAAAAAAAAGTATGAGTATTGAAAGAGACAGAAGATAAATTATTATTGTAAAAAATGAAGTACCGTAAAAAGGAGTGACGTCAGATATATGGTGTATAAAAATACAAAAACTTTTATAAACTTAATTATGTGGTGTAAATTACTTCCAATTTTCATTGTCATAATCTTCAATAAATGCCATCGGTGTTGGCAAGTGCTTTTAATTAATTTTCACAACATTGATGCATTTGTAGCTCTAATAAAATCATTTAACAGTTATAACTTTCAGTCATACACTTCAAAATAATTTATATTGATTTTTTGCAAGATGTGGCACCTGTTTTTTAATGCTGTCTAACAATAGTTACACCACACCTAATTTAAAACAATTAAAGTTGCTGCTTCTAGAAATAGTTTATTGTAAAATCAACACAGTCCAGCATGACTTCGGATAATGGGTAGGACATGTAAAACATGTCTAGGAATGCTAGTCAGACAAAATTATCAAGCCCAAAACATTTTCAGGGATGTACAAGAGGTAAAAGCTGGTCGAATGTTATACCAAATAGCAGCCGATAGATCTGGTGTTCCAAAATCAACAATTGTAGATAAAATAAAAGAACATCATCCCAATAGAATGGGTGGATGACCAATCCTGAATGTGGAGGAAGATGAAGTTTTGTAGAGGGAATCCTAAGAGCTGCTCACTGGGGCTTTGTTTTAACATCATTTGTCAGATGTATAGCCAAAGGATATCTTGATAGAGCTGGTAGAAAAGACAGACACATTGGCCTAGAAATCCAAAGGTCCTGGGTTCAAACCCCAGTCTGAGCATATAATTTTTCTCTTCAAATATAACTTAAAAAATAACTTACCCGAGTGGACTGGAGTTCATCATTTCTAAACAGGCATTCCAATGTTCTTAGTCTTCGTCTCAATGATAATTTCAAGAGATCAAGAGATGAGGTAACTAAGAAAACAGTGCAAGAATACTTCAATACACTTCTGCCAACTTTGGATGTTATTCCCCCTAGTAACATTATGAATTACGATGAGGCAAATTTCAATGATGACCCAGGGAGAAAAACCATTATTGTGAAACATGCAGAACATGTCTTGGATTCAAGTAAGACCAGCATTTCTTTAATGATGGCAGTAACTGGAAATGGAGAACTTCTTCCACCATATATTCTGTACAAAGCAGAATATATGTAGAGTACATGGCAAGAAGGTGGGCCTCCTGGTACATATTACAACCGTAATAATGGTTCAACCTGCATGTTTGAAGAGTGGTTCGAATCAGCTTTGCCACATTTAAGTAAACTTGATGGTTGTGAAGTTATTATAGGAAACAACCTAACCAGTCACATTTCTCTGAGAGGAATAAAACTCTTTGAGAAACATAACATCAGTTTTGTGCTTCTTCCACTAAACAGCATGCATTTATTGGAACCACTGGATGTCAGCTTTTTCAAACCCCTGAAGAATGCCTGGCATGAAGTTTTAAAGCAAATGGAAGAAACTTAAAAAAGGGCTGATTTCTAAGGAAGCTTTTCCTTCACTACTAAAGGAAATTGTGGAAAAAATTGATGCAAAGAAATCACAGAACATAATCCATGGTTTTTGAGGAACAGAACTCGTCCCCTTTAATCCTGACCATGTCCTCAGGAAATGCTACATTCAGAGGAATATCCTAATGCTACAACTAAAGGAATCAGGAGTTCAAGTTTTAAGTTGTTAAAGGATAACAGATGTAGAAAGCAGGTGCCTCAAAAAAAGACTAAAAAACTTGATATTTCACCAGGGACTTCAGTTTTGGCACATTATTTTGCACAGAATGAAGATGCATCAACTTTATCAAGCACTTTAAGAAGTAGTAGTAACAGTACAAGCTACCAGCACTTTAAGAAGCAATAGTAACAGTACAAGCAGCAACAATAACTTCACAAGAGAGAGAGAGAGACTGGTCCCATTGATAATTCTGAAGAACTAATGTGGATGTGGAGACATTTTTGGTTACTTTATGAATATACAGAGGAGAGGAATGTATGCATCCTACAAGCTATAAAATGTAATTAGATCTGTAGATTATTTTTTCGTTATTATTCTAAAAGTTATTAATTTATATTATTGTATAAGGATTATGTCTATTTATTATTATATTTTTAAGTTGTAGGCCTATATAGTATTTCAATACGTAAATGTAAATAAATAACATTTCTTGATATTAAGTTATGTAGATAGGAAATAACACTATGAGGTTTTTAATATTGTTTATTTTTCTTTTTTCTTTCACTCACCTCATACTTCATAACTCCTCGCAAACCCATGGTTTTGTCACAAATGATGTGATGAAACCATGGGTTTGCGAGGAGTTATGAAGTATGATGTGAGTGAAAGAAAAAATAAACAATTTCTTGATATATTGATTTATTAACCACTTAATTCATGACTTTTTAGATACTGTATGTAGCAAAGGAGGAATAGTCAAAATTGTCTATTTTTGTTGACTTCTGTTGATGAAACATTCACGATTTTGATAGTCAAATATTTACACTATAGTTAATTTGACAAGAGTCAAGCCATTTTTTACTAATATTACTAATTAATGAAACCAGCCATAAGTTAGTAAAATCTGAGGTTAAATGGGTTTTCTTTTTTTTGTACAGAACAATTAATAAAAAGCCTTCCATTTCTATTTTGTTCAATGTTTACTTTTTGTGCTAACAAAATAATGTAACATGTTTTATTTGAAATTTATAAATATTCATCCACAATACACACTTCTGTCCATAAACTGTACAAAACATAATAGTTTTGTGTTTATTGTAGGATTTATGGTAAAATATTTTGCTTCATGGTAAAATCTTACTGACAGTGAGTGTTTAGTGCTTATGTATACAATATTTATTTACATCTGCAGTAAGCTAAGTAGTCACAGGCAGGGATAGGAGACATGATTTGAATGATAATGGTGTTTACTTGGGTCTATATTAAATATTATAACAAAGAGTTAGAAAAAACTATAGTTTGATTTCCACCATAAATTTTATAAGTCCTACAGAACAAGAGTATGCATGTGCATATGTTTATAGCATTTAACATTAGGTGGAACCACATATCTATGAAGTACTACAAAAAGTTTGAGTTGTCGCTAGATGGAACTACATGGCTGTAAAATCAATATGAACAACCTTTGCAATAAATTCTCAAACATTTATGAATAAATTAAAATGTTTTATACCTCCCCTCATATCCAGTCTTCTATGTAGATCATGATTTCAAAACCTTCGCAGCTTCATCTTCAGTACTTTCTTGTCGACTGATGTTATGTCTATCAGAAGAACAAACATTTATTGGAAAGGGACGTACACTAACTTTGTCCCTTCCTAACCTAAGAAAATATATTATATCCGTGGTGGACTAGTGATTATGCTCCTTGCCTCTGGTCCCGAGGGTCGCAGGTTCAAATCCGGGCGGGGTCGATGGATTTTTTAGGACGGAAAAATCCAAGGAGCAAGTCCTCCGGGAGGGACTTTAAGCTGTGGGTCCCGAGTCTGAAGATTTTCAGGCTCGTAAAAAATCCTTAAGCCTGAATGAAAAGGCCTCTAAGCAAAATTTACCGAATTTTCCCGTCCTAGTACTACCTTGGTTTCCTAGATGTCAGTATGAGGCGGAACGCTGACCACAGACCACCCAAAAATAACATCTATACGAAAACAAGTGTAACTAAATTAGTATGGTTCAAATTCTTCCCTGTAGGGGGAGAGCGCCTAAATCTCTGTAAAGGGAAAACATGGGCTTACAAAAAAAATAATTACTGAAGTGTACACTAATCTGATGTAAATATAATTATAAATTGAATTTTTCATAATTTAGGGTTTATGGAAAGCCCTGTAAATAGGGGGTATCATTGAATAAACCCAGCTATAATTGCAAACACTGCTCCTATTGAAAGGATGTTTAAAATAGTACAAAATGTTAGTAAAGACAAAATAAGTACATAGAGTAATAGAATTACAAGAATATAGTATGGAAAATCAAGTGGAAATTATTCTATAGTTGAGCTAAAAGTTTTTATACAAATGTTATAAACATAATAATTTTAACAATTTCATTGTTATTGTTAACAAATTTATTATTATTGTTGCCATTTTTCATTCTTATTGTTTATATTTGCTAATAATTTGTGACAAGACCTGTAAGGTGAAATGTTAAGTGTGCTCTGAGGTTTTAGAAACTTCAAAGTTTATAAGTTTGGGCTACATTTAAATGTGGAATTTTCTTATTCATTGATGAGAAATTTAGCAATGAGATTCTCACATTGGTTTTTATTATTGATCCTGAATATTTTTCATTGCCTTTCTTAAGATAATTATATAACTTTTTGTCTCCTATTCCTGTATGTAGAACTATGGTTATTTTGCTTTTAGTGTTTTGAAAAAGCAGCATTCCAAGCTTTCTAACTGCAATGTCTTTGTGAGAGATGCTAGGATAGATGTTATCATCACTATAAAATAGGAAGAAACAATAATTACTCCACAAAGTGATATAATCTTCTATATATTTTAACTCGAGTTTATAATGAACAATTTCTATTTTTCATACATTATGTAATTATATTCCTTGACAGTGATAAAAAAATACCTTTGGGTGAAAAATTCTATTTATCCAGCATACTTATACTTCTTCCGACCTAAGTTCCAGTTGTAATGTAAACAAATCAGTTGCATGACTGTCGAATAATGGTTTTACATTTAAGCATATAAGAAAATGTAGTTTGCTCTCCGACACTCAAAAACTAGAAATATATATTATCTAGCATATATTAATATAAGTTATATGGGAGAATGTTAAAATATATCGTTACAATTTTAATAGATTAAATAAACATTGTTTTATTCTTATGCAGAATACATTGGTATTTCAATTGTTTCAAAATGACAACATTTCTGTAAAATTTCTTAAATATTGAAAAAAAAAAGTATTTAAAAAGCGGTGAGAAACAAATTATTTTGAATATTTTCAAACAGTTTAGTGAAAAATATTCTACATTAACCATTGAGAATATTGTAAAAGTAACAGCAGAATTTACAGGTGAATCAGGATGGAGCATAAATTCTGCTCATAATGAAATTGTACTGGTAAATAAAGAATATCTATCGACATCATGGAAAAAACATGAATGTCTAATTTGGTTGACCCATATATAATTATTTGTCATAAATAAATTATTAAGAAATGGAGGAAGTTTGTAATTGTGTTCAGTCTTATTTTCCTTAAAATATGCTTTTGCCTAAGAACAATGTTTCAAGACCACATGCAAATACATTTGTCTCTACTCAAATTACTTCCAATCACTGGTGAGCTGACTCACCGTGAGCAAGTGCAAAGATCGAATTAGCTACCCACTAACTGGTCATGCATGAAAGTCGTTGTTTTCGTAATATTGGCAAGAAATTACCCAGAATTCTCAGCGATAAAACCACTTCCGTTATTTTTGTCTGCTAGAGGAATGCATTTACACTTGCATCCTGCAAATAATACCGTATACAACAACGTCTGCATCGTGCAATATTAAGCCAATTCTCCTGTTCTTCCAGTTGAATTCTTTGGTAGACTCTATCAAATTCCTCTTCTCCGCATAATCCCGAAAACATGATCGAAATCTTCAAGGTCCGACATCTTGGATAAAGCGGCAAGGTTTCAAACTACATCGGTTACCATTGGTTCCCTTCGGGGTTCTCACGATTCGTTTCTCTCTTAAGTTACCTTGTCAGGTAGCTTACGAATTTCAACAATTATTATCGCTTGAACAGATTTCTGAGTAAGCAAAATCGTATTAGGATACAACTTTCTCAGCAGAGAATGCCTTTTACAGTCTAATGCGTTCATAGATTTGACCCTCAGTCATATGGCAGTTAAAAGTAGTACCACAGTCCCCCCAATAGATGGAGTTGACAGAGTAATATTTTATGCAAGTTTGTTTGCAGTACAACTATAACTTAGCTTGGAATTAGTATATAATATAATTATATTAAGTATGCAGTAGGGACTTAAATGAGAAATAAAAAAGATCTTTCTTTATGGCAACTTTGACTGGAGATTAGAACCTTATGGTTCTTCTTGCTACTGAATACAATTATATAATTCACATTCCCAATAGCCCTTCCTAGACTGTTAATTGAACAACTTTACCTAGTGCTCGATCTTCGCTCTATTATGATACTATCATTCATAAGCACATATTTATTTTATTTAATAATTTGTTGTTTTGTCAGTACAAACATAATGATACAATAAGAATTTGAAAATCCATATTATAAATTTTTAAAAATATTTTAAAAACACACACAGAAATACTTCACTAATCTATAAATTATTTTTATAGAATGTATAATATAAGGTATTGACATTGGTGGTCTAGGGTTAAATTCATTGCCTCTGGTCTTGAGGATTGGGGTTCAAACCTGGCCAGGGTCAATGGATTTTGTAGGATGGAAAAAATCCAAGGGACAAGTCCTCTGGGAGGGACTTTTAGCCATGGGTCCAGAGTCTGAAGATTTTGGGGCTCGTAAAAGAACCTGAAGCATAAATTAGAGTCTCTGAACAAAATTTAATCAGCCTTTCCCATCCATGTCTCTTTCAGGTGATGTGCTAACCACATGTCACTCACTGACATTTGTAGGGAAATAAATATAACTAAATTAACTTGGTTAAGCAACTTGTCCCCACATGGGGATACGTGGGTGGATATAGAATGGATTGTAATATAGGGTACAAGAAAATCAGATAACATCTAATTTTTAATTTTATATTTACAATATTCTGTAGTTGTTTGTATGCACTAATAAGGAAACTGTTAACCATTGCATGTCAAAACTTACCTTGAAATTTCTTCCAGAGAAGTGTTGTGATGTACAAAGGTCGTAATAAAAAAAAATCTGCCTTTTCAACTGCAAGACACTAAAATCAAGTGCCAGATCTCTCATGTAAGCTATAGGGAAGTAACACAACTTCTGAATTGATAGATTGGATAAACCTCATTACCTGCCATCCGTGCCGCATCCCACCTCACTCCACTCCACTCCACTCTTATTCATGCAGGGAGTCCATCTTCTCATTACAATGGGTTTCCATTGCTGGATTCTGGCTTCGATTTATGTGTCTTGCAGTTAAAAACAGCAGATAATTTTTTGGACATTGTGTTTGTATATTACAATACTTCTCTGGGAGAAATTTCAAGGTAGGTTTCGTCATGCAATGGTCGACACTTCCCTTGCAAGAAAAAAATCCATAATGAATTAGATATCAATAGTAAGATTGAATACGTGCTGTAATTTTTAAAACCCCTTTTTTTCACAATCACTTATGCTATCAATACAAATAAAAATTATAACAATTCTAATTCAATATTGCTTTCCATGTGTCTCTAGCTGTGCTTCCTGCTTGCTATTGCATCAGCTTTAGTTGTTTTTATTGCTTCTCTGCAGTTTATCAATGTTAAATAAGTGCTATTGAAGCCTATAACTGTATTCTATGTTGTAATGTCAATTCTCTCCTCTGCAAGATGTTAGTTCTGAACTGTAGTTCCCCAGTATTCAAATTATATTAAAGTAATTAATTAGTAAGAACCTTGAGTCTTATTAACAAATTAAATAAATACTGAAAATAATTAAAAATTAGTTTAACAATATGATATTAGAAGATTTCGAGCTATAAGGCCGTGATCCATAACTGGTGTTTTTCCCAGACATTTCACTCTCGGCTATGGAGGGCATCTTCAGTAGCGAGTTCTTCTAAGTAATGTTACCTGGTTGGAAGTCAGCTGTGTGTAAGTAGCAGGCTGCTGGAACCCGGTTTTTATACTTGTGTTTGTTTCTAAATGACTGACGAAGTCGAAGCTGATTGAATAGTCGCCATCAATCTAGAATCTGATTGTTTGTTTCACTCTCTTCATTGTTAAGTAGGCTTTTACGCCTGTTGTTTAAAGTGTGATACCAGGTTTTAG
Source organism: Diploptera punctata (assembly GCA_030220185.1). Classification (NCBI taxonomy): domain Eukaryota; kingdom Metazoa; phylum Arthropoda; class Insecta; order Blattodea; family Blaberidae; genus Diploptera; species Diploptera punctata. The sequence goes on along the minus strand of JASPKZ010010285.1, from coordinate 485,773 downwards.
CCAGTTTATACCTTCATCACACTTTAAATACTTGGTATCACACATTAAATGAGGTAGTCAAAGGACAAGAGGTACAAGTGATAAAAAATTAGTTTGGAGAAAATTAAGTTTAAAGATCAGTGAGAATACAAAATTCCAGGAATATTTGACAAGTCTCATAAATTGTGTTTGTGTTCCTTATATATGAGTCCATTTATCCACAAAATATTAACAGATTCAATATAAACATTAGCCCATACTGTAACTATTTTTTTCAATAAGAATTACTTGTACCCCTTGTCCTCCAGGCAATATTTTGAAATAAATTATCCAAGAAAAGTAGATTCATACCAAAGTTTTTATTATGAATGGAAATGGGTGCTTATCCAAAGAGTTACATATTACGACAAGATTAATTGACAAAATCAGTCTTAAAGTTCATTGCACTTAAACCTACATTCATGGATACATTCTCTTAACCGCCTCTCCACATGAATGTTTTCCTTCCTGTCTGTATACAGTTTGCCTTCATTCCTTCCTTTTTTTTGCTATATGTTTTACCCAATTTTCTAGTTTACTATTCCTCTTTCTGCCAACATGCAATATTGGAGCATCTTCTTCTTCTTCTTCTTCTTTTGGTTCTGTAATACCAGGTTCTTCATTGGAATCAGTCAAGGGAACAAAAACAACACCAATGATTAAACTCCATATTTAAAAAAAACATACCTTCATTATGAACATTATTAGATTGCAAATCCACTAGATCTTTTTTTTTTATGTCTAATGCCAACAGGTTGTCTTTTATGACATTTCTGGTTTTCCCTCCTGGCAATTGGAAGGCAGAGTTATATTACCCCGATGATATTATGGGTGGAGTGATAATGAAGCACCAGGAGAGTTCTTAACCTAAATGTAACCTAAATTCCAGACCATGGGCAACCACAGGAATAATTCCCTTTAAGGAAAAATTCCTATGGTTTGACCGGATGAACTGTAGTCAGAAATGCTGACTGCTAGCCCATGAGACTAGTCAAATCCTGTAGATCTGAACCATATTATATCTTTATATTGTTAAATAATTTCCAATTATCTCAAAATGTATTGCTAAAAATATTATTTTATAATACACAATTGTAAAAATATAGATAAAGTAGTTAAAATATTTTACTTCCCATGAAGGCTGAGGTTAAGTTCATGCTCTTGTTCATCACATTCTGATTCAGACATAATAATACGTGATAAATCAATAAACTTTGAAGAATCACCAGCACTATATTAAACACTAATGATACAATAATAATTCTTGCGTAAAATTTGTTGGAAACGTTAAAAAATACAACGCTCTAAGCATGACTTCACCTAGCTGTTGGAAGCCAAGGAGTATAATTACAGACGTACCCCTTGTCCTCCAGGTAGAAGAGCTGATTTTTCTGAGTGATTTTCCAAGACTCCACTGTATGTCAGAACCTGTCAAACTCACACATATATCTCTTGGGCATCAAACAGTTTGTCATATTAGCTAACCATTTCTGCACTTAACTCATTTTTAAAAAAAAGTCACTTGTACCCATTGTACTCTGACCGTCTCAAATAACAGGTGTATAAACCTACGTAATAATGAAGAGACAGAAATAAACCAATCAGATTCTAGATTGACAGCAACTATCCAATTAGCTTTGACTTCGTCCAGCCATTCAGGAACAAGCACAAATATAAATACCAGGTTCTGCAGAGTGCCGCTCTTACACAGCTGAGCTTCCGATCATGGAACATTACCTAGAAGAACTCGCCACTGAAGATGCCCTCCATAGCCGAGGGAGAAACGTCTGGGAAATACACCAGTTATGGATCATGGCCTTATAGCCAGAAATCTTCTAATATCATGATTTCTGGCCTTGAAAACCATCATTCTACAATAGTTTAACAATACATCAGTATATCAGTAATAAGCTAGAGAATCACCAACACATTTATGTGCATAAATTAATAAATTACAGTAGGAAGTAACATGAGCTTCTTCTTAATAAATAAGGTAAATCTGGAGTCATCTTACCTCATAAATTGTTGTGTTCTGTTTGAACATGTTTTAATATGCCAAGCATACCATCATCAGCTTTTTGGCTGACCAAAAAACTTGTAAATCAAATCTTTTTCCCCGGGAATTTCAAAATTCATAATCCAAATCAAATATTTTTCCCTGGGAATTTCAAAATTCATAATAGGATTATGAATTTTGAAATTCCAGGGGAAAAAGATTTGATTCACAAGTTCTTCATTTAGCCAAAAGATGGAATGGGAGTCGACATACAGGGCCGACAACATAAAATTCAATAGTCTAGAAAAGCTGTTGATGGTATGCATGGAACATTGAAACATGTTGTATTTGAACATAATAATTTACAAGGTAGGATGATTCCAGATTAACCTTATTTATTTATTACATGTATAAACCTAAATTTGAATTCTGAAACAAAGTATTATGATTTGATGAATATTCAGGTAAATGGAGCTACTTGATCTTTATGAGATACCAGAGTAATAAGGACAATTATATCACATAAACTGCAATGGCAGGGCTTATGGTACAAATGGGAAATGAAATAGAGGCATAGAAACTTCTTGTAGGAAATCGAGAAGGAAAACATCAATTAGGTAGACCTAGAATGAGATGGGAGAATGACATTAATTACAGGAGGAGAATATACAGGGAATGATTGAAGAATATTAGTTCAGTATAGAGATGTAGGGAGGGTTCATGTCCATGTGGTAATGAATATCCAGTTTTAGCAAGTTGATAATTAAACCTGTATTTTAATTAATTTGACACTATATAATAATTTTTAAATATAATTTTTCATATATATTCACAACTACAGCAAAACAATGTCGTCCATGGTAGACTAGTGGTTATGTTCCTTGATTTTAGTCCCAAGGGTTGTAGGTTAAAATTCAAACCTGGGGGGGGTCAATGGATTTTTTAAGATGGAAAATCCAAGGAGCAAGTCCTCTGGGAGGGACTTAAGTCGTGAGTCCCAAATTTGAGGATTTTCAGGCTCCTTAAGCCTGAATAAAAGAGTCCTCTAAGCAAAATTTGTGAATCTTCATCCTAGTAATACCTTAGTTGCCTACCAGATGTCTCGTTGGGTCGGTATGTTGACTGCTTACCATTCATGGCATCTGTAGGAAAATAAGCTTAACTAAATTAATTAGGTCTAGTATTCCTAACAAAGGAGAGGCTACGGCTCAACATTGGGCTGTTATGCCATTATGGATGTAGACAGCAAAACCATAAGTAAGATAGTTAATTTCATGATCATTCAGTATAACAAAGTTATTCTGGTGTATAATTATTTAGTCTCCACTTTTTTTTGTCTCTTCTCTAGTTTCTACTCTCTTCACTGTTTCTTATCTCCTTTATAACCTATTTAGAGAGAAGAAGAGTTCTCCCATCATGTATTTTAGGTGTAACAGCTCTATATACACACACATATATTTTTTAGTACTTTGCACACATTTAGTCAGAATATATTTGTTAACATTTATAACTAATAGCTAGCTGTTAGTCTTTTTAACGTATATGTTAATTATGATTGTCTGAAGTTAAAAAGAAAAATACAGCGTACTGTATTAATTTTGTCCTATTGCTGAAAGAGAACTAGGAAACACAAAAGTTAGTGGTGAAGTTAGTGAATAAATTATAAGGAGTTTTTTTAAGTTTAATTTGATATCAGTAATAGTCTATCTGGCCATTTCCAATAAAATAATTTTATTATTTTTCCAATTTGTGTTTATATTATGCCTGATATACTTCAGAAAAGCTGTTACATTGTATACATCATCATCATCACCCAAGGATTAAGTCTGTTGGCTTGTTCTGGTTTCATGAAAGCTAGAATTGTTAAAATTGTTCAGACTTTCTTCTGTGTGGGCATCCAACATTTCTCCTTCCATGTGGTTTATAATTTAGCAATAATTTTGGAAATCTTCCTTCTGGCATTCTATCAATATGTTCTTTCCAGTCATTCCTATATTTAATTATTCGTTCTGTAAGTTTGAAAATATTTAGTTCCTTTCTTATATCTTCATTTCTTTTCTTATCCAGCAGAGTATATAATGTATACAATGTTTCCATTTTAATTTCTTTATTTACTATAACTTAATTCCTTGTATATGACAATGCCTCAAAATTCATTAAAGATTTTTAAAAGTTAAATTTTTGTACGGGTGATACAGATTACAAACCCTCATAAACACTTTTACCTAAATGAATATATCTCATAGTGTAAATTCCTAAAATAAGTAATTTACTTATTTTTATACTTAGGACAAAAAGTTCAATTTTTAAGCTCATTTTCCTTGTCTATGAAAATGGTAAACAAGTGATTAAATGCAAAATTTGTATTTTAATAATATGAAATAATGAGTTTTTATAAAATGAATATTTATTATTGAGAAATTACAAAAGACTCAAGGTTTTTCCTTAATTTTTTTAAGACCTAGAGAGGATCATACTCATGGAGATTCTCAGGATCTTTATTTTTTGTGTTGATTATATTTTATTCTAACTATGATCCTACAGTAAATTCTGTTATTATTGTATTAGTAGTAGAGTATGACAAAATAAATGTAGTTAGTTTTAGTTTTATGTTAGTTGTAACACTAATCTAACACAATTTTGATAATGAGAAACTTTCCTTCTTATTGTTAGATTTTCTGTTCTTCAATAACAATTGTTTTTTTAGGGTAAACACTCATTATTATTAAATAATTTTAAGTTTTTATGTATTAACAAATTTTCTAAAAGGAAATTTAGCTAGAAATATATTTCCAAGACTATCATTAAATTTAATGTTTCATAGTTTTTATTTGACTTTTATTACAATGTTCTTGAATCTTTGACTACAATATTGTTGAGGTTATATTAACAAGGTAGGCTTCTGAAAATGATATGAAAAATTATTTTAATTTGTTAACACACTTCTACTTAAACTTATCACCAAAAGCATATGTGTATTGTTATAATATTTTCCAACATATAATTTATTGTACTTTATTGATACATTTCCTCCTTTATTTTCAATATGTCATAGTAGTTGGATAATACTTATTCCATTTGTTATATGCTAGGTAACTATTTTCATCATAGTCATTATGAAAGCTTTCATCATTAGTTGTATACAAAATTTAAGAAATTCATTTTTAAATGACTTGTTAGAATTTTTAGTAAGCCATCATACGAGAGTTAATAAATTATTTACATTTGTTAGGCCACATAAAAAAATAGTACATTCTAATAATTATATTAAAAATATATATTTTTGTCTAACATATTGTTCTTTAACTCTGGGAATATTATAATAATGCCCTCAATATGCTACAGCTGTGATATTAAAACTATGCTTCTTCCTGATTGCTGTACATTTAAATTAATTTAAAAAACTTACAGTAATCATTAACTGTTTTTGATGTATTAAAAAAGTAAATAAAACTATTTTTCAGTCTCTGTTACTCGAGTAAAGAATGAGATTAAATGGCTTTCAAAATTAATAACCATTTGCTTTCTTTTTGTGTGTTTTTGTAAAATTTGAATAAGTTATAGAAAAACTTTTATGATATTCATGATATGTTCTGTTGAGGTATTATTCTTAATTAAAGTATAAAATTGTGAAATATTTACCTAAAAGGTCTGTCTCCTCAACTTTATTAGTTATTTATCTGTAGTGCTTTCGGGACTAGTCCCATCACCAGCAGGATTCAAAACTGGTATTTCACTGAAGACCTGGTAGAGGGGGTTACACGTACTGGGTTCGTTTTCATTTATCAGATGGTCATTGTTGTTGACTGCCAGTTTAAAGTATAAAATTGTGAAATATTTACCTAAAAGGTCTGTCTCCTCAACTTTATTAGTTATTTATCTGTAGTGCTTTCGGGACTAGTCCCATCACCAGCAGGATTCAAAACTGGTATTTCACTGAAGACCTGGTAGAGGGGGTTACACGTACTGGGTTCGTTTTCATTTATCAGATGGTCATTGTTGTTGACTGCCTTCAAGTCAACTGGCAGTCAACAACGACATCTGATAAATGAAAATGAACTCAGTACATATAACCCCCTCTACCAGATCTTCAGTGAAACACCAGTTTTGAATCCTGCCGATGATGGGACTAGTCCCGAAAGTGCTACAGATAAATAACTAATGAAGTTGAGGAGACAGACCTTTTAGGTGAATATTTCACAATTTTATACTTTAAGTTATAGAGAATTTAGAAGTTTTGGATTTATTTTAGAATTTTCTGTTCTGAAAGGCAATAGAAATCAATCATATTGTAGAAAATGTTGTAGAGTTTTTAAAGATTTGCTCTGAAATGAAGCAAGGGTAGCTAATAGAGAATTGTTAACAATACACTATTAGAATCTTATTTTACCAGTATAATGTAGTGTAGGCTTAGTATTGCATGTAAATAGATGTTTGCAATTATTTTATTACTAATTATGTTTATTTTGAAGAATGGTATATTATTTAAAAGAAGATATTCAATAATTAAGATCAAACTTATGGACAAGAACACATACAGCTAATGCTTTTAATATTCTTAGTTCAAACAATAATAATAGAACACAGTACTTAATTTAATTATTTAATTTCTGCTATGAATAGTAAATACAGTAAAACTTGTTTAATCCGGAACATGAATAATGCGGAAATCTGTCCAATGTGAACAAATTTATTGGTGCTGGTGAAGTAATAGTAATCTTATGTGTGTTTATTTTGCATAAAACGGAATGATATTTTTACACAATTCATGACAAAAATGTTTATAAAGTGGAAAGACAAAGAAATAAATTAGTTTCCATTTCATTGAATTTCCATTATGCCAAAAAGCAATAAGAACAATTCCTGCCACTGGGTGAAATATAGATTCTACCTGTACCTGAAATTTTATTTCGGCCTCACTGCACACTCGTCATGCAAAATACAGATACCTGTCCTACAAATAAGCATTGCACTGTAAAATATTAAATTAGTTTAAGTTCTGGGATCGATCTTTCACAGGTAGCGTTCTGAATTTAAGAAATAATGATGGCTAAAACATATGTATCATTGTCATTAAACGAAAAAGTGAAAGTGATTGAAGATAAATCTCCAAATTTCTGGACCGATGCTCCAAAGTCAAGCTCTAGCTGTTGCTAAATCCTTAGGTAATACGATTTCAAGGCATCTTTAGGTTGGCTGGACAGTTTTAAAAGACAACACAATGTAGCATGGAATGAAATTTGCGGAGAATCAAAGGATGTGGACGATATTTAATGAGCAGAAACCGAAACTGCATATTTTAATTTCAGGATATGCACTTGAGACATTTTTAATGTTAACATAACAGGGCTGTTTTTTTGTGTGTTACCGCCAAAGTAGCTCATAAAACTATACTTCACTTTTCAAAGGCAGCAGAAATACAATTAATCCAAGGTACATAAAAAGACATATACGTTGCTCTATAATCTAAGATTTTTTGTAAGTTTTAGGTTTTTACAATGTGGAATTTTGTCTAATGGTCCCATGCAATTCCGCTTTGAGCAAGTTTTACTGTATTACTACCTTGTATTCACAAACATATCTAAAAAGACATTTCCTATTATCAAATTAAAAGTGATGAATTGGAATTAAATAAAACTGCAAAGTATTACATCACATCTGATAGTAATGTACTTGAACTTCTTAGAATATGTTTGTTGAATATTTAAAAATTACTATCCGTACATGCTATAACCTTAAGAAATATATTGCAATCAGTAATAAAATACAGTGGTATGTCTAAAATTACTCTATTCTATATTTTTGATAATTTTTTTTTACTTTTTTTAAAGGAATTAACATGATGAGGTATTGTTTATTCATGTACAATTTTATAACTCATCTCATATTTTTCTTCTTCTTAAACTAGTTTCAGAACAGAAGATACTAGTTCCAAAACTAGTTTAAGAAGTAGAAAAATATGAGGTGAGTGATAAAATTGTACATACATTTTTTTTTTATTTATGCACTGAGATTAAATAGTATTGTTTTTAATCTCTTGTTTCATTTGTAGCAGTATGTTTCTTAGGATCATTTAATGTTTAGTGATAGTTGTTCTGCAATATAGAAATGCATTTTAGTATTTTAGGTATAATATTTTTATTTTTCATGTTTTCTCCTTATCTCTGCACATTGCATATGATCACTAATTAGTTCTAACTAGATATTACAATATGTAAGGATTAAGATTTAACGTTTTGTTAAATATTAATTTCAATGTTAATTAATATTAACATTTTTTGTTATTAACTTTCATGCTATACCTCAGATTAACTTGCATAGTGTATCTTAATCAAATCTTAATCCTTTGCAATAATTTTAGCAGGGAATATTAGATGAAAAATAAACCAATGCTGTTAAAATAATTATTTTAAAGGAGGCAGTGAAATTAGGAGCACCTAATAAATATCATCTGAACATGTATTGTTACCGGTACCTGTAAAATACAATTAATAATTTCAATGAAGAATTGATTCAGAGTAAAATTGATCTTATATTATATTTTAGGTAACATATTAATTTGGTAATTTTATAGAGTAGGGCCTGATAATTAATTTATATGCACATTAACATACACTTCATAGTAAACACATAATTTATTATTTAAATTATGTTTTTGTTAATCTATCATTTAATTGAAAATATGCTGTAGTTAGCTTTTTAATTTAAAGTTGTATGTTTTAGTATAAATAAAATGGCAATTCCTTATGTTTAAATACAAGGAGTTACAAATTTTATATGAACAGTTTTAAATAGTAAACTATTTTTTAAAAAGTATAGGAGCCTATCCCTATATATTTATATTCTCAATACTCGGTATAACAAATTTCATGGTGTGACAAGCCTAGAAGGTCCTTAACCTACCAGCTGGCTGCCGGCCTCACATCCACATGTGTTAATCATAGAGGTAGACAATCATCCAGCCAGTTTAGGGGTGACATGTAATCAGCATGTTGTATCCCCAGCCGTTATAGCTGGTTTTCTCAACCTGGAGCTGCTACTTATTGTAGCTACCCAAATGCCTCACAGTGTTGGGTGGGCACCTGTCCCATACTGACTGAAATTCCATGAGAAGATTTCTTCCCTCGTGGAGACTCGAACCAGTGCAAGTCCCTTAGCTCTGCACCAAGGCATCTTACTTCAATCATTCAGCTATGGCGTGGGACCAATACTGGGTATACCAAATTATTTTTAGTTATAATGAAGATTGGAATAAATTACAATGCAATTATAAATAGCATACAATTTAACATACAATTGTATTTACCATATTTAGAGTAATATTTCAAATTATTTTTATATACTGATATAAAGACAAGCATTCTATACTAGTCAGAGATGAAAGAAAATTTAGTGATGATGATAATAAACCAAATTTAAAGTTAATTATACATAAATAAGGCTTAAATGTATTAATACTCTTATTGCAGGTAAATCCCAAGAGAGAAACTTTATTATAAAATTGAATATAATTAATTAAAACTGGGCTTGCTATTAACATTTTTTATAATATAAAGAAATAAATAATTTATAGCAAGAAACAGCATTATCTGTTTATTTTTCTATCTTATGTTCCCATGTGTGTTTTTTTATTCACTCTGTGTATTGAGCAAATTGTATCACATGCATTTTTACAATGTTCAAAATATGATAGAAATGTCATAGAAAATAATTAATATTCACAAAACACTTAATACACTTTTAATTAATATTAATATGAATCACTCTTCCACTTAATGCTTTTGGAAAATTACACAATTCACAAGTAAAAATATTTTTTTTAAAGAGAATTTTCATTATTTATTTTTTCAGTCCTGCAAAATAAATTGAGTATTATTTTATATTTCATTCAAAAAATAAAAATGAATGTATCTTTGCACATATTTTTTAAATATTCAATTCATTTGCTTAAGGATACCAATTTTTGTATTTTTTTGACAATCAAATACATTAATAAAATTATAAAATAAATTCAGTAATCATCTATTTTTAAATATTTTCAAAGATATTTTTAATTAATTTTTCTTAAAATTATTAAATATTCTTAAAATATAAATTATAATATATTACAAAAATTAACTATAGAACTTAACAGTGAAATCCAGTTATAGTAAACAATCAGTAAGTTAACTAGCAATGAAAGTTGAATTATTAATGCAAGATTAATTTTTTTTTTCTGTCGTTACTTAGAATTTCTTCATAGGTTAATATCCAGATTAAAATTTCAATATCTGAGATTTCAGCCACTATTTTCCCCAAGAGGTTAACATCAGAGATAAACTGAAATCAGTATACTGGTATTTAAAATTTATCTCTGCCTTTCACCTATGAATAAACTCTAATTAAATAGATGAACTTCACTAGAAATTAAAATGTATGTTTTGAAAGATGAATCTAATGATTTAAAAATATACTCGAGGTTATTTTAATTTTTCGTGGAGATTAAATGTGATTGTTGAATGCAGGCTTTCACGGCCGGTAATCATAATGTTGTGTGATTCCGGGTTCTGTGGCCGTGGTCCATAGTTGGTGTTGATACCAGACGTTTCGCCCTCAACTGCGGAGGGCATCTTCAGTGGCGAGTGCTTCTAGGCGTGTTTCCTGGTCGGAAGATCTACTTAGAGTACTTAGACTCTAAGTAGATCTTCCGACCAGGAAACACGCCTAGAAGCACTCGCCACTGAAGATGCCCTCCGCAGTTGAGGGCGAAACGTCTGGTATCAACACCAACTATGGACCACGGCCACAGAACCCGGAATCACACAACATTATTAAATGTGATTGCTTACTGAAAGTTTATTTGATATCATCTTTAATTGTTATTCATACTAATAAAATGTGTCATAGTAAGAATTTAGTTAAAATAAATGCAAATTAAATTAAGAAAGTGAATATATTTTAATGGTACAATTTGCTATATGCTAAGTGGTAGTTGTGTAATGTTTGTTATACCCTGTTACCTTCTAGGCGATATTTGCTAGTAGCATCCCTGAGATTATAGAGCTGGTAGGGACTAGATCCAAGTATGGTGGCGAGTACAAGCGTGAGCATGGAAAGAGGTACCTACACACAATACTGTGACAGCAAGTATAACAGCTGTCTACATTACACACACTATACTCATACAATTAGGAACATAATCCAGAATCTTGCTTCTTAAAACTATATCTTTTTAAAACTAAGAACAAAACTAAAACTTAGTTTGAGGCACGGTATCCAATGAAAGAGCAATATTGAGCTATGATTTACATCTATATGAAATGGGAGTAATTTGAGATTTTAAAATTATAACTTAAAATTTAAAGTAAAATTCTTTTTACCTCACTTCATATTCCATCTCCTTTTTAGACTGGTTTCAAAATCTTGGTAGTTTCATCGTCAGTAATTTTACGATCAATGTTCTGTTGTCCAGGAGCACTCCTGATCATAAAATGACTGATGATGAAATCACCAAGGTTTTGAAATTGCTCTAAATAGAAGACAGGATAATGTGAAGTGAGATAAAATAATTTTATTTTAAATTAAACCTCATAGTGATTGTTTCCAACAGTTCAATTTTTAAATTATGTTCATCGAAGGCTGTTTTTTTTTGTGGACTTAGGGAAAACAACTTAATTTTCTTATACATTTTTATTTATTTTAGTCTAAAATTTGAGAAATGGTATGATTCTTGTATCTGACTCAACAAACATTCAGCTATACCTGGCTTTAGCTTATTGAAAACCTGTTTTGTCCAAATGTTATCTCATAGCACATGTTTCTCTGTCATTAGAAACTTGAACATTTTATCTACAATAATTAACTTTGATTTCATTAATCCAAAAATTTTAATCAGATTAATAAGATATTGTGTTTTATATCTATTGAGAAAATAATAAAATTTTCCTCCTTCCACAGAATTCTGATAGAATTTTGAAATCTTTTCAAATACCATATCAAAATTCCATGGCAATTTTTTTCTTCATTCTATATTTTAATATTTACATTACTTAGGATCGTATTTGGCAATTTACAATTAAACATTCTGAGTACCGTACTCATTTATAATAATTAATAACACTATTAAATATTTTGTTAAATTAAAATGGCATTATACCTATAGAAGAAGAATTTATTGCTAATACTGAATTTTTGTTACATAAAGACTCTGAACATTAAATTTCGTAATAGATGTTACATAACTGAAATTCTATTTCGCTAATTTACAAATATTGCAAGATTCTGGTATATTACTAAATAAGAAATAATACATATAGGTGGAAATATTGGATTACTTTAAATTTTAACAGTACTTATACAAAATTCTTTGAAATCACTAGATCTCATTATCATAAAACAATAAAATTACAATAATGATGAAATTTTTAAGAAACTTTTCACTGGTTAGTAAATATTTTATCTTATAAATAATTTTAATCTTATAAAAATGCTTTATCTCCTCTTACTGGCATTATACTATGATATGTATCTCAGCATATCAATAATACTTTTTTTTTCTATTGTATTTTATGACATTTCTGGTTTTCTGCCTTGGCATTGGCAGAAGTGTAATCCATTTCTTAGGTGCACCTGAAAGGCGAAGTTACGTTACCATGAAGATATAATGGGTGATAAATGATAATGAAACACCAGGAGAATCCTTAACCTAAATTCCAGTCCATAAGCAATCACAGGAATAATTCCTTTGATGGAAAAAGTCCTATTATCTGACCAGGAATCGAACCTGGGACTTCATGAATTATAGTCAGAAACACTGACTGCTAGTCCATGAGGCTGGTCGTCAATAATACTTATTTTTTTAATTAATTATAGAAAGTAGGAGTATTATAAATTCATGAAAATATATATGTTATTGATATCTTTACTCACATTTTGAGTTTTGAGACTTTTGTATAGGTACCAAAATTATTTTAAAACATTACATACTGGTATCACAGATTTATTTGAGATTAATGTTTAAAAAATCTTCAAATTCTATTGATTATTATTATTATACAAGTTTCAATAAGTAATTTAGCTTTATTACCTTAAGGATTTTAAATAACATCATTAATTATAAATAATTAATCATTTTTTATAGGTTTTGACAATTGTTATAAGTTAGGTATATAAAAGTTGTCTAATGGAAAATATGCAAGGAATATTGAAATAAATATTATTACATGCTGTATTTATTTAGTGTGGTCAGTAAATGGTTTTCTCCTTCACTAATGAAACAAAACTTATTTCAAAACAGAAAAAAAATGTTCACATGTATATTAATTCTGCACTAAATTTATCACATGCACTCTTAATGCTGCACAAAAATGATTTTGCATACATCATGATGCTTCATTCACCAGTTCATAGAAGCTAACATTTTAATTTCTAAAAACATGCTTTTGTTTTGGCACTGATGATATAAATAAAATATGGGTCAGTTGATAAAATATCCTTGCTTCTGTATGGCCTTGACAATGTAAAATTAGTAGCCCATGATCTCCTTAACCTCTGCCTGTAATATGTATATTGACTAAAATTAATTTACTTAAATTTATCTTGTATGACTGAGTTTGTTATATTGTTCTCAAATTTTAACAATTGTCCATGGTATTTTTATTTGCAAGCCAACCTGTAATGGCTGAGAAACTATTTTTAATTTTTACTCACTTTTAACATTGGCAGTGAATTTTGCATTACCAAATATAGTTTTGAAACAGTAAAATCTCACTTAAATGAACTTTATTTAACTGAAATCAAGCTTAATCGAAATACTGAAAATAAAAAAAATAAACTTTCCATCTATATACAATGTACAAGTTTTTTCACTTTATAACAAGCCTAGGAATAAACATGTCAGCCATTTCTTCTACAAATGTGAAGGATCTTTCAAGAATTCATTAAATATGCTTTCCATAAGATATTCTGCATAAGATAAAACTGCTTAGTCTGTATCTATAATAATAAAGTTTAACATGACATTCTACAACAAACTTAATACTGTAAAACATACTCCTACCTTTCATACTCAAAAATAGTTACAATGTAAAAATGTTAGTTAAGTTCATTTATATTAGTGATATTCTATTGTGCTATTATTGGTCATAGTTACTATTATTTCATATAGTTGAAACATGCCTTGGTGATGACAAGGATATTGCTTCCACTTCAGGTTTCAAGTCAGAGTTCATGGATTTGCTAGATAAGGAAAAATAAATGATGTGTGTCAGCCGCGGTGGATTAGTTGTTATGCTCCTTACCTCTGGTCCCGAGAGTCGGAGGTTCAAACCCAGCCAGGGTCGATGGATTTTTTAGGATGAAAAAATCCAAGGAGCACGTCCTCTGGAATGGGCTTTAAACCATGGGTTACTAGTCTGAAGATTTTCAGGCTCATAAAAGATCCTTAAGCCTGAATAAACAGACCTCTAAGCACAATTTACCAACCTCATCATCCTAGTAATACTTTAGTTGCCTGCTAGATGTCACATTGGATCAGTATGTTGACCACATTACCGTTTATATCTATGGGCAAATAAGCATATCTGAATTAACTTGGTCTAACAGAGGTTCAGCTATGTCATTGGAGATGTAGTAGTCTTTCTTTAGGAGACGAGTGTTTTATGTCACAGATATGTGGCATATTAAAGAAATCAATCTTCCATTGCTTGCTATGTCTCCGGAAAAATTCCCCGATGGAGGAGCTCATCTCATGGCTTTATTTTAGCCTGTATAAACCCATTAAACAGAGAGTGACCTAAAAATTGCAAAATTCCTTCATAAATATTCAAATTCCAATATCAATGTATAGTTATTTGATATCCAGCACTGGTATTTTCCTTGTTTACTTAATTTAGAAAGAATTCTTTATGTTGAAAGTATTATGTTAAAAAATGTCCAATATTTCCACCAGTAATAATGTGATAAAATAATTTATGCTTCAATTTTAAAACAGCTAATTCTTTTCAATTCAACATATTATACATAACAATTCACAAGAATTGATTACATAATTTATTCTAGCTCACTTGTTTATTTTAAATGATTTCAGCACAATTAATTATGTTGTTGCATAATAGAAGGAATGAATTGGCTGTATTATATATTTTGTTGCTAGTTTTGTCTTAACATCATCAAAAGTTGCATTGGAATGGGTGTTTTTTATGTTAATATAATATGCTTTTTAATCACATAATTGTTAACTGCCCTTTCTCACAACATTTTTGTTTTTGTGGAGATTTTATTAATCTAACACATGCATTATTTCCCATACAAGTTCCTTTTAACAGTAACAGTTCATCAATAAAAGACTATGAAAAGTCTCACATTTAAATAACAAAGGAGATTTTCCAAAACATGAAAAATAGTTATATTCAAAAAAATAAATTTGTTTACTTTAGTTGTAATTAACATAAGATAGATTACTGTGTTTGCACTGTATTGATACTGCTTAGATGGATTCAATAATATTTCTCTATAAATTAAAATACCTGTTTTATACCAATTATATTATTAAAACTTTTATTTACTCATTGTAAAATCATTGTAGCTCATAAGTGTCTTCTTTTGGTACCTGATAAGATGGTGCAAAAGATGATTTATGGCATTTTGTTGGACCTGAAGGACCATTAGTTACCGGCTCACCTTTAGTTCCTAGGTTTGCAGGTTCAAACCTGTCTAGGATTGAAGAATTTTTTAGGGCATAAAAATTCTTAGGATTGGTTTCTTTTGAAGGAAAGTAAAGCCAAAGGTCTTGTGTCATAGATTTATGACATAAAAGAATCTCAAGTCTGAATGAAATAATAGGCCTTTGAGCAAAATTTGTTATCCCTTTCTTGACCATATTTTAATTAGAATTTAATACTTAAAGGAAGTGACGCTTTGAGGTTTATTTTAGTTATTATGAGTTAGATTATTTTTGACTCACCTCGTATTTGTAGTTTTATTGCAGATCATGGTTTCAACACTCTAAGGGTTGCATGTTTGGACGCATTAGACAGTAAAATGCCTTCTCTGCTGAGCAAGTTGTATGCTAATACGATTTTGCTTACTCAGAAATCTGTTCATGCGATAATAATTGGTTAAATTTGTAAGCTACCTGCGGAGGTACCTTACATGAGCAACTCAAATTAAAATCCCGAAGGGAACCGAACGGGAACCGATGGTAATCGATGTACTTTGCTGCTTTATCCAACATTTATCCAAGATGTCGGACCTTGAAGACTTCGATCATGTTTTCGGTATACACGGAGAAGAGGAATTTGATAGAGTCTACCAAAGAATTCAACTGGAAGAACAGGAGAATCGGCGTAATATTGCGTGTCGCAGACGTGTTTGTATACGGTATTATTTGCGGGATGCAAGCATAAATGCATTCCTCTATAGCAGACGAAAATAACGGAAGTGGTTTTATCGCTGAGAATTCTGGGTAATTCGTTGCCAATATTACGAAAACGTCGACTCTCGTGCATGACCTATGTGTATGACCGTTAAGTGGCCGTTAATTCGTTCTCAGCAATTGCTCACGGTGAATCAGCTCACTAGTGATTGGAAGTAATTTGAGTAGAGAGTAATGTTCTAACATACGACCCTTAGTGTCATTATCAATACTTTCTAACTGTTGAATCAGCAGTTGGTGTCTTGTAGGTTTATTTCTGCTCCCTCTGTTGGCTGGCTGATGAACTTCCAAATCAATTTTTTTTTTTTTCCCCCAGGAATTTCAAAATTCATTATTTTCTGTTTATTCTTGTGGATGTAAAATTTCTCCCAAATTGTGAGTTCTTTAGATTGTCTAGTTAGATAAATCTAAGGAACTCACAATTTGGGAGAAAATTTACATCCACAAGAATAAAGAGAAAATAATGAATTTTGAAATTCCTGGAGAAAATAAAAAAAATTGATTTGGAAGTTCATCAGTTCAGCCAACAGGGGAACAGGAATCAACCTACAAGATCTCCAAACACCGATTCAGCAGTTAGAAAGTATTAATATTGACACTTAGAGTGTTGAAACTATGGTCTGCAATAAAACTACAAATATGAGGTGAGTCAAAAAAATAATCTAACTCATAATAATTTTAATTACAATGTTACTGGCCTGAATGTTGTTAAAGTATCAAGTAATATTCAGTAATAGAGAGGTAGACAGGAATATTTTTATGTGAGAAATTAATACATTCAGCGAGGATATTGACATAACAATGAAACTATCAATTTTTCGTATTGAAACCTACTTTCAAATTTTGTTGATGATATCATTCAGTAAGAATCCCATGTACCCAAAATCAGCTGCATTTCCAATTTCAAGGTGCTGAAATCAAGACCAGAATATTTCATAGCATGGCTCCTTGGCAGTAGCACTGGACATCTGTTCATGCCATCTGTTTTATTTTACCTGCAGTGAGACTGCTGAAGCATAACATTTAAGGCCAGTATTCAAGAACCAAGCTTTCCACGAAGAGCAACTCTCAGCCCGTCTCTCCGTGGTTGATTATGAAGGTCATGCAGAACCTACTCTAACTGGCTCACTCTATTCAACATCATGTGCTAATAAGATATTTATTTTTAAAAAAAATTCTGGGAACACATTGAAAGATGAGAGCCTCATCTTACGGAAGACGGAGATGGCATGTCCTAGAGAGCTTGGTTCTTGAATACTGGCCTAAATTTCACTGCTCAATAAATTGAGGCCTCGGTTTTGGTTACAGTTAAAACTCACAACTAATTTGTTGTCCCTTGTCACAAAAAAGATCAAAGATGCTGCCATAAAAAAGTAAATATAGATTTTGATATGAGAACATTGATAATTTCTTTGTTAATGAATATTTTCAGACTTTAGGAGCACTACTTTTTTGTGTTGGATTATTAAATTAAATTATCTATTTCTCCCAATGATAGGTTAATATTGACTGTACAGAATATCTGTGCACATCCATAACTAAATAAAAATTAATACAGTATTACTAATATGTTTGAGAGAAATTCCTTGTTAATTTTCTTTTGTCGTCCAATGTTGCCACGTTTTCTTAAGACATTTCTGGCTTTCTCTCTTGGTATTGGCGGAATTCTAACTACATCTGAGGATTGGGGCACCTAGAAGGTGGAGTATGTTGGGTGACAAATGATAACAGAGCAACAGGAGAGTTCTTAAATTTAACCTAAATTTCAGATAATGGGTGACCACAAGAATAATTCTCTTTAAGAAAAAATTCCTGTGGTCTTATCAGGAATCAAACTCAGGTCTACATTAATTGTAGTCTGAGGTTGGTCAGGTGTCTTGTTAAATATTAAATACATCATTATAATAATGATAAAAACTCATTTTATAGTATAAAAGTGTTATTTGTATGTTGTATTATTGAAACAAGTGAACTATACACACTTATATTAATATCATCAGTGAATATTAAGACTTACAGTAACACAGTTTAAATTCAAATATTTTTTATGAAGTGCCATATATTTGTTATATTTAATCAAATTAATTTAACCATTTGGATTAATTAGATATTGAACAAAGTGACTTTATAGTAAACAGTGAACTTGAATTTGGGAGGTAATTGTTGGGTTCAAATCCTGCTGCTATCTGTGTGACTATTGTTTTTTGAGGTTTCCCATAGTTGCTAAAGGGGATGCTAGATTCATCCTACCTACCTCATATATTCCTGTTTCATTGGTGTTTAACAGCTTTGTGGAGCAGTTGCAACTCTTACTTTATAATAGGTGAAGGAATAAATAAAATAATATAATTAAAATTGTACTCAAGTTCTTTAGTACTGAGCTATTTTTATGCGTATAAATAATAATCCTTCAGTCTTTTTGTACAACAAATTATTTATTATATTCTCAAAACTTGATGTTTCTTCACGAATGAGAAATATTTTACTCCATTCGTTCAGTAAGTTGCCAATGTTAGGAGATGGTTTGTATGTGATGATGACTCATATCACAGAAGTCCTTGTCTATATCCTTGTGTTGTAGATATGTTTCTCCTCCCACATTGGGGAATTCCCAATTTCCACAAAGCTGTGGTCATTCTGGGAAAATAAAGTATTTAATCTTAGTTTTAGTATTTAAATCATATAAATATTTAAAGTAAATTAAAACTATACAGATAATGAACTTAAAATTATTTAACGTTGTTATTGAATTCTTTAACTTATCATTATTTTTTATATAATTAAGTACCAATAATAAGCCTATTTATTTTAGCCTTAAAACATTAATTAAACTTTACATCAATAAAATTTATGATTAGTAAATGAATGGAAAGGAAGAACAGTGTTTCCTAAATATAATTTTTCAATATTGGTTAGTACCATATAATTATTTCAATTTAGCAATTAAAGCAGTGGTTTTATTTAATAGATATCTAGAAAATTTGAGTCATATATAATACAATAATAATAATCAATAATATTTAAAGGAAGTGACATTATGAGGTTTATTTATAATTAATAATTGAGTTAGAATTAACACCTCACCTCATAATTGTAGATTTTTCGAGGACAGGTTACAATGCTTCTGCATATTATGTTTAGAGCTGAAGATAATACACAGAAGTATTGAAACATGTCCTCGAGAAATCTACAATTATGAGATGAGGTGTTAAAATTCTAACTCAATTATTAGTTTAAATAATAATTGCTTAATAAAGTAGATAATAACTTAGAAACTATGTGTTTTCTAATATTTTACATGTTATTCTATTTCTTAAACTAGCAAAGAAATGGGCAGTCTTCCAGCTGTCTTACATTAAATGAAACAAGCACAGTGCATTTTAATGGTTTGCAAATTGAATGATTGACAATATTTATTAACATAGACTGGTACATTTATTTTATTTTTATTTTGATACTAGAAATTAAAGTTTAAATCACAATATTGTGACAAAATCAGTACACTCTGTAAATCGGTGATTCTTCATTGTGTTTACATTATATAAACAGATTTAAGACATGAATGAGTCGATTTTTATTGTACCTCATACTTCATGTTTTTCTAACATGGGAACTGAAGTTTTCAAGAGACATCCCTCTCACCCTCAGCTGACATCATGACTAACAGATTTTTGTTTGAATCTTCATCTACTAAGTTGCCATCTGGTGTTGATTTGATGAACCTTGAGACCAGATTCTGCTCGCTGGGAATTTCAAAATTCATGGATCTAAATTTGTTCTTCTGAATATAGATATATCTTTTGCCAAACTGTCAATTCCAAAGATATGTATTGATTGGGAAAAGATATATGTTCAGAAGAACAAATTTAGATCCATGAATTTTGAAATTCTGGCGAGGGGACCTGACCGCAAGATTCATCAAATCAACACCAGATCATAACTTAGTAGATGAAGATTCAAATAAAAATCCAGTAGTATCGGCTGAGAATGAGAGGAAAGCTTCTTGAAAACTTCTGTTCCTGTGTTTGAAAAACATGAAGTATGAGATAAGATAAGAATTGGCTCATTCATTAATTGAAGAACCTCATAATGTTATTTTCCATAATTAACTTATGAAGATTTAAGACATTTAAATATTTGGTGAAAAAATAAGAAACAAGTGTTATTTTCCAAGATAAAATTTTAAATATACACATTTCTTGAAAATAGTTATTTATTATACTTAAAACACAACCTTATTAAAACTTATACATTAGACCTAAAGTTAATTTTATGCTTGACATTCAAACAATATATATATAATTCATGATAGATGTTGCAATATTTGATTTTTTAAAATTTATGTCAAAAATTGTAATGTTTATATGCAAATTATAGTAAAGTTTTGACTGTGACATTAGTATAATTTTTTCTTAAGTCAGTCTGACTCTCACAGTCACAATTTTGTTCTTCTACTCCTCATCAATGAACAAACTTGCTCTTCAGTTTATTTTCCTCAACTATGTTCAAAATTTTAAATTTAAATTTCATTCTTATATGTAGGTAATATGTTTCCGTATGAAGGATGTTACCTTAAGAGCTTATTTACCTTAAAGGAAATGCACTTGCTTGTTCATGTTAATTAATCCATTTGCTTTGGTGTATTCCTAAATGTAATATTCTCTGAATTACAGTTTGACATTTTTGTTGTCTCTATTATTTATATTTACAGATGTGTGTATGTGAATTTGTATGAGCAAGTTTTTTTCTTTATACATGTTTTAAAAACCATTAAGATCAATATAACTCGGTTAAATACTGAAATGCATCATTGATAAATAATAAACAGATGAAGCATCATTGTATCTAAATTTACATTGGCTATTTTGCAAATCAAATAAAAATAAGTGAATGATAAAAAAATGTTTTTTTTTTTTGCTTATTTATAGTTTAAAATGTGGAAATTGAATTTGTTTTAATGTGATCCCTTACATATTACTTATTGTTGAAATAATTATATTTATATTTGTTTTTTTTTTATTACATACAACTTTCCTCATTAGAGGATTGCCTCAAGGACAAAGTGATACAGACAATTAATTGTTGGAATTGATGAAATGAATTTTTTAAATACATTTTAAAAAATTCAAATTATAGGCCTAATTGAAGTATACACACTACAATGTAGAAATTTTGTAAATATGTTTTCTTAAAATTGAAATTGATCCTCTAATGGCAGCGATGGCAATTTTAGAAAGATACACCCTGTCCAAATCTAAGGAATTCCAAAATTTGGCTAAGAATCCTGGTATAATACCTCTTGCCCCGATCATCAATCCTGTGACAGTTATACTATCTAGTTGGTATTTATCTTTGTAATAGTCAACTGTTGACAAAACTAATGTTCATAGGCATAATAAAATTGCTAATACCAACATTATTTTAATGATATTAATATATTTCAAAATATTTTATGTATTAGTTAATTCTTTAATTTAATATAAAATATGTACTATTATGTAAAGTATAAAGAACAAACTTAATTTTTTTTTTAAATATGATAGGAAGTGACATTATGAGGTTTTATTTAATAAATAAGTTTGGTCTGTATTATTCTTACCTAATATGGTTGTTTCTATTAGACATATGTTTCAAGACATCTTTGCCCCATCTTCAATTAGTACAGACTGATTTTTCGCAAGTTGTCGGCCCTTGATCTCGACTGCTGCACCTCTTTCTGTGGTCAGAAGTTGCTAATTAGAAATTTTGAAATTCCTGGGGAGAGGAACCTAATTAGCAAGTTCTTTGTACCATAGAATGAGGGAGCAGGAGTCGAGATCCAGCCGACAACTTGGGAAAATCAGTCTGTGCCAACTGAAGATGGGGCAAAGATGCCTTGAAACATATGTTTAATAGAAACAACCATATGAGGTAAGAATAATACTGACCAAACTTATTTATTGACAAAAACTGTCGGTCAATCTAAGTATTATAATTTTTAAAATCAGTTAGTATTCAAATATGCAAAGAAGTTGATAAAAAATATATTTTCCTTCTAGTTATTTTTTATTGTATTTTCCAGATAATTTAATCCTACAATACATAATATATCTAATCTATACATTTTATAAGTGTAAATACAGGGAAAATACAATGATTTGAGGGAAGTATATTATATAGGGGATGTTTGGAAAACATTAGCTCAGGATAGGGATGTATGGAGAGTATATGTCAACATGACCATGAACTATGATCAGATAGTGCCAGTGAGTTAGTTTGTTCATTAGTTTAAATACAGGGAAATAGTGTCTGCTGTGCTGGCTCAGGTGGTAGCATGCCTGCTTCCTGACTAGCAGGCCCAGATTCAATACCCAGTGAGGTTGAACATTTTAATTGTTAAATTAACCTAATTAAATTAATTTAATTCCAAAATTTTCAATCTCAGTGCCAGGAGAGGTGGTGGTGTACATTTTATAATCACTAGATTGTACGCTGAATTCCTGCATTAAATTGCAAACCTCTCCTCAATACATATGTTAAAAAGACATGTGGTACTGTTGATAGCGATTCATCCGTCGGATGGGGATGTTAACCCTGACAGCCCCTTGGAGCTTTTCAGTATGAGTGAACTATGTGCCAGCACCAGGTTTAACCTTTTTCCCTTCTCTTCATTATGATGCATCATAAAATACATTTACATTGCACAAATATAAACATACACCCATCCTACACTTCTGTCTGTAACACAATTATACGTCATCTACTTAAAGTGGTCTGCCAAAGTGGTGCATAAATTGATAATAGATCACATTAATGCCATCTATCTGCCCAGTGCAGAACCCAGAAGCACGTAACATGTGGTGGGTGGCATTAGAACACACATACACAGAAATTAGTAGCCAAACTATATTTATGAATGAGTTAGAGAAAGTGTTTTTATGTCTCACCTCACAAAGTTGCATGTTTTCATGATACCAGTTTCAAAAGTATAATTTTACTTCCATCTTCAGTCAAACTCCAACTCAATTCTCCAACTCATTCATAAATGTAAATACCTCATAGTGCTACCTCCCACTTATATTTTGGTTAAAAGCCAAACTATAGCTTACAATATAAAAAATAAATGGCCTTTAACAGTTTTAACATTGCAGGCAATGAGGGTCATATGAAAAATATTGGTATGATGCAGTAATTTATTTTTAAAAGCATCTTCTTTGGGGGCAGGACTGTTGTAACCCACATACTTGTCCTGAATTAATATTAAAATTATTTTTTTTACAATAATTTTAAGTAATATCTTAGATAAATTTTTAGTATTTTATGATATTACTGAATGTAGTATAGTTATTTTATCTTCTTCATATATTTTTTCTTACTTTTTATATCAAATATTTATTTTTTATATCTTCTTATAAAATATTTCTCTCTCTATATTTCAAAACATTAAAATCTCATAAGTGTCCAGTGAAGTTTTGTCATGTAAAATTTTAATGTTTTATTAAGAATGACAAAACTTTACTTAGGACTCAGCATTCCTAAGAATTTCTGTCTTTCTTCAAATCTAATCAACTATTGGTATTTTGGCTTTGGATAACTGCTTGATTACGGTCAAGGTTATAATTATCTTTATATAAAAAATTGTTTTAATTTAGAAGCAATAGATTCCACATAAAATACCTAACTCATTGATGCATTTACGGTGTAGAACTATTCTAGAGGAAAATAAGGATATAATATCATAATCATCCGTGTACATGTATAAAGGTAAAATGCTCATTGACTGTGTAACTTGTAAATGTTATTCTGATTAATTGCAATCTAAGTTATTGATCTTTGATTGTCATTATGTATTGAAAATTAACAAAGGAAAAATGAATTTCAACACAAATAAAATCTTATTGATATAGCAAATCAGCAATTTACATATATAAACATATTTGTTAAAATATTTATTCAAAGTAATTTTGGTGATTTCTTATAAAATAGTTATAACCTATATGAACTACGAGTAAGTTTGAAGACTCTTTCCTTTGAAATGATGGTCTTAACATTGTTCTTATAAGCACTTCTATAAGGAGAGCAATTATTTTGGAGGTATTCGAGAGATAGGAAAATCTATCTGGTGCCAGAAGTGGATTATATCACAAATTGTATTTATTTGTAATGATATACACTGGTACTAGTTTTTTTTATGTACACTACACATCATGACAATTCAAAGATGAACTTTTTAAATGTTTAATTAGCTGTATTAACATTAATATTGCATTTAGTGCTAAAAATATTTAAATATGTTTAGTAGATTAGTTTATATGTGATTGGTACTAATTTACTGATAGTACTGCAATACCAAAGACAGTCAATTAATAAGGCAATTATTTTTTATTCTTATACTGCAAAAGATTGAATTGAAATATTTTGTAATAATTTAAATAAATTTAAATAGTATACTGTATTATGAAATGAGTTTACATTTAATAATGTAACATCATAATAGTTTTGTATGTTATTTTTTTGTGCAACAGGATTATAAAATGAACATAAAAATTAAGTTAATATGCCATATTTCTAAGAAATTATTGTGAGGCAAATTTTAAAAATATATTGATGGTATTTATGGGATTATTATAGTTCACTTTCATTCAATTTAGACATTGTTGTAAGTGAAAATGGATTTACCGAAAGGCTAAATTATGACTAAACAAAAAAAAATATATATATATATATATAATTGTTAATATGGTAGTTTTATGCAACTAATTAGAACATTATTAACAATTTTAACCAAAAGCTTCTGGAATACAGAGAAAACGAAGACCCCCATAGGAATTATTATAAATTTATTTTCATACATATTATTCTTGTTCTTGTTTTTTTATTCTTCCCCTAAATTAATATTATTTAATTAATTAAATAAAAATATTTTTTTTATTTAATTAATGAATATGGATTTTCATCAAGTAAACACCAACTTGATTGATTATTTAATAAAATTAAAATTAAGAAATGACAATAACTGAATTTTTAGGCTGACTTATGACTTTTATTACCATTTGTGAAAAATCTAATTTGGAATCACAATTATATGTATATTATTGCAATTGTTTTTTGAAAGAGTCATTACATTTTCTGTTACACAATTTTTAAACTAGATAACATAATTGCAAAATTGATAGGAAGTAGCACTATGAGGAATTTTATCATTTTTTTTTACATAACATAAATTTCTTTTTTAGATATTTGCTGCTTTGTATTTAAATTTTAATGTACAATTATATTGAGCTCAACATTTGTTTGCAATAATTTCCCAATCCTATTAGGAATGATCTGCAGAATTACTCACAGTTAATTTCTGTATGTCAGACAAGTGTTAGATTTACATAGTAATTTTTGGCCTGTTATTTTACTGTCTTTGCCTACTAATAATATAAAATTTAAGCAAGTAGTAAACTTAAAAATAATTTGTTTGATGAATACTATGAGCAGTTCCAGTATAATATTAATAATACTAACAATACTATTTTTACATTTCGGCAAAAGTAATTTTGTTTTACCTATGTATAATTATTTTCTCTGAAAATCTGAAAATTGAATATTGGGGAATTGTTTTATTAGTAAAATTAGGAAATTAGTATATAATATTTTGTAGTAGATACTGGATTCTCATAGTGTATGTCTTTAGTATATTAGAAAAATAATTTTGTATATAAGTGAGTTTTCAGTTGGCCTTGTTTTTGCTCTGGCACAATCTGGACATAATACTTCAAATTCATAAAAAAATAATTAAGCTTTCGTTGAATATAAGGGTAATTTGTGTATTTTTGTTCAGTAAAATTGATTTTAGAACATATTATTTTAAATTCCAAATAATTACCGTAATCATTCAATAAAATGTCTAATTTTTTTTAATGCTTTCAGTCATACAGATGTGATGCATATTTTGGTAATTCAAAGGTTTTTTGCTGTTATCAGGCTACTTTATACTTCTCATATATTCAAATCTTCAAATTCTGATCTTTAAGTATTCTTTAGGTCTTCGTCTTTTAGTTGCCTTTTGTCTGTAAAAAAAAATCAGTAGGCCTATATATTAGGCTTATAAGAATAATATTCAGATAAGTAATGTTGAGTGATTCTGGGTTTTGTGGTCGTGTTCCATTACCGGTGTTCCTACCAGATGTTTCTCCCTCAGCTGCGGAGGGCATCTTCGTGGCTAGTACTTCTAGGTGTTGTTTCCTGGACACATTCGAGCCTCCGACCAGGAAACAACACCGAGAAGTACTTGCCACTGAATATGCCCTCCGCAGCTGAGGGAGAAATGTCTGGTAGAAACATCAGTAATGGACCACGGCCACAAAGCCTGAAATCACTCAACATTATGATTACTGGCCATGAAAGCCTGCATTCAACTATTCAGATAAGATCTTTAGACCTATCACTCAATGTCCTTTTCTCTTAATGTGTTGCTAGTAAGAATATGAATAGTGAATTTTTTTGGTTTGATTTCTTCTGTCACTCTTTTTAGAGTTTGGTAATTCTAATATTCCTTTATTAGAATTTTTTTTGTCAGGTGCCACAAGGTTGTCTTATGACATTTCTGACATTCTTTCCTGGCATTGGCAGAATTGTAACCCACTTCTGAGGTTGGAGCATCTGAAAGGCATAATTACATTATCCTAAAGATAATATGGGTGATAATAACTATCAGAAGTGTTCTTAAACTTAAACTTAATCTAAATTCCAGACCAAGGGTAAAAGTCTCTATAAGGAAAAATTCCTGTATTCTGAGCAGGAATTGAACTGAACTGTAGCCAGAAGCTCTGGCCACTGATGCTGGTATTTTCATGATATTAACCTATTGAAATGTTATTTTTAGAGGAAATATCTTGGGTGCAATCTGATTTCAGAAATCTCACTGACTTTGGCTGATCTGAATCTGAAACTTTGAGTTTAATGATGAGGAGTACAATTGAAAATTTTTATACATTATAATTTTCCATTTTGTTATTGTTTGTATTGTCAGTCATTTTATATTTTACTTTTATTCATATTTGATTTCTTCTTCTTCATACTCATAATTTGTAGGATTTTCATCCCGTTTATTTCCAAAATCACTCCTTGGAGGAAGACATATTGGATGTGCACTTTGATCTGGGGCTTGATCCTTGGGACTGCAAGCAATGTATAAGATACACCTTAAAGTGGGTTGCTAGCTCGTTTTCATGGCGGGTTTATTATTCGGGGTTTCTTCCCTAGGCCGATTGCCTTTTCCCAGCTCCAGAGCTCAGCTTGCCCCGTTTTATTTCGGAGCTGTTTCTCCTAGATGGGTTGTCTTGCAGGACTAACGGACCCCATCCACCCGTTTGTCAATCTACAAGGCAGTAGATGTATAGTTACCTCTTCTGCTAGGTACACTGCACCAAAGGTCTTCTTCTCAGCTGTATCTGCCATTGAGGTCTTCACCATAACCCTGTCAAGGGGCCCTCACTAGATACATCAGCTGGGCAAGCTGAACCAAAGTTTCTTTTTACAAGGTGTTACTCCTCCACTTCATCCTTTTCAACCTGGCTTGGAACAGGCTATGATTTATTTTTGTTAATTATTGTCTGTATTTTTTTTTTCTGCTGTAGATGTTACACTCATTAGTATATTCACTTGTCTAAACATTTGTTTCCACAACATTTCAGTCCAGTAAGCATATATTGTAGTTATTAAAAAAATTAAAGTTTATGCCAGATTGTTCAATAAGTAATGCACTTTTTTTTTTCTTACTAAAGGTTTCTTTTATTACAACTCCGTATATACTATATTATTCTCCAAATAATCAGCTGCAGGTACCATTATTCAACATGGTCTCCATTTGGATCTATGGCCTTAACTCATCTAGATGTCAGATCGTGTATGCCAGTTCGGTAACATGCAGTGGTCTTGTTCTCAGCCACATCCTGATTTCTCTTATGACTTGCTTATCATTGTCATATCATTTCCTTCGAGTAGCATCCTTCAGGACCCCAAACAAAAGAAAGCCCAGGATGTAGTGGAGGTGGGAATGGTAGTCCACCCTAACTTCATAATCTCTCGACAGATGTATAGGTTAGTGTGTGGCCTCACATTATCGTGTTGAAAGAAAATTTAGTTAACATTTTTATGGGGATGAACATACCTAAATCATCTTTTAAACTTCTTCAGTGTCTTGACGTAAACCTCTGAGTTTGTTTCACTAGGTGGCAATGTGTCAATCAGAATAACTCCTTAAGAATCCCAGAAGAATGTGACTGTAATCTTATCAGCTGATGGTCGTGATTTCCTAGAAGAATTTTTGTGAAACCACTCCATGGATTGTCATTTGATCTCAGGTTTTTAAATAGTGAATCCATGTCTCATCTCCTGTGATAATCTTGGATAAGAAATCTATGTCAGCTTCATGATGTCCAAGCAACTCTGCACAAATTTTCCT
The DNA here is from genome assembly GCA_030220185.1 of Diploptera punctata. Taxonomy (NCBI): domain Eukaryota; kingdom Metazoa; phylum Arthropoda; class Insecta; order Blattodea; family Blaberidae; genus Diploptera; species Diploptera punctata. The sequence goes on along the minus strand of JASPKZ010010285.1, from coordinate 456,913 downwards.
TCTTTGTTTCTTATCGTCATCAGTTAGACACTTAGAAACCCACTTGGCAGAAATCTTTGATTAGCCTTACCGGTGGATAATTGTGTTGGCACTACCCACAGAGATGTCTAGTTGAACAGCAAATTGCTTGGTTGCTACTTGCTTGTCATCCCGAATAAGCCTTTCGGCATGTTGAACTGTCTCCAGTATCAACAGAATCGCATAGCCTTCTCAAGCACAGGAGATCTCTTAGTCTTGCTTTACTTCGTTCTCCAGCTAACCCAACAACTGATGGTATTTCTATTCACTGTTTGATCCCCATAGAGATTTTGTTAGCATCTTTGAATGTTTGAAATGGTCTCTTGTTCCACAGAAAGAAATTCAAACATAGCTCTCTGCTTTGTACACGTTTCACAAGCAGCTGCCACTTTAATACTAAAGTACATCACATCCATCTGTCGGAAAACTATGAAAGTTCATGACGTTACAAAGGAAGGATTGAAGATTTGTTTTTTAAAGTTTCATTCATTTCCAATGAAAAGCAGTTGAGAATTAAATTTATGTGCATTATTTATTGAATATCCCATGTATTATTTTAAATCTTTTAATCAAATAAAGGAACTTAATTAAAAAAAAAAGTATCATTACCATATCTTGTTGAATGACATTCAGTCCTGGGATGTTTATGAAGTTCTATTTCATGCTTTTGAATTGATTTAACTTTTGATTTTTCAGTATTTAAAAGCTATGTTAAAATAAATAATTCTGCAAGTTCTTAATGACTACCTGGAAATCTTACATAATCATTTGTAAAATTTTAATTGCAGTAATGCATTTTGTTCTCTATAAATACAAGCTACCCATACAACAGTTATTAACTGCTCAGTGAAATAAATTTCTATGGCTAATAAATATGATTTTATTTAATAAATATTTAATTTTTTCACTGTTAGCTAGTTCTTTTGAACTTAAAAATAAGCTGATTATTTTATCCAATTATCTCTCTTATCCATAATTGGTCTATAATTTTCATGTGTACATTTTTTTTTCAATTAGGTATTATATAATACAAATTAGAAAACTTCACTATAAATCATGGTAGACAAGAAGTCATATCTTGCAATTTTACAATGCAGTTTTTATTTCTTTGAATACCTTATGGAGGTGTCAGCCGCAGTGGACTGTGGTTATGTTCCTTAGCTCTCGTCACAAGGGTTGCAGATTTGGCTGGATTCGATGGACTTTTTTGGGATGCAAAAATCCAAGGAGCAAATCCTCTGGGAGGAACTTTAAGCCATAGGTCCCGAGTCTGAAAATTTTCAGGCTCGTAATAGAACCTTAAGTCTGAACAAAGAGGCCGCTAGGCATAATTTACCAACCTCATCAACTAGTAATACCTTACTTGCCTATTAGACATCTCATTGGGTCGAATGTTGACAGCAAACCATTCATAATCTCTAGGCAAATAAGCATAAATAAATTAACTTTGTCTAGAAAACTCAGAAGGAGAGACTAAGGTCCAACATTTGGCTGTTATGCCATTGTAGATGTAGACCTTATGGAGAGATTATTTTTCTCTAAAACATCTAACATAACAAGATTATAAATCAATTTTTAGTATTAACAAAAAGCAAAGATGTAACAAATCTCTATAGAAATTTTGACTTATGAGCACCCAGCTCATGGGAAACTGCAGTATTAGTACCAACTTTCAGCATTTCTATGTGGATTAATTATATTGCTATATCTAGTGGTAGAACCGCTTAATTGGCAACTTTATTTGCTATTCATTGTTAAACAACTATAACTTTTTGATGTTATGTTTAATTAACATTTTCCAGTCCTGGACAGAATTTTATTTTAGAAAGAAAAATAAATGCTTGAACCCCGGATCTTTGGCTGTATGCACCAGCAAAATAACCATTACACCGTTCGAGCTACAATATGAACGTCAACATTTCTTTCCTCTTATACAATTCCTTCGGACGATAGAGAATTGTATAAGAGGAAAGAATTGTTGATGTTCGTATCATAGCTCGAATGGTGTAATGGTTATCATGCATATAGCCAGAGATTTGGGTTCAAGCATTAATTTATTTTCCTGAAATAAAACTATAACTTTGTTTGCTATTTGTTGTTATATCACTAGTTAATGTGATAATTATATGACATGTCGATAAAAAAATATTATATGCATGCTTTTACTAATCTATGATTAATAAATAAATTGGGTCTGCTTCATCTTACTTCATATTTCATTGTTTATTTTAAGAAATGTTTCAAAGCATCTTTGCTCCTTCTTCAGTTAGTACAGACTGTCTGTTGAAACATGTCTTACAAGAAGCAATGAAATATGAAGTATAAAGAAGCAGACCCAACTTATTTATTAAGCACAGCCTCATAATATACTTCCTATTATATTTTCATAATAATATATAATTGTTAAATATGTGGATAGAAAATGGAGGGAGAATGATGAGAGTTGGTCAGTAATCATCAGTGGTTTTATAGCAAATGTGAGCTGGATGATACTTTACTGGGATGCTCTCTAGATGTTTATAGGCAACTAGTTATTCCAAATATTTAAAAGTTAGCTTTAAAGACTTGTTTCATATATCTCATATCCACACTTCAGACCATTTAATATTTCCTGAAGTATCATTGGTGATGGTACATTCTAGACTGTACCCAATACATTAGTAACTGTAATTTTTTTTATTAATTCTACTCTTTGATTGTGGATCCTAAGAATGAAAGGTACATTGGGTTGCCATTGGAAACACACACATATACACATACATGCATATATATATATATATATATATATGTTATGGACAATGAAGTAAAGTAGGACACTAATGTCAATATCCCATTATTCCTACATATGTGAAGACAATAACATCAATGCCTAGGCATTTATGTAAGTGGGCAAATGGCTTGGGGAATTCTTGTAAACTCATGTAAAATTGAAAGTTATTAACACATTGACCAGAAAATGATATTAATGGCCAATTGCTATTGGACGGTGTTTTTAAGTAAAGAAAAATCTAAATATTATGTCAAAACATAGTATTTATTTAAAAAAACTTGTTTAAAAGTTATTTCGACACTTCCATTTTTGGGTATATAGGATATTATAATTATTTATTTGTTTTTTTAACACAAACTTCTATGTCATTACCTTTTATTTGTTTTCACAGCATAAACTTCCATAACACTTCAAATTACATGTGCACGACTTTTATACTTATTGCTTTACATTACTTTTGCAATGATATCTACGATAACCTGTGATCCTGATGTATTGCTAGCCGAAGCCACATTTTCAACATTAATCAAGCAGACTCTGAAAATTACGAAATTGCTCGGACAATGTTGTTTTAAACATCTTCACGCAGGTAGCTTGGACATTGTTGTTAGCTGCCTTCAATTAACATTATTTCCCATCCAAAGTGAACAATGTCATTAATTAATGAATGAGTCAGTTCTTATTTTACCTCAAAATTTCATGTTTTTCTAAAATGGAACTGCAGTTTTTCAAGAGGTGTCCCTCTCATCCTCAGCCAAACCCATGACTACCAGATTTTTGTTTGAATCTTCATGTACAAAGTTGCAATGTGGTGTTGATTTGATGAACCTTGAGATCAGATCCTGTTCACCAGGAATTTCAAAATTCATGAATCTAAATTTCTTTTAAATATATCTTTTCCCAAACTGTCAATTCCAAAGGTTTTTCCAAATGTTTTAAAAGTTTAGCATCTTACCCAGACTAAATATATGTATCAGTTCTAGTGTAATATTGAATTTCTTGAATTTTTTTTTTATTTTGTTGTGTATTTCAGGATGATAGATAATTTTTCATGAATTGTTTTCCTTTCCATTATCAAATTGCAGGGTGGTGTATTCTTTTAATCTTTTTTGTTGTCTGAATTTCTTTAATTCATTTATTAATTGAAGAACCTCGTAATATTTCTCATAATTAACTTATGAATGTCATTAATGACCAACCTTTTACAAACGTTTCCTGCATTTACTTCATTGTCTATAACACACAAACATATATATACACACATTTGGTTTTGCTCGAAAGTTGTCATATTTAAAATCCTAGACTCAATCCAGTGAATATTAAATAAATAGAGAAATAAAATAATGAATGAAGATGAGATCATGGATAGTCAACATTTTCTTCAGTGTCCAGTGTTAAAATCACAATATACAGTATGCTAACAACTTAATATATCTGTATTGGGAAGTCAAGAGAGAAGATGAAATAAATCAATCTCTGCCATAAGTTAAATAAATAAATAATAGTGCCCTCAATAAAAATAAGATAATATAGTTTTTTTTCAGAAACTATAGGGGGGGGAAAATTTACATTTAAAATTGATGTCAAAATACTTCATTGTTCAAGTATCATATATTTTAAACTAATGTTCAAGTATCATATATTTTAAATGGACTTAATTGTTGTGGAAAAATCTTCTTCTGAATTTTGCCTCATAACACATTTTTTTATCCATTTAATCAATTTTAAATCTGTTAGTTTACCAGATATTTAAATCAAGAAACTTTACAAATTTAAATTCTTATGGCTATTTATATTCTTCATACTGTGGACTTTTGTTGTGATAAATCAGTCTTTCAGCAGTTGTTCTTGATTTTTATCCATTGTGTCTTCTAATGAGTTTTCACTGCTTCAGTTGTTGTTAAGTCAGTGATGATAGTCTGTTATATAAATTTGTATTAAGCATATAATTACCAACATTCTTTGATGTTTGCTTTCTGATTAGGAGATTAACTTATATTGTGAAAAATATTTATATATTAAATTGGTACACTACATTTTTTACATAGATAATTAATTCAGATGATATTTCAAATTCCCATGATATAATTTATCTATTATTATCTTTTACAAAGGCGGCTCCGTGGCACAAGCGGTTAGATGCTCGCCTCTCACTGCTGGGGTCCCGAGACTGAACTTGGTAACTCCATGTGGGTTCTCTGGTAGACAAAACAGAACTTGGGCATGTTTTCTCGGGGTTTTCTCCCATTTTCCCCTGCCACAATTTCATTCCACCATTTCTTCATACTCATCTTATCCATTTCATTCATCTGCCCCTGTGATGGTGCATCAGGCGTGGTCGGCCGGCACCCTTGTCATTCACAGACCTCTATATAGGGGGCTTCATCTCATCCCTCGACCCGACCCCGAGTTGGACATGAGTTGAAGATATTTATTTTTTTTATATTTATCTTTTACAAAAAATTGTAAAATTGTTAATGTAGTTTCATCTAGCTTCTTCTTTTCTAAGGAATTAAATTTCTCTGGTAAGCTCATTACATTTGGAGATAGTTAAAACACCACATGTATGATAAAAATTCCAGTTTTTGAAATATACAAAATGAAATAAAAATTGAAGTCCAGATGTGCTGGAAGTGAGAATGAGGCTGATGTTTGATATTGGTTTTGTAGTGATTCGGTCATGGTGTGCAAGCTAAGCTAAGAGTCTGGTTGGTGGTTTGCTGGTTCTTGTACCCTATATAGGCGGTGTTTGCCAGCTGGATCCCTGAGATTACCGAGCTCGCAGGAAACCGGTGCAAATATGGTGGGCAATACAAGCGGGAACGTGGACGGAGGTACACGAATGGTCGATGATGATGCTGCTCGCTCTGACTTGGTCAATCTGACCTCTTTCTCTTTCTCTCTTTTCTCACGTAACTCTAGCATTGTTATTACTATTGTTATATTTTGCAGCTGATGCAAGTCTTCCCAGTCTTTTCAGTATATATTTTTTTTATTAACAATTTAGTTTCCATTCTCTAGTTGGCAAGAAAGACGCATATAGGATCCTAGGCCATGTTGTACAGAAATGAAAAGAAAATCTTTTTATGAATCAAGGTTTATTGTCATGTGTCATGATTTCTCTCCATTTTGCATTTTATGAAGTTCTGTATGGTTTTTAAAAATCTGAGCTTGATCCGCGTGTTATGCATTGCTTGAGCAAAAGTCATTTCTGAAACATGGAAGAAGATTCTAATGCATCAAACTATGCAACTAGAGTTCCAAATGTAGATTCTTTTGTGGGTTTATGACATCATTGGTGCTACTCTGCTAAAATTGGGTAGCTCTGGCTGGCCAAGTAGTAAGGTAGGTTAGGTTGGGTTTTGTTGGAGTTGTTGCATTGTTGATTTGGGCCAGTACAGGAAACCAAGGGTATCATAAACCTAATTAAAAAAAACCACTTACAAAAGCAACTAATTGTTTATGTAGAGAAAGTTGTTTGAAAAGTGGTTATGTTTAGGTTAGGTTTTTAATTGATTGTTGGGTACAAGTATGTATGAGAATGTCCATCTACCACTGTAGCCAATGCCATTAGATTTCTTGGTGGCATGCCTTCATTGATTGATATAACCAGAATGTCTTAATTAGGCTTTTCTATAATACTTTTCTAATTAACAGAAGCTCTGCTCGGATATGCTAATTCTAGAGTAGAGTTTTATATTATATATAATTATATTGATGCTAGTTAAATCCACTGGCTGACTTGATATGAGAACCTGTACCTATACCTTTGTAGTAGAAATGCACTTCACATTTGCCTTTTTGATTGATTGCTTTAGAGTTTCAAACAAAAACAAAACAAAAAATAAAACAAAAATAATATCCCTCCCTTGCCCTTCACTCACTCACAAGTTCTCTCTGCACTTACGTAAGTGATGGTGCACGCTGTTCCGAGAAAGAACATGTTGGTGTTCCTGATGTTATAGTTCGGACCATTTGAAATCAAGACTTGGACATCGGTAGGCAACAGATTTATTTAGCTTTAACTTGCTCATTATAAAAGATAAAGAGGAACAAAATATAAAGCTTTTTGCTTATTTACTTTATTTGGCTTGGCTCCATATTTGGCTGGAGTTTTTCATAGAGAAAGAATTTTGTTCTGTTTAGCTTTTGGTCATCCGCTTTGTGCGGTCAACCATCTCCTGGAGGGTTTTCTGAATGCAATGCACGTTGGCTATACACCAAGAAACATTGGCTCGTTGGTTGGTGGATGTTGTCTTTTGAATAACCCCACCGTAGTTACCCGAATAGAATTAGTTCTTAAAATGTTAGTCAGTGAGAAAATTCCTCTTTAGATCTTATTGTCCAATATTAATACAGTTATAGATATACTGGACTTATTCCAATCTTTTGCTGAGTTTCTTGTTAGGAAATTAAAATATTGGGGTAATTACGGTGTATTTGTAGAATAACATACTTGAATTTGAAAGCTTGGTTTGTGACATGTGGTTTTTTAACTGACAAAAATGAAGAATTTTGTGTGCCAGGAATCTAACAAGCCAGGGTTTCTCTGTGTGTGTGCCTATTTTTCTGCATTTCATTAACATTTTCTCTTCTTTTTTTACTGGGAATGAAAGCAAAATCAGTGATACATTGTTTGAAGATTTATACTTTTTATGGGCTTTTGCGGGTAACTGATTTCTACCTCTCAATTAGTCGGTCTAGATTTGGCCCCTAAGGATAATGATAAACTCCTGTATCCTACTTCCATTCCATTAATTTTTAAGTAAGTATCTTCCTGAAAGCATGAGATGTTCCTAGTTTAAGAAATTTTGGTATTCATTCTTATAATTGCAGTTCATTTCATCTCGTATAAATTCTGATGATGTTAAAATATACATATGAAATGAAATGTTATTAATATCATTACACCAAATTGTATATCATTATTTATTTATATCATCATTGGTATAAAATCTTTAATGTAGTTATGAAATATTATTCTGCATAAATATTTCCAATCAAGTTACATATAAATATATATTTTGTTTAACAGAAAATAGGCTTAATAGCACACATAGGAAGATGAAATTTATCATAATTGTGACAGATAATAAATTGATTTTAACAACAATGCATTTATAACCTTCAATTTGTTGGATTGTTACAGTATTAAACTTAAGATCTAAAAACAGAATGGAAAGGTATTCTGATTCTGCAGAACAGTAAATATATTTTTTTAAATTCTATTTGAAAATTGTAAAAGTACATGGAAAATTAAATACAATAATTTTTTTCTTTCTTTTTTTCTTCACAAAATTCCCCTTTAAAAGTCTTGCTTTCAAATCAGCAGGCTTATAGTGTTAAAATACTACTTTTATTATTTTCATACTGAAGCTCACAATTATTTATTTTAAATGGTTGTATAAAGACATTAAACAACATTTTTGATTCTATGTAACATTTATTAATTTTCCTTCTTTAAATACTAACTCTGTGATCAAGAGAACAAGCATTATATTTGCTCTTTGAGTACGGTACTGTATTTCTGTCTTTAAATTGTCTTTTATTAGAAGGAAGTAAATTTCTTAACATTATTTATTTGAAATATTTGCAACAAATTGCTTAAATTCTTTACTCTTTCTGTATATAAAAAAATCTGAAGCAATGTAGATTCAAATTTTTACCATTTATCCATCAACTGTATATAAATTTGTTATACAGTGCGATCAGTATAGCACTGGACAACAGACGCGGGGATTTCACTATACACTGCTGATGCAATCGCGGCAGGGAACGGATAGTATAGGATCGCGGTGATACAAACACACACATTTTCGTAACTATTTTACAAATTGTCGTACTTATCAACTTTATTGAAGCAGGTGCTGGAACTGTTCACGTTTGTTGTCCATACATTTTTGACAACTCTTTATAAAATTTGTTGTAAAACTTATGAACTGTTGAACATGACGGAAATTTTACACCCGGGAATCGTGTTTCAAAAAGTCTTTGTACTTGGCTGGCAGACTGAGTTAACAAATATTGTTCATAAATAAATACACGTGTTCAGTAGAAAAATTATTAGCCATGATACACTATACACTTTACACTTTACACACACCATTCAGTTTACACTTATACATGCCTGTTTTATAAGATACAAATTTTAAAATTGAAATAACTTATACACACGCCATTCTGTCACAAGGAAAAGCAAGCGAGCACCTTATCCACTCAATGAACACAATCTGACTGCGACTGTGAATGCGTGGGATGTGCTTGTATACTGCTGAGTCTGCGCACATTTCAAGTCCCGTGTCTGCACATGTGAGCCTTCATCACTGCAAAGCACAAACACCGTGTCTGCTGTCCAATGCTATACTGATCACACTGTATATGTCCTGAGTTTTACTATTCAAATCAGATCACTGTATTTAAAAACTAGAAATGGTGATTTTCGAATTCTGATCAAACATTTTCAAATGGTTGGTAGAAATATTTACTGGTTTAATACAAACTTATTTTTATATACATTATCATGCTTGAAAATTTTAATGAGTTAAATCTCCTCTTTCTTCATATTACAGTAACAAAATTAATTAGGTTATATTTTGATCATCTTGATGAGGAATTTATCATTATTACTCTCTTATATTTGATTATTTTTAATTTCAAGTTTCAGATCATTCAGACTTTAATCTCCTGAAAGAATTTTGTAATTAGCCACAGCATGAGATTGGTGTATTAATGTATTAAACTTGCGCCTAATGAATTGTTGCTTGTCTTTTATTTTATATAGAGTTGGATTAGTAATGTTAACTTCCTATCTGTGCTAGGAAAGCCCACAGGTAAGTTTTTGTACAGTCAGCATACATTAAAATGGAATATTGATACAAATATATAATTTAAAATTGTTCATTGTAAAAAAATTAAAAACCAAGACCAGTTTGTAAAATATAATTTCATATCTAAGTTGTTACATTTAAAAAATAATATATCATGTATTAATCTTTCTATTAGAATACAATAATTCCTTTTTCATAAAAGCTTATAATTCAGAAATAAAATTCAATGAAGCATTAGAGTTCATATACAATGCTGCATTTCTCATAGATATACACAAAATATATAGTACTTAATTTATGAATCTTGAAATCTCCATGTCTATATACAGATATTGTTAGTGGATATTTCGTCTCTGATTTTATTAGTTATATTAAATAGAAACCATTCACCTAATATTAGATTTAAAAACTATCAATGGTTTCAACAGTAAACCTGTCATTCTCAAAATAATGATAAAACAAAAACCTAACTTCAGAATTTAAATAAAATTCTTTACACCTCACCTCATATCCTGTGTTCTTTTTAGTCTGGTTTCATAACCTAAATGGTTAAATCTTCAGTAAAATTTCATGACCAATGTTATCATCCAGGTTTACTGTTTTTACTCCTTGGAACTGGTCTAAAATGAAGACAGGATATGAGGTGAAGTGTAAAGAATTTAATTTTAAATTCTAAATTAAACCTCTATGTGATATTTCCTGTAGTAGTCAGCGCCTAACTTCAAGTTAAACAAAAAAAACACATCTTCCAATTCTTATGCCACATCACATGAATTGATACTATCACCACCACAACCATAATTTCCTTTATTGAAGGTTTTAAATCTACTGTTCGGTGAGTCGGTTGTATTTAATATAATAAATGAGAGTTATAACCTCCATTTAAATAGATTTCATTGGAGGAGGTTACAAATATTACAAAACTCTACATACAGCCAAAAGTGTCTAATAGATTAATTAATTCAGGTATTTTGTGTTAAATTTCTGTTGTCATTTTTTGTTCCTTTTCTTTCCAATATATTTAGATAAATAAATCAAACCTAAAAATGGACATTGAGTAATTTGTAAATTTTAAATACTTAAATATAAATTGTGACATCATAGAGACAGTGTTCTAATATTTTTAACATCTTTCTAATTTCTAAATATTAAATAAAGTAATATATGTTAAAAATGAAAGGTTTTATACCAGGAAGTATATAAAATTTAAATGTAAAAATATTGTCTTCAAATTCTTTAAAAAAAATTATTGAGCATATTAACTCACAATGGGCATTGAAGTATCAGTTACTGAAATAAACTATTTAAATTATTTTGAGAAAAGATTACCCACTATAAGATTTGGGAGGTATTTGGAACTGCAATTTAAACAGTGTGGCATGTCTGATGCTTTCAGATATCTTTCTTTGTTATCCTTTATCTTCCTTCCATCTCCTAGGTCTACTATACAAATCAAGAAGTTACTGCAGGATATGAATTTCAGTAAGTGTTTTCTTGTCTCTTGTTTTCTCTTGTTTTTTCTCGTTTCCCTCAACCATCATCCATCATGGTGCCCTCGCCTGCTTGATCCGTCGTCCATCTGCCTTCTTCTTCTTCATCTTCATCATCCATGGTTTGCGTCTTCTCTTCTTGTGTGTGTAGGCCATTTTCGCGAGTTGTATCCCTGAGATTATTGATCTGATCGGGACTAGGCCCAAGTATGGAGGGACTCTCAAGAACGAGCGTGGCAGAAGGTGAGATTTGTTCCCAGAACATCACCTTTCCCTAGTTGTTATGTATACACGTCATCACATGTTTCTCTCTCAGGATTTGAGAGTCATCAAATAGGTGTGCTTTTCCCAACATAAAAAAATAGAAGAATGTAATTTCCATTTATGCTGATACCTTATTCCATATGTACAGTCCTTACCCTTTAACTGTTTTTAATTATTTTTGTGATTATGAATTAACTATATATTTAATTCTGTGTAGTCTATTAAAATTTCATTAGATTATAAAATCAAATAGGGAACCTTGTAAATATACTTTCTATAGAAATGTTGTAATTATTCAAATTTAAAAAAAACTGTAGGTAATAATCATATAAATTATTTAACTAATGTGCATGTAAATTATTTTAAGTAAATTTTCTTGTTGTTTAAGTTTTAAAAAGTTACATTAAACCATAAGGTATCCTTTAAAACATAAAACTTTAAATTTTCCGGACATAGTATATTATAGTGGAGTTGTTTTCTATAAAATAAATAAGCATAAACATTGTTTATTAATAGTGAGTGGAGAACATATTTTTAACACCTCACCTCATAAAATTTCAAGTTTTCTTGAGGCTAATGGTTTCAGGCGACTTCTCGTCCCTCTTCAGTTATGACTCCAACTGAGTTGGAAACCATTGGTCTCAAGAAAACTTAAAATTTTATGAGGTGAGTTGTTAAAAATATGTTCTCCACTCACCATTAATGATATGAACCTCATAAATCATGTTTAATTCCCAATATTAATTTAAATATAAACATTGTTTACTAAATTATGTTCTTTTTCATTACTTTTATTTGAATATGATAAAATTAATGACACTTTCTTCCCCATGCTCTGATTCTCTCAGATGCAAATATCAAAATTGTGCATGTATTTGACTTATTAGGACATAATATCATTATATAGGAATTAATTGATAAGTGAATATCCAATGTCAATAGTTTGATTTAAATTAAATATTATTTTCTAGTAATGGTAATACCTTAAAAATATAGTGTGTACATATTAACCTAATTTTCATACAAGGTAACTTTATCATCTCAAGTTGTAGCCTACTTTCAAAGATTTGCAGATAGATTGATCAGCTTGAAAGAACATAATTCACAAATTAGTAGCTTGAAATATCCATATTAAAGAGATTCAATCTGTTTGTTTATATTATTAAAGCAAAGAGCATTAATAATAATTTTTAAGTTATTTCTAACTAACAGCGTAAGCTACATGCTAATGTAAAATATGGTATGCACTTTTCATCTTCAAAAAGTAGAATTATTGAAAATACATTTGTATAACCTCTATAGCTGAGAACCACATTGAGGTACTACAAAAACATTAACATGTGAAGACATCTTCAAATTAATGTGAAAAAGTAATGTAATATATAGTAAAATATATACTGCTAAGAAAAGAGAAGATGGGGTAAAGATAAAGAAGAGTGACAGTTTTTGTTATTTGGGATCAATTATAAAGAAAGATGGAATATCAAATAAAGAAATAGCAAAAAGGATTAATAACGGAAGAAAAACCATAGGAATGTTAAACTCTACTATGGAGTAAAAACATCATTAACAGAACAAAACAACTAATTTATAAATCCATACTAAAAAGTATAATGTTATATGGATCGTAAGTTTGAACAATGATACAAGAACATGCCAACAGATTAACTTCAGTTGAAATGGATTTTTGGAGAAGAGTTGCCAGAAAATCTCGACTGTAAAAAATTAGAAATACAGAAATTAGAAAATGGATGAATGCAGAAAGAAATATAATGGATGCGATTGAACATAGAAGGCTAAAATGGTATGGACACGTAAGAAAAATGCAGGATGGAAGACTACCAAAGGATGTCTATGCATGAAAAACTGAAAGAAGGAATAGAAAAGGAAGACCAAGAACAATCTGGAAGAACAACATTCAAAATTCAATGAGGGAATTTGATGTAACAGATGAAGACACAGAGGATAGAGAACGATGGAGAACTTTAATTAGGGGAATTTGTGAATGTTTGTTGCAAAATGATAGTTTGTAAGTCCGAAGTCATTTATTTTTTTTAAATTCATGTTGGTTACTAAGATTGGTTGGAGAAAACCCTCAATGATGAGGAAAATTCTCAAAATGAAAAAAAAAAAAAAAAAAAAAGAGAGAGAAGAACACATGTTTAAATCAAAGTACCAAAAAAAAGATATATTGAAAGAATGTATATTTTGACAGTCAGCTTTTATGGATTAAAGTATTATTTAAAACCAAAGTAGGCATTCAAACAAACTATTCTGTCATAGTCCTAGAAATATGAACAGAGTTTATATTAATACAAAAAAACAATGTGAAAATACAAGATTGCAATGTTTACTAATCAGTGTTTCCATGGTTATTTCAACTTTCAGTACTCAGTGTGCCTTCGTGTACTAGAATATTTATTTATCAAATGGCAGGATATGGCAATAATGCAATTTTCTCTCTCACCTCCCAATACAAGCTGATAAAATCCTGTCTTTTTTTAGGTTTCTTGGCTCAGCTGTGGGCAGTGGAGCAGATGTTGTTGGTTCATTTGCTGGTGGGGATCAGCACAAAGTGGACAGCTGGTGTATGGATACATTCCCCATTGGTGGAGATGGTGGGGAAGACAGTCTTGTCCCATCAACTGCCTGAACTTGGCAATAGCTTCCTTACGTCTCATTAACTTATTTTGCGAGTTGTTCTGGGTTTTCCCATCATTTTCCTTTGGCTGCTTCTTGGGATATTTTGGTGTTCTCACCATCTCGTACCTTCTGTTTCAGTGTGGCCTAGAATATTACAACCATGTTACATGTTTCACACCAGTCTCCTGATAGACTTTTGTAGAATTATCTCTCATTCTTCATTGAGTGCATTTGTGAATACTCTCAAGTTTTCTGTCACAGCAGGATGCTTGGTAATTGGTTTTTTCATTAGTTTATCCCATAGATGCTCAATTGGAATTAGGTCAGGACTGCATGCAGGCCAATCCATCATATAAATTTGGAATTTTTGCAGGGCATCTTTGGATTTTTATCCTGTATATCCAGCTTTATCATGTATTAGAAGAAAATTAGGATCAAAAGGGTAAACAAATAAACAAGGGAGTAGGGAAAATTAATCATCTTAATATTGACATGTTTAAGGATATTTTTTTTTCATTACCACCAGGTTGTCTTTTATGACATTTCTGGCTTTCTTCCCCTGCATTGGTGGAATTGTATTCCATTTCTTAGGTTGGGGCACCTAGAAGGTGGAGTTACATTATCTCAATGATATGATGGATGATAAATGATAATGAAGCACCATTAGAGAGTCCTTATTCTAAATATAACCTAAATTTCAGACCATGGTCAACCACAAAAATAATTACAAATAATAATAAGACAATTTCTATGGTCTGACCAGGAATCTTACTCATGATCTCATGAACTCTAAACAGAAATGCTGACCACTAGCCCATGAGAGTGGTCTTAATGACAATGTCATTAATATGGTTGGTTGGTATCTAATGTCGAGGCACTTGATAATAAAATCATTCGCTCTCTTGCACTCCAATATTTAGCAGGAAGGCTGGTCTCTTCTACAAAAGCTGGACAAGGGAGGAGATGGTTTCTTTCCATATCTTCATTTAAATTGCAAAAAAAGGGCATTTAGGTGAATCTGTTATGCCAATTCTGTGTAGGTGTTTATTCAGGCAGTCATGTCCAGTTAGCAGTCTGAATGTTTGCTACTGCAGATTTTCTTTGTAATGTAGTAATGTCATAAGCTTGTAGATTTTCCCATTCCTTTCCAGATGTTTTGGTGGTGTATTCTTCTCTAAGGTTATTGATGTATTTATTTGAGATAATTCTTTTGATAGAGTGAAAGTAAACTGGAGTAGAAGTTGGGTTTGAAACAATTTTGCTACCATTCTTGGCCAGAAAATCGGCTATTTTCATTGCCTGTAACTCCACAATGGGCCGGAATCCATTGAAGTCCAACTTCTTTATGTAGATGGGATAACTGTTTTATCTTTTGTGACATTCGATAATTTTGATGCTTTTGGGTTTGTGTCTCATGTTATAGCGAGAATGGCTGCTTTGGAGTTACATAGAATTACAACTTTTGTAAATTTTTGGATGTGATATAAAAGATTTTGTAAACTTAAGAAAATTGCTAGAATTTCGCCATCAAAGTTTGTTGAATTTGTGTTTAATTTACGATAAAAGGAAAAAAGTGGACATACTGCACCAGCACCAGTGCCACCGTCATTTGGTAGGCTGGAGCCATCTGTAAAATATGTCTTTAATATAAACTGTGGTATTTATGCACTGTGGGACAATGACTCTATAGGTAATGGCATCCCAAGCCATAATTAGATTACCTCTAAATCAGTCATGTTTAATAATGATAGCTGGATTTAGGCATTTACGAGGACATGGACATTTGTACAACAATGACAGTTTATTAAATTAAATTTTGATTAATTTGTGAAGATAACACCTTTTTTTGTTGGAGCTGCCAATTGACATAATTCTAAGCAAATATCCTGGGTTTTTCTTTGTGCTGATGTGTCTTGAAAAGAAATTTTATATCTCATTCCTGCACTTTTTGATTTATTTCTTATCATCGGATGCTCCATGACGCTTGCAGTTGTGAACATGATAATTTTGTGTTTAGATTTTCTGGCTGTAATTTGCATCTCATGCAGAGATGGGCGGGGAAACTTATCTTGGGTACATATAGTGTCTTTTTCTTACACGGGTGGTGTTCAGGTCGCATCTTCAATGCATTATTTGTTTTTTTTCTCTTATCATCTACACTTTTGTTAGAAGAGCTTGACATGAAGAATCCTGTAGACGAATGTAATGGCCATCTTCAATCAGCGGCAACTCTTTGGGCTCTTTTTGGGCCAGCTAATGTCTGCATTGAAATGACTCATTGCTCTGCATTAACCTCAGTGAACACAAAATAAGAATTTCCTCCTACTGAGTACTGGTTAATACATGTGTTCAAAAAATTAATCATTAAGTATTCACTTTGGTTTCAGCAGTTCTTGAAACTTCACTAATTTATTCAGGAAAAAGTAAAAAATTCTACATCTCTATTCTGGTTTTAAACAGTACTTCAAATCAAAAAAGTTGACTATAAAATTCTAATTTCCTTGAGTAATGCATATATATATAGAATGTTTAAAAGAACACTGCAAATGCATATTCCACCATACTTGACAAAGAGTTGATAATTTTATGATTGGAATTCAACATTTGCTTTGCCTTTAGGTCAAAATATTAGATACTTCAGACACAATATCTGCTGTTTACTATTAAGTGTACAGAAAGAAATATTTTTCTTCATATTTTTATGTTTATATATTAGTTCTGAGGCCTATTTAACCTTTTTAAAATGTATTATCAGGAATTACAATAGGTTACAAACTTCCTGAAAACACTAATTGAGTAGCTTTTCACACTTCATAGTTCTCAAAAAAAATTTGAATCAACTTTGGAAGTCATAAATTCATTCATAGAATCCCCTATTTTATAGTCTTCAGTTCTGAAGTGAAATTATGACTAACTCACTGACATTATTGAACCCCTAGGTTCATGTCCATGAGGACATAAGCTCTCCATATATCCCTATCCTGAGTTAATGTTCTCCAACCATCCCTTGTAAAATCTACTTTGCTCAAATCATAGTTAATGTTATTCTCCCACCTCATTCTTGGACTATCTACTGTACTGTATTCGGCCTTAGTTTATGTTGTACTGTAAGCAAAGTCACAAAGGGTATCCTTCTGCAGCCATCTGTGATTGGTGGAGAGATGGTACTATTTTACGTGCCATCTGACTTGCTGACTTCCCTCTCTGATGTTTAATGTATTCAACATGAGCAGCCATTTTGAAATGACTGAATTTCCCTCTTCATCAACTGAGATGCGCGAAATGGTGTTATATTTAAATTTATATAAATTTATACTTACTGTTCACCATTGTCATTTTTTATATGTTATATTGTGTTTCATTTCTTAATATTATTTTTGCAACAATTTTGTTCATACATAGTAGTTATATTGTATAAAATGTAGATTGATCAGGGAACTATGTTTTCATCTTCGCTGCTGGACATTGATATCATTTGGTTCATGTGGCCAATGAAATAATACTTAACCACATGCTTCTGTTTATATTACAACATAAACTAAGGCCGAAACCTGTATAGTGCTTTCCTTCTGATTTTCCTACGTGTTTCTATGTCCCTTTTTCATTCTCCATTTGAATTATATGTCCTCCCATTGCAATGAAGTTTAATAATGACAAATTTTTAATTTTGTGCAAAATAATATTAATTTTAAAAACGAAGTTGTTCTTAGGCTTCAATTTTGGAGTCTTTTATGTCAGCCGTCCCATGCCGTAGCCGAGCGGTTAAGGTAGGAAGCCTTGGCGCAGAGCTACGGGACTTGCGCTGGTTCGAGTCTCCATGGGTGAAGAAATTTTCTCATGGTATTTGGCCAGTATGGGACCGGTGCCCACCCAGCATCGTGAGGCAATTGGGTAGCTACAATAAGTAGTGGCTCCAGGTTGAGGAACCAGCTATAACGGCTGGGGGACTCGACATGCTAACCACATGTCACCCGTACACTGGCTGTTGATCATCTACCTCTGTGATTGACACATGTGGATGTGAAGGGCCAGCAGCCGGCTGGTAAAAGGGCAACCGCTGAAAAGTGGAAAGACCCTCAATCGGAATTATGTAAGCCCAAAACTGATTTGGAAAGTTATAATTCTATTTTTTGCATTACATGAGTTATCAAATAGCAAAATTAATTACATTTTCACAAATAAAATTGAGGACAAAATTTGATGGTGATTTAATAATTATCATTATGAGACTGTAAATTTTATTTTTTAATTATACAGTGCTGCCATCTATTTTTAACAGTTAAAAATAAAATTAATATGTATGGACACATTAATAAATTACAATAAGAAATAATATCTTTTTATGAATAAGGTGAGTCTGTTACATCTTATCTCATAAAATGTTGTGTTCTTTTGGACATGTTTCAATAAGCCTGTGTTTCATCATCAGTTAGAAAATACAAAAGAACTCACTGTTTAGGAGAAGATCTACATCCAGAAGAACAGAGATAGAATCAAGAATTTTGATATTCCCATTGAATTTTGAAATTCCCAGGGAAATAATATTTTATTTGCAATTCTTTAATCTACCAAAAGACGGAGTGAGAGTTAACATCCACGGCCTACAATGTAAAAATCAAAGTTCTAAACAAGCTGATGATATGCAAGCATATTAAAACATGTCCAAAAGAACACAATGTTTTATGAGGTTAAATGTAACAGACTCGCCTCATTTATTGTATGGACACAGTTATGTAAGATCATAATAAAAAATCATAAATGTTGTTTACACAGTGAGAAAAACATTATGTAGGCCTGTCATAATACAAAAGGTCTGAAGAGATTAATGGGATACCATTATCTTTTTTAAAAATCTTTCAAGCTGAACTTCCTATATACAGAATTTGAAAATAGGTTTTGGCATGACTTATAAACAATTATAATATAATATAAATTAATGATTAGATTCGGTGAAAAGAATGTGATGGAGATTTACTTTCTCGGGAGAGTGTGTCAAGTGGAATTACTCATTGGTTTGAACTACTGTTATTGCTTTACCATGTTAGTAGTATCATTACTAAGCTATTATAAAATCACCTGTAAGAAAAAACATTAACACAAATAAGCACCTACAAAAGGAGTAAGCAAGCTGTAGTTAGATGTAGGCCTGGATGACTCTAGTAGCATAAAGAATGATATTTAGATATTAGTTTCATTTAGCATTTTCACAGCAGCACCTATAGCATTATAGTGGAGCCTATTTAATAATAAATAATTTTTACAAAATGTATAATAAAATGTCTTTATTATTTTGATAATTCTCATTTGGACGACATTATGCATCAACAGGCTATGTGCAAATATGTAAGTTTTGAGAGAAATGCATTTGAAGTTGAAGTCAATCTTTCACTATTTATCAATACTGGATTTTCAAGTTATTTTCCTTATTTGACAGTTATGCATCAACAATCTAAGAGCAGGAACATTTGGCGCTTAACTGCATGATGCAAAATTTAGATTAGCATTTACGAAGATCTGGTTTAATAGCTGTTTGTTGCAAAATATAGAATCTCTGATAGGACTGATGGCATTTACATTTTTCTTTAATAATAAGGCTATATTTAAAGATGTGGTGCTGAAAGTGTGCGTACACTTACCTTCATGAACCAGTCCAACAGATGGCATCAAAATCTAATTTTAAAAAAAAAGGTGCTTAGCCGATTGATGCATAACATCTTCCATTTATGAAACTAGTCTCATTTTTATCAGTTACAAGAAGTCAAATTTTATCATGAAGTCATCAATAGAGCATTCTTTTTGCATATTTGCAGTAAAAATATTAAAAATCAATCAAATATAATTTGTAAAATAAGGTTTTATGTAATTTTAACTAATTATTAAAGCCAACACAATCAGTTTATCTTTTAATTGATAGAATAAAAATATGAATCAGAACACAAATATCCTCTCACCTTGACATTTTCAGAGATCCATTATCAACACAATATTAATTTATTTTGATATCTCATTTTTTGTAAATATTCCATAACCTTTTATAAAACTTTAATACCACTATATTCCATATAGATATATGAACAGTAATAATAATATTATGAGTTAATCAAGAGTTAACAAATGGAAATTAATTAATTACACTATAATTAACATTAATTCTTTACAGAATTTAGAAAAAGTGTGTTTCCTTTAAATTTCATTCTATGAACATTTAGTTTTATGATGATTCATGATCATTGAACAATTTTTTTCACCTATGTAAATCATTGTTATTTCAAAAATATAATTGTTTACTATAAACATTGCTTTAAACATATTTTTTTTTTAATTCATTGGGATTAATTATAAGAGTGTAATATTAAATTTATAGAATTCCATTTAAATGAAGGAATTACATGCTCATACAATTATTGTATTGTGTTATGCTAATGTTTCCAGCTGGACACAGTAAAAAGCAATACAAAATTGTCAAATTTATGTTAATGGGAATTCACCTGCGAGCTAGGCTAAAATATTTTAAAATGTTTAAATATTATACATTATTGAACTTTTATAGAAATAAATCACTATGAGGTTTAATTTAAGATAAAATAAAATGTTTCCTGCCTCTCCTCATATTAATCTTCTAAGTAGATCGCTATTTCAAGACCATTGCAGACCCATCTTCAGTACCATCTTGACAACTGATGTTATGTGGATCGGAAGAACCACTTCTTCTTCCCTCAGTTGGTGGACCGATAAACCTCTGGATCAGGTTAGGATTTGCGGGAATTTCGAAGTTCAAGTTTTTCTTTGTTTTTCTGAATGTCGATTTTTCCCCAAACCATAAGTTCCTTTTGTTTATCTATTGTTTAATTAGACTAGCTTTTGATTCAATTAGATGTTTTTTGGACCAAGCATGAGCAACTACTGCTGACTTTTCTACTTCTCCATTTTTGAAATTTCTAAGATGTTCTTTCACCCTTTGAAATTTCTGCAAATCCTGACCTGATCCAGAGGTTTATCGGTCCACCAACGGAGGGAAGTAGAAGTGGTTCTTCCTATCGACATAATATCAGTCTTCAAGTTGGTACTGCAGATGGGACCGCAATGGTCTTGAAATCGCAATCTACTTAGAAGATTAATATGAGGAGAGGTATGAAACATTTGACTTTATCTTATTATACATTATTGTTCAGATCATTAGTAATAACTGGTGCTGCAGTCTGTAAAAACTGCCACTTATAGCCATAGGAACTATCATTGCTTCCATTTTTCATATTCATTGATTGTGGAATTTTATTTGAAAAACTGGGCTCAGTTTTAGATAGGCTTACCGGTGTAACAAGTTGATGTTTATAGATTTACACACAATAATATAACTTATTTTTTTATGTTTATACATATATTTTACTTAAACATCATAAATTAAATTACTTAAAATGTACAAAAACAAAAATTATTCAAAATTGTTCAACTTCAATTAATCAGAAGGTCAATCATTTAAGGAATCCCTATCAGGAGTAACTTATTTTTTTATGTTTATACATATATTTTACTTAAACATCATAAATTAAATTACTTAAAATGTACAAAAACAAAAATTATTCAAAATTGTTAAGTTCAACTTCAATTAATCAGAAGGTCAATCATTTAAGGAATCCCTATCAGGAGTGATTCCATTTGTTTGTGACAAATTTGAGAAGGGAAGTACTTGTAGTTAATACCAGTTGAGAACTTTAGTTGTCCAAAAATGTTAGAAATTATCCAACTAACTATATTTTGCTGTTATAGTATAAACGAATAAAATTAATTTCACCATATAATAATTTCTGTGACCTCTTAAAATATATTTTTAATATATATATGTTAATTAACTTTGTTTTGAAAAAAAAATAAATTCGTAATATATTTGTTAATTAATTTGATTTTATTTTCTAGTCAAGAATCAATTTACAGAAATATTAATTATATATTATTTACATAGACACTTCACGCAGTCTTTTTTTATAGTACCAATTATTTCAACAGAAATAAAAAATAATAAGACTTACAGCTAAGATTATATTTAATTATTGAGTCTTTATTGAATACTCTATTATGAAATAAATAAATAAATAGATAAAATGTGTAAATAAATAGTTAACACATTAAATATGTTACTTTCTCTGGTACAATTATTGAAATGTAGCTGTTAAAGTTGTAGCTGTTATGAATAGCTTCCTTTAATTATTAGCTCCATTGCACTATTTTATCTATTCTTTTATTGAAAGAATGTGATAATAGGTTACAAATCATTTGTAAATAACTGATGATAGACAATTATAAGCAAATTATTTTTTTAAATGGGAAGTAACGTAAACTTAAAATTAAATAGTTAACCAGATATGTAATCTAACCTATAAAATACCATGATAAATAAATTTGAGTTTTTAATAGAATAGCAATCTACTGAAATAAGTTACCTTATTACCATACATAGTTGTTTATTTACATTTTTTCTTTCATTTCCAATTTTATAGCAATAGGAGATCTAACCATAGCTGAACATAACCGACAACATTAAGCATATTATATTTAATTTTCAGGGTTACTATTCAGTTTAATGTAATAGTATTTAAATGAGGTGATTCATCTGGCTTCTTTTGCATGAATTTATAAATAGTGCTTTTTAATATTGGGACTAGTTTCTAGAAACATTGTCTTTTCTACATAAAAGTAAGTGCATTAATATAAAGAATTTTATGTTGTATTTTAAATTATTCAGGTGAAAATAAATTTTTAAGTATTACTATTAGTTTAAATGGGCTGCACTAAGCTTAGTCATGGGATTTTGCTGCATGAGATAGTTTGTAATTATATTCAGTATTACCTGCTCGATAAACATGATTAGTTATAGATCAGATGGCTGTGCTGGAATCTTTACATGAAATTTTGGATTAGCATGATAAAATTAATTATATAAACATTCCTGCACAGGCAAAATGTTACCTTGTGGTAGGGAAATGAGTAAATGTAAGCGTGGATAGACATGTTTTCCCATATGATGTTAAAGCACGGAAGTGTTAAATGTTGGTATCTACCCTGTAGTTCAATTAGTAATGTGTTGTGGAGTAGGTACTGAAATTTAAAAAAAGAGTATATAATGGTGTTAATTATGCAGAAATGAATTGAAACTCCACTTATCCCACAACAAAGATCAGTATTTATCAAGCAAAAATTATTTTAAAAAAATAGTATATGTTAGAGTATAGAACCAGTGCTGCAAAACTGTATGATAAAACACTATAAATTGATACTAGTAAAATTCATGGTGATTTTCTGTTGAGGTATTAGTTCACAGTAATATAATGTACGGTTAAAAACTATAATATAGTTACCTTGTAGGTCCATCTCCTCAACTTATGTTTTTAAAACTCTCAATGAATACACACCTAATCCACACAATCCTCTGTACAAAATTCTCACAACCAAGTCAGTGCTTCAACAAGGGTCAACAAGAACGGACCTAATGCATTCTGCTGATGATGGGACTAGTCCCGAAAGGCCTACAGAGTTTTAAAAGAACTTAAGTTGAGGAGACGGACCTACAAGGTAACTATATTATAGTTTTTAACCGTACATTATATTACTATAAATTGAGAAAATGCATTGGGACAATTGCTCATGTGGATTAACTCATCGTATGAGAATACAAGAACATCAATACTTTTAAATCCATGGTAAATCACAATTGAGTTTATGTATTAAAATTAAAATTATTAAAATATGTATCTGATATATCAGTCTTCCTCAATTAAAATGGATTTATGTTTAAAAACTTTGTATATATAGTAGTAGGCCTTTGAGAAACATGTTCCATCTTTGGCATGAAAGGCCTACATAGTTTTAACTAATTGACAAAGTTTTTAAACAGAAATTCATTTTAATTGAGGACAACTGATATATGGAGTGCTTATTTTAATATTTTAAATTTTAATACAAGAGCTATTCACTTAGCAAAGGCCCCAGTCTAAAACAGGACATACGTGGCTACATTAATTCATTCATTAGATTAGCGATCTTCTAATGGTACATCAAAGCCTTCCTACATAGATACTAGTAAGATTATTTGTAGCCTTTATTGGGAAGATGTATGTATTGCATAGATAGTATATACAGATTTTAAATTTAAAACAATGTGTTTAAAATGTTAGATTTTTATGAAAAATTGCAATTTTTTTATCATGAAACAAAATAACATACATTAAATTTATTCAAATGTCATACAGACTTTGACTTCACTATTCATTTACTTAAATTACATAAACATTGAGAATTGAAGCAGAAAGTATTGGTTTTATCTCTTTGATTTGTCAGCAGGGGCAAAAAGAATGAGATTCCCAAATTACCATTAGGTCGCTTTCTCTTTCATTGTAAAAGAAATGAAGGGACAGAAATAAAGACCTATCTCCTGAGTCAGTACCCCTTCAAAATAACACACATATCCTAAATAGACTTGAAAATTAGTGAAGGGGTAAAACATGTAGTTTTCCCTTTTTTATTACTATAGAGACAAGTAAAAAAAAATTGCTTAGACAGTAAAGTTCTAAATTATCAAAGAAGTTGAATTGGTTATTTACATCTCATGTCATATTTCTCTCTCTCAACCACAACATATTTAAAAGGATGTTTCCTTTATTTTCAGTAATAAATTGAAGACGAATCTCTCAAGCAAATCCTTCTCACTGGGAATTTCCAAATTTCTATTTTGTCTCTATTTTTCTAGATGTAGATCTTCTCCCAAACTGTCAGTTCTGTTGATCTTACCAATTGTTTCCACAATTTCTAATCTCCACAATTCCATTATTTTCTGTTTACACTTGAACAGCTATTGCAGTTTTTTTAATTGATATTTTACATTTCTAAGGTGTTCTATTGTTCTATGTTCAGGTTCTTTTTAGTTCTTCATATGCAGATTTTTTTACATTCCCCAATTTTATCTGATAATTTCTTGATTTTTATAATTTTTTTTAAATTAATTTTTTGATACTGAAATCATTTTTTGGCAAGTCTGATATTGAATTTGTGAATGCTTTTTAAACTTGAGGTGTGCCAAAGAATTATATTTAAATTTTTTCAGTTTTTTTTTACTCTCTGCTTTTTCTTCTTTAAGGGTCCTAAATTTTATCTTGTAACTGAATTTCCGACTCAATTAAAAACAAATGTCTATAAAGGAAAGTTAAATTTACATCTTGGAGAAATTAAATCAATGTCCATGTTCCTATAGTAGTGTGTTTATTTTACTATAAATAGTTTCATATACTAGCCTATCAGCATACCTACCCTTGCTATTGAAAATTCATTAAGAGGCCATATCAAGAGGTGTCCATAACAAGAGATTTTACTGTATACTGTGAGATGATATGTTTATTATATTTAAATTAATATTGGGAAGTAAACATTATGAGGTTATATCATTAATAGTGAGTGGAGAACATATTTTTAACGACTCACCTCATATAATTTCAAATTTCTTTGATACCGGCGGTTTCAGACAATATCTTGTCCCTCTTCAGTCGTGGCTTCCACTGATGAAATTCTGTGGTTGTTGATTTCTCTAAGGACATCACCTCTTGTGCTGCCATCTTTTGTTGGGATTATAAACTTTGTAATTAAATTTTTATCCACTGGAATATCGATATTACAAAGTTTATAATCCCAACGAAAGATGGCAGCACAAGAGGTGATGTCCTTAGAGAAATCAACAACCACAGTGTTACGCCTACACTAAGGGCCTAAATGAAATAATAATAATATTCTACAAAAAGCCGATAAAGAATAGACACCTATACATGTGTATTAACCAAAAAATAGGGCATAAATATTCACCCTTTAAATGCGGATTAAAATCTTAATCCAAACATACATAAGTGTTTTATAGTTAAAAAACTAAGGAAAAAATTATTATAAAATGACTATTTCAATTCAATATATTTGTCAAACAATGAAGACACACTTACGAAATCTTATATAGTATCAAAAACAACTTATTAGTTTCAACCTAATAGGAAATTCTTACGAAACCTTATGTAACCCAAACACATTAGGGAAGAAGTTAAAAACACCTTATATAATTGACCATGAAAATACTAGGAATATTACTACAGATGGGGCAAGAAATAAGGCTTCCATTAGCTTTAGGGGATGGTGAAAGGTGAAGATAATCATATAAAAGCCGGGATTTTTAGGAAAAAGAAGAACTGCAGCGGACCGATTGCTGTCCGCCCCAGCGGGGCCCAGCGGGCTGGGGCAACTACATGGGTAATATGAGAACTTTCTTTCACTTTTGGTCATTTTCAGACTTAGAATTCAAATAGGGACCAAATGGTCCTAGATACTTAAGATAATGAACAAAGTTGACTCTTTTGCATATTTTAAAATAATTATGGTCTCTCTTTCTAAATTTTAGCATTTCAATATTTCGAATATGTTTCCGTTTTAACAATGTGGCGATTCCAGCTGTTTTTTAAATAAATGTTTTATATGTTATTAATATATCTTCAGGTTTGATTTTTATTCAATAAATTATGTTTATTTTTTCGGTTATTATGATTAATATGTGTATTTCACAGGTTGTAGAACCTTTCCTCCAAAAACCAAGGCCAACCGCTCGGGCCTAATACAACCTAAACAATAGGGAACGTAACGCTACCTTTACGCAGGGGCTTAACAGTCGCGTCGCGTAACACACAGAATTTCATCAGTGGAAGCCATGACTGAAGAGGGACAAGATATTGTCTGAAACCGCCGGTATCAAAGAAATTTGATATAAGTTTATAATCCCAACGAAAGATGGCAGCACAAAGGTGATGTCCTTAGAGAAATCAACAACCACAGAATTTCATCAGTGGAAGCCATGACTGAAGAGGGACAAGATATTGTCTGAAACCACCGGTATCAAAGAAATTTGAAATTAAATGAGGTGAGTCATTAAAATATGTTCTCCACTCACTATTAATGATATGTTTATTGTTTGAAATACAACAAAAATAATTTTCTTTTAAAAATCTATGCAACAAATAAATTTTCATTATTTTTTCTCTTCACAATTTACCCACATGTTTACATATTCTACTTTTTTTTTTTTTCACATGATGAAAGAGTTGTCACAATCCAAGGTTTTAGAGAAACACCTTCATATTAGGCCTACATTACTAATCAACATTTTTAACATTCATTGTTATCACTATTAAAGTTATGTATTAAAATGTTTTTAATAATAATATAGTATCTTTATTTTTAATTGGCCTTCCTCAATTAGGATTCTAATTGAGAAAGACAAAAAAGTACCATTTTATTATTTAAAACTTTTTTTACACTACAAATTCATCATATAAATTTTAAAATCATACTTATTGAACTATTTTTTGGCCATGGTGGACTAGTGGTCTTGTCTATGGTACCGAGGGTTGCAAGTTCAAACCCTGTCAGGGTCGATGGATATTTTAGGATGGAAAAATCCATGGAGTAAGTCCCTCAAGAGGGGCTTTAAGCTGCAGGTCGCGGGTCTGAAGATTTTCAGGCTCGTAAAAGATCCTTGAGCCTGAATAAAGAGGCCTCTAAGCAAAATTTACCAACCTAATCATCCTAATAATATCTTAGTTACTTATTAGATGTCTCACTTTGTCAGTTTGTTGACCGCATATCATTAATGACATCTCTGGGAAATAATGGAACTAAGTTAACTTTGTCTACTAACTCCTAACAAAGGAGGAGCTAAGACCTAACATTGGGCTGTTAAGTCATTCATACAATGTTGCTTATTAAACTATGTAGTTTATCATCATTAGAAAACTTTACACTATATTAGTCAGAAACTAGCTGTTTCTCTAGTATTAAATTCTGCTCTATAATTAAAACTTACATTTTTTAAAAATAATATATTTCTGATGGATATACTGATCACATTATCCTTAGGTTCAAACAGTTCTCTTCAACACACTTTTAATATGTTGTGACACACTGAAAATGTTTAATATTTTAATTTCTCTACTAGTGCTCTTTGATGGGTATCCTATCTGACTGGGTGGAAAAGGTGGTTCTTGATATGACTGTCAGTAACTAATTTTAAGTTTATCCTCTTTCATTCTCTTACATTTCTTAAAATGTATATTTGGAATTTATTTCTATATATCTGTGACGTGATAAGTGGAGCTTCATAAGATATACTATGATATTTTCATTTTCCAGTTAATTATTTTGTGTTTGTAAGATCAGAAGTAATTCTAAAAGGAATGTAGCACATAATTAGTATTAATTCATCAAAAACTATATTAGCAACTTAAGAATTTGACAATTTAATAAAAAATGAAGAAAAATTATATTATTTAATAGCATACATTATTTATCTTTCATAAATATTGTAACTGAAGTTTTAAAGTACCGTAGTAGACTTAAATTAATCAGTTTTGTTTTGAATGTTATACTAAGGTTAAGACAAGTTCTACATTCCTATCATTAATTTAAAATGATTACCAATAATTTGTGAGAGAGGGCAGTAGTTGACAGTAAGCTTCATAAGCTACTGTACAGTGAAATTAACTTTTACATATTTTTAGTTAGAAATAGATTTTTAAAAAATTCAATGAATAATAACATATATAATTACCTCAAAACAATTAATAACTTTGATTTTTCTGCAGGAACAAAGTATGTAAATAAAATGATTTTTGATCATGTGGCAGACTTTCAACTGGAAATTATAATTTTAGGCCTACCACCACATTTATTTTTTACTCAATGCAGCAGTACTGTTTTAACATCATTATTCTAAGAAGGTAAAATAGCACAAAAATAAGGGGGGGGGGAAATATATATATATACAGAAATGTTTGGAGTGAAGGTGGTCTCTGGCTTTCCAATTATTTTTCAATATGTCATCCTTGTGAAGAAAATGCAGGTTTTCAGATGTTCTACATCAAAGATGACATTCTCGTTGAAGGCAGAAGACTGGGCTGTTATAGTTGCCTGTTCGGTGGAAGTGACTAGAGAGGCAGTCGTGATCTGTTACTATCCTTAAGTCTGCAACTGATTAAGTTTTTTGTCAATCAGGAATATCCTTGAGCTTACTCCAGCAGAATACTGCTGTACATATACTATATAATTAGCAAAACTTTCAGGTAGTAGAAAAATACAGATACATTTATTAAATGTAAATCAGTAACATTACAATCTGTTGACAAGTGAAGTACACAGACCAACTGTTCTAAATTTATTTTAACAGATTTATATATTTTACTGGATGAGAGGTTTATTTTCTTATATATATTTAAAATTCACCTTATAATATGTTTTGTAAGAATTTTTTTCTTTTTAATTTGTTGAATAACAAAGCTGCATACCTTACTTTGTAGAACTGTAATATTTAGAGAGATCTTAGCAGAGTATTTGAAATCTTTTGTAAATTTAAAATCAATTACTTTGATTAGGTTTGAACTTCTGGCATTTGAGTACAATTGGCAAGCTTAACCACTCAGTTCAGATAGTTTGACTTAATGAGCTAATTGTTTATAGTTCTTTTTAGATAATCTTTATTTTTAGGTGTATTGACAATAAATTAATTGTAAACAATATAATTTTAATAAAAAGGTTATTTTAAAAATATCAATAGAACCAGGTAAAAGTCTGCCATGATATAAGATAGTAAAATGAATTTTTGTTTAACATCTTGTGAATTTTAATAATAGAGTTAGGATTTAACACATCACTTTATAATTGTAGATTTCTTGAATACTTGTTTTGATACTTCTTTGTACCATCTTCAGCTCTATCTAACTGTTGAATAAGTTATTTAAGCATCTACAGTAAGAATTGGTAAGCAATCTACAGAATCGCCAACCACTAATTTTAGATAGAGCTGAAGATGTTACAAAGAAGTATCGAAACTAGTCTTCGAGAAATCTACAATTATGAGGTGAGGTGTTAAATTCTAACTCTATTATTAATTAAGATAAACCTCATAGTGCCTCTTCCTTTAAATATTAATGAAAATCTTGTGAATATGTTTGTATTATGTGACTTTGATAGGCACATCGTGGTTTGTGGTCACATCACCTATGAGTCTGTATCACATTTCCTCAAGGACTTTCTTCATGAAGACCGTGAGGACGTGGATGTGGAGGTGGTATTTCTACACAGGTATGACCAAGCTATGCCAAGCTTCTCGCTAACAAACATCACTTCCTGCCAGTTAGGTAACAATTCCTTTGCATTGCATAACGGTATTGACATGCATGCCACTGGTCAAGGAGCTGCATTCTTAAGGTGGATACACAGACATACTCCTCTTTAATGCTTTATTAAAAAGGTTGCACATTGGAAAAAATTGTTTTCAATAATGAATTTTTCTTGCTTTGATCTACTGCTAAAACAGTAAGAGTTATCATTTAATATATTTGAATACATATATCTAGGATTCGAAGATGTACTAGGAGCTGCATGTTTATATTCTCTAAGGTCATGTTTGTACAGATTTAACCTATAAATTGGCAAAACTCAATTTCTTATATCAGTTTATTAAATGAGTTGTATCACAGCAAATATAAAATAAAGCATATTGTGTATTGTTCTGTAATTATGTACAATTTTAATGATTTTGCCCATTCATTTTTCTACTGTTTTATTAAAATATCAAATCTCAATATATCTTAAAGGTTACATTGTCAATTTAATGATTAAGTTAATTTTTTATGAATAATTAAAGATTTTAATAGATGTTAAAAGATGTTTTTTTTTTTGCCCAATGCCACCAGGTTGTTTTTTTATGACATTTCTGGCTTTCTCCCCTGGCATTGGCAAAATTGTAATCCATTTCTTAGGTTGGGCCACCTGGAAGGCAGAGTTACTTTACCCCAATGATATGATGATGAAATGCCAGTAGAGTCCTTAACCTAAATTCCAGACCATGGATAAACACAGAATAATCCCTTTAAGGAAAAATTTCTATGGTCTGATCGGGAATCGAACCTGAAAGCTCATGAACTGTAGTCAGAAACTCTGACCACTAGCCCTTAAGGCTGGTCAAATGATGAAATGTTACTTGATTATGAACATCCAACAGCATTTACCTTGGAAAACTATAAAAAAAAATCTTAGCTTGGCTGGTCTTCTGTTTGAATCTGAAACCTTCTGAATACGAGCCTCAAATACTCCTCCCAGGGTATTATGTTGACTATTTAACTCATGCCCCAAATGGGAGTCAATGACCAATCACGTTTCAATGATTTCTGTTTTACAACCAATCAGAATCGTGTTTCACCAAATATTTATCAGTGTTATGATTACCATATTAAAGAAAGCTCCTCCTTACAATATTGCGTTCCTTTGGCAATAAATAGTATGATCTGGTTGCAGTGATAAACAAATGAAGCAGTAGAAGCGTACCTATCGTTTCTCATTTGTTTTCAAACATCGCCATTTACATTAAATATATAAATATTTTAAAATAACTATAGTTAAATAATGATTTGTGAGTAAACAGCTTAATTGTATTCGTTAAATAGTCCTAACAAATGCCACTCTTGATTTCCAAATTCTCTAGATAAATTCACTCCTCACTTCGTGAGTCGTGAATTTATCGATAATTTGGAAATCACTCGTGGCATTACTTATGATAATTATGCCTCAAGGGTGACATACTTACAGAGCCGAGGACCTCTGGCCTGAGGATTTGTGAATCTCCCAAGGAAATGAGTAATAGACTATATTAAGTCTGATATATCAACATTAATTATAATTTTAAAATATATTTTTCAATTAGATTACTTGTGATTATGTAACAATTTTTTATGAAACAATATAAAACATAGATAAAACATGGCATTTGACTTGCATGAAAGTGGCTTTAATAAGCTCATCTTTAGAAAATTCAGTCTAAACATACCTGATGTTATAAAACAAGTTGTTACATATACTATTTTATATAAATTTAATTTTGTTTGGCACAATTCTGCCACTTCAATATTATGTACTTAAAAAATCAAATTTATATCTTTCTTATTATCACATATTTTCATATTATTTTCACATTTTTCCATATTTAATAAATAAAAAATCTATTAAGTGTGTAGGCCAATTGGTTCATGGTGATACCTTATTGTACAAATACTAATTTTAATTATAACTTATTTTAACGTGTCTGTAAAAAGTATCATTATGATAGGTTAAAATGAGTTTTTCTAACAAATGGAATATTGAAATATCATATTAATTGCTATTAATGATGTGCACATTTCATAATGCATTAAGAACAGTATTTTCCTGTATTCATCTTAAATTCTTCAATCTCCTGTCATAATACTAATCAGTCTAGGGCAATTTTAAATTTATAAATTAAGGCATTTCACAATAACTCACTATTTTATTAGCAAATTTTGAAAATATTTGGTGGAAAATGAGATAGGAGATGAAGTAACGTAGTTCTGGACTGGTGAATGGTCTCATTGGAGGCATTCAAGGTACTTGCAGTCAGAGATGGTCCATAGGAA
Organism: Diploptera punctata; assembly: GCA_030220185.1. Lineage (NCBI taxonomy): Eukaryota > Metazoa > Arthropoda > Insecta > Blattodea > Blaberidae > Diploptera > Diploptera punctata. Next base: position 424,401 of record JASPKZ010010285.1, on the reverse strand, counting down.
AAAATTTGTGTGTGTGGGGCTCCCTCCACAAATCCAGAAGGAAAATGCACTGGAAGTAATATTGAGTACCTTGATAAAACTATATTGGAAATCTTATTTAAAGCAAATTTTAATAATATTTTAATGTGGAAATAAGTTAAAATTTAAATTAATTGGTAGAAATTAAGATGAGAAATGAAAGTGCTGTAATTTCCTCCTGGTACACGGTCCACACTGACTGCAAGGAAGAATTCTGCAGGTGTGCTAGTGGTTCTGTCCATGCACATGTCAGCTCAAACAAATAAAAACAAGGAGCAGCAACAGTGCTCTGGAATTCCAGATTTCTTCTAGGGTCATACACAAGTCACATCCCCCCAAAAAAAAGACATGTCTAATTTTTACACATTTAACATTTAAATTTCTTGTCACATTATTTTATTTTTATCATTTGCAGTGCAAGTTTTTATAAGAATAAAATCCCATTAAAAAAATCAGATTAAATAAACAAAATTCTTAATTAAATTTCAATAGTAATTGCAATTAAATTATTTCTTTTTAATGGATACATAAAATATAAAAGTTAAAAGTTGAAATATTGGTATGTCTGATTTATTTAATTCCTTTCAAATATTATCAGATTTTTAAAAATACAATAGGAATACACAAACCAAATATCTTAATTATTTAAAAATACAATAGGAAGTAACATTAAGAGGTTTGTTTAATAATTGAGACATTTTGTCTGTACATTCTTACCTCTTATGGTTGTTTTTGTCGAACATATGTTTCAAGACTTCTGAACCCCATCATCAGCGATTATCATATTTTGTCGAACATATATTTCAAGACTTCTGAGCCCCAACGTCAGTGATTATGATAATTACTGACGATGGGGTTGAAACATATGTTTGACAAAAACAACCATACGAGGTAAGAATGTACAGACAAAATGTTTTATCTTAATTATTATCAGATTTTTAAAATAAATTTATAATTTTAATATTTTGTTATTTGTATTGAAAAATAGACTTGGAAATGATACAATTTTAAAATTATTTTATAGTTATTCTATATTAAAAAATTAAGAACAAAATTGTATTGAATAATATTATATTTGATCTAATGCATTGCTTGTTGCAAGAAATATAAATTTACTGAGTGTAAAAATATGTGTTGAAGAGGGGATAAGTCATCATGTGACACTGTGTATTGATTCCAGTTTTTTATGAGGGTCTAACATTTATGAAAAATGATTTGTTTGTTCAAGGGGGAAAAATTGTATTTGTATTAAAAGCCTCTTATAATTTGTCTTATGTACAAACTTTATTCTTAAGAACTCTATATTTAGACTGCACTACAGTGGACATCAAAGTTAGGTATTAGTATTTATTTATTATAATATGGTATTTCCAGGTACAATTAAAAATAAACTAATCCATTGTATTTTATATATTGTAACATATTGCCCAGCTAGCCATTATAGTTATAAACATGAGGGAAATATGTAAGCTCTTATTTTATAAATAGTTTTGAAGATTTTAAAGTGAAAATTTCAAACACAGAGGATTGTCAAAAATTTGAATGGAAGAATGTTCCCATTCCACATTACCAGCACTGTCATGAACAATGCACATTACAACCTGACTGTAGAAGATAGATTTCTCCAACTGTTCTGTTTTCCCCTTTCTGAATCTTGGCTGCCATTACATTGTGTATGTAAATAAATCAATATTGAATGTTCAAAAAATAATAATTTTTTATATAAAGCATAAAAGTTGTTACTAATGCCTTACAGTATTAAAAATGAAACCTAGAGGGGTGTAAACTACCACCAATGAAAGAATACCAGTATATGATACACCTTGCTTACATGCAAGGGCCATATACTAATTTAATATATATATATATTATAATTTTTAATGTTATATTGGATTGAATCATGTGTCTTCTTATTCTGGCATAGAAATCACAATGAACAGATTCATATAATTGATATATAATCATGACTATTACAAACTAAGTAAGATAGTATAAAAATGTTCAATACAACACACAAATTTATTCAATTAATATTTATTCAAATTATATTTGAGTTATATATTTTGATTCACCTCATATTTCTTGATTTTTATGCAGACTAGTTTCGTTGCTAACTGTGCAACACTCTCAATGTTTTACAACATGCTTTAATAATATTTATTGATTTCCTCAATACAATAATGCAAAATAAAGTAGCTAGAAGTGTTAAGTGTTATTTAAATTTTAGAAATGAAAAAGTTTTCAGTTACAATATTTTTGTCCTATTTTAACATTGTACATCTTTTAGATAATAGTTACTAAAATAATTTTAAAATCTCTTTTGCCTTTTATTTGTTTGCAAAATCTTTCCCATTTAACAGTGATGAGTTAACAGTATTTGAAATGACAATAACTCCAGTCACCACGTTCGGGATTGAAATCATATGGGATAAAATGAAGATAAGTGACATGGAGAAAGTGGAGAATGTAAAAGTGAGACACATAAAAAGGGCTAAAGGGAAAAGCAAATATGTGCTAAACAGACTGGCATATTTGCTTAAGAGAGAAACCTTTGGATGGTATAAGGAAAGAGTCACTACCAAGTACGGAATCATACAAAAAAGGTAATAAGAAAGAAGAAAACAGTAGGAACATGAAACAGACAAAGACTTCTTTGGTATAGATTCCATGATAAAATAGACAGTGGACAGGAAGCAACCAAACGCAGTGACATACAATCGTAGGACTCAAGATTCATGGATACCACCATAAAATGTATAAAAATGAGAAATACCATCAAGTAAATGAACAATGTGTGTGCAAAATATGTAATCAAAAGTCTGAGCAATATCACTTCAGCCAGTGTAAGAAGGGGCACAGTTAAGAACAATCTCATGAAAGAGTAGAAGACCATTTTAAATACTCATTCGAGTGCAAATTTGTTATTATTATTAAAATCTTTCCCATTTAAGTACAAGAAATAAAATTTAAAATTTATATAAAATGTGCTAGTGGTAATTCAAACTTACAAGGAAGTACCAGAAAAAAAAAGTGAGAGAAATATTCCTCTGTACAAAATTGTTATACACACATACATTGCTACATTACCAAACAAATAATTTAATAATATTATGAGGGATTTCAATATACTGTAGTTAATGAAAATAATTAAAAGATAACATGATAAAAGTTTTAGTACAGTTTCTTGTACTCTAATATTTTTTTTAACCTCTCAAGATGGTTTGACATACACTGTACACATCAGCTATAAACCATCTCTTTGGTGGTTTGAAGTAGAGGGTATGGATTGCATGCAAAATTTTAAAAGTGATTTTTCTCTCCCATCTTTCGATTAAAAGTGTATACTGCTACTTTTACAAAAAAAAGGTTTTAAAACTGTAGGGCACTAATTCTATTCACAGTGGCTATAAAATGAAGACTCATAAAGTAAAATAAAAAAATAAAGTCTCTGGAAAAATAAAATTAGTAGTACTTGAGCCAGCACCGTAGCTAGTTATATATTCAATAGAAAGTTTTCTTTCTAGTTGCCAAACATCCATACAATATTGGAGAAATAAACAAAACTTAATTTTATATTAAATTAATGTTGGGAAGTAAACATTATGAGGTATAATAATTGAAATTCATCAGAGAACATATTTTTAAACAACTCACCTCATAGAATTCATGTTTTCCACGATACCATGGTTTCAAATGCAATCATGTTCATCCTCGGCCATAACTCCAACTCAAAGAGTTCTTTGAGGTGAGTTGTTTAAAAAATGTTCTCCGATGAATTTCAAAACTTCATCTATTGATTATGAAACTAATGGAAGATCTTTACATCAAAGGATATAATATTTGTAGATGGATAATTACTACAACTCTCCTGATTATTAAAAACACAAGGGAATAATGTAGCTGGTACTTTCTGCCTGAACAGAAAAAAATGTACCATCTGAAGTAAAGAAAGCAAAATTGAAAAAAAAAAAAAAAAAAAAAAGGAGGGGTCATTGCTCAACACTCAGATGGTGTAATGGTTCTAAATTGGAAGAATAAAAAGGCTGTGTCTATCATTTCAACCTTCCATGATACATCAATGATGTCACAACAAAAACTTGGTGTTAAGGTAAAGAAACCAGCTGATGTCGTTGCTTATAGTGAGCTTATTGGTGCAGTTGACTTGAAAGTTCAGAACTTACAGCCATATTTATTAGAGAGGAAGAGTGGTACATTAAATTATTCTGAAGCCTTCTTATTTACAACAGTGGCATCCATACAATGGATCATTTAAACTTCAGGCTTAAACTTATTACATTATTTGAAAGTTATGGGAAGTCAGTTTAGTTTAGAAAGCAAATAAAATCATCAATCAACCATCCACTGCTCGTCTGATAGAAAGACACTTTATAAAAAAAATTTCAGCAACAAGAAGGAAATCAAAACTACAAAGGAGAGGGAGACAAAAAGAATATTGGTGTCCAGATTGTAAAGCAGGGTTGTGTCTGGATAATTGCTTCAAGGTTTTTCACACAATAGCAAGCTCTTCAACCTCAACAGCTGGCAGAGGCAAGGTAAAAGACATACATTCATCATTTGAATAGGAATCAGACGGAAGAGATTTTCACCCAGTGGAAAGAACTAACTCTCTCATACCAACAATCTTTAATTCTTTTATAATATAACATTATTTACAAAATAACCAAGATAGTGAAGTGTGTTCTGAAACCTCTCCTATCCAAAACTTAATCTCAACCTGCCCATGGTGAAACCTGCTTATAACAGATTAGGCTCTGGGGACTAAGAATTGGCAGTATAACCATAACATTACTTGCAGAGTAATGCTGGATGGATGGTAACCCCCATCATTTTACCCCTTTGTGCTAGCAACCCGTCGGACAGTATTCTAGAGTTGCTTTCAATTCTCACAACAAGACTCGGAATTAAATACATACATGAATACCTGAATAACTGGATGAATCATTTGTGATAAATGAGTTCAGATAGAGTTCGCAAAGCCATGCTTTGTTATTGTCCAACAGGGAAGAGATCTCTGGGCCGTGCAAGGAAGCACTGGATACAAAATTCATCAGTGAGATCGTAACAGTCCTGTAAGTGTGAGACTTTAATGGATGAAGAAGAAGACAAAATAACACAACAGAGTGAATATTAAATAATAAAAATGTCAAATTTTCATTCCATGTGAAGTACTTAATTTACACCAAGTGATTATTAACTATAGATGGCCCTGCTGACTACTAATAAAAATTAACATTTATTTTTGTAATGAATGCTCTAATAGATCATACCAGTTCTGTTTTTTATGTTTTCATATCACATCTAGCTAACTAACTCACTGGACACTTTTGAACTCCACATACCCAGAGCCTCATGGCCTTGTGAGCTTAAGCTTTCCATATATTCCTGTCCTATGCTAATATTTTTCAATCATTCCCTGTATAATTTACCTCCTTCAAATCATTCTCAGCCTATCTACTTAGTGCTGTCCTTCTGGTTTTCATATAAGAGGTTTCCATGTGCCTTTTTCATTTCCCATTCATGTCACATGCCCTGCCCATTACAGTCTAAATATTCTTATAACACTTGGTTTCCCAGATCATGTAGCTCACTGTTATTAAGTTTTTTTTCATTTACCTGTTTGTTAATAATGATAATAAAATTTCTTAAAATTATTGTAGCTGATGGCACTGGGTTTTCCTTTAACTTATTTGGACTTAAATAAGTACACAGTTGCTATGTAAAATTTTTCTTTTCACTTTATTTTCTTCTCACAATTATCACTAAATCTTCAATCACAATTTTATCTTACAATTATTCTTTTTTTTAAAGTTCATCAGATAATTACTTATCACACAATTACAGATACAGTACTTCCTCACAGTTTCACAAACAATTTAACCTCTTACTGTCTGACACAAGACTCTCGCCGACCAATTATCGCAGACTGACTGGCCGGCCTTCTCCTCTGCTCTTTTATATAGGCGGGGGGGGGGGAGGGAAGCTGTAGCAATAGCTTCGAGCAACTTCGAAGCCCAGAAACCTCTGGCTTCTGATCTTTCTCCAAGGGGAAGGAGATGCTGGTAGAAAGGTCTGGCAACATGTTCCAGACAATTCAAGCGGCTCTGTGGGTCACTAACTTGCTAGGAGTGACTTACCCGTGTAATTCAAATGCTGCTTACATGACATGTAACACTATAAATAATAAAAAATAATATGATATGGATTTATTGTAGGCCTTCAGAGCTACTATGCCATGGATTAATAAATTGATCTAGTGTTAATAGGTTTACTTCTTTTGAAATCACTCAGAGAATTAAATTAACAAAATAATACATTTTCTCAATGTTCTCTATCAATTATAGAATTAATTATTTAATCACATGTAATTTGAATTTAGTATTCATGTGTTTATAAATGTTGTGGTTTATTATAATCACTAGAGAGTGGATTTTTATGTTCAAAAAGTTACGAATGCAACATAGTATAGTGATAAAATTAATTTAATAAGTCTTTATATCCAATCACTATTTTTTTTTTATAATATAACTTACAAAACCGTTTCTCAATAATTTTTGTGTGGGATCTAGCAATTTACATTTATATTTTACATATTAATTTTAAATTAAAAAAGAAATAATGTAAATAGAATACTATTTCTTTTTAGTTTAGAAGTAAAATGTGTAATATAAATGTAATAATGCTAGATTCCACACAGAAATTATTGAGAAACATTTTTTGTAAGTTATATTATAAGAAAATCAGTTGATTGGATATAAAGATCTTATTACATTAATTTTATCACTATACTATGTTGCAATCTTAACTTTTAGAACATAAAATCCGTTCCCTAATAATCACTGTGCTATTCATAATAATTAATGTAACTTTGTGATATTCATAAATATTGCAATTATTTTAATAAAAGTTATTTTCAATCTCTTGAATTATTTACAATGAACTTATAATCATGTTATGTTTAATACAATACATTTTCAAATACAAGTTTCCCATCAGAGTATGTATATTACTTCATTTATGAGGTTCTGTAAGTTAAAAAAAAAAACACAATTTGGCAACCAAGATTCCAAGACTTGTTGTATGTTTGTTATGACATCAAGCATTATGCTAAAATCCTTGCATTTAATATTCATAATGTTTTCCATTTCCCTTATACATTAGAAGGGAATGTCAAATTGAAAAATAGGTATAAACAAGACAGTGTAGAAGAATCAAAATTCATAGTTGTATATTTTAGTTTTATTATGTAGATATTGATTGATATAGTGTAGGCTTACATGAAGTTGTAAAGGAATGGTGTGACATTGAAACAACTTCAGCAGCTATTAAATGGGTGGGTGGGAATATTGCAGTAGGGTTAGGTTTGAAGTGTACTCAGGTCCAAAATCCACATTGAAATTTTAATATATTTGTTGCCTGCATTAGCAGAGAGCTTGATTCAATTACTTAGTCCAATTTAAAAGGTCCTAGGGCAGAAAATATCAAGATAAATTGTCCAGGATATTTAGTCCAAACAGAAAAGATCTAAAGAGCAAAGAAATATAAACAAATAGTAAGTTCAAGATGTTATAAAATCCAATACCAGTGTAGGCTATGGAAAAATCTAATGTCCTATAATATAATATTGATCATAATTTTAATATATATTAGTTGTTTACCATGGTACAATAAAACTATAAAAATAGTGAAGATTATTTTAAAATCTTTAGGAAGTAACATTATGAGGTTTAATTTAGAACATTAATTAACGTAATAGTGTATTTGTTTTACTTAATTTAAAAAAATCTAACTCATAAACACAAAATGGTTTATTCACAACAATATAAGTTTAATACTTCATAAGCTTTAAAAACAAATATTTCTTTTTCAAATTTACTTAGGAAAGAATATGGAAGCTAAGTGCTTATAACTAATCAAATTGTTGCTCCTATATTAACTGAACACTTAAAACAATAAAATAAAAGAGAAAAGCTGCTGAACTCAACATGAAATTTAACTGCATAGTATATGTCGTCAAACTTTAAGCCATGGATCCTGAGTCTGAAGATCTTCAGACTATAAAAAAACCACAAGACTGAATAAAAAGACCTTTGTGCAAAATTTACTGGCCTTTTTAATCCTAGTAATACTTCAGTTGCATACTAGATGTCTCATTGGGTCAGTATGTTGACCCAATTCATGACATCTCTAGGAAAATGAGCATAACTAAATTAACTTGGTCAAGTTACTCCTAACAAAGGAGAGACTAAGGCCCAACATCGGGCTGTTACATCTTTGTAGATGTAGGGTCGAATTTATAAACGCATTAGACCGTAAAATGCTCTGCTGAGAAAGTTTTATCCTAATACATTTTGCTTACTCAGAAATCTATTCATGCGATAATAATTGTAAAGCTATCTGACGAGGTAACTTAAGATCATAGCTCAAGATAGAAACTTATCGTGAGAATCCCAAAGGGAACCGATGTAGTTTGAAACCTTTGCAGCTTTATCCAAGATGTCGGACCTTGAAGACTTCGATCATGTTTTCAGTATATGCGGAGAAGAGGAATTTGATAGAGTCTACCAAAGAATTCAACTGGAAGAACAGGAGAATCGGCGTAATATTGCATGATGCAGACGTCGTATACGGTATTATTTGCGGGATGCAAGCGTAAATGCGTTCCTCTATAGCAGATGAAAATAACGGAAGTGGTTTTATCGCTGAGAATTCTGGGTAATTCGTTGCCAATATTACGAAAACGTCGACTTTCATGCCTGACCGGTAAGTCGGCCGTTAATTTGATCTCAGCAATTGCTCACGGTGAGTCAGCTTACCAGTGATTGGAAGTAATTTGAGTAGAGACTAATATATTTACATGCAGCCCGTAGTATATATGATGATGATGATCATCATCAAAAGCATCCTCATATCATGTCCTCTTTTTTGGAAGGTCAATTCCAAATATGCCTCCAACCATCTCACTATAATTTTTAATGAATTTGTTGCCTTATTGTAATACAATATATTTGTGTTCAAACATGGCTCAAGTTGTATTTTTATATTTCTCAAGTTAAGAATGCATTAAGAGGTATTTTTCTAAAACAATCATATTACAAATTATGATTTATTTTTATATTAACCTTTAACAATTAAAGTAACAATGTAAAAACTTGCATATTATTTGCATTTGATATCTTTGTTACTCTGAACATTACCAGTACTTGGATGCTTTTTATAAATAAAGCTATTGAACACTAATTATTCTGTGGATAATTCTTACCAACCAGGCACACTGTAGTGTAGATGGTTAAAACAATACACTACAAGCCGGAAGGTCATAGAGTTAAGTCTCAGTGGGGTCTGGATTTTTATACTGGCTTCAGCAACTTGCTCCTGGAGATGATACAGCCTCTAATGAAAATTATATATTCTGAGGGTAAAGAAAGCCATCACACAATCCGCTGACATCTCATGACAATTATCTAGAAAGATTGAAGGCTTAGGGCCGCAAGCAAATACATTAGTCTCTGGTGAGCTAAGTTTTCCATGAGAACATGCAAAGTTCAAATTAGCGAGTTGCTGACTGGTCATGCATGAAAGTAGTTTTTTTTTGTAATATTGGCAAGAAATTACCCAGAATTCTCAGCAATAAAACCACTTCCGTTATTTTCTTCTGCTAGAGGAACACATTTATGCTTGTGTCCCGCAAATAAAGCCATATACGACGACATCTGCATCGCGTGATATTATGCCGATTCTCCTGTTCTTCCAGTTGAATTCTTTGGTAGACTCTATCAAATTCCTCTTCTCCGCATATACTGAAAACATGATCGAAGTCTCCAAGGTCCAACATCTTGGATAATGCAGCAAGGTTTCAAAATCAGTTCCCATCGGATTGCTCACGATTCGTTCTCTGCAAAGTCACCTCGCCAGGTAGCTTAGGAATTTCGACAATTATTATCGCATGAACAGATTTTTGAGTATGCAAAAAAATCTTTGGATGCAACTTTCTCAGCAGAGTACAAGCCGAGAACAACTTTTACGGTCTAATGCATTCATAGATACGACCCTTAATCTTCAGCTAGCCCAGTGGATTACTGTTTACTATGCTAGCCTATTGTTCAAACGTAATTGTAGTCAAGATTTTTAAGGACGTAACATTTTTGAGTTTGGCTTCCTTGGGAATGGAAATAAAGTTGTGGGTCACATGTCATAGATTTGCATGATGTAAAAGATCAAGCCTGAGTAAAATTTATAGGTAATTTCACATATACAGAGCCTGGTAGCTCAGTGGTTTAGAGTGCTGGTGTACAAAACCAGAGACATTGGGTTCAAATCCTGATTCAGGCATATATTTTTCTCTTCAAATAAAGTTGGTCTTTCAGTGAAAAGTGATAAATTTAATATGGAAGATTGAAAATAAGCTTCACTGGTTATAAATGTGGTGTTAATTCCCAACAAAATCTTCTTGTTAAGGAAGCCACTAGATGGTGTGTAAAATGAAAAGTTCATAGCCTTGGTGTATGGAATTCATATAAAAGGAGAGAAATAAAGTGTTTGAATCGGGAGCCTGGTAGCTCAATGATTTAGAGTGCTGGTGTACAGAACCAGAGACACTGGGTTTGAATCCTGATTGAGGTGTACATTTTTCTCTTCAAATAAAATTAATCTCGCACACAGATTTGAATTGTGATCCTATTAACCTGAGTTGATAAAAGAGTGTCGTTAAATAAAATAGGTAATTGATTTAAAACAAAATTAAAATTATAATATAAAATTATAAAATTGTTACCTAATAGGTTTGTCTCCTCAACTGTGTATACTAATTCTCGGTAGGCCTTTCGAGACTAGTCCATCATCAGCAGGAGATAAGTCTGTATGTGCTGATCCTAAAAGCAATACTTACAAATTTTATTAATGTTAACTTAAACATTATATAATTGCTCTTTTCTTCAGTTTGGACTTTATTATACCTTGGTCATTATTAAAACGTGAATATTTATCTAGGAGGACCTTTCTTTATTGGATTTAACATCTTTTGAGCATAGATTAGATATTTTTGAAATGGTGGACAGGGTCCTGAGTGCACCGTGGGGCTGACCCTCACCTTATATTGCAGGAAAGAGCCTGACCTGGAGCTGGAAGGGCTGCTCAAGCGTCACTACACAACTGTGGAGTTTTTTCAGGGAACAATGATGAATGCTGTAGACTTAGAGAGAGTGAAGGTAAACCTAACCTAACCTTACACCGTACGCTCGTGCGTGGCACATCTGGGACCGTGGCATCGTGCGTTTGGGCTCTAGGCCCATCCCATTTTATTAACTTTTTATTTTATATTTTTGGCTGCCTCGATGATTTTGATTGGCTAGCTGGAATGCTGGGATCGCATCAATTGGCCATTTTATATATACATATTTAGAAGTTGCCTTTTAATGAAGTTGTAATCATTATTTAATGCTTGCATATTTAGTTCTTACCTTCTTTCCTTTTTCCATTTAAATCATGTCAGACTTAGTTACATCATTTATTCTTTCTGAATTACTTTCTTGATATACAAGTACTTTTTACGACCTTTTTTTTAGTGATCTGGTAATTAGATACAAGTAGCAGCACAATATGTAAATGTATAGTGGTAAGAGCACTGTTATTATATTGTCAGATCACAATTAATTGTCTAAATTTTCTCAGTTCTCTGTTTTTCTCATTAAAATAAATTAATGTTATTACACACTTGTATATCTGAATGACAAGTTTTTTCAGAAGAATGTCTGATATTTGTTCCTTTATTAAAGCTAAAATTCATGTTGCAGTTTAGTTTAGTTATCCCATTTCATAAACCTTACTCAGCTCAATCTGTGCATGATACTTGAATAATGTTTTTTTTTTCCTGTTTTTTTTTTTTTTTCCAAGAGATGTTTAAGCCAATAAATAATTATTATTTTTAACTTGACAAAAGGATATAAACTTAATGGATATTAAATTTTGTGGTAATTTGTAAAGTGCATTAAATGTTATTAATAATAGCTTAGAAAAGTCATCATGTCCTAAAAGTTGTTTATATATTGGACAACAGTTAGGCATTTTGGCTTGTAGACAAATTAGATGTAGTTTGGAAATAGATAAATAAACTTAACAAATTACTTACAGTAAGAGGTGTGTTTTTAGAGGGGAAGAAATGGGGCTTGATTAGCCACTTTTAAGTTGGTTGAACATCTCTTGATAGCTGTCTTCATTTTTTGAGGGGGGAGGTCATTTCCTTCATTCCAAAGGAAATGGCTCATGGTTATGCAACAAGCATCTTGAGGTAACAGTGTATTGTTTTGTTGCATACACATGGACAGTTACCCATTCTTGTGTTGTTTGCTAGTAGCTCTCATTAATTATTTTTTTCTTTCCCTTGTTTTGTTTGTTGATTGGTCGGTGGTGTACTGTGATTGGCTGGTTGGGTACCGTCATATGGTATGATTGCCAGAAAACCACCTGATCTGGAGCTGGAAGGCTTGTTCAAGAGACATTTTACTACAGTTGAGTTCTTCCAGGGGTCTATTATGAACCCCATCGACCTGCAGAGGGTCAAGGTAAGCTGGTTGCAAACAGCTCTGCCAATGGGAGTGGTGTGTGTGAGTGTAGTAATAAATAAAGCTGTTTTCCAGATGTCCATCAACACAGCTGTGTCTTGCTTCAGACATGAGATGCCTTGCTGTCTTGTTGTTCCTCATTGCAGACTAATTTGTTCTTTCTAAATCCTAACTCTTACTTAAGGTGTAAAAGTTTATTATCCTTCTCTTTCTGTCTTATATGTGATATATCCCCATACTAACATTCAACAGTTTAAGTTGTTTTTTATATTGAAAATTACCACTATTTTTTCAGATTGCTGATTTCTGTAACGTGTAAAACAAATACTTTGTTTTATTTTCGGGATTTCTGGATGTTGTTTTTAAATAATACAATGAAAAATTATAATATATCGTGAGAAAATATAACTTCCTTCTTTATTGTAGGTAGTTTGCTTCTTTTACTTTAAATTTAAACTCAATTTGTTTTGTTATTGTGAAATTTATTTATTCATGAAAAGAATTCCATTAGTCTCCATTTTTTTCATATTTTAATATGATTGGGATTAGTTACAGAAGTTTCTTTGACGATATGACTAGATTTTTTTTTTAATTTCTGCTGGATTTTACCTTAATTTTAAATTTAAGATTTCACTATGTATTTTATTCCATATATTACTTAGATATTGTATTAAACAAATATATGAATTAATGCATGGATAACCTACAGAGTCAGTCTACAGAAGGGTATTTAAAAAAATAAAATTTTAATCTAGCTTAAAACATTTTATTCCATATAATAGCTTCAATTATTTATTTCAGTTTCCTTTTTAAAAATTTAGCCTTATGGATATATACTTCTTTGAATTTTTACTATTGACTTTTTTAAAAACAAGAAACCATTTTTATATATTTGTCTCCAATGCAGTCCATTTAATTATTTAAATTGTGATATTACATTCTATTTAGGTATATTTGCACATTGTATATCTTGTCAAATTAGTCACCTTGTAGGAAGTTATTAAAAATTTTTTTTTTGTGAGATTAGATAGAATCCTAGACTAAAATCCCTCTTTTTCCCATATTTCCATTTACCTCCTAGTTTTAACAGAATTTGTGCCGCCACTTATTAGAACTGTCCTGTATTGTGTTGTAAATCCATAATCTTGTATAAGATACATCTGTTTTGTCACAGGAATCTTCTCAGTGAGCTTAAGTTGTTATCTGAATGTTCACTTATATTTTAACATGTGATTTAAGCTTATAGTGCTCTAATATATTATGTCCAGTTATATATTAAAGTCATATTGTGAATTTTTTGAGATGAAGACAGATACATTGGACCCTTACTATGTTCTTGATGAATTCTGTACAAATTTTAGGGACTTTGGACCAATATTTAACAAATTTTTCTTTCTGTCTATTCATTGTATATTATACATTTGAATGGTTAGACTTATTATAAAACATATAAAAATGTGTTTTAAGATTACATATCATACTAATATACAAGCTTAAAATAATTTTAAGCAATTTGCACCATTTGAACTGTATATTTTACATTATTATCAGAATAAGAAAAGTAATTATTTATTCTATGTAGAAGAGAATGAGGGGGGAGAATAATATTGTAGCAGTTGGCCAGGGGTTTGCTTCACGTAGTTTTGGCATTAATAATTACAGACAGATATCGAGTAATATTTCACAATCACTTTATTCAATTCCACAAACTATCAATTAAAGATCACTCATAATCTACATTAACAATAATTCTTGTTTTAATGTTTATCTCATATGCAATTATTTTACAGTACATTTACTACAGTTTATTTTCTCTTCACTACTTCACCTGTTACTGTCAAAAACACATATACAGGGTGTATCAAAAAGGATGGCGCAAACTTACATGGTTGAAAGTACACGATAATAGAAGCAACAATGTCCCAGTAAACATGGGTCCACAAATGAGCCATTTGCATGATAATTACGAATGTATGGTTACAAGCCGCCACTGATGTCATTGTTTGTAACATCGTACGGTTTACTCCTTGTGCACTTGAAGCTGTCCTATGCTCTTTGTTTACAAAACTGAACATTGCCGAGAGGTGGAGTTGTAATCAAACCATACATGCAGAACGTACAGGATGGATACAGTACACAGTCTCAAAAGGTATCAGTCTCGTCTGAGGAGTGCCACTTGTGCTGTGTTGTAGTTACAATGGAACCTTACAGTAACAAAGAGTATGCAGATATGCATTTCATGTACGGAGGGCTAATGGTAATGCATGGGAGGCTGCACGCTTGTACCAAGAAACATATCCTAATTGAAGGCACTCTGAAAGTCGTACATTTACAAGGGTTCATCAGCACCTGAGAGAAAATGGGGATTTTGCACATGGCAGAGCAGTAGGTAGGCCTACTCGCATTACACCTGAGGTTAAGGATATGGTGTTTGAAGCAGTACAGCTCTCTCCAGGAACCTCAATGAGAAGAATTGCCACACAAGTGCCTGTACTATGTCACAGTAGTATATGGAGAATTTTACAGTACAATTTACTATACCCTTACCACCTCCAACGAGTTCAATGTCTCAATGATGCGGACTTTGTTCCTAGAGTGATGTTTTGTCAATGGATGCAACAACAGACTGTAGTCAACCCTCGTTTCGCATGTAACATTTTATTTACAGACGAAGCAGGATTCACACGCGATGGTGTTTTTAATTATCATAATACACATTTTTGGTGTGAAATAAACCACATGCTGTTCATGAGTCACCACATCAGCACCGTTTCTCACTGAATGTGTGGTTAGGGGTACTAGGTGATCATCTCATTGGGCCACACATTCTTCCATGAAAACTTAATGGATGGAGTTACCTTAGGTTTCTGCGGCGTCATCTTCCAGGATTGCTTGAGGATGTTCCCCTTCAGCAACATCAGAGTTTGTGGTACATGCATGATGGAGCTCTGGCACATTTTGCTGCTGCTGTGAGATGGCATCTAATGCGCAGATATGGCCAAAAATGGTTAGGTCAAGGCAGATCTGTACTTTGGCTTACAAGATCACCTGATCTAAATCCTTTGGAATTTTGTGTCTGGGGTCACCTCAAAAGCGAACTGTACAGCACACCCGTTAACACGGTTGAAGAACTGGAGCAGAGAGTTGTACATGCTTGTCAAGAATTCAGAAATGATCCAGGGATTTTCGAAAGAATTTGACATTCATTGCAGAGATGAGCACAGTATTGCATCCAGATGCAAGGAAGACACTTCGAACACCACCTTTAACAGGTAACCCATAAGTGAAGTGAAATGTGAACTAAATGAGATGAAAAATTAATAGTAAAGTCTAAATTCAAATTAATTTGTACTAACTAGGATGATGTTTACAATTAAATCAGTGGTGGCTTGTAACCATACATTCGTAACTATCTCGCAAATGGGTCATTTGCAGACCCATGTTTACTGGGACATTGTTGCTTCTATTATCATGTACTTTCAACCATGTAAGTTTGTGCCATCTTTTTTGATACACCCTGTATAAGGTGGAGAGGAACTTTCTAGGCTTATGGTCAGGACACTTCCAAACATGGAAGTTTCTAGCCACCGATCATCCAAAAAGGGGAAGTAGAGGTCCATAGAGATCTCTGGAATGAGAGCTTAGACATTTTGATTGTCTGGCAGGTCATTCGACTCGCGAGTCAGTGACTTGCAAATCTATTCCTACCAATGTGAGACTAATATTCTTGCCTTCGCCTGTAAAATTCAAACGTCGTTATTATGATGCATCACAATATTAACCATAGTTTGAGGGTGGTAAATTATACAGGGAATGATTGAAAAACATTAGCTCAGGATAGGGATGTTCGGAGAGCGCTATGTTCATGTGGGCATGAACCTCAGGGATTGATAGTGTTAGTGAATTAGTTATATAGAAGGTGAGTAGTATTTACTAGTAGAGAATGAATTTGCATCTGTTTGTAAAGGTTGACATTAGAATCAATTAATTATATTTAACTTAGAAATTTCATAAATTAGAGATTTTTTTTTCACTCTCACATTCTAATAACATTTCTATTTTATTTTATTTTTTATTTATTTATCATTTTAATTATTTATTTAGATTATCTTAATCTTAGCGCTACAAGCTGGAAGGTCGAGGGTTCGAGTCCCGGTGGGGTCAGAATTTTTAAACTGACCCAAATCTTCTGGCGGCACTATGGCCCTGGGGTCGACTCAGCCTCTAACGGAAATGAGTATTAGACGCTTGTTCTGGGGGTAAAGACGGCCGTCACGCAGGGCTGACAACCTGGCTGACATCAAGTGCCGATTGTCCAGAAAAGTGGGAGCCCTAACCTCCTACTATCCCAAGGGCCTCCTGAGGCCTGTAATGGGATACCGTTACCTTTTTTTATCTTAATCTTAACCATTTTGATTAAGTCATATTTTAGTATGCTATTGTTTGTTACTATGAAACTATTGAAGAAAACACTTAAAACTGTTTTTTAAAGTACTTTTCTAAGGAGATAAGGCACGTAACTTACTTTCTATCTTCTTCTTCTTCCTTCCAAGTATTAGGCCAAGGCCTGTTACGATCCTATAGAAAATTTTCCCTTCAGCGTTTCATAGGATGGCCCAGTGATCTTCGTCCTCTTGGTATATAATTATAAACAGCTTTGGGGATCCGATTTGAACTCATTCTTTCTAGATGGTGTCTCCAATTTAGTTGGTACTGTTTAATATATTCCAAAATTGGCGTATTCTTCAATTCTTTTAAGATATCGGTGTTCCTTTTCTGATCGCATCTGGTGTAACCCGCTGTTCTGCGCATGAATCTCATTTCACAAGCCGTTATTCTACTTTCATGTTGTCTTTTTAGTGTCCATGCTTCACTACCATAGGTCAACACTAGTCTAGCCAAAGTGTTATATGAACGTAATCTGGTGTTTTTTTGTACAAGGGATGGTTTCATAACTTGATTAATAATTCCTAAACTTTTATTATAACTAGTAATTTTTTCAGGGATATCTTTTTCATCCCAGATAGAGAGATAATATCCAAGGTATTTAAATTGATTGGATCTCTCTAAAATTTTATTCTGGAGACAGATTTTACTTTGTATTTATACTTTTAATATTCATTTTTTTATGTTCCATTGTCCGCGGCAACCAATAATAATTAAGATGAAATGCAGTAATCATAACTCCTTAAATAAAGCAATATACCATAATTATTATGATGGTGTAAAAAAAAATATTGTTCAGGACTTCAAGTTTCTTTGAATTCTCTTTCATCCCTGTTGAATAATTAAAATAACATACAGTAAAAATTTATGAACAACGAATGTGTCACTTTTGTTCCTTTTGTGGGTGATTTCCGCATTCTCCTTGAATTATTTGATTAGCAGTTATAAGCTAGCAACAACTCTTTTCTTACATACCAAATAAATCTCTGAAAGACAAATATCAAACTTTAACAAAATTGGAATAGTAAGGGTCCAGTGTTTTATAGATGAATGAATAGTCCAGTAATTAGACCATCTGTTAATCAACAATAAGCCAACAAATAAATGATATTTAGTAGCATCTTTCATTGATTTACAACAGTTCACTAGAAGAATTTGCCACAGATTAGCAATGAAAACAATTGTGGTCTTGTATGTTGTGCTGTAAGTAGTGTATTTCTGAATGCAATTTGATATTTGTGTAAGGTATACATTTTTTCATTAATGCAATGTACTTTAGTTGCAGATACAAATAGATACGTCATTAAAAAAATTATGGCAATGACTGTGTGTACAATATTAAATTATAAGAAGAGGCAAAGTTATTTTAATAGAATTTTATGAAAATTAAACTCCGTATGTTTAAATGTTTGTAATATGAAAGTATCCTTTATTCTGATTCCTGTTTGGTTCGTCTTCCAGGCTAAATGGCCGTGGTCCAGTTTTCTTGACACTTGATGTTTCGTCTACTACTGCAGTATACATCTTCAGGAGATTCTACGTGCTCTCTTTGAACTCAACAGTCGGCTGTAGACTGTTCACAGAGATCATGCAAAATTTTCTGAAGATGTCTACCGCAGTAGTACACGAAACATCAAGTTTCAAGAAAACCAGACCATGTCCATTTAGCCTGGAAGATGAACCAAACAGGAATCAAAACACCGACCGTGAAAGCCTACAATTTCGCAAATATCTTATTCTGTTTTAAAGAAATCCATAACAGTACTTTGCGATGGATATAAACCCAGTATAATTAAGATTATATTTTTAGTTAATTAATTTTATAATTATTTGAAAGCTTATATCAGGAACATTATATTATTACAATTCATATTTTTTTCTAATTACTTTAAAATATTGATATTTGAAAATTTGTATTCATCTCATTTTTAAATAACTTAAATGAATTTTTTTATCATTATTAAATTTAAAAAAATATCTGAACCTTCAGATGACTACAACTTTAACTGCCTGGTGACATCTCCATAAGAAGAATCGTATCGCAAGATAATTATGTTGTTGCATCCTTTTCTGTTTGTGAACCAATCCAGAGATTTGTTGTTCTGTAAAACAATTGAAAACACTGATGAAAGATTCATTGTGAATGTTTATTCTTCCTAGTAATATATTTGTAATATTACTATTAATTTAAAAAAAAAATTGAAAAATTATACATTTATTTTTTAAAATAAAATTTGACTCTCAATAATCCTATGTTCCTTATATATATATATATATGGCCAAGGTTTACGTTAAACATTTAAATTAAGTTGCTGTCTTTCAGCCAGATTACTTAAAACTAATACTTACACACAAAATTAATAATATTGAAAATAAATAAACACTGAACACACTTAAATTATGAAATAATCAATATTTGTAATTCAATTGAAATTCGCGGTTGCAACAAAAAGCACAGCCATCTGGATCTCTCTTTGTTAAATAACAAACCATTTACTTTACCAAATTACCTTACACCGCCATCTGTTAGAATTGTATGGAACTCACAGATAATTATAACTCTTTGTTAAATAATAAACAAATAATTTGCAATAAAAATAATGTGACTATAAATTTAGTTATAAACTACCCTAAGTCTCAAGTTGGATCAAACTGCACACAGTGTGCAAAATTTTATTAAAATCGGTTCAGTAGTTTAGGATTCCATCGCGGACAACAAACACGTGACACGAAATATTTATATATTAAGATATATATATATATATATATATAAGAAATTTAAGATTCCATATTTTAAATTTAAAAAATATTGTAATAAAAATTTGTTTTGATTTAAATATAAATTTTATTGACAAAATCAACAGATCTCTGGAAAATTGATAATTATGATGTTATCTTTTCTAAGGTTACTTATGTTTACTCTTTTCAGTAAAATAACATTTCTCTTGAAGTTGAAGCATTATATGCTGTTTCTATGTATAATTTTTATGAATGTTCATAGCAGTATGATTTAGAAGTTAAATTACTTTGCTAACTTATTTATAATTTACTTATTCTCAATGAAATACGTTACTAGTGCCATTGTTATATTTTAAAATTTTATTTGTATCTTCTAGGTGCAAGCAATTTATTACATTTCCTTATTTTTTTACATTGTTACTGTTTACATAATACTACCAACATGCAAAAAGGGAATAATACTATAATTATTACTGCATTGAAAATTAATTTAAAATTAAGAGGAATTTTCAGAAGTCAATTAGAAAAAAAATTAATTAGAACTTAAAGTAATTAATGTTTTATTTAATATTTATAATGCTAGTATTATATTAAAATTTAAAACATTAAAAGTCAAAATTCATTTTTATTTAAGAGTTTTTTGTTAGTCTTAATGCACAAAAACTGAATGTATGAACATAATGAAAGGTACCATATTTAATAAGATAGGTCATAAATGAAACAGATATAATTAATTATGATATATTAAATCTAATTACACAAAACTAGACATGATATTCTTTTAAAATTAAATTGTTCTGTATCACTGATTTACTCAGAAGTGCTGTGTTTTCTTGTTGTTGTGTGACAAGCAGATTTCTTCTAATACTAGCACTAGTCCCTTAGAGTAGCATAAAGCAGGTTTATGTAATGATATGTGTACACAAAAGTAGCCTTAGAAGAGGAGAATGAACAAGAGTAAATGGATGTGTGAACAAAAGCAAAATTGATGGTCAGCAACTGCAAGTCTCCTTTAAACTAACATTTACCTAGGCTGCTTACTTGTGTATTGGTTCTGTTACAAATACCGACCCTGATTTACCATGGTAAGTGACATTACTTCTCTCTTACCATCTGTTCCCATGTTAAATTTTGCCTGTCTTTCTTCTTTGTATATGTTAGTAGGCATGCTGTGTTTCTTATATTTAAATTAGATTGTATAGTATAATGTTGATAGTGCATAAGCTTTATTATAGAAAAAAATCACCATTTTATGTAAAACAATACAAGATTTCTTGCTGTCGACAAGATTTTGTTTACTGATAAAATTGTTTTCTGGATATTTTCTGCTGGCACTGAGACAACCATTAATTCCTATAATTCAGTGTTACATGCTATAATTGATTGTCTTTTATATAGTAAATTAATAGATATATTTATATCTATTAATTTTATGAGAGATTTGTATCTGAAAGCATGTTTTACAGTCCTGTCTATAATGGTATAAGCCCACTGTTGGACCATAGTCTCTCCTTTGTTAGGAGTTACTAGACCAAGTTAATTTTTATTTACCTTATTTGCCCATAGATGTCATGAATGACATGCAGTCAACACATCGACTCAATGAGACATCTAACAGACAACTAAATTATTACTAGGATGTTGAAATTGGTAAATTTTGCTTAAAGACCTTTTTATTCAGGTTTAAGGATCTTTTATGAGCCTGAAAATCTTCAGACTTGGGACCCCGGCTTGAAGTCCCTTCCAGAGGACTTGCTCCTTGGATTTTTCCAATCTAAAAAATCCATTGATCCCGGCTGGGTTTGAACCTGCAACCCTCGGGACCATAGGCAAGGAGCATAACCACTAGTCCATAGCAGCTGACTATGTTTTGTAGTGGTACATTAAAATTATGCATTCTCTTTATTTCAGAATGGAAAATTAAATTTGAAATTGTTATATTTTGAAAAGTGAATGTGATCTTAAGTCAGATATTTTGGAATTGCCTCAAAAACAAAGACAAACTCATATTACCTTCATATCAGTTACATCTTTGTGTCATCTAGTTTTAAAATAAAAATGCATATTTCATAATTAAAACATTTTGTCTGTTCATTCTTACCTCTTAGAGTTGTTTTTGTCGAACATATGTTTCAGAGCTTGTCAGCAATTACAGCATATTTCAGTCTAAGATTTAAAGCAAACTAAAAAAACTAAATTAGCAAAATAAGTGTCCACTACTAAATGCTATCTTCCATTTAATATGGACTGCAAAATTTTGATTATTTGTACTTTATACAATGCCTTTTGGCATTTTCTACCATAAGACCATAAGATTTGAAGTCTATATTGATGTCCCCTGGAAACATTACTGGTGTCTCGCAGGGTAAGATATCTGATGAGGCTACTATCTATGACTCTCTACCATGCCATCTGTTGTATTTACCCGGACAGAAGGGTTACCACTTCCGCTCTGCTGACCATTGAGGATTTTCTCCTTGTTACCCTGGAGATGGGTCTTCATATTTGTCCCTTGAAGAATAGGTGTCTTTTCTGAATATTTGCACTATCTGTTGAGATAGTAGGAATACCCAGTAATAGATCGACAGACCAATTCTAACATGACATTGGAACAGATCTTAAGGTCTAATCCTTAGTGCTGATGATGATAATGTCTTTTGCTGTTTAGTTGCCCATTACATAGCAGCTGCAATAACATTTGCTGATAACCCAATTCCCAGCAAATCAAAAACAAAATCCTTATAGCATGGTGGCTGGTGATAGCAACAATGATACCTTCCCTACAGTCAATTCAGTACAAATTTACAATGATAATGACCATATACAATTGAGTAAAATTACAAAGAAAAATAATAATTTATTTTATCACATGAGATGTTGGAAATGCATCAGCACTAATATAGTAATTACATTTAATATCAAGCACAATAACACTCATACCATCAATGCAGAAATAACATTTTATTTGAAGCACAATAACACTTGTAGCACTAATACAAAAATAACATATCATACAAAATACTTTAAAGTGTGACCACACTGAAACAAAACTGCTGTGAGACTGACTGAATGACTCCCTTACTCATATGAGGGGGGGATTCAAGTTGGCTGCAGAGCTGGGAGCTCGTTATAATTGGTTGCTGTCGCTGGCCATTGTACATTTCAACAGCAAAAGGCATTGTAGTTGATCCACTTTGATTTTTAAATATAAATATTTTGTCTTATTATTTATATTAATTAATATATTACGCACAAACATAACACAAATATCTGAAAGAATTGCTTTATGGTTACATAAATTTAGTCACAGTGTAGCATGTGTGGAATACTAAAACAATAAATTATAATAAAGTAAACCCTCTGCAATATTGTTAACATTATCATAGTTGTGGTAAATGGAGGGAGGGAAAAAACTTGGGCATACTTTTACTTTATAAGTACAAAGAAATGGAATGGGCAAATTTATATAAAAATAAAATAAGATCACTTGCCAAAATATAAAAAGAATGGGCCAAGTACTATTGATGGAAACACTAAGTTTCTTCATTCTGTTCACGAGGTAACATTCTTCCCCTCAGCAACTTGCATATGATTGCTGTGATTGCAAGACAACAACAGCTGTTGTTACTATGTTCTTTGCATGATTCATGACATAGCATCAGGTTAGAGAAATCAGCAACTGGGGAGTCTTGCATTGAATCCCAGGTAGAACCTCTTTTTACACGCTTTATATTAGCTTGACCTGTATCTATGTAACTGAATCTTTTAATGCGATTTTCACCCACTTAAAATCATTGGATCGACTTGAAACTTTGTATATGTGTAAAAGACCCGTGACAATACAATAATTTCATATTTTGTTTCTAAAATCCTGGCCAGAATCATCAGAAAATCAAAAAGATTAAAACTGGTATAATAGGTTGCGGACTTGTTGACTTTTTAGTCAGTCATCGTAAGAGCTCAGTTGGTAAAGCGGTGAACTCTAGTAGTATATAATTTCAGTAATCCATAGGTCGCTGGTTCAAATCCGGCTGGGAGGTTTTTTTAGAACCGTATTACTTTTAGCTCATGCTACAATAGTATCGAATTTAAAGATATTTACATTTTTATCTTATTCTCTAAAATATTAAAACTAAAAAATAAAAAATAAATAATAGTTTTAAAAAACTAAAACAACACGCTTTATTAGAAAACCGAACTAAAAAAATTAAATATAATTTTAATTTCCAACACACTTGGGATAAATAATTTTACCATCAAAAGCGTGGGGTGCTTTTTATGATTTTTACATTTTCTTCTTAGAGACTTTACTTTTACCAATATCTGTTTATTATCAAATATATTAATCGATAAACAGCGCCCCATGCTTTTGATGGTAAAATTATTTATCCCAAGCATGTTGGAAATTAAAATTATTTTTCATTTTTTTAGTTCGGTTTTCTAATAAAGTGTGTTGTTTTAGTTTTTTAAAACTATTATTTATTATTTTCTCCCCTCATGGTTTTATGTACATGGTTGTCTATTTAAAAATTAATAAAACAACAACAATAATTTTTAAAATAATAAAGATAAAGTCATCTGACTACAGGCCTTAGGAAACCCTCGAAGTAGTAGGAGGTTAAGGCTCCCACTTTTTCTGGATAATTGGCACTTGATGTCAACTGGGTTGTTAGTCCTGCATGACAGTCGTCTTTACCCCCAGAACAAGCATCTGATACTCATTTCAGTTAGAGTCTGAGTCAACCCCAGGGCCATGTTGCCATCAGACCTTTCAAAACCCTCGACCTTCCAGTTTGTAGTGTATTGCCTTAACCAACTACTCTACAGCATGCCCCCAATTTTTAAAATAATTCATTAATTCTTTTTGAGAATTTTCCTCACCATTGATGGTTTTCTTCAACCAAACTTAATAATTAACATGGGTTTTAAAAAATATGTAAATGACCACAGACTTATATAAATAATGTTTATAAAAATATAAATAATGAATAATTAAAATAATATTATTAATAATAGTTGAGTTCTTTTAGGACATGTTTCAAAACAATTGCTTCATTGTCCATCTGTCTAGTAAAACCTCATATTGTTAATATTTAATTTTAGGAAGTTATATTTTGAGGTTATTTTAATTATATTATTTTTGGTCTGGACATCTTACCTCAATATTAATGTTGATTTGTTCTTGGACATGTTTCAAAACAATTCTGTTTTATCGTCAGCTTTCCCAGACTGGTTTTATTTATGTTGCATTATGTTGCACCACCTGGATGTTGATGTCAGCTCCATCCTGTGGTTGGCCAAAGAACCCCCAAACAAGGTCACCCTCCATCGGAATATCAAAATTCATAACTCTGTTTCTGTTCTTCTGAATATAAATTTTTTCCCAAATAGTCAGCTCTTTTGTATTTTCTAACTGTTTTAATAATAAATTCAGACACTAAATTATTAAAACAGTTAGAAAATACAAAAGAGCTGACTATTTGGGAAAAAATTTATATTCAGAAGAACAGAAACAGAGTTATGAATTTTGATATTCCAATGGAGGGTGACCTTGTTTGGAGGTTCTTTGGCCAACCACAGGATGGAGCTGACATCGACATCCAGGTGGTGCAACATAATGCAACATAAATAAAACCAGTCTGGGAAAGCTGACGATAAAACAGAATTGTTTTGAAACATGTCCAAGAACAAATCAACATTAATATTGAGGTAAGATGTCCAGACCAAAAATAATATAATCCTCATATTGTTACTTCTGTTGTAATTTTATAATAATAAAATATCAATTCAGAATAGTTATTTATCCATATGTGAACATAAATGATGATGATTGCCTTTGCAGGGAATTGATGGTTGGTTTCCAGTAGCTCATATGTTTGAGTTACTCTATTGGCATTTAATTCATTTTGTACCTTGCCTTGCAATGAAGTAAACAAGATATCTGAACTGATATAATTTGCCGGATTTTGTAAAAACAGTCAGCAGTAAGATCTTGCTTGTTTTATAGTAAAGTGGTGATTGTAACATAGTAAAGAGGCTGTACAGTAGCATTAGGAATGCATCTGAAACTAGTCCAGCTTAAGCATCCTTTGGAATGTCTAGTAACTTTTTAGATATATACGATAATTTAACATTCAGATTAATCATTCAGTTAACCATTTGTCTGCAATGTTATATTATTAGTTTTGTTTATGCTTTAACATTAATATTAATATGTTAATTTACAATATAAATTTTAAAATTGTAATATATTTCTTTTACATGTATAAGAATTTATGGTTTATTAGTCCAATATTTCGCACTGTACAGTTTACTTTCTTAACAAT
Source organism: Diploptera punctata (assembly GCA_030220185.1). Lineage (NCBI taxonomy): Eukaryota > Metazoa > Arthropoda > Insecta > Blattodea > Blaberidae > Diploptera > Diploptera punctata. The sequence goes on along the minus strand of JASPKZ010010285.1, from coordinate 398,294 downwards.
TCTAGTAATATACCGTAGTTTAAAAGTATGACTCATTAATTAAAAATTTAGTTATTTTTTTTAATGGAAGGTAATAAAATTCTACATTACACATTTAAATATGTATTAAATATTTGATAAAATTATAAATTTATGATAGATCAAAAACAACTTTTTTATTAAGTATATCAATTTTATTTCTTTGTACTTGTAATGTTTGAGGAAATGGGCACAGCCACTTCTTTATTTATCATCTTGCTCATGCAACTGAAATTAAAATTTTGTTTTTCAACAAATGAGATTGGGGTTTCTCTATACTTAAAATTTTGAAAATTTTTTGTGAGATCTAATATAAATTTATACTATATTTAAAAGCATTGCAATTGAGAGACTGAGATCTTTTCATAAAACATAATTATTATGATTCAGTAATTATAGGTGATATTTGCATTATATTCTGCTAGAGCAAGCTGCAAAATTGCATTGTTAGAGAGAGGAAATTTATGGCATCTATTTTTCTAAGCACTTTCTACTTTATAATAGAATCAGGTAATGTAAGAAGTGTATATAGATTCCACGCTGATGTATGGGAATAATGAGACTTCAAATGACTAGTTGTATAAAACATGATGAAATCATCATATTAGCATATAAAGGAATTAGGTTACCATACTATTGACCCATTCTAGACTCATTATTGGAAGTCCAGGATTCCAGGATTTCTTGCTTCAATAATTTTCAAGAATCTAAGTAATCTAAACATGACTTCCTATTGATAGTTTGTGATGCTTAAGTTATTGCAATTTTGATGTTATATTTAATGTCCACCGCTGTGGTCTCGAGGTAGCATGCTGCCTTGTCATGCAGTGGGCCCGGGTTCGATCCCCAGTCGGGATAGTTTTCCTGGGTGAGGTTTTTATCGGGGTTTTTCCTCACCTGTAAGACAAATGTCAGGAAAACTTTAAGGCCTAAACGGTTCCCGAAATCATATGGCCATCGCAATCATCATCATTCTTATTCATCTTAGATTAAGCTTGGGATTAGGGACTCTCCTGGCGCACCACTATCATCATCATCACCCATCATATCATCAGGGCAACATAACCCTGCCTTCCAGGTACCCCAACCCCAGAAGTGGGTTACAAGTATGCCATGCCAGGAGAGAACACGAGGAATGTTGAAAGACATCCTGGGGCATTTACAAAAAAAAAAGATGTTATATTTAATTTAACATTTACCGAACCTGGATAGAATTTTATTTTAGAAAGAAAAATTAACTTTCAAACCCTGGATCTCTGACCATTTACACCAGCATGATAACCATTACACAATTCGAGCTATGATACAAACACCAACAATTCTTTCCTTTTATACAATTCTCTCTTGCCCAAATGCCAATAGCAGCACTAGCAACAATGTCCCCTGATGACTTCTATTCAAAAGTATTTTTATTGAGAATTTATACATTACTTTGTTAAATTAAATATTAAGCTTTACCACTTAAAAGTAATGTATAAATTCTCAATAAAAATACTTCTGAATAGTCATCAGAAGGTGTTATTGGCCTTCAGACGTTAGCAATTTTTTTAAGAGGAAATAATTGTTGATGTTCATATTGTAGTACAAATGGTGTAATAGTTATCATTCTGGTGCCTGTGGACAGAGATCTGAGGTTCAAATGTTAATTTTTCTGTCTAAAATAAAATGGATTGCAAGTTTAAAAAAGTACTAAAAATCCAAAGCGCACACCAAATATTTGTTCCTAAAGATCATGTTTCCTAGTTGTCATGTTTATTAAATATCATGAATAAAAAGAAATTCAAAATCAAAGGCTCAATTAATTCAAATTTTTTGAAATAGGTTCTGTATTAATTATGAGTTAGGGATTTAGACTCACCTCATATTTGTTTTAATTTTCTTGCAGACCATGGTTTCTTCACATTTGTGTGACATTGCCAATGCTTCCTAACTGTTGAGCAGTTGTTGATCCTGTAGGTTGATTTCTGCTCCCTCTGTTGGCTGACCGATCAACTTCCAAATCAAACTTTTTCTTTTTACCCGGGAATTTCAAAATTCATAGTTTACTCCTTAATCTTGTGGATGTATAAATTCCCACGAAGAAAGAAAAAAAAAGATAAGTTCATTGGTCACCCAACAGGATCGACAACCACAAATTTAACAGTTAGGAAGCATTGGCAATGTCACACAGTTGTAAAGAAGCCATGGTCTGCAAGAAAATTAAAACAAATATGAGATGAGTCTAAATCCCTAACTGATGATAATTAAAAGAAACCCCGTAGTGTTACTTCCTTCAAATAATAAATAAGATTCTGTATTAGTTTTTTATTAATTGCAAGTATAACCTGCTCTTCTAAGTTAATTGTTTGATTAAAATTGTCATAGTTAATTCAGTGGGATATGTTCATTTTGAATTTCAGTCAGGTACTGAAATTTTTAATTATGAAACCATTATTATAAAACACTATGTTCTTATGGATTAAAATTTTAATTGTAGAAGTTTGTTAAGAATCTTCTAAATGCTATACTTTCCAATAAACTGGAGAGAGAATCTTTTGGTATGTGCACTATAGTAAGGTACCCTACAGTTTGTTTTTCTACTTTAAATGATTCCTTTTGATGCTTTGAACAGTATTACAGCAAAAAGTGTCTCATTTTACTCATCAGCAGACATAAATTGTGTATCTAAATACTCTTCTTGAATTTTTATACTAGTATTTTCTGCCTTTTTCTGCATTTTGGATCTAAAAACAACTTATTAGGCATGGCATTAAAGAGTAACATTACGTATCATTATAGATTTTTAAAAGAATTTTCTCTCTTGTTAGAGATTATTTTTTATGTATTGTGTAGAATGTTTGCACAACCATAAGTAAATATCTACAAATTTTTGAGTTAATATAGTGCAAATTGTTTTACAACATACAAAAATAATTTCTGGCATAGATAAAATTCCTTTGAAAAAGACTTTTGTAATGTTAGTAATTAAGCTTCATACAGTTGAATTAATTATTTTTCTTAATTACTGTAATATAAGTACATTTATGTTCCAGCTGTGCATTTTATAATGAACTGCATTTATTATTATGCTTCATTATTTAACTTCAGTCAGATATTACAATTAAACTTAATATGTACAATATTCAATACAATTTACTTAGTCCTAATATCCAACATGGAGGTCACATAATTTCATTAAATTTTGACGTTACTATGTTTTTGTGGATTTTGTGTGTCATGTTTAATTACAATAAATTAGAATTTGTGAAATTCTGGCATTAATAGGATCAATATTAGAATGTTTCTCTCATCTTCAATACGGTATTATATTTATTATTTCTTATGGCAAAATAAGAGCTCTTTTGTAAGCAATGGGAAAGAAAAACATGTATGCCTGAACTAATAACCGAACCCTGAACCTTCATGTTTACGTGCTGATGCTCTAGACCACTGACCTAATTCAAGCTTCCTTCCAATCCAAGCATAAATTATCCTTTTTGGCTTAATCCCCCGATCCCACATCCAGTTCATTGAACCATCATTCACAAATACACATTGAATGGCTTTTACATTATGGACATATTGGGATTTCGCACAGTTGTAACATTATTCATTAAATTAATATTAAGAAGCTAAAGCTGTTTCTATGATTGAAATAAGTAAATTAATGTAAGCAACTTTTTCTTGCTATGGTCGTCATAAGGTTTATCAATCTGGTTTTTCTTCTGCTGAAGTTTATGAGTAAGTTATTTTTTACTAATAGAGGTTACCAGCCTCTAGCCAAACCCCTCTTCCTGGAGGGCAGGGAACTGCAATTTTGGAGTGTTCGTCTCCTAGAGAAGTTGCCTTCACTACGGCTTTGAGGACTTCTCTTCTCCCCACATAACCCTGTGGACGGGGCCCTACCCAGGTACTACCCACTGGGCGAGTGGGACCTGGAGCTCACAAAAGGGCAGGGGCGCCTACTCCCTGGAGTGGACTACCTCTTTCAAGGGTTCCACCCAAAATATCATAGAAAATATCCATAGAAAAAAACTAAGATAATGGCATTCCAAGGGAAAAATCAAATCAGATCCAAAATAGTAAATAGGAAACAAAATCATAGAACAGGTGAACCATCTCAATTATCTAGGATGTGACATTTAATTTAATTATGATAATGATATAACTAATAAAATAGCAAAATTCCAGGGAATATGTGGTACGATAAAACGATCACTAAATAACAAAACAACAAGAGAGACCCAATTGAAATTTTATAAAACGTTGGCAGTACCGGTACTGCTCTATGGTTCAGAAGCCTGGATACATAAAAAACAAGATCTAAGTAGGATAATGGTGGCAGAAATGAAATTTTTGAGATCTGTTATAGGGTGCACTAAGGAAGGCAGAAGTAAGACAGAAGTAAGAACACAGAAATAAGACAGGAACTTGTAATATTTGCACTAACTGATAAAATAGATATATGTAGACAAAAATGGAAGCAACACATAGACAGAATGAATGAAGATAGATTTCCAAAACAAATAACAAAATACAAGCCTAAAGGCACCCAAGATGTGGGCAGACCTAGAAAGAGATGGGCTGAAGTTGGAACGGGTCAACAGACCTAATCCATAAATGCAGATGATGATGATGATGTAAGCAACTAAATTATTGTATGAGTAATCAATGGTAAAGAGAAAAAATTGTGCCTGAATTGGGAATTGAACCCCAAACTTTCAGCTTTATGTCCTGATGCTCTTGATCACCAAGCTAATTCAGATTTCCTTCCACATCCAAGCACAAATTATCCATTTACCTTACTCTCTTGGTCCTACATCCAATGTAATGAACCATCATTCACAGATATATAGTGAGTTCTTTGTGGAACTTTTAGTAGTCTGGCAAAGCTTATGTCTCAGCATCCAAGGGTCACATGCCAAAGTCAATGGAATTTTTTAGACAAATAAAGTTCAGGAATACTACCATGGAAGAGAAATTAAAAACTATTAATAGCATGGAGAAGAATTGCAAATAGAAGAACCTTTGCAAGCACGTCCCCAAGTATAAGAGCTTAACCCCACTGGTACTATGATTAGTCTCTTAGAGGATATACATAACTTTATATTCATTAATCAAACAAAAGAAGGTCATTTACAGGCATTTCAATGAGTTATCTGAGGCGTGTTTTTAAAGTGAGTTCCGTTTTCAATTATAGCCGTTGCATCGCTGTAATCATAATTTTGTGCATGCGTGTTTTCTTCTTCAGTCCTCAGGCAAGCTCGGCATGCAGTTTCAGAGCTTCAGTCCATGTGTGTGGTTAGTTGTGACCAGTTGAAATGTTTAAAGTGATCGAGCATCCCACCGACTGTGAGATTCGTTTCTTGAATGCGAGAAACATCAAACAAGCTGACAATCATTGTCAACTTTGTGAGGTGTATGGTGAAGATGCCATTAGTGATGGAATGGTCAGAAGATGGGTTAGGAAGTTCAACAAGGGCTGCGTCTCTGTGCATGACGAACAGCATACTGTTCGGCCATCTTTGATCAATAAAAATTTGGTGAGTGCTGTCAATAAAAAGATTCGTGAGGACAGGAGGTTCACAATTTCTTTACTTTCCTTGAATTTTCCACGATTGTCACGGAATGTTCTCCACAAAATTGCGACAGATTGATTATGATATTAAAAATTGTGCTCACGATGGGTACCCAAGATGCTCATCGAGGAACACAAAACCAAATGAGCTTCCAGTGCATTGAGCTTTCTCACATGTTACAGTGAGCAAGGCAATGAGTTTCTTGACCATATCGTGACAGGTGACAATACTTGAGTGTCTCACATGACACCTGAATCGAAGCAGCAGTCCATGGAATAGAGACACACTGCATCACCAAGGATAAAGCAATACCAACAAACCATGTCAACACACAAGATCATGTGCACTGTTTTTTTGGAACAGAAAAGGAGTCCTACTCATGGAATTCTTGCCTCGGGGTGAAACCATTAATAGAGAAACCTATTGTCAGACATTGAAGAAGCTTCGTCATGGAATTCAGAACAAGAGACGTGGGATGCTGACCAATGGAGTTGTGTTTTTTCATGACAAAGCTTGGCCACACGCAGCTCATGACACCCAGAATCTCATCTCGAAATTTGGCTGGGAACATATTGACCATCCCCCTAGAGCCCAGATTTGGCTCCAAGTGACTTTCATCTCTTCCTGCACCTCAAAACTTTCCTCGGCGGCCAACGTTTTGATAGCAATGATGAAGGAAAAACAGCAGGCGGGCAGATTCTACAATGAGGGGATAGAAAATCTTGTGCCCAGACTCGATAAATGCCACAATAATGGTGGAGATTATGTTGAAAAGTAATTGAATTGTGGGAAATACAATGCAACAAAAATGGTTTGTAAATATCTTCCCATTTAATTACTACACCCTTTCAGAACTTACTTTAAAAACATGGCTTGTAAGTTTTAATTTATATTTGAGCAGCAATGTAAGAACCATTTTAGAATTTAGTTTGTAATTATATTTTAATTACGTTTTTTATTTCCTTACCATCCAGCACCATTCCCATATAGTTATGGCAAGATGCCTTGGAGCAGAGCTATGGGACTTGCACTGGTTCAAGTCTCTATGTGGAGAAATTTTCTCATGCAATTTCGACCATAATGGGACCAGTGTGCACCCAGCATTGTAAGGAATTTGGGTAGCTACAATAAGTAGCAGCTCCAGGTTGAGAAAACCAGCTATAATGGCTGGGGAACCCAACATGCTGACCACATTTCATCCTTACACTGGCTTGATGATCGTCTATCTCTGTGATTGACACATGTGGATATGAGACCAGCAGCTGGATGATAGGCCAAGGACCTTCTAGGCCTGTAGCGCCATGGAGTTTATTTCCTAACCATATATATTTTAAGACATTCAACAAAGATGCAAGCATTTTTTGAGTAAAGTTTTTTTTTTTACCCATGTCATAATTTACAAAAAAAAGTGCTGCTTGATTCTTCTTTATATTCGTTATCATCTTCATCCTCTTCTTCTTTCCTCATGTCCTCTTGTGAGGGTCGAATCTTGGACAGAAGCCACCACTTTTTGCCATCATTCCACATATCCCTGTCTTCTATTTCACTCCAATTTGTTTTTCTCCTTTCAACATCCTTCGTAAGTTGTTCCTTCCATCTATAACTTGGCCAATCTCTTGGTCTCTTCCTCTGTATTCTACATTATAGCCCTATCATGGTGAGCTCACAGTGTCCATTATTTTTACATGACTATATCATCTTATTCTATTATTATGTCTTGAAAAAGAACATTACTTAATTCTCTAGTTGTACAAGTAACAAGCTTACATTTAGAACATGACATACCAGAAATTAAAATACCAGTAAATAAAAAAAAAAGTTAATTCCAATTTATTTCATAACTATAAATTCCAGTTTATTAGCTGTATCATATATTATAAATTTGAGCGCCAATAAAATGTTGTACAACAATGTTAAATTATCTTTAATGTAATTTTATACATTTCAATACAATACCTCAGTACCGTCATTAGTCAGTATACTGTACAAGGCACCTATAATTTTATTACTCATAAAATCTTTTTTTTATTTAAATCAAACAAGACTATTAATTTTTCTTTTCAAAATAAAAGTCTATTGTTATTTACATTTACTATTTTCATGTACATATTTTATAATTATACCTTTATTTAGTACATTTCACAACATTTTCCTGCACCCAATTAATCTACTGTCATTTTCCTCTACATGTCTCTCTCATTTCAGTCTCCATCATACAATCCTTTTTCCCTCATTTTGTTCAAAACACCATCAATCCACAATATTATTTTTGGCCATCTTCTTCTTCTACCATTTGGCATCCAATTCTATTATTCTTCCTGGGAATCTGTCTTCTGTCATTCTTTGTACTTGACCACACCATTGTAATTGCTTTTTTTTATGAAATCTACCCCAGACAAAGTTTATTTTACAACCAATTTTTATCAATAAATTATATACCCGAAGAAGTCCATACCCTCCTAATTTTAAAAGAATTCCAGCTAAAATTATTGAACCTGTTACCGGAAGTTTGATCTTTTGTTTAATCATATTGTTTCTTATTTTATCTCTTCTAAAAATTCTAGCTGAACACCTCCTAAAAAGCATTTCTGCAGAATTTAATTTACGTATTGTTTTAGATTATAATTCCCATGTTTCTGCATCATATTTTTACATAGCAGATTTACCCTTGTTTATCCTCTTGTTAATTTCAGCATCATGACATCTGTCTCCAGTAATTTTTGTCTCCACTAATTTCTTTTTATAATTGGAATAGTTACCCTGAAAACATGTCTAAGGGTCGTATGCAAATACATTACTCTCTACTCAAATTACTTCCAATCACTGGTGAGCTGAGATCGAATTAACGGCCGCCTTAACCGGTCATGCATGAATGTTGACATTTTCGTAAATATTGGCAACGAATTACCCAGAATTCTCAGCGATAAAACCACTTCCGTTATTTTCGTCTGCTATAGAGGAATGCATTTATGCTTGCATCCCGCAAATAATACCGTATACAAACACGTCTGCAACGCACAATATTATGCCGATTCTCCTGTTCTTCCAGTTGAATTCTTTGGTAGACTCTATCAAATTCCTCTTCTCCGCGTATACCGAAAACATGATAAAAGTCTTCAAGGTCAGACATCTTGGATAAGTTTCAAACTACATCGGTTACCATCGGTTCCCTTCGGGATTTTCACATAAGTTTATATCTTGAGCTACGATCTTAAGGTACCTTGTCAGGTAGCTTTACAATTATTACCGCGTGAATAGATTTCTGAGTAAGAAAAATGTGTTTGAATAAAACTTTATCATCAGAGAACGCCTTTTACTGTCTAATGCGTTCAAACATTCGACCCTAAGTCATAAACTGCTACTCATGACTAGACTAACTTCATCAGCCATTTTGTTACATACAGATCACTATTAGCTTGTATGCCAACTTTTAAAAATAAATAAAATAGATCTGGAAGAGAGCAGGGATAGTTACTAATTCACTGAAAACTCAACTTTCAAATTTTTGTGGATTAGATCTCTTTTCATGGCAACTATTCAGTTATGCTTTAAATTATGACCTTTTTTTTTATAAAATATAAAATGCATAAATGAGTAATATATGATACAGATATGTCCAAAACTAGCAAATAAAACAGCTTTACCATATTCAAAGCAGTCATAACACCAATAGTAATATATAGCATTTGTACAATCTGGAATTTTTCATCCTTGTAATCCCAACAAGTAGACATTCTAGTCCTTAATACAATATACAAAACAGAATTATCATTCCATCTCTTCAAGGGATATCCCAGTAGTCTTTTCACATTTGGCATATACAGTAAATGGTGAAATTAAATGTTTCTTATCTCTCCTCATATAAATTTTCTAAGTTGATTGCGATTTCGAGACTATAACTGTCTCATCCTCAGAACTTTGGCGACTGGTGTTATGTCGATCGGAAGAAACTATTCTTCTTCCCTCTGTTGGTGGACCGATTGACATAACACAAGTCACCAACAAAGTTTTGAGGATGAGACAGTTATAGTCTTGAAATTGTGATCAACTTAGAAAATTTATATGAGGAGAGGTAAGAAACATTTAATTTCACCATAAATTAAACCTCATAGTGATTAATTCCTATAAAAGTTAAATATACAATAAAACTTGCTCAAAGCGGAATCACATGGGACCAATTTTTTTTTCGCATTAGACAAAATTCCGTATTATAAAAAAACTAAAACTTGTTAATAATGTAAGATTACAGAGTACCGTATATGTCTTTTTATGTACCTTGAATTTATTTTGTTTTGCTGCTATTGAAAAGTGAAGTATAGTATGTATGAGCAATTTCGGCGGTAACACGCAAAAAAATTGTCCCGTTTTGTCAGCGTTAAAAATGTCTCTTAGGAGTGTATCCTGAAATTAAAGTATGCAGTTTGTTTCCGCTCACCAACTACACTTTCATCCACATTCTTTGATTCTCTGCAAATTTCATTCCACACTACATTGTGTCATCTTATAAAACTGTCCAGCCAGATGCCTTCAAATCATTATTTCCCAGGGATTTAGCAACAGCTAGAGCTTGACTTTCGAGCATTGGTCCAGAAATTTGAAGATTTATCTTCAATCAATTTCACTTTTCATTTAATGACAATGATACATATGTTTTAGTCATCTTTATTCCGTAAATTCAGAATGCTACCTGTGAAAGATCAGTCTCAGAACTTAAACTAATTTCAGATTTTACAGTGCAATTGTTATTTGTAAGACAGGTATCTGTATTTCGCATAACGGGTGTGCAGTGAGGCCAAAATAAAATTTCAGGTACAGGTAGAGTCTATACTTTACCCGGCGGCAGGAATAATTCCTTATTGAATTTGGCATAACAGAAATTCAATGAAGTGGAAACTATTTTTTTTATTATTAATTTAATACATCTCAATGATGGATAAATCATATTTGAAGAGAAAAATTATACGCTCAGACCGGGACTTGAACCTAGGGTCCTGGGCTCAAGTCCCGGTCTGAGCGTATAATTTTTCTCTTCAAATATGATTTATCCATCATTGAGATGTATTAAATTAATAATAAAAAACATCGAAAAAAGCCGTACTGGCATTTATAATGTAATGTGTAGTTCCCAAATATGTCTTCTTAATAAAGGAGCCGCCATTTGCAAAGATAGAAGCAAAGGCTTCATAGCATTTGGTGGGCGGGAATTACAATGTATATAGAGAATATTTTGCGTTTAGATCAGTACTTGCGCAGGTAGCTCAGGTGGTAGAGCACTTGATCTAGAGAACCAAGGGTCCCAGGTTCAAGTCCTGGTCTGAGCCTATAATTTTTTTCTTCAGATATGAAAGTGGAAACTAATTTATTTCTCTGTCTTTCTGCTTTATAAACATTTCTTTCATGAATTATGTAGAAATATACTTTTGTTTCCGCGTTGGACAGATTCCGTTTTATGCAAAATAAATACACATAAAATTACTATTATTTTGCCGGGACCAATAAATTTTTGTTCACATTAGACAGGTTTCAGCATTATTCACATTCTGGATTAAACAAGTTTTACTGTATTTTAATACTCCCTGAGGCATCTGGTTGGTCAATTTTGATCCAATGTTGAGTTCCTGTAAAATACCTTATGTGCATGAATTCTTCTCATTGGCTATAATTCTGTTCCTGTCTGTTGACTTTCAGTTCAGGTTTCATTTCCATAGCTTAAGACAAATCTTGGAATACATTTATATAAAAATGTTTTGGACCTTAAACACTGACACACAAATGATCTTTTATAATACAATAACGTAGTAATAATATCCAACCCTATTTAGAATTGCAAACAGAGGGTCTGAAAGTATTATAATATTCTATGTTCTGTTTCATAATCTTGAAAAAAGGGTGCTTATTCTATACTTAATTTTGGACATTCAAATGAAAAATAATGGTACAGGATATAACATAAATGGTGAAAAAATCCATTCTCTACTTGTGTAGATATTATCAATAAAACACACTGTCAAGGACTGTATAAAATAAAATATATCTTAGCACAATATAGCAAGACTGGCTCCCATTATTCAAGTCAAGGACATTAGACCTGAGTAAAGTTTGTCTTCTGGAGAGAAGGAATTAATGGAATGTGATTTTAAAATATATTCAACATTAATAAAATTCATGGTAGAACTCCGTTGAGGTATTAGTCACAAAATAAAAATTATAATATCAAATTATAAAATTTTATACAAGATAACAATTTTATAATTTTATATTTTAATTTTGTGTTTAAAATATATGCATCCAAGAAATTCCACAAGCTATGATAAGATTATGTAAACAAATTACTTCTTATAACAAGCTTAGTAATTCATCATCATCATCATCATCTTGAAACTTAGTAATTGCTACACTATATTAAAGAATGCCAGAAAAGACAAGCATCAGAAATTACGTTTTGCCAAGGATAATTATTTAATTTCATATAAATTAATTCAATTTTATTATAAAATATAATAATACCAATATAACTTAAAAGCTACATTATAATAAATTGTATTTTCTTAATTTGTCATTTTTTTAAATATATAAATGTGTTTACTTCTCACAAATACGAGAAAAAGTAACTCATACACATACATTATTATTATTGTTAAACAGTACACAAACTAAAAATAGATGCTAAAATTTCCTTACTCTTTATTAAATCTACACGGGTTAAAATTACATTTTTACTCCATAAAGATAAAACACTTATTTTTCAGCAATGCTATTTATTGCATGAATATAAATTAGTTTATCTTTCATATCACTTAAATTGCAAATAGGCAAATTAGTTATAAGTATGATCACATGATTGATTTTCAGAATTGGTAACTACCAAGAAAAAAACAATGGTGACTTCTCAGATTCAGTAGCCTATTCTTCAAGAGAGAAAATTTTATTTTATTGCATTGTTTATTGAATAGAAATAATCTATATCATTTTATACATGACAATACCTTTTAAGAAAACTAAAAAAATAATGACTGATTTAATTTAATGATAAACAATATAATTTTAACATACAAACAACAGCATATTAATTAAATATTAAAAATATCACCTTATCTCATATTTTGACTTTGTCTTCTTTTTAGACTTGTTTCAGAATAATATTCCATCATCAGTACTTTCACAATCATTATTGTTACATTGTGGTGATGCTTCTTCCTCCATCTGTTGGTAAATTGATGAACTTTATTAATTTAGCCTTTCCTTTAGTTCAATGTTTTTCTGACCAAGCATGAGTGACTACTGCAGATTTTTATACTTCCCTATTTTTAACATTCCTAAGATGTTCCTTCACTCTAGTTTCCAAATTTCTTTTTGTTTTCCTCACATAGGTTTTATCACAATCTCCACATTTTTTCCGACTATTTAACTCATGCGCCAAATGGGAGTCAATGACCAATCATGTTTCAATGAATTTTGTTTTACAACCAATGACAGTCATGTTTCACCTCGATAATTATCAAATTTTTATTACTAAAATAAAGAAAGCTCCTCCTTTTTAATATTCTGAACAGGTCAGACCATTATTTTGCAGTGACTGACTCTCTAACAAATAGTTGAATATAGCAAATAATGAACAGATTCCTTCGACCTACACATTTGATAATTGTGTGTTCAATAATTGTGTTTTTAAATAGTGGTTTTACTGAGTTGTTTCCGAAAACATCCTGCTTTTAACTAACGAGGTAATGGGGACCGAGTCACGGTGGTATAACCGTTCCATCGAATATGGAGGAAATTCCATATTTTGAACGCCTGACTAGAGGCTATAAGGTAGCAGCCCTACCACTAGTCTTGCTCTGTGGATGGCTGGTAACCAACCCAGGGGACTTCCTACTACTCGAAGAAACTTAAGCAAAGACACCCCAACTGGACATAGGGACCAAGGAAGACCAAAACATCGGTGGAAAGATCAAGACCATCTTCGCTAGGTTTACCGTACAGGCCACATGGCCTAAAACGAATTTGTTCATGATGATGATGATGTTTCCGAAAACATGAATTAATAACCTATAATGTTGGTTATAATATACAGTTTGATGTGTTTCATTTTTTTCTCCACTAGGGTGCATTCTTACAATATTATGATCCTATTTGGCAATAAATAATATGATCAAGTTGGAGTGATGAACAAATGAAACATAACCAAATATTTATAATTTTTTTCAAACATCGCCATTTACATTAAATATATAAATATTTTAAAATAACTATATTTATTAGTCGTTCAAAATATCTCTGCAGGCGGAAGAATTGCGAAGCTCTCTTTGTTGCTACACGTGACGTCATCTAAGGCAATGTTCACTGTCGGCATCCCATGTCCCGTCCCCCTTTGCACTCATAGATAGCAGTGTCACGTGTTTTATTCCTGCATACACACGACTGCAGTGCCCTCCATCAACAACTGCGCTTACTCCTTGAACGGGTAATAAGTAATTATTTGTGAGTAAACAGCTTATTCGTTATATAGTCCTAACAAATGCCACTCTTGATTACCAAATCCTCTAGATAAATTGGAAATCACTCATGGTATTACTTATGATAAATCCCTGATTTATTTTATTTTTCCCTTTTCTCATTTTTGTTGGGTTTCATTATTATATTGAGGCAAAAGTCATTTTTGGTGCCAAGAGTGAAGGAACATTTTAGGAATATTAAAAATGGGGAAATAGAAAGATCTGCAGTAGCCACTCACACTTCATCAGAAAAATATTAAATTGAAAGAAAGGCTAAATTAATAAAACAAATAGAAAAACCTAAAGTGCTTACATTTTAAGGAGAAAAAAATCTAGAGTAAAAAAACAAGGAGGAGAAATTAGTGAATTTTGAAATTTCTGAAGAATGTGATTTGATTGGAAGATCACTGATCTACCACTAAGTGGGGGAAGAAGCAGTGGATCACCACAACAGAACAATGGTCATGAAAATATTGACGAAAGAATAATTATTATGAAACTGTTCTAAAAAGAAGGCAAAATATGAGGTGATATTTTTAATATTTAATTACTAATACTCATATTGTTACTTCCTACTAAGCTTAGGACAGCATATTGATGCACTGTAGAATTCAAAATAATTTAATCAAAATTAGTGGCAAGTAACATTAAGATGTAATTTAAAATTTATAAATTGAGTCGGATAAATTCAAAATAATTGTTTAATTGCTTTATAGTAGCATGGCACTTAATTTCAGCTGTCTTAACCAGATTTTCTTATTAATTCAAGTGACCAATCATTTGTCTTCATGAAACTAAGTGGATTCTGTTCCAGAGCTTTTATTTTATAATTTAAATTGCATAGCCGAGAATCAAATCCAGAGCCCCTTGGAGCTTGACTAATGTCGCTCCGAGTAGCTTGTTGATTTTGTACTGTATTTTGGGCAGGTTTAAACATTTAGGATTGTTGCTAACCTGAATTACTAATGAGATACTCAATTTAGCCACATTTAATATGATTTTGTTGTAAAAGTGGAGAGATTGATAGAATTAAAGCTTTCAATATTATCAGATTTCATTTTGTGTCACCATTGTTAAATCTTGGTAGGTACATGTTTTTGAGAAACCCTGGTTTGGCTTTAAAAATGAATTTTTCATTAAGCACTATGCGATTGCTTTTTTTTATTTGAATGGGAATGCTACCAGTGAATATAGAAAAAAATTGTGCAGAGACTTGATGTCTTCTAGATCATTGTCATCAAGAGGGAATTAAAGGGGATTTACTATAATTCACCAACCTTGCTTCTAGTAAAGCAGTAATTACAGATCACAGTTGGCTCTTTGCTAGAAGTGAGTAGGCACATCTTAATGTAAAGGAACCAGGGATGCTTCTCAGTGACCTGCTTGTAGTTTTGTATCTATGTTACCAGCAATGTTTAAAATTCAGCATTATGTAGAATACCTATAAATTGTATAGAAATCACTGACATCAAAAAAAGGAAGACATGAAATGCAAATTATTTTATATATTTCCTAGGAATTTTAGAGAATAAAAATGTCGAAGTAGGCATTTTATAATACATTATGGTATTTGAAATAGACACTCAATCAGACCAGGCAGTTATTTTGGAAATCAACATTATAGTTAAGTTTGATTGTTTTAATTTTAAGGACGAAAAATTAACACTTGAACCGGAATTTGAACCCTGGACCTCTCGTTCTCCATACAAGTATGCTGTCCATTACATCATTCAAATGATGATACAAACATTAACATTTCTTTCAACTTATGCAATTCTTGTTCGTCCAAAGGCTGTCGCTACCATCATACCAACTGATGTCTTCTATTCATAAGTATTTTTATTGAGAATTTATTCATTACTTTTTAGTGGTAAAGCTTCATATTTTTTATGTTTTTTATTTTAAATTAACATTTTCCAGTCCTGGTTAGAATTTAATTTTAAGAAAGAAAAATTAATGCTTGAACCGGGATTTGAACCCTGGACCTCACATTCTCCTTACGAGTGTGCTGTCCATAAGTGGTTCAAGTGTTAATTTTTCTTTCTTAAAATTAGATTCTATCCAGGATTGGAAAATGTTAATTTAAATAAAAATCATCGAGAATTGATTGTTTTATTTACGTTATGTTACATTACATTACATAATTGTAAGAAAGTAAAAATATTATTAAAACATTTTATTGTTACATTAGAAATTATTATTTTCTTTGAAAAATACATTTTTCAAATTTCATTATGTAATTTAATGGCTTTTAGCATTATTTATTAAGAATAGTTTAATTTCAATCCTGGGCAAAATATATAACAATTCTGAGAAGAAAAAGAATTTCATACTTTTCCAAAAAAAAGTAGAAATTTCACACAGTTAATAGGTATTTTATACAGAGTCTGATTTTACACCCTGCTGGAGACATTCATACTGTATTAAATAGGAAATAGATGTGTTTGTCTTGTAGTATGTACAATTCGTTAGCTGTTTTGTATGTCATTTATAAGTGTATTTAACAAACTATTAATTTCCCATATATGATAAAACTCA
Source organism: Diploptera punctata (assembly GCA_030220185.1). Taxonomy (NCBI): domain Eukaryota; kingdom Metazoa; phylum Arthropoda; class Insecta; order Blattodea; family Blaberidae; genus Diploptera; species Diploptera punctata. The sequence continues at coordinate 381,685 of JASPKZ010010285.1, read as the reverse complement.
GTTTTAGAAATAGCTTTATAGACACTTAAAAAAAACATAAAATAAAAATAATAAAACAAACATAAAATGATTTGTGATAATTTTTAATAGATCTTTAGTTATGATGTAAATGAATAACTTACACCATTGGTAATTTATGATCAATTTTTAATCTACAGCAAGATAATTTTATTTTCACTGAGCATTCTGTAGTCACTTTTTTGATAGGCTGGAATACAGTTCATGCTTTAATAATGGAAACAATTTATAACTACAAAATTAAATTCATACATTTTTTTATCTGACAAGCTTGATAATATTTAATGTTTTTTAATATGTCTGAAAATAATTAGTTGAATTCAGGGTACATTATCCTAGTAACTATCAACATTGGAGCAATAGATATATAATCATTTGATGTTTTGTTTCATATCTTACAAATACTCAATTAGAAGTTAATTATATAATTTTTACCTGGTAAATGAGTCATCCTCAACTAAATTATTAAACTTCAAGTTATTCTAATATGGAGGCCTTTCAAAAAGAATGTTTCATCTTCTGTGTTTTAACTGGAACTGATTAACTGATGGTGTTATACAGGTTGTATAACGGATTTATGTCTGCGGTTATGCCCTCATTGAGCAGGTCTTTATTCCTTGCTTCTTTTAGAATCTCTGTGTCTTCTAGGATGCTGATCCTGTTGTTATTATATTCTCTGTGTAGTATTGACATAGAGTTATCGATTTTTCAAATCCTCCCATACTCCATGCCAGTAGCCGCTCGAGGCTTTGAAATTAGGTGAAAATCTAGAAAGAAAAATTATTTGTACACATGCTTACCTTAATTATTATTAAACTCATCTATTTTGTGTATATCAAATTGATCCTTCGGTCCTTTAAGGCTGCAAGCTTGTCAGTGGTATCTGAATGAAATGGGTATACCTTCATTAACTGCAGTAGAAGTTCTCTCTATTCCAAACATTTAATTTATTGCTAAAAAGCAAGCAAGACCAACAAAACAATTTTTGTAGAGTTTGAGAGGAGCACAACAATGGAAATTCCTTAAACCATGATTGTTTGAAACTAAGGTACATGAATGTTTAACTACTTTTGTAGCACATATTTGTAGAGATTTAGTAGGTCACCCACAATTTAAAACATCATTTTTATCTTCATCTTTCCAGTGTAAAAAGGTGTTTCCAATAAAACAGACACTGCATAATAAACAGGATTCTTATTTAAACCACCACAATAATTGCCAAATAGCACGATATGAAAGAACTTCATACGCAAAGCCGTAAAACAGATGACTATATTCCTCTCCTTACTTCACTTGTGGCATTTTGTTACGTTAGACATCACGGTGACATCACGGTTGTCTTGGCAATCAGCGAGTTAAGCTCCACCCCCAGAGGTAGGAGCAAAATATCTTCACTTCAGCACTGGGTGTGGGCCAGAATGACACCATATGGCATGGATGTTCTGTGTCACAAAAATGAATCCTGCCTCGTACATTTGTTTCTATTAAAACCAATATCCATGATAAGGAAAATAAAGTTTAAAAATAACTCTGGTAAAAATAAGGTGAAGTGGCACTTCACCTATTTCCCCTGAATAGCCACCCCTGTTTCATGCACTCGATGTATGTTGTGATGCAATTCTGTATCTTCTGCATATTGACAAAGAAGGGCCAGAAAAACTATTTTTCACATACTCTCACAACAATAAACAGGGTGTAGGTTAGGTGAGAATAGAAGACACCGCATATTTTCATTTTTACCTCTGCAGTAACCAAATTTATTTGTGGTTATACCATTACATATTTTCGTTTTTATACCATTACAAATTTTCGTTTTTACCTCTGCAGTAACCAAGTTTATTTGTGGTTTATATCATTACATATTTTCGTTTTTACCTCTACAGTAACCAAATTTATTTGTGGTTATACCATTACATATTTTTGTTTTTACCTCTGCAGTAACCAAATTTATTTGTGGTTATACCATTACATATTTTTGTTTTTACCTCTGCAGTAACCAAATTTATTTGTGGTTATACCATTTAAAGTTGGCTGATAAAACCATTTTGATAAATATTGTCCCGTGCTACCGGGAGGTCATTCTCAGATTGTTTTCTTGTAATAAAATACAACAGAAGATCATATAAAATTTCTATAAACTTTCAGTGACATTTCACATACAATTGCTGCAATAATTAATCTTACTTTAAAGTTTATCTGCCGCACAATTATTTTCCAGCCTTGACATAGTTTCTCCTGATCACAGTTCACTGTATCGCTGTCACAATACAACTAACTGATTCCCGACCCTGGTAGCAATTTATATAAACAGGGAAGGAAATTTCTCGGTGTCCAGTTGAGATTCTTCTAGTATAAAAGTTTTGGGAGTTGGAGCCTCTGAAAGGAGTGGTAGATGCATTCAGAACTTTCCAGAATGGAAGTCTAGATGCATCGATCATCTGCGAGGGTCTTTCAACTCGTGTATCAATAACTCATAAATATATTTCATCCAATGTGAGACCACTAACTTATGAAATTCATATGCGTTACAATATTGTATGAGTGGTCATCATGTACAGACTTATGGGACATGCACTGGTTAACGTCCTTATGGGGAAAGAAATTTTCTCAAGGAATTTTGACCAGTTTTAATATGGGTAGCTATAATAATCAGTTAGTACAACTGGGGGCCTGACATTCTGACTAAATGTTACCTTACTATTACTAGTTGAATGATCATCCACCTCTATAAATGGCACATGTAGATGTAAAGTCAACATCTGGTTATTAACCAAGAAACTTCTATGCCCGTCACATGATGAAACTTACTTTTTAAGCAGTATGGGCAATTGTTCAAACATGTCCAGGAATTCCCCACCATTCAGGAATTTCATTTCACCCAAAAAAAAAGTTCATAAATCAGATGTTTTGAATATCAAATCAAGTATCTATATAACCCATACGCCCCACTTGGAGATATGGGTCCTCCCTAGCAGGAGTTTCTTAACCAGGCATAATTTAATTATGCCTATTTTCTACAAATGAAGGGATCAGTGGAATAAGGGCCCACCCCAAATGCACTAAGTTTGGAGAAATATTGCAGTTTATTAAATTTTACATTGAGTAAAATATATAGAGCACACATTGATAATATTTGGTACATGTCTTGTACTGGCCTAGCCTCAATTTTATCAAAAAAATAATTGAAGATCGAGAAAAGTCTTCCCCATAAAATAAGCTTTCTGCCTGCAAATGTATAGATCACTATATTGTTTCATGTGTCTAATCAAAGAAAAAGAAAATTGAGAGTATAAAAAAATACAACATAAATAAACAAACTAAATAACACTTCTTAACTTGAATATTGCATTAATCTATGTATTCTACGTTTGCAGCATTTGTATCATCATTATCTGATTTAAGGCTGCTATAAAATGTCTGGTGTACAGGTGGTACAAATTTCGTCTTCTTTATCATCCTACCATTAGGATATTTTGTTGTCAATATTACATCTCGTAATACAGGACACTTTCCTTTCCCTTTTTTTAAGGCTTATTACTTTCTCTAAAGCCAAGTCACCGAAACCAGATTTTACGTACATTACATGTCTGTTTTCCACAAAATGAAACAGATGCTTTTCTGATGTCTACCTTAGGCTTGTCCAGCATCACGTATCTCTTTGTGAACATTTTATTTAAGTTATCCAAATCTTTAAAATCTTCTGTATTTATCTCAATTATTGTGAATGGTTTCTTTGTTCGTCCCTTTCTTATGAGGTGAGCCCACTGTTCAGGTGTGTAACCACTTGTGTTTTTCTTTTAACTTTTCAATCACATCAAAGTCAGCATCACAGGGGAGGAAAGTGGACCTGGTACAAGAAATTTATGTTCAATTCTTCAAACCAATCAGAATCAATCATGTACAGCCAAAGTCCCATTATTGTAAAATTCTTGTTTTGACCAACACATGAATCACTATATACACTATAAGTTTCTTTTTATTAGCACCTTTTTCAATCAGTGGCACAGCTTTTAATAAACAACTGGCAATTTCGTCTGCACCTCTTGAAGCAACTGATTCAGGCCGATTTCTATTCCTTTCCACTGTTGCGTAAAATTTTCTTCTTCATTTTATTCCACTCTTGCACATTTCTTTTTCTTTTCTTAGACTTTATTACACTATTTCCATTTGCACAAGAACCTGCCGCATCAGCCATTCTGCATTTACTGATATTTGCCGGCAATGCTAGTCAGTATTGCAGCGGACCACAAAGTAGTGGACATTATACGGTCACATGTCAGCAGTTGGGATGGGCCTTTATTTCCCACTCGCATGAAGAAATTAGACATTTTTTTTACACATAAAGTCTCATTTACCCTCTTTTGAGCAAAGTTAGAATTAAGAGCTTCTAAAAATTAACAGAAGATTGTACACAGGATACATAATCTGCAAATAACTAAAAATCAACCATTGGTTGGGATGGGTCCTTATTCCACTGAGCCCCTCAAATTTTAGTAAGTGACATATGGGTAACACATTACCTCAATGAAACATCTAGTAAGCAACTAAGATATTACTTAGATGGATGAAGGTCAGTTAAATTTTGCACAGAGGCCTTTTTATACAGGCTTGCAGTTCTTTTCATCATCTTAAGGCACGACAACTTCAAAAGTGAAAGTTTTGGCCTTCTCAACAATCCTCCTCCATGCCAATCTGTCTCTTACCAAATTCAAATTAGTCACTTTCATTTTCCTTAGATCGTTCATTGTGTCATCCTCCCACCTGATCTTCGGTCTTCCAACAGCTGTGCCTCCTATAGGTTTCCATTTGTAGAGTTTTTTGACCAGTCTATGATCATCCATTCTTATCAAGTGTCCAAGCCAACCAATTCTGAGAGATCTTATATAGTTTACTATGTTCTTATTTTTTATTAATTTGTTTAGTTCGTTATTTGTTTTGATTCTCCAACAACTATCAGTTCCTCTATTTGGTCCAAATATTCTTCTTACAATTTTTCTTTCAAAAACTTAGTAATTTCTGTTTTATTCTTTCTTTTAGGACCCAAGTTTCACAAGCATATGTAACTACAGGTCTAATGAGTGTTTTGTATAACCTTATTTTTGCAGTTTTTGATATTAATTTGCTTTTAAATAAGGTTCTATTTACAAAATCGCAGTTCTTTTACGAGCCTGAAAATCTTCAAACTCAGGACCCATGGCTTAAAGTCCCTTCCAGAGGATTTGTCCCTTGGATTTTTCATCCTAAAAATCCATTGACCCTGATTGGGTTTGAACCTGTGACCATCAGGCCTAGAGGCAAGGTACTTAACCACTAGAATACCACGGCTGGCATCAGATCATGTATTTGTAAAATATGAAACAAAAAAATTTGAAGTGATTATCAATATATTGTCTCTATAGCATTAATACTAAAGGTAAAGAACAATATTTTAAAGTTAGAATAATATTTTGGATCATATTATATACATATATATTCATTGGTTTTAGCAACACTCGAAGTATTTAAAGTTATTACAAAGACACTTTCTTAAAAATCTTTAATATTGGGATAAATTGCTATAATATTCAACTCAATGTATTTCCTGTGTATAATTTTTAAAAAATAACTGCAGGTCTTAAATTTTTTTTAAATTGCAAGTGAGAGATTTATTTTCCGTGAATCTTTAACTAACTGTATAAAAATTTATTATTATTCTCACATACTTAGCAAGTGTTCAACATTCCTGGAGAAAATAACAAATGATTCTTATTTTTTTCCCTCCTGATAGTATTGATCTAGGAGGGGTTGAGACTTAGTATAATTCTTTGTATATCCACTGATGCTATCTTGAATGAATACTTGAGCATCTTGAGCATAGCGTGGTGGCTACGTCCTGTCCTCAAAAAACATGCGACGGGTTTGATGGTGGCACTCTTGACTCTGGCACAGGTGCATGAGGCAGATGCGTGCCTGGTGCTGGCCAATAAGTACTGCCAAGACCCTGACGCTGAGGACGCAGCCAATATTATGAGGGTCATCTCCATCAAGAACTACTCGGACGACATTCGAAGTCATCATCCAACTTATGCAGTATCATAATAAGGTATGTGTTACTGATCATCATCCATTTTACGTATAATTTCAGGAATTAAATTCTAAATAATTAAAACATTTTATCTAAATTCTAAATGTTTATACATATATCTCTGTCCACTCTTGTCCTTTGTATATTTTGTTTCCTACTGTATTTAATACAATTCTTAATATTTTTTTTTTAAATTTATCTACCCACTCTTCTCATATTTTCCTTGCATTTATATATTCTTTGTATTTTTATTTTTGTATTTTTAGCAAATTCCAATGAAGCTATTGAAGTTGTGAGGACATTCTCATGAAAAGATTTTTTTTAAAAATTACAATCTTCACTGATCCTATCTAGTAGATACCAAAAATGACTATGCCCAAAATGTATATATATATATGTATGTGTGTGTGTGTGGAAAGCAACGGGAAGCTACCACACTTATAATTCCCTAGTAAAGCTGCAAAACATAGCATGAAAATGTTACGATTGCAGTGAAAGACCTGCAGAATTACTATGGAATGGAATATGTCCACCGCTGTGGTCTCGAGGTGCATGCTGCCTTGTCATGCAGCAGGCCTGGGTTGAATCCCCGGTCAGGACAAGCTTCCTGGATGAGGTTTTTTCGGGGTTTTTCTTCACCTGTAAGACAAATGTCAGGAAGCTTAGGGCCCAACGGTCCCCGAAAATCATCCGGTCGTCATCATCATCCAGATCATTATCATCACCATCCTTCACCGGTGTGGAAAGCAAAGGGAAGCTACCACACCTATAATTCCCTAGTAAAACTGCAAAGGATAGCATGAAAATGATATGATTGCAGTGAAAAACCTGCCCTTGGGCAGAATTACTATGATGGATATATATGTGCATATATATGTATATATATATATATATATATGTGTGTAGCCGAGCGGTTAAGGTAGGAAGCCTTGGCGCAGAGCTACGGGACTTGCGCTGGTTCGAGTCTCCATGGGGGAAGAAATTTTCTCATGGTATTTCGGCCAGTATGGGACCGGTGCCCACCCAGCATCGTGAGGCAATTGGGTAGCTACAATAAGTAGTGGCTCCAGGTTGAGAAACCAGCTATAACGGCTGGGGGACTCGACATGCTAACCACATATCACCCCTACACTGGCTGTTGATCATCTACCTCTGTGTTTGACACATGTGGATGTGAAGGGCCAGCAGCCGGCTGGTAAAAGGGCAACCGCTGAAAAGTGGAAATACTCTCAATCGGAATATATGTCCGTTAATGCTCTAGCAGCCGCAATTTTTATTTTATCAAAACTAACCATGACATGTAGCAATTAATTAATAAACATAGGGTCGAGCTCATTAACCAGCAAAATCAGACCATTAGGTGTAAGAGTTCACCTGAAACAATAAATTAAAAAATCACCCTAACAGTCAAAATTTTCAACATTTCACAATGAAATTTAGTATATGCTATTGAAATAAACCAAGGAATTTTTTCTTTGAAAATCAATAAAATCTTTTCATTAGAAGTGGAGGTTTACCTGAAACAAGAAATTAGAACATACAATTTAATCACATTCAGTACCAGGCACTGAGCAGGGCATTTAACCCACAGGCCAGCCATTTAAATACCCCAGCTACTCTTTTCGTGGCACTTCAGAAAATGGACCATTATTCACAAACTATAGTCCTAGAAAATTAAAATTTTGTACATACCTAAAGGAGATATCCTAGTAGGATTTGATGGTGAAATAACTTGGGTGATTGACATCTGATGGTATCGGTGTATCAATTTCAGGAAGTGGAAGTTCATCTTCACTTTCACTTTGTGAATCTTCTAATTCAGGAATCAGTTCATCACCTGAATCATCATTATACAAAATATTCACTAATTCTTCTTCAGTGAGATATTTTTCTTTTGCCATGGTTTCACTCATGCACAAACAACAGCGCGATAACGAGAAACATATACGACTGCATTGGAGCCTGGAGTCAAGTTTGGGTGAATGAATTCCATGTGTTGTATGTTTTAAAAATAAAAGGGGATTCACCAAGGTTAAACATGTCAAACGGGAATAGAAAATATATATTTACATGCCATCTGTGATCTCCAAGACATACTAAGCCAACACAATATTTAGGCACCAAATATAAACGCAGTTTGTTTGCACATGCTCTAAAATGAGTTAACTGACCAACGACCGCATACACGATAGTCTCTTTAAACGCGTTAACTGGTTTACGGTACTGAATGTGTTAATTAACCTTTAAATTGGCAATATTTCCTATAACATACAATATTTCAATTTATTTAATCATCATCATCCAGGGATTAAGCCTGTTGGCTCATTTCGGTTTCATAAAAGCTAGAATTGTTAAAATTGTTCAGGCCTTCTTCTGTGTGGGCATCCAACATTTCTCCTTCTGTGCGGTTTATAATTTAGCAATAATTTTGGAAATCTTCCTTCTGGCATTCAATCAATATGTTCTTTCCAGTCGTTCCTATATTTAATTATTCAGTCTGTATGTTTGAAAATATTTAGTTCCTTTCTTATTTCTTCATTTCTTTTCTCATCCAGCAGAGTATATCCTGCTATATTTGTTAAAAATCTCATCTCAGCTGCTTCCAATCTTCATTCTTGTCTTTTAGTGATAGTCCAACATTCTGATCCATACATCAATACAGGAACAGCAATTACTGTATAAAATTTAATTTTTGTTTCTTTTCTTATGTTTTTAAGGGTTCTTTTATTAGTGCCACACATTAGAATTTATTTAATATTTTTAATAAAATAATCAAAAAAATGAATAGATGGTTATTATTTAAATTGGTGTCAAATTATATGGTAATATGCAAATAGGTAATAACAACTAATGGTTATGCATAATTTGTTTTCTCTGCAATCCGACACTTTTAAAAAAGCTGGTATCAGAAGTTGAGATTCTCCATTTTAACAAAAGAAATATAGGCTACATTCTGTAAACCAACAAAACTGATCCATACATTTGATTTTCTGAGGAATTCGCTTAGTTTACACAGTTCCTGCATGATGGACTTTCATTTATTAATTTAATTTTGTGTTTTTTTATTCTATAGATTTGTACAACATTTTACATTTCTTTCCTTTCTATATCTCTTGACTTCTTATCCATATAATATTCACTCTTTCTTCTTTTTAGGCCATTTTATTTTTATCTCTATACAGTATTACTTTTTATTTTCTTTCAATCTTGTAAGTGTTAAAGCTGTTTTAAACCATTGTTCTGGAAATATATTTATTTGTTCTTTTTTTTTTTTAATTCTGTAATATTTTGAGTGTCAGATTAGAATGAGAGAGAACTTGGATTAGATTCCTTACTATTTCATAAAAAAGTTAGTCTGAAAAGTGTACATTTTATCTCATTTATTATTGTGTATATTTGTGTGTTTATAATAATATGTTAACTAAATCTAATTTTGAATCAATTATAAAATAATGATTAGCAATATGATTTTTGATGATAAAAGTTTACCTTGTGACAGAGATATATCAGAAAAAAAAATCTGAATGGTTTGCCAGTTCCAGGATTTTAACCTGGAATCTCCTGAATACAAAACTTAAATGCTACTATTTGAGTAAATTTTTCATCATTTTTATTAATTCTTCATATTTTAATATGAATACAATGAGGTGAAATTCTGTTCCGTTATTAATTAAAAGTGATAACACTGGTCAACATAATTTTTGTCTCATGAATACCAATAGTTGTACTTAATGCAGTACTTTATCGTGTTTTCAAATATGTATTTGGAATTTCTCCATCACCTGCAGTTTTTTATCGTGTTTTCCAATATGTATTTGGAATTTCTCCATCACCCACAGTTTTTTTATTTCAATTTCAATTAATGGATTTAAATAATTATTTTCTGCATAACAAACATTAAAGGGATTACGTCAAAATCCAAACATACAGTGGTGTACCCTGACTTGCAATCTGCAATGAGACCAGTTCTAGGGCACGCCGTGGTGTAGTGGTTAAGGCACTGTGCTACAAGCCAGAAGGTCGAGGGTTTAAGTCCTGGTGGGATAAGGATTTTTAAACTGACCCAAACCTTCTGGCGGCACTATGGCCCTGGGGTCAACTCAGCCTCTAATGCAAATGAGTACCAAACGCTTGTTCTGGGGGTAAAGGTGGCCGTCATGCAGGGCTGACAACTCAGCTGACATCAAGTGCCGATTGTCCAGAAAAAGTGGGAGCCTTATCCTCCTACTACCCCAGGGCCTCCTGAGGCATGTAGTGGGATTGCTTTACTTTACTATAAGATCAGTCCCACACTGCGAAGAATTGCCCATACCAAAGCCTCCAAAACATGTGACATTAGATGAAGAGAGCTCAGATTCTGATGGAAGTTAGGAAGAGGAAGAAACAGATTTTGGTGCTACAACTTTGAACAAAGTTGTTCATCTGAGCCTCATTTATTGACTCAAGAAGATCTTAACAATCTCATATGAGATTTAAAGTTATCCAAAACCCAGTCTGAAATGCTTGGTTCCCGGCTAAAAGGATGGAATCTCTCGGAATCCTTGCATGATGGAGAAAAACACGATATCATATTTGAATTCAGGAGAAAAAAAAATACTATCAGAATCACATATTTTTCTTTCTGAGACAAAAAAAAGTTTCTTTTTTGTTGCTCAGTGTAATATAAATGCTAAATAAACATTTTAGATCATTGTTAATTTTATGCTCTACTTAAATGATAGCATCAAAACTTCAGTTGTGTTAAATTATTTTCATGCTCCATAATTACATATTATAATACCTTTGTTAAGACATACCCAAGAAATTTGGACACGACTTCCATTAAAGTAAGATGTATGGAAAGCTTATGTACACTTGGCCTGAACCTATAGATTCTATAGGCTCAGTGAATTAATTGATCACTTAGTTAACATTTTAGTTGAGATCCAAGTTATATCATTCATATAAGAACTAATGATAAACTCTTTAAAGTGTAATTATTCTTATGAGTCAAATTGTCATAGGTTTAGCTTAATTTTATTTCTCCAGAAAAATTAAGCCATATATGTTTTTATTATTAATTTAACACTTCTCACTGAAAGATAAATTATATTTGAAGAGAACAATTTTGCCCTCAGACTGGGGTTTGAACCCAGGAACTTTGTCTTCTTAAACAAGAAGCCGCCATTTGCGTAATCGAGCAAATGCTCGTAGCATTCAGCAATTGGGAATTAACACTGTATAATAGAAAAATTTGCATTTAGAATGGAGTTTCTCAGGCAGCTCAGTGATAAGAGCATTGGCCTAGAAAGCCAATACATATATACAAAACAGTGGTAGTTCTTGTCTATCTTGAAAATTATTTAATTTACAACAAATAAATTATGTATTAGCTCCAATTTTATTTTCTATATACATCAATGACATAAGTAACTGCATTAAACATTGCAAATATCATTTCTACACTGATGACTTACAACTTTATATACATACTAGACCTGAACTGATAAGCTATACAATTAAATAACTTAATGAAGACCTTGACTCCATAGCAACATGGACAAAACAAACAGACATTATTATAAATCCTGAGAAGTCACAAGCAATTGTCATCGGCATCAAAGTCTATTAAACAAAATTGATTATTCATCAATAATTTCTGTAAATATAAATCAAACTGAAATTCCATTTAAACCTTCCATGAAAAATCTTGGTGTATATTTTGACCAAAATCTTAGTTGGCAGGTTCATTTAAGAGAAACTTGTAAAAAAAATATATATCAATCTTCCATTCTCTAAAACGTTTGAAAAATTTCCTTCTTCATTGAAAAAAAATACTTGTCGCAATTTGATTATGCCTAATTTTGATAATTGTGACTTACTCTTAACTGACATGAGTATCACTTTCGGACAAAGACTGCAAGTTCATAATGCTTGTGCACATTATATATGCAACCTCCATAAATTAGACCACATAACTCCAGTATTTTAAATGTTGATTTGGCTCCGATTGGAAGACAGGCAATAGATACATTAATTATATTATTTTTAGTCTGAACATCTTACCTCAATATTAAAGTTGATTTGTCCAAGAACAAATCAACTTTAATATTGAGGTAAGATGTCCAGACTAAAAATAATATAATTAAAATAACCTCAAAATATAACTTCCTAAAATTAAATATTAATAGATACATTACCTCAGCTTCTTATACAACACTTTGTCCACCTCATCACCCCTTTATATTTCTACTCGCTTTCATTCACTATCCTCCCACCATAACTTGAATACACAATCGAGAGAAAATGTAACTCTAGCTGTTCCTCTACATCAAACATCTCACTATTCCTCATCCTTCCTTGTTTCAGCCACCCAACTCTGGAATTCCCTCCCCTCTTATATCAAGGACTGCCCGACTCAAAAAACAGTTTAAAAAGAAACTCACTCCATATTTCCTTAGACAATATAATTTATTAAATTAATATTAAGAAGCTAAAGCTGTTACTATGATTGAAATAAGTATATTAAAGTACACTACTAAATTATTGTAATCAAATGGTAAAGAGAAAAACCTATGCCTGAACCGGGAATCGAACCCCGAACCTTCAGCTTTCCGTGCTGATGCTCTAACCATTGAGCTAATCCAGGCTTCCTTCCCATTCAAGCACAAATCCTTCCTCTACCTTACTGTCTTTAGCTTCTTAATATTAATTTAATAAATAATGCTATAGCTATGTGGAGTCCCTTCATGTCTTCTTCAGGTAGAAGCCATTCATTGTGTATTTGTGAATGATGATTCATAGCATTTGAATGTGGGACCAAGACAGTAAGGTAGAGGAAGGATTTGTGCTTGGATGGGAAGGAAGCCTGGATTAGCTCAATGGTTAGAGCATCAGCACGGAAAGCTGAAGGTTCGGGGTTTGATTCCCAGTTCAGGCATAGGTTTTTCTCTTTACCATTTGATTAATATAATATATAACCATGTTCCATGTATACTTTTATTATTCCTTTATATTTTTAACTTTCATTACCAAGCAATTTACTTAATCTAATTATAGGTTGTTATTTTTATTATTATTACTATTTTTCTTTCTTTCCTTTGTCAACTTTATATAGTATAGTCTGTAATTATGTATTAAATATCATTTATCATAATTCTTATTGTATGTATAATTTAACCCTGGTGAAGTGGAAGAGAAGACCTTACGGTCTTAACTCCATCAGGTAAAATAAATAAATAAAATAAATTATGTGCATCATGTTTTCTCTTCAATGTAATTTAACTTGCAATTACATTACTTCATAATTTACGGAGGTAACTCTTAAAATAGAATTGTTCTATAATTTAAAAACAAATGACGTTATTTATTTTTAGCTATGTAAATTTTAAATTTAAAGAGAGTGAAATCAAATTTGAAGAAAAAAAATACACCTAGATCAGGGTTCGAATTCAGGACCTATAGCATTTTATGCTAATGCTCTCCCACTAAGCTATCCAATGTCTCCAATCTAAATACAAAATTTTTCTCTTGTACATGTCAATTCCTGAGAGTGCCAAATGTTTTCAATCCATTGCTCAACACGTGAATGGCAGCTTTTTATTGAAGAAGATTTTTAACAGGAATTTAACATTACTTTATAAAGCCAGTAAACTTTTATCAAAGCTCTACTGGCTTTATAAAGTTATGTTAAATTCCTATTAAAATTCTTCCCAAATAAGAAGCTGCCATTCACGTGTCAAGCAATGGTTCGCTAGCATTTGGTGCTTTCGGGAATTGAAATATATAAAAGCTAGAGGTCCTGAGTTCAAACCCCAGTCTAGGTATATATTTCTCTTCGAATATGATTTAATCTTCAATTTATAATAAAAACACAGAAGACAGTGGTTTGTAAAAAAATGATTGTAATATTTTTATGTATTAAATGAAGTTTCAAATGCAGAGTATGTGCTGCTATTAACAGGCCTACCTACTGAACATTCCATCGTGGGACTGGAAACAAGGTGATGACGTCATATGTTTGGCAGAACTGAAGCTGGGTTTCATCGCACAGAGCTGTTTAGCACCAGGGTTTTCTACAATGATGGCCAACTTATTTGCTATGCGTTCCTTTAAAACGGTAAGCTTAAGATATCCATGTTAACAAAACTGTGTAACTCTTTAAATTTCATTTCTTATATCTTCTCATAACATGACATTACATAATATTTTAAGTATATAAGCCGTCTGCTGACTACCATATTTGCTCACCTAATTTGCACCCCTGCGAATTTTGTGCACTCTAATTTTTAAGAGAATATTTTGAACTTTATTTTCGCTCCGTGCATTTTGCGCATACATTTTAGGTACCTCTTCTTTTTAGTGCAGTAGGGATTTTCCTTCCTTGAATCATCATCATCATCTGCCTTTCAAGTATTAGGCCCAGTGGCCCGTTACGGTCTCCCGCCATCTTCGAAAAGGTCGACCCACAGATCTTCTGCCTCGAGGAATGTAGTGAAGAATTTGTTTTGGTATTCTGTGACGATCCATGCGCTGAATATGGGCTAGCCAATTGTTTCTATATTCTTGGAGGTATTCAGATATAGGTACGATGTTTAACTCTCTGGCTATTGTTGAATTTCTTTGGTGGTCTAGAAGGCTATAACCTGCAGTTCGTCACAGAAATTTCATCTCCGTGGCTGTAATATGACGATCATCCTGAGTTCTGATGGTCCAAGCTTCACTGCCATAACAGATTATGGGTCTAGCGAGAACTTTATAGATTTTCATTCTTGTGTGTCTCTGCACTTTTGATGGTTTAAAAACTTGGTTGATAATTCTTAGAGCTTTATTAAAGTTTTGTATTTTAAAGGATATATCACATTCCTCATTATAAGTTAGATTATATCCTAAGTATTTAAATGAATTTACTTGCTCTAATATTGAATTCTGAATACAAATTTTACTTCTTACTGGGAATTTCCCTTGAAAGGCCATAACTTTAGATTTTGTTGTTGATATTTCCATGTTAAATTGTTGGGCTATTATATTAAGATGATGAGTGGAATATTGTAATTCATCTTCATTATTGCCGAAAAGAGCCTGATCATCTGCATATAAGAGTGTGTCTAAAATTGTGTATCTTGAGAGAGGAATATTACCATGAACTGTCAATCCTTGAATTTCATTGCTAATTCTTACATTCCAACATAGGTCATTTACCAGCAACTGATCTACCTGCTTCATAAAGAAAACCGAAAGTCCTGCTACTTTAACAATGCTTGCCCTTGTTAGAGACAAGTTTTGGAAAAGTAAATATATCGGTATGTCTGTTGATTTTCAACACTTCTAATGTGCACTTGCATTTTATGGTATTTCAAGATGGGACAGAAAAATAACAATTACACAGCATCATATAAATTGAAAGTGATAAGTTTCGCGGAACATTTCGGCAACTGTGCAGCAGAAAGAGAATTTGGAATTCTCAAATCTAATGTGTGTTATTGGAGGAAACAAAAAGACGTGCCAAATAATTAGTACTGTATTTCAATTGTTTCATTTGTATAATAATATTATTATTGTTTACTGATTTATTATTGTATGATTATTATTTGTATAATTCAAGATTACCTACAGTGTTATGCTATAAAATTATAAGAGATGACAAAATTAATGTATTCTTAATTACTATACTTACCTACCATAATTCAGATAACTTGGAATAGGACCTCCAATTTTAAAAATCCCTACAAAAATTTAAGCTCCCCAATTTTTCAGTGTGCAAATTACGTGAGCAAATACAGTATTTTTTTTTTTCAAAATGAACCTCTGATTTATTATAAAAAGAAATATGAAAACTTGGAGCAATATTTTATTATATACAAAATTATCTACATACCAATTTTACTTCCATGTATAGTCAACATCCAAATTCAAATATTTGTCATATTATGGCACAAGTTTGAAATGAGGTTGACTATTAGGTTACTCAACCAGTTACTATCACTACTATTAAGCTGCTGCTCTGTTTTTTGTAGCATTGACTATACCAATTGTGATCTAAGTTCAAGTTGTATTGTAAACAAATTTGCATAAGATATTATTACTCTGTCTGTTGGGGGAACCACGGGATACTTTTACCTGCCGTATGACTGAATTGCACATGGAACTGTCATCGATAGAAGCATTGTTTTTAGGTAAAATCATATTTTATGGGAAATAAGACTGAATATAAGTTAAGATGGTACCAATAATTAGGAACTTCCATTTCTTATTTAGTTATAATAAAAAAGTATATATGGGCCTACCTAATCAAACGTTTACACTTTAACTATGGTATCAATAGATATCCTTTATTTACAATTTTGTTATGAGCAGAATTTATGCTCCATGCTGACTTACTTGTAAATTCTGCTATTATTTTCACCACATCCTCAATGGCTAAAGTAGGATATTTTCCACTAAACTGTTTGAAAACATTCAAAATAATTTCTCTCCATTTTTCAAATTCCTTCCTTCCCAATGTTTTATAATTCTACAGAAGTGCATTTTGAAACCACTGAAATTCCAACGTATTCTGCATTGCACATGCATAAGAATAAAACAATGCTTATTTTATTTATTAAAAATTGTAATTATATATTTTAACATTCTCCCATATAACTTATATAGACATGTGCTAGATATACAGGGGCATGCCATAGCGTAGTGGTTAAGGCATTGCTGTACAAGCCGGACCGGAAGGTCAAGAGTTTGAGACCCAGTGGGGTCGGATTTTTAAACTGACCCAAACCTTCTGGCGGCTCTATGTCCCTGGGTCAACTCAGCATCTAATGGAAAGACGCTAGTCCTGGGGGTAAAGGTGGCCATGAAGAGCTGACAACCCAGTGCTGATAGTCTAGAAAAAGTGGGAGCCTTAACCTCCTACTACCCCAAGGGCCTCCTGAGGCCTGTAAGTGGGATCACTTTATTTTACTAGATATACATATTTTTATTATTTATTTTTATTTATTTTAAGTGTTAGAGAGGGAAGTACATTTTCTTACACACACAAAGTTGTTTTTCTACCAATGAAAATGCAGTCATACATCTACTTTGTTTACATTACAACTGGAACTTCGCTCGGAATTAGTATAGCAAGCTATTTTATCTTTGAAAAAAGATGGCAGTCATTTAGTGCCAAGTCAGGATTGAGACTAATTGTAAATCTCTCAATTGAATCTGCTGAGTTCTATCAGGGTTTGAACAGTAGTGAGGGGGGGTCATGCATTATAGTGCAGGAGAATGGTACTCTTGGTAAACATCTTGTTTTTTTTTATTCTAGATAATTTATGTAGCTATGTAAACTAATCTCTATAAAATGTAACATCTATTTTAATTATCCTTGTTTTATCTTTCAGTAAATTATTTACAAAATAACTAGTGAAGAGTAAGGAGAATCATTCAAGATCTCTTTATGTACAAATTTTAAAGTTTTTGCAGGGTGTTTACACAAACACAGACTGTTATGGCGATCTGCATGAATAAATTATAGAATACATCTCACAACTGTGGGATCAACAATTGCAGCATCCACTTCCAACAATTGCTATTTGCAGTTTAAGAATGAAATGGGTTGTGTTTAGTTGTGAATTAAGATTATAGTTTATATGTAGCTGTTGTTCTAAGTGTGTCATACAGTTATTTTTAACAATCAGTTAGAGGTTGCTTTGAAATAGTCCTTTTAATTAAGAAAATATTTGGTTCTGAACTATATACAGCAAACTCCCAATTATCCATGTTAATTGGGACTGAGATATGCACGGAAAATCGAAAAACACGGATAATGCAATTAAGTTATTCGTCACCGTGGAAGTTGATCAGAAATGTATTTACCCACTTTATTACTACTTAAATGCAACAAATATTCATAAAATGTATATTAAATGTATTTAGGCACAAGTCGTAATTATTATTATTTTATTTTACTCGTAAGTATGAAAAAATTAAGTGGGACTATTTCCGGGTCAAGACCACTCTTGTTATGACAGTTATTCAAAATGGCCTGCGTAACCAGTGACATCTACATTAGTAACCACCGATATCCACACGTATAACCAGCGATGACAAATAATCAGCCATTCCCACACTAGTAATCACCGATGAACACATTAGTAACCTCCGATATCCACACTTATAATCAGCGATGACAAATAATCACTGATGACCACTCTACTAACCAGCAATAAACCCACTGCCACAGCATATCTATGGTTTCAATCTGTAACAACAAACTTTCACTGACTCCACAACGGAAATTTCCAAATTGTATTGTATTCTCAGAATGTTGGTTGGTAACGTTAAATGCATGGAGGAAGAGGTTGTTAGTGAAGGTTATTCTGTTGTGCTAGTTTCTAAGCGCAGTTCACAGTAGCACATTTAAAAATAAAGATTTTTTTCATAACTATACAAAATACAGTATTTTTAAAAATACAGTAAAAATAGTCATTCCTGGATAATCCGCAAACCGGATAATACACACACAGATAATTGGGAGTTTGCTGTATTTCAGATTTTACATTGTTATCTTCCCACTATGTTCCTAGGTTATATTAAATTATGTGGATGCAGAGTTAATGGTTCATGCCATTTTTTGAGAGAGGGAAAGAAAAGCTTGAACTTAATCATAGTAATTGGCCATGGTGGACTAGTTATGTTCCTTAACTCTGGTCCCGAGGATCATGGATTCAAACTCAGCCAGGGTCATTGGATTTTTTAGGATGGTAAAATCCTAGGAGCAAATCCTATGAGAGGGACTTTAAGCCATGGGTCCCGGGTCTGAAGATTTTCAGGCTCGTAAAAATTCTTAAATCAGTATAAAGAGACCTCTAAGCATAATTTACTGACCTCCTTCATCCTAATAATATCTTAGTTACCTACTATATGTCTCATTTGGTCAGTATGTTGACTGCATACCATTCATGACATCTTTAGGGAAATAGGAGTAACTAAATTAACTTGGTTTAGTAACTCCTAACTCAGGAGAGGCTGAGGCCCAACATTGGGTTGTTATGCTATTGTAGATGGATTAAAGTGGATTGTTAGATACCTTATTACCTGAGTTACGTGTACAAATTTTACTAGCTAGAACAGCAGTAAAAGATAAGGATGGAAGAATTAATAAAAATGCTCTTTTACTCATAATGACATAATGCCAAGTTGAGGAATGAGATGAATTCCCTATTTTTGAAGATCTGTGTTATACATTGATGCCAGCTGTCGTACCATCACAAGAGCAAATGAAATGAAACAAATTGGATGACATGAATATGGAAAATCTGAATGAATTTTTTGACAGGGGGAAAATGGACAAATTCCTGAGAAAAACCTATCTTAGCTATGATTTGTCTACCACTAATCCTATAGGAATGACTGAGATACGATCTCAGGTACCAGAAGGGACTTCTCAATTGTGCCATAGAGCTGCACAGATGGGAGGATAAAAATGTATTTGAAGGAGGTCAGTTAAAGTGACAAGAAATATAATGAATCCTGTTCAGATATAGATAGATATGCTCTTGTGTGGCTGGTAATGAACCTCTAGATAAATAAATAATAAGTGTATATAGTTATTAAAAATAAACTCTCGATAGTAATATATGTTATGTATAAATTAATGTACCATACAATAATACAGGCATTTATAAGGTCTTGATCAATTTTGGAGAAATAATGGATATTGTTTTCTTTAATTGCTAGAGATAAGATGTCTCAATACTTTTAAAATTCATATTGAACCACCAGTGAGGTTGTTTTGTAATAAATTAAAAAATAATAAAATTAGTACTTGAGATAAATCATCTCAACATTAAAATTTATTAAAATTGTGAAGGCCTTTCAGAACTACTTGTTCCATCTTCAGCAGTTGGATTTGTACTATTAACATGTTTACAACATAGAAAAGAATGACTATCTTTTGTGGATGATTAAAGTAATTAACATATACAAATTAGGGCAGCCTTTATACAATTGTTTAAGAAAACCTGGCCTGACAAGGGCAGTAAACGTTCAAGATGCTGCATGTTTAGGTAGACTTTTTACACCAATACAGACCATACAAGACTTCCAGGAAGCCCTAAATATTTAACCCACTATCTCAGTCGATAGTTAAACTTATTTTATACACAATGTGAAGGTGTTGTGGTACAGGTTGAGGAGATGAGCCACCAATTGCAAATCCTTCATAAGCTAGAAGACAAGGATAATACATTAATAAATCACAAAATGAAAGGATTGATGAAGGGGGAAAAAATCAGAAATATACCAAATAAAATGTGCTGGTTGTGATAAAATTTACATAGGTAAAACAAAGAGGATCTTGACCATTAGAATGAAAGAACACATTAGAAATGTAAAAAATGGAGAAACAGAAAAATCTGCAGTAACTGCCCATGTCTGGTCACAAAAACAAAATCAATATAAACACTAAATTATTAAAACAGTTGGAAAACACTAAAGAGCTCATCGTTTGTGAAAAGATCTACATCCAGAAAAATAAAAATAAGATTATGAATTTTGAAATTCCCGAGGAAAAATATTTGATTCACTAGTTCTTCGATCAACCAGAATATAGAGTGGGAGTCAACACCCAGAGCTGACAATATAAAAATTAGCAGTCTGGACAAGCTGGTGATGGTATGGACAACATATTGAAACATATCAAATGAAACATCAAGAATTTATGAAGATGACCAGATTCACCTTATTTATTAAGGATAATCCAGCTTGTGAAGCTATGTGCAACCTTATGGGAGCTGTTAATCATGAATTGCAACACATCTTATTCAATAACATTTTATACCCGTCGAACAGCTAACAGGAATAACTATCATAAATGTGTAGATGAACAACCAAATATGGTCCCAGATTGATTATACAATATGACCTGCTTCTAAAGTCAATGTATGTCTTGGCATGACAATTAACAGAATGTATTGATAGGCTTTCATGGCTATGATGATCTTGAAGAAGATTTTCTGGCTGTAGGCCGTGGTCTTGAGGCTTGAAGTTCCCCGACGTTTCGCCAGAGACTGCGTCTGGCATCCTCAATGTTTGTCTTGACTCTGGCAATTTTATCCACTGTATAAATAGGACAAACAGTGGACAAAATTGCCAGTCTCAAGACAACCATTGAGGATGTCAGACGCAGTCTCTGGCAAAATGTCGGGGAACTTCAAGCCTCAAGACCACGACCTACAGCCCGAAAATCTTCAAGATCATCATAATTAACAGAATGTACACAATCAATTGCATGTGCTGTGCTAATCTGACATGTTGCAACTTTTTGTATCCTCAATTAATGCAGGATTGTATTGCTGGTACAATTGTGTTTTAATAAGACTTTTTGTTTGAGTCTACTTGAATTACATGTTTCAATGACATTTGGATTAATATGGCTTCACAAAGACATTGGGCCAAACCTTAAAATTTATTTATTTATTTTTTTTTTTTGGCTGGGGTTTCATTAAATTCAAGATGTACAAAATTAAAATTCCAAATAGCAGGCCTAAAGATTTGAATGTGCCATGTTGTTGACATGATTAAACTACCTATGTGTCAGAGCATATTTTGAGCAACACAACTATGCTGGGAGCTATGTATCAATACATTAATAAAATCACTAAACACAGTCCAGTTGATGTGATAAAAACTCTTGTTCATGTATTTTCCTTAAACTTGTTGGTTTAATATGGATTTCAGTAACATCTTCCTTTTCTAACTTTCAATCCTTTTGGTTTGATTATGATATACTCTATATTTAAGGCAAGTTCAAGGAAAAATATAAAGATTATAATAGACATATGTGTCAGAGCATGTTTCAAGCAACATAATAATACGGAGAACAGTGTTTCAATATGGGGGGGGGGTTATGCTGAAATTCATTAAAATTTGGTCCAATAGATGTGCTAAAAAATAATTGTCTCTTGTTCACATATTTGCCATTTTTTCTTAAAAATGGATCAAGACTTTATAAACATTCTGTATATTTATTGACTTGTTTCAATAATAAAAAGAAATTGGATGTTTTTGATGTTAGAGATATCTTCTCAGGTCCTGTAGATGTGTATATGATGATGTATATATTTATAAACTGTGAAAGTAATTTTTAAAGTTATTTGTTTTCAGGACAGTATAAATCTTCATATTTGTAACTTCATCACCAGAAATGTGGATTTTCGATGTTATTATTTTTCAGAATTTTTTGTCTTCAAAAATAGAAATTTGATTTTGTTGTAGAATGATTGAAATGGTTTTTTGTTCTAATCTGAATAACATTGGTTTATAAAAGCCTCTTCCGCCATCAAGATATATGATAATAAAACAGAATATCACATCTCTTGAAGAAAATTCTTCTTCCAATTAAATTCACAAATGAATTGTCACAAAGAAGTAAAAAAAAATGAATGATATAGCAAAGAATGAGCTAATTCTCATTTTACAATCTTTACAGAACAATTTTTTTATGTAATCCTCTCTCTCTCACATATAATATTATAGTTGTTTTGCAGAGCTTTTTTTTTGCACTTGGGCCCTATATTAGTTCAAAATATACCATGTCCATTCAAACCTCCCACATTTTAATTAATCATAACTCTCAAAGTTTGTGGAATTATGAAATAAGGTTGGTATTAAAAGAAAGAGAAACTCAAAGAATTTTTTATTGCATTGTTGCAGTTAATTCATCTGTTGCATGTTGGACAATAATGACATAAAACAAAATGGTGACTCCTCAGCAATGAGCACAAACTCTTTTCTGGTATGCAGAGACGAAGTCAATAATTACAGTGCAATGAAATTACTGGAGAGAATATGGAGGAAATGCACCTGATGGGAAGACCATTAAGGCATGGCTTGAGAAGTTTTTGGCGACTGGAAGCATTAAAAAAGAATCAGGAGGTGCTCATACATGTGTTTCAAAAGAAAAAATTGAAGAAATTAGAGCAGGATTTCAGAGAAGTCCACAAAAATCAATTCACCAAGCTTCCTGGCAGTTCATTGTGCCAAGATCAACTGTGCATCGAGTGCTTCATAAGCGGCTTCTTTTGTACCCCTACAAGGTGCAAATTTTTCAACAAATAAAGCCAGATGACAGGCCACGATAATAGGCATTCACAATTGAAATGTTGGATTGTATAGACAAGGACCCTCAATTTCTTGGAAATTTCTTGTTTTCTGACGAGGCAACATTCCATGTATCAGGATCTGTTAATTGGCTCAATGTAAGGATCTGGGGTAAGCAAAAGCCACATGTCTACCGTGAACATGTCCGGGATAGCCCAAAAGTAAATGTTTGGTGTGCCCTGATGAAGAACAGGATTATTGGTCCTTTTTTCTTCCATGAGAAGTCAATAACTGGCCTGGTATACCAAGACATGTTGGAACAGTTCTTGTACCCCAAAGTAGCTGATCTGCAACCCCAAGTAATCTTTCAGCAAGATGGAGCCCCACCACACTGGAGCCTGGATGTTCAGAATTCACTCAAAGAATCCTTCCCAGATAGGTGAATTGGACGCGGTGGACCAATTTGCTGGCCACCACGTTTGCCAGACATCACTCCACTGGACTTCTTCCTCTGGGGGTATGTAAAAGACCGTGTGTTTGCAACTCCAGTACAAGATCTTCATGATTTATGAACCCGTATCTTTGACACAATTGCAACAGTACGAATGGACATGTTGGACAGAACGTGGCATGAAATCGAATACAGACTTGATATTGTTTGTGCTACTAATGGTGCACATATAGAGGTGTTTTAGTGTATGGCAATGTGTGGCAATGAAAATTCTTTGAGTTTCTGTTTTGTTTATTACTGGCCTCATTTCATAATTCCATATACTTTGTTAGATATGATTAATTAAAATGTGGGAGGTTTGAATGGGACACCCTGTATCTGATTTTGTTATTGGTATCATACATTCACAAGAAAGTGATATGAATGTTCAAAAATAAACTTATAGTAGCTCATTCTTTTCTGATTTCCTTCAAATAAAAAAATTTCAAATATAAATTGAAGGAAAATAAGTTATAATCTTATCCTATTCAAAAAAGATAAAAAAATGATACACCACAAAACAATAAAATTTAAAGTTGCAAAATTTCTAAGTTATTTTCTGTTAAAAAACAAGACAAGAACTTTCCAGTACATTTCACTTTTATGCATCTTACGTGCCTGGATATTTCTCAGGAGACTTCATAGAATGAGTCCTATTTTTTATTTAAAAAAACTTAATTTTTGGAACCATTATTTTTTTCTAGACATAAAATGAAATTACTTCATAAGAAGAATATTTTTAAGAGGAACAGAAATTAGCACAGTTTGGAAGAACAAAATTTAATAATAAAATTGTTTTACTTATCAATATCATTATGAGAAAATAGAAATAGTTTTGTGTAAATTCACATATTACACTTCTTATATCCTACATTTATATATACTAATTTAATTAGTTGTCTGGTATTTTTTTACGAAAGAAATGGTTGTAAAATATAGTCTCTTAATTTAAGAGAGGAGAAAAAGTTATGAATATTTGA
This sequence comes from Diploptera punctata, assembly GCA_030220185.1. NCBI lineage: Eukaryota > Metazoa > Arthropoda > Insecta > Blattodea > Blaberidae > Diploptera > Diploptera punctata. The sequence goes on along the minus strand of JASPKZ010010285.1, from coordinate 357,075 downwards.
GAATAAAATGCTTACGACAATTTTTGGACCAAAGAGAGAGAGATAGACAGGTGAAAAGAGAAATCTTCATAACAGTGTGCTACATTACCTTTATGGAAACCAGACATAATAAAAATAATTTTATCATAGACTGTGTCAGACAAGACTTGTGACATGAACGAGGAATGAAAGATGGACATGGAAACTTGTTGTAGGAAAACCAGAGAGAAAGTATCCAGTAGATAGACCAAGATTGAGGTGGGAGAATAATATTAACCATGATTTGAGAAGGTATATTTATAGGGAATGATCAGAAAATGTTAGCTCTGGATAGGGATGTACAGAAAACTTGTGTCCAGACAGCCATGAACCCAGGACTGATAGTGCCAGTGAAGTTAGTTACTATATGCTCTTTTACTGGTAGTAGTGAAAGCAATTTTTTAAATGTGGTTGAGAGTAGAAAATTTTCATTTGACCTAAAAATGGCAGAGAAGTAAATTTTCAGGTATTTCCCATACTTTTTGGATGAAAAACCACATCTTTTAGATCATTATACAAGTATCATCGGTTGACGATCAAAATCTTGTAACTCCATTCAAGAGTAAAACCTGGATTTTTGCATTATTTGATAAGCAAAGGCATCATCTGCATGCTGTCAAAGCCTTGTAACTCCAAAGATGATTTTGCTGCCATCTATTTACGATTACAAAAACCATAAATTTCTTCAGCTATTAACCTCTGGTCCATACAGAACAGGACATTGAGGAGGATAAGTTACAGACAGCAGAACTGCTAGTCGCAGAACCAAGTGCATTAGAGGTTGAAATGGTGATAGAAAAATTGAAGATGTATAAAGCATCAGCAAATTCAGATGAGATCCCAGCAGAACTGATACAATCAGGGGGAGAAAAATTGATGGACAAGATATGCCGGTTGCTTAGTATGATTTGGGAAAAAGAAGCTCTTCCAGATGAATGGAAAGAATCGATTATCGTACCAATTTATAAGAAAGGAAATAAAACTGATTGCAAGGACTATAGGGGCATCTCATTACTTTCAACTTCGTACAAAATTCTAATAAATATATTAGTAAGCAGACTTACTCCTTATATTGTTGACATTCTAGGAGATCATCAACGTGGATTTAGAAAGAAACAGGTCTACAACAGATCAGATTTTTAGTATAAAACAGATTTTAGAAAAGAAATGGGAATATAATGGTACTGTACATCAAATATACGTAGACTTCGAAAAGGCATACAATTCAATTAAGAGGGAGAAGCTATATAGCATCCTGCTGGAGTTCGGAATTCCTAAAAAGTTAGTTAGACTTATACGAATGTGTCTAAATGGCACAAAGAGTATGGTGCATGTAGGCTAACAGTTTTCGGACACTTTTGAAATCCACAATGGGTTGAAGTAAGGAGATGCACTATCTCCTGTACTATTTAATTTTGTACTAGAGCATGCCATCAAATCTTTAGAGGATGAAGAAGGCTTACAACTCAATGGTATTAATAAGTGTTAGTTTATGCTGATGATGTAGCATTATTGGACGATAGCAAAGAGATACTAAAGGCCAACTTGCGCATACTATTGAGTAACAATAAAAAATTGGGACTGGAAGTAAATATCAATAAAACTAAATGTATGGTCACACATAGAAATACATTATATAATGGAAATGGACAGCTAATGACAAATGAGGGGAATTTTGAGGAAGTGGGTGAATTCAAATACCTAGGAACAATAATCACAAATAGGAATGAGATGCACAAATAAATTAAACATAGGCTCAATTCTGGAAATGCGTGCTATTATGCATTATAGAGACTCTTGACATCCCAGCTCCTTTCAAAAAACGTTAATCTGAAAATATATAAAACTATTATTCTACCAGTTATATTATATGGATGCTACACATGGACTCTAACTTTAAGGGAGGAAAGGAGATTACACGAGTATTTGAGAATAAAGTTCTTAGGAAAAATTTTGGACCAAAGACAGATGAGCTGACAGATGAATGGAGAAGACTATATAACAGTGAACTACATGATCTTTATAGGAAGTCAGATATAATAAGAACAGTTAAGTCTCGTAGACTGCGATGGACAGGACATGTGGCACGAATGGGGAATGAAAGAGATGCATGGAAGCTTCTTGTAGGAAAACCGGAGGGAAAACGCCCAGTTGGTAGGCCAAGAAAGAAGTGGGAGAATAACATTAACTATGATTTGAGGGAAGTAGATTATACAGGGAATGATTGGAAAGCATTAGCTCAGGATAGGGATGTATGGAGAGCTTATGTCCGCTCGGCCATGAACCTATGGGTTCGATAGTGCCAAGGAGTAAGTAAGTATTAACTTCTGGTCCAAAAACTCGCATCTCCAGCAGGGAAGAATAACAAGGTATTGTCTGCTCTAATCTCAGACCCAATAACTTGCATCTCTGGTGTAACACTTTTCACAAACTAATTAAAAAATATTATAGGTTTTGACTTAAAATCTTAAAAATCGACCAGTTATAAGGTTTCTTCTTTCACCTAATTTTTTTTTTTCAGTTATGGAGTTACGAGGTTTTGATTGCCAGTCGATGATGTGCTGTAATAATACAGCTCTACAAAAAAAAAATTTTTTGTTGCCCTGGATATCTCTGCGAATTTCTATGTTTTCAAGTGCGCAGTTTACGAATATATTCATGAAAGTGCTCTAAAAAATAATGGAAGGAAATCTTATAAAAGGCGTTTCACTGAAGTATAACATGGGTTTTCAACATTTTTTCTTTCTATTTACGATGGTGTATGCTAATTTAAAAAAAAAGATTACATTATAAATATATCTGTTATTTTTTCATATTTTCCAATTTTTGTAGTGTAAAATGAAAGTAAAGTTATAAAAAAAACCAGAGCAAATCATTGATAGTTTTATGAATGAGCATAAATATATCCGGAATTAATCTTATATCAAGGGCAACAAAACCACTGTTGACCAGTGTAATTTGTGCAGTTTTTGTTATTTTTGTTTGAATACTGTCATTTGCACTAGAATATAATATTCATGATGTGATTTCAGTTTTTTTTTAATTTTCTGTTTTATATAATGGTTCTTAATATTTAGATTTAAAAATATGTATTTTTATTCTGTATAATTTCAATATCAGAAGTGATTTATTTACAGGTGTTAGTGACATTATTGTTGTACTGTAGTGTATTGTATGTTTTCCCTGACTTATGCAGTCACCAGATATGCAGTCGTGGCAGAATGACTATTTACGTGGGACAGGAATGGAAATGTACACGGAAACTCTCAGCCCCACGTTTATAGGCATGCCGTTTGCACAGGCTACAGAGTAAGTGTGAAGATTTTCTCCAACAGCTGTTCCCAGTGTTAACAACAGCTCTCTACCAGGAGCATCGTCTTATTTCCTTCAAGTGCTGTCAACTTATCAGAAAAATTACACAGACATTTTAAAATTCAAATCTAACTAGGAAATTAATATGGGAGAAACAATGGAAACTCCTTCAAACTCAATATTTTTTTTATATTTCTTGAATATTCTAATAGTCTATGGTTATAAAATCTTTTATTTTTTAAATTAGATCCTAATTCATTCATAAGCCAAAGTAACAAGTATTTGTTAAAAAAAATCTTATAACTGACAAGGGAAATTTCAACCATTGCGTGCCAAAACTTACCTTGAAATTTCTTCCAGAGAAGTGTTATGTAGCAAGGCCTTGTCCAAAAAATTATCTGCTTTTTTTAACTGCAAGGCATTAAAATCCATTGCCAAATCTCTTATTTAAATTATAGGGAAGTAATACAACTCATGAATTGGTAGATTTGATAAACCTCACTACCTGCCATCTGCACTGCATCCTCACACTTCACTCCACTCTTACTCATACAGGGAGTACATCTTCTCCATACAGTGAGTTACCACTGCTGGATTCTAGTTTTGATTTCAGTACCTTGCAAATTAAAAAGGCAGATACTTTTTTGAACATGGCCTTAATACATCACAATGCTTCTCTGTAAGAAATTTCAAAGTAGGTTTTGACATGTAATGGTTGACCTTATTAGAAGAAATGAAAAATGGAATCTTTAACAGAATTTGGATATAATAATTAACAATAAGCCACTCTAAAGAAAGCTATAAAAAGTTAATATTAATATGAGAAAAGTGTTCCATCCATCAGTCTATTGAATAATTTAATTTTTGCCAATAAATTAAATGGCCATGACAAAATTAACTTCTTTTGGTTCTATAATATTCAATCAAAATGATAAATCTTTTAATTACAAAGCAACATTGCTGAACTTGAAATTTCTGCTACCTCTGTGAACAATTTAACTTTTTGGTCTCTACTAAAAGTGTACTTCAGTTTTTCTCTTTAATTAAATATTTAAGGAACCCATAAGGATTGACAGTGGAATATAAACTCCATGGCGCAACAGACCAAGAAGGCCCTTGGCCTACCAGCTGGCTGCTAGCCTCACCTCAACATGTGTTAATCACAAAGGTTGACAATCATCTAGCCAGTGTAGGGGAGACATGTAGTCAGCATGTCAGGTCTCCGCCGTTATTCTCAATCTGGAGACAATACTTATTGTAGCTACTCAAATTCCTCATGATGCTGGGTAGACACTGGTCCTATACTTGCCGAAAATTCCATAAGAAAATTTTTTCCCCCATTGGGACTTGAACCAGTGCTAGTTCCTATAGCTCTGCTCCAAGGCATCATGTCTTAAACTGCTTGGCTATGGCATGAGATGATAATAGAATATACAAGATGAAAATATTTTTATGATGTGATTTCAGAATTTCCTTCAGTTATCAAAGTATAAACGCAGGTGAATACTGATCTTAAATTTGGTTAGATACACAAGTTATAAAACATTTTATAAAATCCAATTAATATAAGAGAAATTTATTTTGAAAAAGATGATATACCTCAAAGATTTTGAACTTTATTTTATATTTTTTTCACAAGATTGTGCAAGTCATCAATTTATTTTTAATGAAACTAAAATGAGTTGTACTTCATCTCACCTCATACACTCCAAGTTCATTACAGCACATGACCACAGTTTTAGGAACCGTCATTCCTATCTTTGATATTTTCAACTGTTGAATTTTGCCTTCATCGTCGTCTTCTAAACTGCCATCTGTTATTGATTTGATGAACTTGCTCGCTGGGAATTTCAATATACATGTATCTAAATTTGTTCTTCTGAATGTATATCTTATCCCTTCTTCTTCTTCTTTTTCATCGCTTAGGCTTATTTACTAGCCTGTTCTGGCTCCAAATTGCTGCTGTTTCCATATTTTCTTTGGTCTTCCCAAACTTCTTCTTCCTTGTGGTGAATAGTTGTATGCTTCTTTTGTATTCTTATCCCAAACTGTTAATTCTAAGGGCTCAAAGCATCTCAAGCCTTGGGAATTTATTTTTATCACATTTTTAACATTAACTTGAGTATACTATTTTGTTCACATTTTACAGCCCACAAACACTTATCCTCTTCCATAACAGGATATTGATGTTACTAGTGCACAGTTAGTCTTACAACCAAGTATAATAATAATAAGTAGAATTGCGCACAAATGTGCATTAAAATACTCTCTTGCTGTAAGCGTTTAAGCTTTTTGTCCTTTTTGTACACAGTTCTAAATGGTATTGGCTGCATTTACATCTGCACAGAGAACACACACAATATTCGTCCGCTTGGTGAAATCCTGGTTTTTTTGCATATCTCGTGATGAAAGCCATGTATAGAGAATCGAGTATAGGAGAAAAGAAAAGTAATGCAGCCATTTGTATTTAAATTAATATTGGGAAGTAAACATTATGAGGTTATATCATTAATAGTGAGTGGAGAACATATTTTAATCGACTCACCTCATACATTTTCAAACTTCTTTGATACTGACGGTTTCAGACAAAATCATGTCCTTCTTCAGTCATGGCTTCCACTGATGAAATTCTTTGATTGTTGATTTCTTTAGTGACATCACTTCTTGTGCTGCCATCTTTCGTTGGGATTATAAACTTTGTAATTAAATTTTTATCCACCGGAATATCGAAATTCATAGATCGATATTTATTCTTCTGAATGAATATCATTTCCCAAATTGTCAATTCCAACGGTTTATCCAATTGTTTCAAAAGTTTTGCTTCTTTTTCAATTTAATGATGTTCTAGTAAACTATGACCAGCAATTGCTGATTTTTCAATTTCACAATTTTTAATATTTTTAATATTTGTTAAAAATTGTGAAATTGAAAAATCAGCAATTGCTGCTCATAGTTTACTAGAACATCATAAAATTGAAAAAGAAGCGAAACTTTTGAAACAATTGGATAAACCGTTGGAATTGACAATTTGGGAAATGATATTCATTCAGAAGAATAAATATCAATCTATGAATTTCGATATTCCGGTGGATAAAAATTTAATTACAAAGTTTATAATCCCAACGAAAGATGGCAGCACAAGAAGTGATGTCACTAAAGAAATCAACAATCAAAGAATTTCATCAGTGGAAGCCATGACTGAAGAAGGACATGATTTTGTCTGAAACCGTCAGTATCAAAGAAGTTTGAAAATGTATGAGGTGAGTCGATTAAAATATGTTCTCCACTCACTATTAATGCAGCCATTTGCTTCATAAAAAAATTATGACTTTTGGTTTTATTAATTTCATCGGATTTTATTTAATGAATAATAGGGTGCTAACAATAAGTAGTTGTTTATTATCAACATCTTCTTCACAAATTGAACTGCAAAAGATTCATTCTGGTCTCATGCAGACTGAACTCTCCATCCCACACATCTATACTCCTGGTTTATATGTGAATAACTGTTTTGTTAAACATTCTTGATCCATCCTTTGAATGTGGTCAAACTAATTTTGTTTGTGTTTTTTGATTCTGCCTGTTAAGCTGAATATGTTAAGTTCATTCTTAATATTTTTGTTATATTTTTTATCTTGTAAAGTATATCCAGCTGCATGTCTTAGGAAACTCATTTCTATAGATTCTATTTTTTTAATTGATTTTTAGTCAAAGTCCAATTTTTGGAGCCATATAACAATACAAAAAACATACACAACCTTGTAAAATTTCAATTTTGTTTTTTCCTCGTATATTCATAAGACCACGATAACATAGAATATATGGCAAAAAAAAACTAAAAGAAGAATATAAAAAATAGGGACTTTATATAAATATTGAGAAAACTAAATATATGTGTATAGGAGAAGAAATGGAAAATATAAATTTCAACAATGGAGAAGAACTAAAACCTAGTATTGAATGCACTTATATAGGAACAAAATTAGACCATTCAGGCATTAACACAGTGGAAATTAAAAATAGAATCGCACAAACAAAACAAGCAATAAATGCTTTAAACTCTGTTTGGTGGAGCAAAAATATTACAAAAAATAGAAAATTACAAATATATCAAACCATAATTCAGAGCATTTTAACATGTGGTGCTGAAGTTTAGCAAATTTCTATCAGGGAAATGAAAAGAATTTTAAGTACAGAAATGGATGTTTTAAGAAGATCAGCTGGAAAATCTAGAATGGATAAAATAAAGAAATAAGGGAAATTATGGGTGTGTAAAAGGAGCTGGACATCATAGACATTATAGAAAAGAAAAGGTTACAGTGGTATGGCCATGTCAAAAGAATGCCAGAGCAAAGATTGCCTAAAATTGTTATAGAATGGATCCCACTTGAAAGGAGGAAGAGAGGAAGACCGAAGAATGATAGAAGGGGTACAAGCGGCTATGAATATCAGAGGATTGGAGGAAGATCAATGGATGGACAGAGAGGAATGGCATTTGGTTTCTGGAAGTCGGCGGCAGCTGCCATAATACATGATGATGATGTTGATTTAAAACAATTAATTGTTCCACACATATATTTCAATTTATTCAATATATTTTTGACATCCCCTTGTTTATTGTATGTTACCATCATATTTCAGGTAATTAAAAAGCATTACTTGATCTATTAATCTGTTTTCTATGCATATTTTTGGGCATAGCAAGAAAGACCCTTTGAATGTTATAATTTTTGTTTTATTTACGGGTATTTCCAGACCATATTCTTTTGAGATACCATATAACTTATGCATAACATATTGTAATTTATCTTCAGTTTCAGCAATTACTACTATGACTGAAATACGACTTCCAATACATTTGCAGCCTTAAAGTTTGTGTGCAGGGCATTTGAATGTTCACTACTACTTAGTAGGAGTGGGAGTGAAGTACATTCAAAAAGCAATAAAAATGGAAGTAAAAATGAATTGATTACTCTGGATATGGATAATTAAATAAAATGCTTTTATATATCATGGATAAATTAAAATAGTTTGCTTAAATAAGTTATTATAATATATTTGAAGAGAAAAATATATGCTCAGACTGGGGTTTGAACCCAGTATCTTTTGCTTTCTATGCTAATACTCAACTAACTGAGCTACCTGGGCACTCCCACCTAAGTGCAAATTTTTCTCTTATACAATGTTAATTCCTGAGTGCCTAATGCTATGAACCATAGCTCGATCACACAAATGGCGGCTTCTTTTGAAGATTTTTATTGGGAATTTAAAACTACTTTTTAAAGCCAGCAGGATTTCGTTTGATGTTGTTGTTATTATTAATTTAATACTTCTCACTGAAGGACAAATTATATTTGAAGAGAAAAATATATATGCTCAGACTGAGATATGAACCTAGGAGCTTTGGCTTTCTATGCCAATGCTCTACCAACTGAGCTTCCTGAGCACTCCAATTTAAATGTTAATTTTTCTTTTAAAAATACATTGTTAATTCCCGAATGCCAAATGCTGCAAACTTGATCACACAAATGGAAGCATATTTTTTAAGAAGATTTTTATTAAGAATTTAAAACTGCTTTATAAAGCCAGCAGGGATTCTTTTGGTGTTTTTATTATTAAATTAATACTTCTCACTGAAGGACAAATTATATTTGAAGAGAAAAATATATGCTCATACTAAATTTATTATTTACAAGATGTCTATGTAATTTCTCTGTTTTTCATATAATTCTTTTCTATATCTATATGTTTGCCTGTATGTGTACAATATTCTATCTATGTCTTTGTTTTCCTTTGGAAACCATCTTTAGCTTCTACCCTTTTTTGCTGATGTACGACCAGTGCTGTGGACGGATGCAACAGATCTGACCTTCTCCTTTATAATACCTGACCCTAGTCCCTGGGGACTTATGTTACCCAGCAGAATGTTGGTTTTTTCAGTCCCCAGACACTCAGGCCTGGCAGAACGATTACCTCCAAGGAACGGGCTGTGAGATGTACACTGAAACATTGTCCCCCTCTTTCACTGGGATGACATTTCCACAAGCCAGCGAGTAAGTTGCCGATGAATGGCAATTCAAGTTTTCCCCAAAAATAACCCCAACTAATGTTTTTGTTCCCGTTAGTGGGATATGGTAGAATTTACAGTTTGCTATTGTTGTTTTTACCTTAAAAAAGTTAAAGTAGAATGAGGTCTGTTTTATTTTTCTTTATTTTATTTTCTGTAAACATTATGGTAGTAATTTAATTAAAAATATTAAACCTATTAGTATATTTTATTTTAGATTATGTAAATGTGTATATATATAATTGGCAAGAAATAGATACAATGTCTTAGAGTCACTGTATCTTCTAAATATTAAAGCTTTATATTATGTGGTGAATTTCATGTAAAATTTGTCATAACACATGAAAATTAAAGTTTATTCCTTGCTTCCCAAAGTAGTATATGGACTATTTGAAAGATTTTCAAGTACCATTATCTATATTTAATTAATGTTGGGAAGTAAACATTATGAGGTATAATCATTAAAAATTCATCGGAGAACATATTGTTTAAACAACTCACCTCATAGGATTCATGCTTCCATGATATCGCGATTTCAAACATAGTCATGTTCATCGTCAGCCATAACTCCGAGCCATAGAGTCGGAGTTATGGCTGACGATGAACATGACTATGTTTGAAATCGCGATATCATGGAAGCATGAATCCTATGAGGTGAGTTGTTTAAACAATATGTTCTCCGATGAATTTTAACCATTATCTATTTTGAACTTTTATAGGAATAAATCACCATGAGGTTTAATGTAAGATAAATTAAAATGTTTCATACCTCTCCTCATAACCAATCTTCTAAGTAGATTGTGATTTCAGGGCATTAGCAGCCCCATCCTCATTACCATCTTGACAACTCATATATATCCCAAAATATTGTAGAATATGAACAAACTCGTACGTAAAAAAATTATTTATTTTAATTAAAACTCTTACACCACACAGAAGCATTAGTTGTTATGTCAGTTGCCTTTTTTTTTGTTTAATTAGTGACTGATCCATCCATAGTAATTCTGCCCAAAGGCAGGTCCTTCACTGAAATCATAGCATTTTCATGCTATGCTTGCAGCTTTACTAGGGAGGTGTGGTAACTTCCCGTTGCTTTCCACGCCGGTGAAGGGTGATGATGATGATGGCCATATGATTTCAGGGACCGTTGGGCCTTAAAGTTTTCCTATTTGTCTTACAGGTGAGGAAAAACCCCGATTAAAACCTCACTGTGAAAAACTGCTCCGACTGGGGATCGAACCTGGGCCCGCTGCATGACAAGGCAGCATGCTACCTTGAGACCACTGCAGTGGACTTGGTGACTGAAGTTTATTAGAATATAACTAAATAAGTAGAGTCTGTATTCATATTTTATGGGGGGCACGCCGTAGCGTTGTGGTTAAGGCACTGAGCTACAAGCCGGAGGGTTGAGGGTTCAAGTCCCATTGGGGTCAGGATTTTTAAACTTATCCAAACTCTCTGGTGGCACTATGGCCCTGGGGTCGACTCAGCCTATAACAGAAATGAGTACCAGACACTTGTTCTGGGGGTAAAGGCGGCCGTTACGCAGGGCTGACAACCCGGTTGACATAACGTGTCGATTGTCTAGAAAAAAGTGGGAGCCTTAACCTCCTACTACCCCATGGGCCTCCGGGCCTGTTGTGGGATCACTTTACTTTTTACTGTATTCATATTATTCCATAATCGTTGAGTTCTTTTATGACATGTTTCATAACAGAAGATTTTTTTGAAACTTGTCCTAAAAGAACTTGCCTACTATGAGGTAAGATGAATAAAGACTTTCGTTATTTATTAAAATCAAAACTTATATTTTATAACTATATATACTACATTATTAACTGCTTGTTGAAATAAAATTTAAAATTTCACAGTGATTATTTTATTCTCACTCTGTAAAACATAATGTTATTCTACATTTACGTCAGTTACCAATATAAAAACCATATATTTTAAGTATAATTATTTTTTAAAGAGATTTCAACTTTATATATATATATATATATATATATATAGTTTTGAAGAGAAAAAGTAGTGTCATACTATCTGAAGACTAGAAAAAATGATATTTTGTTGCAATTGTTATGTCAGTTACCATGGAATTCACATATAATCAACAAGAAATGGATATAAACTATGTCTTAGACTAGGCCTATATTTAAGTCACTATAATTTTTAACTTATATCTTCTTCTTTCTTCTTCTTCTTATTCTTAATAAGGCGCTACAGCTTCAATTGGAGAATGCTGTGGCCTTGTCAATGAGTTATCAGAGTTTTCTATTCTGGACACATTTGTTCCAATTTTTTTATCATCATCAATTTTGTATCATTTATATCATCTTCCCATCTTTTTTTTTTTTTTTGGATCATCCAATAGGTATCAAATATATTAAATATATTTATATAATATTTCTAAATATTGAAGTTTTATATTATGTATTATTCTTACCTAATTAAAAAAAATATATGTTTTTAATTTATGAAATAATTAAAGATATAAAAATCAGTAAAATATATTATTACAAAAAATATTTCAGTTCAGTATATTCAATAAGTATAATTAGATTCAGGTTTAATTGGCTTACTGTTTCATGTTTGAAGATGTACAAGTTATATAATCTGTAAATATGTTCGAACATATAATGCATTTTAATCTTCCATCATTACTTTTAGAAGTGAGATGGGTCTTCAATAATAGACTTCATTCTACTTTTTACTTTAAAGGTTAACATGTCACTAACACTAGGTTGGAATGATTTTGAAATAGTTGGATCTGTAACAGAGGTCTATACGTAATAGCTTGTGTGTGGAATTTTTTTAGTGCCAGCTTGTTTTGTATGGCAATAAAATGCCACACTGACCAAAATTAAAAAAAAAAACCAATACATTCCTTGCTTCTGCTTGATCAGTCACTAGCATTGCTCTCTGATAGTTTCACATGTGGAGTGCACACTAACCTTCTTTGCATGACAAAATGTAGTAATAGTTTATCATTAATATCTAAAGGAGTGACACTATGAGGTTTATTTTAATTAATAATCTAGTTAGATTTTAACATCTCACCTCATAATTGTAGATTTTTGGAAGATTAGATTTTGATCATATATTAATATTGGGAATTTTACATTATGAGGTTTTCATTTAATAAAAATCAATTTGAATCATTATATTCTTACCTCATGTATCTATGTTCTTTAACACAGAACTACAATATCAAAAGCCATCGCTCTCATCATCAGCTGCTGTCACAACTGTTGATTCCTCATCATGCTGGTCATCTTCTAAACTGCCATCTAGTGTTGATTTGAAGAAATTTGTAATCTTTGTTAATTCTAAAGGTTTAGATAGATTATATTTGAAGAGAAAAATTCTCGCCTAGACCGAGACTTGAACCCGGGACCTTTGGCTTGCTGGGCCAAATGCTCTACCAACTGAGCTACCGAGGCAACTTACGATCTAGACGCAAATTTTTCTCTTATATACGTTGTAATTTAGATAGATGTTTAAAAAGTGTAACAATTTGGGAAAAGATAGACATATTAGATCCAAGAATTTTGAGTTTCTGAATGAACAAAATTTGACTACAAAGTTCTTCAAATCAATACTAGATGGCAGTTCAGAAGGTGATCGGCATGAAGAATTGACAGTCATGACATCAGCTGTTGATGAGAGTGATGCTCTTGATACCACTGTTCTGTGTGAAAGAACATTGATATATGAGGTAAGAATATCACAATTCAAAGAGATTTTGTTACTTCTACGTACATCTTGAGCTCTGTCTATCTATTGAGTTGGTGGTTGACGATCCTATAGGTTGTTTCTTACTCCCTCTGTTGGCTAACTGATGAACTCACAAATTAAATCTTTTTCCCTAGGAATTAAAAAAAATTAATGATTTTTCTTTTATTTTTCTGGGTGTGAATTTTCTGAAACAGATAAGTTTAAGGAACTCATAGTTTGGGAGAAAATTCACATCCAGAAAAATAAAATAAAAATCATGAATTTTGAAATACCTAGGGAAAAAAATTAATTTGGAAGTTCATCTGTCAGCCACCAGAGGGAGTAAGAAACAACCTACAGGATTGCCTACTTCCATTTCAACAGTTAGGTAGAGCCAAAGATGATGCACAGAGGTATCGAAACTAGTCTTTGAGAAATCTACAATTGTAAGGTGAGGTGTTAAATTCTATCTCAGTTATTAATTGTATTAATTTACTTCATAATTCATCATTATCTACATTTATTTGCCAAAATAAACACTCTAAACAATAATACCATTATTTTTTGGATCATATGCTGATGTCACTGCCATATTTTCTTGTTTAACAGACATAATATTTACATGATTTATTAAATTAAAAGTTTGGTTCTGAGTGGATTTGTGTCACCACAATTGGTGCCGAGATTAACAGATTCAAATCTAGTAGAGATCAAAAGGATTTTTAAGGGCATAAATTTGTGAGTATGGCTTCCTTCAGGAGGGAGATTAAGGGTCGTATGCACATACATTACTCTCTACTCAAATTACTTCCAATCACTGGTGAGCTGAGATCGAATTAACGGCCGCCTTAACCGGTCATGCATGAATGTTGACGTTTTTGTAATATTGGCAACGAATTACCCAGAATTCTCAGCGATAAAACCACTTCCGTTATTTTTGTCTGCTATAGAGGAATGCATTTATGCTTGCATCCCGCAAATAATACCGTATACAAACACGTCTGCGACACGCAATATTACGCCGATTCTCCTGTTCTTCCAGTTGAATTCTTTGGTAGACTCTATCAAATTCCTCTTCTCCGCATATACCGAAAACATGATCGAAGTCTTCAAGGTCCGACATCTTGGATAAGTTTCAAACTACATCGGTTCCCTTCGGGATTTTCACATAAGTTTATATCTTGAGCTACGATCTTAAGGTACCTTGTCAGGTAGCTTTACAATTATTACCACGTGAATAGATTTCTGAGTAAGAAAAATGTGTTTGAATAAAACTTTATCAGCAGAGAACGCCTTTTACTGTCTAATGCGTTCAAACATTCGACCCTAAGATGTGTGTCCCATGTCAGATTAATGACATGTAAAAAACTAAAAGCCTGAACATTTTAAAATTGTTAAAATAACTAATAAATAGTGAGTCATGAAATCTTACCTCATAACTCTGTGATCTTCAAGCATCCCTCTCATCTTCAGCCATTTTTACTACTTATAAAATTGTACTTTATTTCAGTTTCCTCAACTATTAAATAGAATAAAACAATGGGCCTTTCAGGACCAGTCTCATCCTCTGCAGAAGGTATTTGGTTACTGTCCAGCCATCATCCAGCTCAAGTATCTACTTCTGCTGAGGATCAGACTGCTCCCATGTTTTATTCATTTTAACAGTTGAGGAAACTGAAATAAGGTACAATTTTATAATTTTATATTACTTGACTAACACCTCAAAAGAATTTTACATGAATTTTATTAATATTGAATTAAGAGACCTCTCAGTAAAACTTCTCTCTCCTTTAGATTATAATTCTGATGGTAATAACCCGAGTTGTTGAAGAGCATCGTTAATAAAATACAGAAAAAATCATATAATTTTATTTCTTAGTAAGATATATGAGGTATAGTCCTTAAGTTTTGAGACTGAATGCATAGTGACGCTGTGGTGCACTATAGTGCATAGGTGGCACCGTGCTATGGTACCTTGTCAGTTAGTCTCTCGTCCCAGCAAGAGACAGTTGAAATGCACTGCAAGCAGAACTAAAGTCTTTGTTGTGATGGTAATTTGAATGTGCATGTCGGAATTCGAGATGTCACAGTTTGAGCAATTTGCAAACATCAAGTTCTGCCAGAAATTAGGCAAAACCGCTTCCTAAATGTTTCAAATGATGTAGCAAGTTTACAGTGAGGACTTATTGAGTTGCAGTGTTGTGTTTAGGTGGCACCAACATTTTTTACATGGAAGAGACAGTTTGGAAGATGATGTGCGTACTGGTCGGCCACAAACAATTTAAACTGAATGCAATCGGTAGATGATCTCGCAGCAGCAATAGGGGTCAGCCATGGTACTTGCTACAAAATTCTGTCTGATGACCTGAATGTGTCTCATGTTACTCGGCACAGTGTGCCATGAATTCTGTCACAAGACCTACATGATGATCTCATGACAATTTGTGGTGACCTCATCAGTAGTACAGACGATGATCCGATGTTTCTCAACTGGATAATAACTGGAGACAAAACATGGTGTTTCCTTTATGATCCCCAACTGAAACAATAATTTGCCACCTGGAAAATGCCATTATCACCACAGCAGAAAAAACTGCAACAAGACGTGTCAAAAGGCAAGGTGATGCTTGAAACTGTTTTTAGATTCACATGGAATTCATCCCAGAAGGTGCAAATGTAAACAAAACCTGTTACAAAGAGATCCTTGGCCATTTATGCAATTCAATTTGCAGTAAGCCTTGAGCTTTGGAGTACAAAGAATTGCTGTTGCTACATGATAATGCCCCTGCACATCGTTCTGTCTTTGTCCAAGAGGAACTTGCAAGGCAACAGGTGACAGTTATGCCACACCCTCCATACTCACCTGATCTCGCACCATGTGATTTTTTTTCTTTCCTCGCATGAAAGCAAAACGGCATAGATTTCATTATTCCAAAGAGGTCATGACTGCCACAAGAGAAGCCATATGGGACCTTCCTGCCAACATCTTTCAGTGGTACTTCCAGCAGCTATACCAACGCTGGCAACGTGCATAATGGCCAATGGCGACTATTTAGAGGGAGGATGTGGTTCCGTTTAAGTGTACACCAAGTTCAGGATCTTGTGAGACATCCAGATTGTGGGTGCCTACCATTCAGGCGTAAAGTCTCAGAACTTAATGACTGTACTACATATAATCCATCCATTCATAGTAATTCTGCCCGAGGGCAGGTCCTTCACTGCAATCATAGTATGAAAATGCTATGATTGCAGCTTTACTAGGGAATTGTAGGTGTGGTAGCTTCCCGTTGCTTTCCACACTGGTGAAGGATGGTGATGATGGCCACATGATTTCGGGGACCGTTTGGGTCTTAAAGTTTTCCTGACATTTGTCTTACAGGCGAGGAAAACCCCCGATAAAAACCTCAGCCAGAAAAACTGCCCCGACCGGAGATCGAACCCAGGCCTGCTGCGTGACAAGGCAGCAAGCTACCTCGAGACTACAGCGGTGGACCTACATATAATAATTGTATAATATATATTAAATTCTCTATTGGTAAAATATGAATTTGTTATAATAAAAATTTGATAAAAGGGCAAACATAAACTTCATATTTAATTTAGTTTACAATTATATTTATTTTTATGATCAACTTCAGTTATTATTCAATTTTTAATAAAGTTTTATCTGTTATTGATTATCAGTCTTACCAATTTGTTTCAGATGATAAGTTATGCTTGCATTTATTTTAATTGGTATTTGAAGTGGCAATTTTTAAAATTCCAGTATATTTTCAGAATATAATTAAGTTATATCATCCTCATAACTATTCTAAATAATGTCCTCATTATCTCAGCAATTTAAATCAAAAATGTAAATGAATCCACCTATTTCTAAGATTTAAATTAAAATGTTTTATATCTCACCTCATATCCAGTCTTCTAATTATACTGGTTTCAAAGCTTAAGCAGCTCCATCTTCAGTAATTTCTTGTCGACTGTTGTTATGTCGATCAGAACTACTACTTCCTCTCTCTGTTAGGAGAACTGCTTCTGTTAGTGGACCAATGAACCTCCAGATCAAATCAAAATCCATAGGAAAAACCTATTTCTGTTGAGTAAAGTTTGTCATAATAGTTGTATGGATAAATTGTGTTTCAGGTAAAAATAAAAAAAAAACTTAATTAAACAGGACATTAGACCTCAATTACAAGGTGATGTTTGTTTAGTGTGAATTATCTATTTTTACATTGAACGGTCGGTTTTTTATTCAGTTCTGGCATGGGACTTCATAGGGTTTTTATTTTCAATTTCTCTTTAGAAGAAAGTAATGAAAATGGCTTAGATTTTAGAACAGTTATTGCATTTATTATTTTAAATATTAAGAGATAGCAATAATACACTCCAACATATCTCAACAATCCTGCGTTTACAGGGAGATGGCAATGTAGATCGTTCCTAATTGCCTGGTTTTATGTTAATCACCTTGTGTGTGCAGCAAAAAAAAGCAATGAAGATTTGTGCTGCCCACATTGCAGGACATTTTCAATGAGCCCACTTGACAGCTCTCTCTCTATTTTGGAAAAAAGTATTAATAAATTACAGTGGAAAAAACATGTTAAGAGCTCTTTAGATTAAAAACATAACACTTTTAAAATCATGATAAGGAGAGAGTAATTAATAAAATACAATGGGAAGTAAAATTATGAGCTGTTCTTAATAAATAAGTTGAATGCGGAATCATTTTACCTCATAACTTGGTGTGTTCTATTCAAACATGTTTCGATATGCCATGTATACCATCATCAGCTTTTCCAGACTATTGAATTTTATGTTGTTGGCCCTATATATCAGCTCCCATTCCATCTTTTGGCTGACCGGTTGTGAATCAAATCTTTTTCCTGTTTAAAAATTCATAATCTTGTTTTTGTTCTTCTGTATGTAGATCTTCTCTCAAATGGTAAATTATTTTGTATTTTCCAACCATTATATGTTTACATTGATTTTATGCTTTTCTGACCAACGTGAGCAGCCACTGCACATTTTTCTATTTCTCTATTTTTTACATTTCTAATGTGTATTTTGTTCTAATGGTCAAGTTTTTAAAAAATAAAAGAACACATTCGATCGATAGTAATCCTGCCTGAAAACAGGTCTTTCACTGCAATCATAGCATTTTCATGCTATGCTTTGCAGCTTTACTAGGGAATTATAGGTGTGGTAGCTTTCTGTTGCTTTCCACACCTGTGAAGGATAATAATGATAATGATGGTGATATAGCCAGATGATTTTCGGGGACTGTTGGGCCCTAAGCTTCCTGACATTTGTCTTACAGGTGAGGAAAAACCCCGAAAAAACCTTACCCAGGAACCTGTCCCAACCGAGAATCGAACCCAAGCCTGCTGCATGACAAGGCAGCACACTACCTCGAGACCGCAGCAGTGGACAAGAACACATTAGAAATGTAAAAAATGGAAAAGTAGAGAAATCTCAGTGGCTTCTCATGTTTGGTCTGAAAAGCATAAAATCAATTTAAACACAAAATTATTAAAACAGTTAAAAAATACAAAATAACTCACTATTTGGGAGAAGATCTACATACAGGAGGATAAAACAGAATTATGAATTTTTAAATTCCTAGGGGAAAAGATTTGATTTACAAGTTCTTCAGTCAGCCAAAAGATGGAGTGGAGCCATAATCTGGGCCGTCAATGTAAATTCCAACAATCTGGAAAAGCTGAAAATGGTATACATGTTATATCAAAACACATTCAAATAGAATACAAATTATAAGGTATGACGATTCTGGATTCAACTTATTTATTGTGGAGAGAATAAGTTGATTGATATTTTTGGGAAATAGCACTATGAGGTTTAACTTCTATCATTAAATTATTCAGGTTTTAACTTCACTTCATAGGAGTGTGGCTCATATTTTTACAACTGTTATTCCCCTTTCATTATTGTGTCCAAATTGAAGAAAAATGGATATAATTTGTTTTTTAATTCAGAAAGACATATTGGGCATTCAATGCTCAAGTTGAATGAGTTAACCATTATAATTCAAAATTTAAGTTTTACTTTTTTTTTTTCAAATGAATTTCATATTTCTATAAATGAATTGGAAAATAATTTTACATCTCACCTCAAAACTCTGTAATTTTCACAGGACCAGTTTTTGAAGGCATCCCTTGTATCCTCAGCTAAAACTCCAAATTTCATATGTTTATTCAGTCTCTCTTCCTAGAATTGTGAATAAAAAATTAATCACTGTTCTAGCCAAGCTCAAAATATTGACAAGTGATTAATCACTTTATTTGGGGCCAAATTTTTACCTTCAACAAATCCACTTTATAATCTAACATTGGTTCATACAAATTAAAGTTTATGTTCCTAAATTAGATCAAGATTTTTAAAATACATTACGAAACTCCATTGGGTTACTGTGTTAAAGTTTTAATAATTGTGAAACAGTACCTGATATCTCAGTCGTCCTCAATAATTTGCAGATTTGTTTTATAGGAGGCCTTTTGATAACTTATGTATCATCTTCTGCTTTCATTTTGGTACTGACTGTTGTTGGTAATTATTTTGTACAGAGGGTTTATATTGCTGGGTGTGTTCTCATTCAGCAGGTGTTTATTTGTGGTTTCCTTGATAATTTCTAACTCTTCGAGAACGTTGATTTTCGATGCATCGTTTTCTCTATGCAGGATTGGTAATACTGTGACAAATTTTATATTGGAAGAACTACTAGAAACTTCACAACAAGATTTAATGAACATTTTAGAGATTTCATAAAGAATGAAGGTAAATCCAGTTTTTCGAGACATATAGTAGAAGCAGGACATCAATTCAACACAATAGACAATGTATTATCGATCCTGCATAGAGAAAACGATACATCGAAAATCAATATTCTCGAAGAGTTAGAAATTATCAAGGAAACCACAAATAAACACCTGCTGAATGAGAACATACCCAGCAATATAAATCCTCTCTACAAAATAATTACCAACAAGAGTCAGTACCAAAATGAAAGCAGAAGATGATACACAAGTTATCGAAAGGCCTCCTATAAAACAACACTGCAAATTGTTGAGGACGACTGAGATATCAGGTACTGTTTCACAATTATTAAAACTTTAACCTAAAGTAGATGTCATTCTATTATTTGACTCAATATAATTTCCTTTCATATCACTTAATTTTAGTAGCATGTAATGAAATCTTGTACTTTACCTCTGTTCTTTCACTATGTGCTAATCACTGGGATCAAGAGTTTTTTTTGTTAATATAGATTGTATTTTGCATGAATAATTTCTAAAGCAATCTACTTTGCATGACTAGTATTTTAAATTTGCTTAAATCTATAATTTTATGTATTTAAATAAAGGGCCATTCACAGTGAAATCATATATACAATTATTGAGCTTTTATAGGAATTAATCACTCTGAGGTTTAATTTATGATAAAATCATGTTTCCTACCTCTCCTCATATAAATCTTCTAAGTAGATCGCGATCTTCAGTACAATCTTGGCGACTGATGTTATGTCATTCGGAAGAAACAATTCTTCTTCCCTCTGTTGGTTGGACATGATCCAGAGGTTCATCGGTCCACCAACAGAGGGAAGAAGAAGTGTTTCTTCCAATCGACACAACATCAGTCACCAAGATTGTACTGAAGATGAGACCGTTATGGTCTCAAAATCACGATCTACTTAGAAGATTTAAACGAGGAGAGGCAGGAAACATTTGATTTTATCATTTATACAAACTTATCCTTTTATATCCAATATTCTGTTTTCTTTTGAAGGAACAAAAAATTTAAACTTTTTATGCAAAATTGTTTCTTCAGAATGCGTTTATAAACTTCTTTACAATTTCCAACTTTTTAGGTTAGTAATGAATGAAATTAAAACACTCCATTCTGAACATTGAAGCTAATTATTGTTTTTTCTAATTTCTCAAAATTAACAAAAAATCAAGAAAAATCTGATTTTTTAATCATGTTTATTGTATCTATCTCTGGATTGAAAGAAATAAGCATATTGTTATATACAATAATTAGAAGGTACTCATTGTCCAGAATAAAATTTTAATATATTAGAAGAAAATCATAAATCTCCAATCTAGTATTATTTTGTGTTACATTGTGAATTTTGCAAATCACATCAATACAAATCTAAGTTTTCTATGTTTTTGTTTCAAATGTATCACTCACACTGAAGGACAAATTAATATTTTAACAAACATAAGTGTTTGGAATTTTAAACTTTGATATTATTCTTTAATGACATAATTAATCATTAATATAATGTTTTCCAATTCATTATATTATTATTCTATTAAATGATACTCTGCCATGAATTTTGCACTTGCTATATTGTGAATGGGACTTTATATCATTACTCTAGATACAATTTTTTCATTAACTGTAATACTAACTTATGGCTGTTAACAACAATAAAACAAATAATATAAAATATATGTTTTTACAGGTTATCTACAATACTAATAATTGACATCTGTTTCAAATTCAGTATTTGAGGCCGTAATGGAAGAATTTTATATATAGGAGAAACAATATTGAATTAGTCAAAGTAATTTAACAGTTTTTTTTGGGAAAATAATTAAAGTTTTCAAATTTAAGATTTTTTTTTTCATAAGATACCTAATTCAGATAAGATTTTTTGGTTTCTGCTATTCTACTGTTATAAATTATGTCAAATCATTGCAAGAAGTTAAATTATTGTTAAATCAGATTTATATAAATTCAGATAAATGTTTGGTACCTTAAATATGTTTAAAAATAGCTTTTGTTTAATTTAAAAACAGGAAATTATGAATATATTTCTGCTTGTCTTGCAAGTTTCCTATCGTGTAAAGGAATATTATTCAGTACAACAATAAAAGATCAAATGATTCTGCTATAGCCATAGGAGACCCTTGGGGTATTAAAAAGTTAAGGTGGGGTATTAAAAAGTTAAGGTTTCCACTTTTTCTAGGCAATTGGCACTTGATGTCAGCTGGGTTGTCAGTCTTGCACGACAGATGCCTTATCCCCGGAACAAGTGCCTGGTACTAATTTTTTGATAGAGGCTGAGTTAACCCCAGGGTCTTGGTGCCACCAGAAGGTTAGAGTCAGTTTAAAAACACTGACCCAACTGGGATTCGAACCCATGACCTTCTGGCTTTTAGCATATTCCCTTAACCATCTATGCTACGAATGCAACAATAACAACTAATATTAAATGTCTCCTATATGTAATTGTTAATTTTCAATACACACATGATAATTAATGGGGACGTGCAGCAGCATAGTTGAGTAAGGGAATATGGTACAAGCTAGAAGGTGATGGGTTGAAATTCCATTGGGGTTAGGATTTTTTAAACTGATATAAACCTTCAGATGGGTCGACTCAGCCTCAAATGAAAATGAGTATCAGATGCATATTCCAGGGTAAGATCGGCCATTATACAATTCTGACATCCAGCTGATATTTTGTGCTGATTGTCAACAAAAGTGAGAGCCTGCTACATTACCACACTAACTAAGGCTGTAGTGGGATCACCTTACTTTACTTACATGATAATTCCTCCTAAGTAGTACAATCAACCTTAAGTTAATATTATATTACAATAATGGTAATTGACATCTGTTTCAAATTCAATATTTGGGGCCACAATGGAAGAATTTTATCTATAGGAGAAACAATACCCCTCCATGGTATCTTTACCTTGTCGTGGTGGAGTGGCTTGCGTGCTTAAATGATCCTGAGAGCTATGCCGGCGGTAGCATTGCTGCCGATAGGGTTACCCAAGCCAGACTGGTCGAAGGTGATAAGCCAGACGAAAAAAGTACCTTGGGCGAAAGAGTGACGATCTTTCACCGTAAAAATACAACCGTCAAGAAATGCGGACATGGGTTCATCTGGGGTAAAATTTTCCGGAGGTCAAATAGTCCCCCATTCGGTTCTCCGGGCGGGGACTACTTCAGGGAACCCATGCCAAAGGCTCAAACACATGGACATGTTCCTAGGAACATGGAATGTTAGGACTTTATACAATAGTGGGGCACTAGAGATATTAATGCGGGAACTAGATAAATCACCCTTGGATATAGTCGCTTTACAGGAAGTTAGGTGGCCAGGAGAAGGTAGTCAGGAATCAGGAACCTTTGCATTATTCTATGGGGGTGCAGAAAGACCCGCATTTGGAACGGGTTTTTTAGTCAGAAGGAGGATCCTATCCGCTATCCGAGATATTAAGTTTGTTAATGATAGGTCATAATTCTAAAGGGTAAACGACATGATTTTATAATTGTAAATGTACATGCCCCCACAGAAGATAAAGATGACAAGATCAAGGATGAGTTCTATGAAGAATTAGAATGCTTATTTGATAGCCTTTCACGATATCATATGAAAATTGTCTTAGGAGATTTTAATGCAAAAGTGGGGCGGGAAGATATATTCAAACCAACAATAGGCAAATTCAGTCTTCATGAAGATAGTAACGACAACGGGGTTAGATTAGTCACATTTGCCACATCAAAGAATCTGATTGTTAAGAGCACAACATTTCAGCATAAGGATATTCATAAATACACCTGGACGTCCCCAGATGGAGAAACTCGGAACCAGATAGATCATGTATTAGTGGATAAATGCTGGCACAGTAGCATCATTGATGTTAGATCAGTTAGAGGGACAGACTGCAATTTGGATCATCATCTGGTCAGAGTGAAAATCAGACAACGGCTATCGCTTATGAGAGGAACGAATGCTAAAGATGATTCAGTAAAATATGAATTAAAAAACTTGAGAAATGATGAAATGCGGCAAGAATACCAAATCAAAATTGCTAATAGATTTGAAGTACTGGAATCTTCAGATGACAATGTGGCAAACGAAGAAGAACCTGATATAAATAAAGAATGGGAGGCTATAAGAGATACTATTAAATTTTCAGCATCAGAAAGCATTGGTTGTTTAAAAAAGAGGCAAAACAAGAAATGGTTTGATGAGGAATGTGCCAACATTGTAAAGAAAAGAAAACTATCAAAAATTAAATGGTTACACGAGCCAAATGAGGTAAATTTAGAACAGTTGGGTAGTATTAGACGGGAAACCACTAAGTTACTAAAGAGTAAAAAGAGGGAATATTTGAGAGAGAAGATTAATGATCTTGAAATGAATGCAAAAAATAGGAACATTAGAGAATTATATCAGGGAATTAGTATAGAGAAGAAAGGGTTTCAGGCTAGAACAAACATAATTCGAAATGAAGATGGGGATATGATTGCAGATTCTAGGAGTATATTAAATAGATGGAAAAGTTACTTTAATCAGCTATTAAATGTACATACAGAACAGGACATTGAGGAGGATAAGTTACAGACAGCAGAAATGCTAGTCGCAGAGCCAAGTGCATTAGAGGTTGAAATGGCGATTGAAAAATTGAAGATGTATAAAGCATCAGGTTCAGATGAGATCCCAGCAGAACTCATAAAATCAGGAGGAGAAAAATTGATAGACAAAATACGCTGGTTGCTTAGTATGATTTGGGAAAAAGAAGCTCTTCCAGATGAATGGAAGGAATCAATTATCGTACCAATTATAAGAAAGGAGATAAAACTGATTGCAACAACTACAGGGGCATCTCATTACTTTCAACTTCATACAAAATTCTTACAAATATATTAGTAAGCAGACTTACTCCCTACATTGATGACATTCTAGGAGATCATCAATGTGCATTTAGAAGAAACAGGTCTACAACAGATCAGATTTTTAGTATAAGACAGATTTTAGAAAAGAAATGGGAATATAATGGCACTGTACATCAACTATATGTAGACTTCAAAAATGCATATGATTCAATTAAGAGGGAGAAGTTATATAGTATCCTGCTGGAGTTCGGAATTCCTAAAAAGTTAGTTAGACTTATACGAATGTGTCTAAATGGCTCAAATAGTAGGGTGCGTGTAGGCAAACAGTTTTCGGACACTTTTGAAATCCAGAATGGGTTGAAGCAAGGAGATGCATTATCTCCTCTACTATTTAATTTTGTACTAGAGCATGTCATTAAATTTTTAGAGAATGAGGAAGGCTTACAACTGAATGGTATTAATAAGCTGTTAGTTTATGCTGATGATGTAGTACTATTGGCCGATAGCGAGGAGATACTAAAGGCCAACACGCACACACTATTGAGTAACACTAAGAAATTAGGACTGGAAGTAAATATCAGTAAAACTAAATATGTGGTCACAGGTAGAAATTCAGTATATAATGGAAATGGACAGCTAATGACAAATGAGGGAAATTTTGAGGAAGTGGCTGAATTCAAATACCTAGGAACAATAATCACAAATAGGAATGAGACGCACAAAGAAATTAAACATAGGCTCAATTCTGGAAATGCATGCTATTATGCATTGCAGAGACTTTTGATGTCCCAACTCCTTTCAAAAAACGTTAAGCTGAAAATATATATAACTATTATTCTACCAGTTATATTATATGGGTGCGAAACATGGACTCTTACTTTAAGGGAGGAAAGGAGATTACGAGTATTTGAGAATAAAGTTCTTAGGAAAATTTTTGGACCAAAGAGAGATGAACAGACAGGTGAATGGAGAAGACTTCATAACAATGAACTACATGGTCTTTATAGGAAGCCAGATATAATAATAACAGTGAAGTCTCGTAGACTGCGATGGGCAGGACATGTTGCACGTATGGGGAATGAAAGACGTGCATGGAAACTTCTTGTAGGAAAGCCAGAGGGAAAGCGCCCAGTTGGTAGACCAAGAATGAGGTGGGAAAACAACATTAACTATGATTTGAGGGAAGTAGATTATACAGGGAATGATTGGAAAGCATTAGCTCAGGATAGGGATGTATGGAGAGCTTATGTCCGTGCGGCCATGAACCTATGGGTTCAATAGTGCCAGTGAGTAAGTAAGTAAGTAAGTAAGTAAGGAGAAACAATACTGAATTAGTCAAAGTAATTTTAGCAGTTTATTTTTGGGAAAAATCTATAATTTTTTCTCTCTCAACTATTAAGAAAAGTCCTAAATCTTTAACTGGATAAAAAAACGCCATAAAATATAATTCCAAAGTCTATTTCAGATAGGCTGTAATTTCTCTTGATTACCCACTGAAATTCAAAAGTTTTATAACAGAATTAACCATAATAATTCTATACATATAACATAAATTTAATTTAATAATTTTGTTTTAAGAATTATGTTGGTGCTATTATAATTGAATTGTAATTTTATTTGATAGTGACTCCCAAATTGCAGATTCTGAATATTACATATTATTTATGTATGCATGGGACTCTGAATCTAGGTTACTATTTTGCCAGAGCTCTGTCTGAGTGATGATGTTGTTGATAGCAGCCTTAGACTTGTCAATTGGATCGTCCTCATTTGAGATTTTTTGGGGGTTTTCTGGATCCTTAAATTAATGTAGGAAATATAGGTCACACTTATTCTGGAAGTTATAACAAATCTGGATCACGGCCATTTAGCCCATAAAACCAACCGAACAAGAATGTTCTTAATTTGTTAAAAATAACAAACATTTTGAAATGGGAAAAATGGTTTCAAAATTATAAAGATTCAATACAAATTTTGCGTTTTTATTTGTATTGTAACAAATTTGTGTGTGTTAATTATTTTTTAAACTACCCTGAACAATATTTTTTGTATGTTTTGTGTACAGTAATATTTTTCAAAATATATTTGTGAATCCTCATTCTCAATTTGAGGACAAACAATTTATTACTTTTTTTAGGAATTAACACTATGAGGTGTATTTATATGTACACTCACCTCATTTTTCCTCTTATTAAACCAGTTTTGTAACTATCTTGTGTGACATTATCAGTATTTCATGACCATTGTTTGTCGTCTTGAAGAGCTGTCTTTTGCTCCATCTGTTGGTAGATTGAAAAACCTCAAAATCAAATAATTTTCTACAGGAATTTCAAAGTTCATTAATTTATCCTTTTCGTTTTTTTGAATGAATGTTTTTCCCAAACAGTCAGTTCTTTGGGTTTTTTCTGTTTGGTTTAATAATTTATCTTTTCTTTCAATAAGATGTTTTTCTGACCATTCATGGGCTGCCACTGCAGACTTTTCTGCTTCCCCCTTCTTGACATCCTGAGACGTTCTTTCACTCTAGTTTACAAATTACTCTTTATATATTTTCCCACATTCTCTGCATATCCTGATTTGTTTTCTTCTATTTTCTCATTCTTGTTGGAATATAAGTAATCCAATAATACTGAAGTCGGTTTTTGGTGCCAATCTTATGTTGAAATTAAAAAAAAAAAAAATTTAACTTATGGTGAAATAATTTATTATTTAATAATTTCTCCCAAAATCATTCTTTAATGATTAACATGTGGAAATGGTTAATAAATTACAATAGGAAGTAACATTATGAGCTTCTTCTTGATAAAAAAGTGAATCTGTTCATCTTACCTCATAATAGTGTCATTCTTTTGAACATGTTTCAATATTAATATCTAGTTAGTGAGTTGTGAAATCTCACCTCATAAACACTGTGATTTTCAAGCACAGAATGCAGTTTCAAGAGGCATTCCACTCACTTTCAGCCATTTTATGTCTATTGAATTTCTGTCTACACTTTCATCTTCAAAACTGCAATCTGGTGTTGATTTGATGAACTTCAAGATCAAATCTTACTTGCCGGGAATTTCAAAATTCATGGATTTAAATTTGTTCTTCTAAATGTATATCTTTTCCCAAACTGTCAAATCCAAGAGTTTTAGCAAATATTTCAAAAGTTTAGTTTCTTTTTAAATTTTATTTTTCTCTAGCAAACTATGAAAATTGAAATACTTTAAACTTTTGAAACATTTGGTAAAACCCTTGGATTTGACAGTTTGGGAGTAGATATAAATTCAGAAGAACAAATTTAGATCTGTGAATTTTTAAATTCCTGGCAAGCAAGATTTTATCTCAAAATTCATAAAATGAACACCAGATGGCAGCTTTGAAATGGTGTAGATGAAAATTCAGCAGTCATAAAGATGGCTGAAGTTGAGAGAGATGCCTCTTGAAACTGCAGTTCTGTGCTTGAAGATCACAGAGTTTATGAGGTGAGATTTCACGACTCTATTTATTAACTTGAAAGCCCCATAATGTTATTTCCCATAATTAATTTATGAAATGTTTGAATATGCTTGCATATTATCTTCAGCTTGATCACACAGATCAATGCCAATATCAGAAAGAAAAGAGGTAGTTACGAGCATAAACAATAAATTGTTTAAGATAAAATCAAATGTTTTATACCTCTCCTCATAATTAATCTTCTAAGTAGATTGAGATTTTGGGTTCATGGCAATCTACTTAGAAGATTAATTATGAGGAGAGGTATGAAACATTTGATTTTATCTTAAATTAAACTTCATAGTGATTTATTCCTATAAAAGTTCAATAAATTGTTTATGTATGTACAATTTTATCACTCAGCTCACATTTTTCTTCTTCTTAAACTAGTTTTGGAACTATCTTCTGTTCCATCATTAGTATTTCACAACCATTGTTATGTCATCTTAAAGAGTCATCTTCTGTTCCCTCTCTTGGTAGACTAAAACCTCTCAAAATCAAATAATTTTCTGCGGAATTTCAGAGTTAATTAATTTCTCCTTTTTGGTTTTTTGAATGTAGAGCACCATAACTTTAATTTTTTTTTAATTTCAACATAAGATTGGCACCGAAAAAAACTTCAGCATCATTAGATTACTTATATTCCAACAAGAATGAGAAAACAGAAGAAGAGAATAAATCAGGGATTTATCAGATTAAATGTGAGAAGATATACATAGGAAAAAACAAAGAGAAATTTGAAAACTAGAGTGAAAAAAACATCTCAGGTATGTCAAGAAGGGAGAAGTATAAAAGTGGAAAAGTCTGCAGTAGCAGCCCATGCATGGTCAGAAAAAACATCTTATTAAAGAAAGGCTAAATTATTAAAACAAATAGAATAACCTAAAGAGCTGACTGTTTGGGAAAAACTCTACATTCAAAAAACCAAAAAGGAGAAATTAATGAACTTTGAAATTCCCTTGGAAAATTATTTGAGTTTGAGGTTTTTCAGTTTACCAACAGAGGGAGCAAAAGATGGCTCTTCAAGATGACATTAACAATGGTCATGAAATACTGTTGAATGAACAGTAGATAGTTCCGAAACTAGTTTAAGAAGAAAAAAAAATGAAGTGAGTGATAAAATTGTACATATTTACCTATGTAAATAATACCTCAGTGTTAATTCCTAAAAAAAAAGTGATAAAATATTTCTAAAATTTTACATACCAGTAATTTAAATTATAATTGTGTGAACATTATAAATGCATATATTTGATGAAACACATGATGGTGAAGGACGGTAGTTTTATTATTATTGTCAACAGGTTGTGCTTCACAAAATTAAAGCTACTGCTCCTGGCTATAGAAATCAAGGGTGAAGACGGGAGTGACAGTAAAATTTCCATCAATCCACGAGGTGCCAAGATACAAGCAAACACACAGGGATTTTTTATAGCACAGTCAGCAGATGAAGTCAAGAGGTTAGTATTTCAATTCAATAATCGACTTACTCTCACAGAACTATAAAATGGCTAACCATTAATGGTGGGGCACACCATAGCATAATTGGTTAATGCAATAGGCTACAAGCTGGAAGGTTGGGGGTTTGAGTCCCAATGGTTTGGATTTTAAACTGTCCCAAACCTTTTGGTGGCATTATGGCCCTGGGGTCGCCTCAGTCTCTAACGGAAATGAGTAAAAGACTCTTGATCTTGGGTAAAGGTGGCCATAATGCATGGCTGACAACCCAGCTGATATTTCATGCTGATTGTCTAAAAAAGGTGGGAGCCTTAACCTTCTACTATCCCTAAGGTCTCTTGAAGCTTGCAGTAAGATCACATTACCTTTAATCAGTCATGGTAAATATCCTTTTTTATTTCAGTTAAAGATGCTTTAACATCTAAGGTCATATGTTTAGGACCTTTCAGGTGAATATTCCATAATTTTATATTTTAATTTTGAATAATACCTCAATGGAACACATCAAGATCTTATAAAAGTTGTATAATTTGACACAAATTTTAATAATTCCTATTTATTCATTTTTATATTGCTTTATTACAAATATGAAATTAAACCAATGTAGCCTATAGGATGTCGGCCACGATGGACTAGTGGTTATGCTCCTTGCCTCTAGTCCTGAGGGTCGCAGGTTCAAACCCAGCTAGGTCGATGAATTTTATCAGGATGGAAAAATCCAAGGTGCAAGTCCTCAGAGAGGAACTTTAGGCAGTGGGTCCCAAGTCTGAAGATTTTCAGGCTTGTAAAAGATCCTTAATCCTGAATAAAAAGGCTTCTAAGCAAAATTTACCAACCTCATTATCCAGTAATACCTTAGTTGCCTGCTAGATATCTTATTGGATCGGTATATTGACCACACACCATTCATGACATCTTTTGGGAAATAAACATAATTAATAAAGAAGTTTGGCCTGTATTCATGTTACCTCATAAATTAGTCGTTTCTTATATTTGAAGAGAAAAATTTTCACCTAGACCGAGACTCGAACCCGGGACCCTTGGCTTTCTGGGCCAAGTGCTCTACCAACTGAGCTACCGAGGCGAGTTACGATCTAGACGCAAATTTTTCTCTTATATACATCATTAGTTGTTTCTTGTAAGATGTGTTTCAAAACTTCTTAGTTTCATCTTCCAATCATAACATATGGAATAGAGATCATATGGGAGAGACTTAAAATTGGCAATATGATATGACTAGAAAAAATTAAGACTGTGTACATGAAATGGATATTAGGAGTTGAAAAAACAACGCCATCACGCCTGGTTTATGAGCTCATGAGAGAGACCTATTTTATAGAGGACATCAGATTACAACACTGGGTACCACCTACAGGACCCTATCAAGAACTACGAGGGTGGATCAAATATAAACCGGAATTTGTATCTGGAGGCTCTGGTAGCGAACTGCAAAGGTTGCAGTTTAGAGTGGAAGTTGGTGGGGGTGTTTGGAGTAGGGATCTTGATGTGTCGCACTCCAAAGAGTGGTCGCTTGCTTCAATACGCCATGAGCAAGCAAGAGTTACACATGTCTGTTGCGCAACACATTATTATTAAGTTTTTGGCGAAAGAAGGCACTAAACCTTCTGAAATTTTGAGAAGGCTCCATGCGCAGTTCGGAGAAGCAACCCTATCGAAGACGCAGGTGTATGATTAGTGCAAAAAAATTTGAGCGGGCTGGGATTCAGTGGAAAATGAGCCCCACCAAAGACGGCAACGAACAAGCATCACTGCAGACAACATTCGTGCTGTACGGGACCTTATTGAGGAGGATCGGCACGTAACAATTTCTGAAATTGCTTCACACGTTGGAATAAGCTTTGGAAGTGTTCAAGCCATCATCACTGATGAACTCAAATTCCGAAAATTGTCTGCCAGGTGGGTTCCTCGGCTCAGCCAGGAAGAAAAAAGATTGACGAAAATGCATTGGACACCTCTGGAACATCCTCCTTACAGTCCAGATTTGTCACCCTGTGACTACCATTTGTTTGGGCTACTGAAAGAAGACCTGGGAGGAAGGCGGTTTGGTGACAATGCAGTGGTAGAGGAGTTCGTGCACAACTGGCTGACTACACGTCATCCCTCATTCTTCAAGGACGGCATCAAAAAGTTGCCAACTTGATGGCAAAAGTGTGTTGG
Organism: Diploptera punctata; assembly: GCA_030220185.1. Taxonomy (NCBI): domain Eukaryota; kingdom Metazoa; phylum Arthropoda; class Insecta; order Blattodea; family Blaberidae; genus Diploptera; species Diploptera punctata. The sequence goes on along the minus strand of JASPKZ010010285.1, from coordinate 325,187 downwards.
AAATGCAGGAGACTATGTAGAAAAATGAGGTGGTGGTTTTGTATTTTGTTGTTAATTCAATAAAATTATAAACAATAATTCCGGTTTATATTTGATTCACCCTCATAATTAACATCAGAGAATACAAGAAGAGAGAGATAGACTTAGAGTTCTACACCACACCAGCCATACTAGATGATAGTTGGACCAGAGAGTGGAAGACCCAGAAACACATCATAACATGACTCGCAATACATGGTTTTCACCATAAAATTTGTGCAAACAAGAAATTCCATGAGCCAACAGAAGATTGTAAATGCCTGCAATGCAGAGAAAGATGCAGAAAATACCATATCATAACATGTGCAAATAAAACAAAATTGATAACAGACTACAGCAAATTAAATTTGAAGAGAAAAATATATGCCTAAATCGGAATTTGAACCCAATATCTCTGGTTCTGTACACCAGTGCTTTAACGATTTAAGCTATTAGGCATCACAATTCATACATAGATTTTAATCGTGATGCCTAATAGCTTAAATCATTACAGCACTGGTGTACAGAACCAGAGATATTAGGTTCAAATCCCAATTTTGGCATATGTTTTTCCCTTCAAATTTAATTTGTGATTAAGTGAGAAGTGATACATTTAATATTAAATGTCAAAGACTGCAGCAAAAAACTAAACTCAAAACCAATGCTCAACTTGAGCAAATATTTCTTCTTATATATATATACTAGCTAATACCCAGTGTGCGCTGCTACACCTAAATAAATGAAAATTTAAAAAAAAAATTAAAATTAATGTGCTTTTATGTTTAATTGAATAAGTACAAGGAAAAATTTATATCGTAATTATTTTTAGATGCCCCATGCTGTTTACCCGGCATCATCTGAGAATCTACTCATCCCGATCTTCTTGGCATAAATGAGCTGAAAGACAAAAATTAATGTACTTCTTATGATTAGTTGAATAAGTAAAATGGAAAATGATTATAAATGTATATCTTAATTATTTTAAGATTCCCCGTGCTGATTACCTGGTATTGGCCGGGAATCTACTTATCTCGATCTTCTTGGCATAAATGAGCTAAAAGACAAAATTTGTTATTGTGACTTATCCATAAAAGAATTAGCCGCCATGTGCGGCTAATGCTTGCACAGGAATCTATGTAGTTGTCTCGATCTTCTTGGCATTAATGAAAGACAAAAATGGTTATTGTGAGTTATCCGTAAGAGATAAGCATATGCTGTCATGGACTTTTCGTAGAGCTTTTTGAGATATTCAATTCTGTGTGCATTAATTTTGTGTATTTGTTATGGTTTAGGCAGCATAAGCCATTTAAGCATCCAAAGAGCTACTTTTTTCACATTTTCCACTACAAAGGGCAATTTTAAGGGTGTAGGAGTTGAGCATCACAACTCTCTTATAGCCTATGTTCATCCCGGGAATCTCCTGAACATTTTGCAAAAAGTCCCAGCACAATCGGATCAACGGTATGGCTGCGCATAAAGTACAAACAAACATTCATTTTTATATATTAGATATATTCATCTTCAGTTGGTACAGACTAATGCATTTTCATTAGCATAATTAAATTAACTTGGTGTAGTAACAAAGAGAGGCTAAAGCCCAGCATTGGGCTGTTACTGTAGACAGATAATAGCATTATAAATATGGCAATATTAAAATTATTTTTTGCAATTGTCTTTAAAAATAAATTAATTTTTAGTGGAAATGCTGAATTTAATTTTAAAATGTCAGATGTAATTGAAGCTTGTCTTCTAATACTTGTCTTTCTACCATAATACTTTCAGAGCGTGGTTTTATTGCAAAGCATGCCATGAAGACATCAAGGATGAGACTCTCATTAAGAAGTGCAAATGCAAAAACTGTGAGTAGCCATTTGTTTCTACCATTTAATTAAAATATACATAATGTTTATATTTTATATTATACATAATTTAATTATGCTGGTTTATGAAAACTCTTCTTCTTTAAATAATATGTCTCTTATTTTTGTTTTTTTTTTAGCCAGCTCAGAGATTGTTTTTACTGTCTTTTTATCTATCTTATGCCTTTTATCTATCTTGTGTCTTTTATCTGGGCTTGCAACATAAATGAGCCACAGTTTTATTGGCAAATTTCTTATGTACTATACTATGAGTGATAACTTCATGATTATGTTGGTTGCACTCGCTGCATTGGTCGGTTGTTGTTAATTTGTCCATTGGTTGGGAAGTGGTTTGCATTCATTCCTTTCTTTTTCTTACCTTCTCTATCTCATATTGACCATATTTATAGGATTTTCTATTTTTTTTATCTTACATGGTTGCTTGAAGTAAGCAAACATTTGTTTCTGGCATGGTTTTGTTTGTTATGGAATGTAAATAATATTAGAAAAATAAGAAATACATTTAAGAATATTTTTTAAAGAATTTGTATTCAGATATAGTGGAGTATTCAGTTGTTGTGAAGCTTAATAAAATAAATTATCACAATTAATTATTATAATAATATCATATATTGGAGTAATGTTAAGAAAGACTTTGCAACTGCTGTTTGCTTTATATTGATGTTTCTACAAGCTTATAAAATATATTTGCAAATCAAAATCAATAAAAATAATAGACTATATAAGTAATTTTATTATTAGCATAACACTAATGGTAATCTACTTTATTATAAATAAATTGCAACAATTCTGATATTCATAACTTTCCTTAATTGGACATTAGGGTTGCCAAAGTCAGACTAAATAGATTCTTATCTTTTACTTAGATTTTGAAAGTTTTTATTCACTACATGAATATTGAAAATATGTTTTGTGTGGTACCACAATTACAAAACATACGATTCACAGCATATATTATAAGAAGGTATTTGAAAAATTAATTTTTAAGTCAATAATTTGAATAACTTACCAGTGAAATTAAAAAAAAAATTACTCGGTATTTTAAATTCTGCATATAACCTATATTAATATAAGTATTAATCATAAGTATTTTTGCTCCAATATCAATCATAAGCTGCTTGGATATAACATTATACTTGTTTTACTATAATTGTTTTCTTTAATATAAAAAAAAGCCAGGGCCAGGTGCCTCAGGCAGCAAAGTGTTTTAACTATTGTATTGACAATCTGGGTTCAATACAGGGTAGTAGAAGGAAGAAGTTTCTTCACCTATTTGTAACTGACCCGTAAGCCCATTCAGCCTCCTTAAAAAATCACAATTACCAACATTTGCATTTTACTTTATATTCTAATATGATATAAATAGTGCATTGGATTTAAACTCCATCACAGAGTGTAAATCAATTATACTATATGATTTTAATGCTTAGGATGCTGTATGAGGAATTTGAGATAGAATACTAATAGTTTACTGATTCATGGGTACAGATAATAATTACAGCTTATAAATGATTAGCATGCCACTAATTAATTTCAGTTCAACTGGAATTATATTATAGACTGGAAAAAGAATGTGTTTCTGTATTGTTGAGCCAATGGTTTTAATATTAGCATAATGAGAATAAGAATTGGTAAGATTAAATTATTTTCAGTCTGATCATCTTACCTCAATATTAATGTTGATTTATTCTTGGACATGTTTCAAAAAAATTCTGTTTTATCATCAGCTTGTCCAGACTGGTTAAATTTATGTTGCACACCCTGGATGTCGATGTCAGCTCCGTCCTGTGGTTGGCCAAAGAACCTCCAAACAATGTCATGCAAGGATGGAGCTGACATCGACATCCAGGGTGTGCAACATAAATCTAACCAGTCTGAACAAGCTGACGATAAAACAGAATTGTTTTGAAACATGTCCAAGAAAAAATCAATATTAATATTGAGGTAAGATGATCAGACTGAAAATAATTTAATTAAAATAACCTCAAAATATCACTTCCTAAAATTAAATATTAATTGGTAAGATTCTATTTGAGACTCATTGATTTCTTTAAAATTTATTATTATAGTCTATAATACATTGAACAGAATGTGTAATTATCCACTTACTGAACTTAAATAGGCCTACTGCATTTGTAAATTATACTCTCTTAAGGTAGCCAAATGCCTTGTCATCTAATTAGTGATGCTCACGAATGGATTAACGAGATTCCCTCTGTCCCTATTTTCCATTTAGATAAGGAAGAAGATGTAAGATAAGCCAGAAAGGAATGTTGTACCAGAAAGATTATACTTGTATTGTGCAGATACTGTACTTCCTAAAAATAATATCATAGTGAACATAATTTTTTTATGAAAGTTAAAAAATGTTATAGTACAAAATGATAATCTTACTTTGCTCTCAAGTTGCTTTATCAACATCAAATTTCATGTAAAACACAATCATATAGCATTGGATCCCTGTCTCAGATTCTTTATGCAGAGCCTCTCTATGAGCTGTTAGATTCATATGGTAAACCTTGTTTACAGCCTGTATAAAGATTTACTCTCCTATAATAATTTTTATAAGACTATCAGGAACTTCCCCTGGGGTACTCTGTACGAGAGAACATTACTCCGTCTACTTGATTCTCATGGTGTTGGCTGAGAGTATTTGGATCCTTGTTTTCATTTCTACCATGGGCCTTCCTAACCTACTAATTGAATACCGGTACCATATATAACAGTCATCATTGTACTGTAATTTTGTTACTGGCCTTTAAAAAAATCACTGGTAAAATAATAGCTATTGACAATCCTGCAAAACATGAAATTGCATGGAAATAATGTTTAAAATGTATAAATTCATGGAGAAAACTTGAAGTACTTGTCATTATTATTTAAAAATTAAATATTTGTCAGAGTCTTATATTAAGAACAATTATTTACAAAAAGTACAGATAATGAAGCATAATGGAACTGCAAGTTTTGAATTTTTGGTGAATGCTTCTCCCAACCTAGCCAGGTAGAGAGAATTTTTACTTTGGTTGTTGTTTGCGTTTGTTGTCCTTGCTGTTACAGATGTGGGGATGATGATGATCAGACAGGCATGATGAAAGGTGGCTTCAGTAATACTACTGCAACCTCCTACCAGAGCTATCTGGAGGGTAGGCCACGCCCGCGTTACGTTATGTTTACAGTTAGGGTTGCTCGAACTTCTCCTCCTGTCCGTCCAAACAATATTGGTTGAAAATTTGAAATCTTTCGCTCGCTCGCTCACTCACCTACTCACTCACTCACCCACCCACTCAATCTCTCACTCTCTCACTCACTCACTCATTCACTAAACCAATCAATGACTTATTCTCTCTCATCTCTTTCCATTTTCCTTGCCTGTCTCTATTATCTCTATTATTGGACTAGCTATATTCTAAGTGTATTCTACTGTACAAGAAGAACTATGATTGTAATCTTCATCATAATTGAGGTTTTCATTCATGATATCTTCTATACTTTGAGGATATCTTGGAATATGAGCATAGATATCAAGGAATTGTGAAGTAATAACAATTTATTATTACAAATTATTTAAAAAAATAATAAAATGAGGAAATGAGTTAATGATTGATTTTGGATCTCTCTGGAAGATAACAAATTACTAATTGCACAATTATTAAATATAAGTAAATATCAATATCAACATGTAAGTAAAGTCAAATGAATTCATAATTATTAATAGAAGTATTTCTATGATATTACTTTTGTTCTGAATATGTTTATTTTGTATTTGGCATCAAAATTGCAATTTTTTAATCCACCCTTGAAAGTCATTTTTGGGTTGTTTTTAAAGGTACTACCTTTGGCTGTAATATCTTTGCTAATTCTATAAAGTATTTTTGGTCAAATTTTACTGGATCTTTTTAATTATGAGATTGTTTTATGAACGTTCATCAATGATGGAATTAATTCCTATAATTAATCAAAATTCAGTAATTATTGATTATTATATTTTAAAGTTAAAACCTTAAGATTTTGGCTTTAAAACAATTTTCTCATTAAGAATTTTAAATAGTGAATGTTTAATACTTAATATTTTACTCATTAATTTATTTGTATTAATAACAAATAAAGAAAAATCATATAATATATGATTGTGGGGTATTAATAAATCAAATACTACATCACAGACATACCATATAACATTCATTTTAATAATAAAACTAATTTATTAAACAGCATTTAGTTTTCAAGAGATATTTTTTTTCAACTTAGTAAATGAAGTGTTTTTAATAACATTGTAACAAATTTATTTGATTAAAAGGCTGACTTTTTTACAATTTTGGGGCCATATTTAATAGATTTATATGTCATAAATGTACATGCATATTTAATTAGTTCTATGACTTTGTCATAGAAATCTGCCCCCTAATTACTATTAATTATAATTATTATATAATATTTTTGTTATAAATAATAAGTTTATTTTCAAAGTTAACTAGGATAAGTTGAAATATAGATTCTAATAATTATAAATTTCATGATTGGAAATTCAAAATTTTTCTAAATTGTTACACTGATTTTCTAAAAAAATGGATTTTTTTTCTTTTCTTAAATGAATGAATACCTTGAACTATTATAGGAAAAGTTACTATGAGGTTTAATTCAAGATTTAAAATAAAATTCTTTACACCTCGCCTCATATCCAGTCTTCTAATTAAACCGGTTTTAAAACCTAGTCGGTTTCATCATCAGTAATTTCATGACCGATGTTCGGTTGTCCAGGAGAATGGAGTAAGGAATAGTTCTCCTGGACAACAGAACATCAGTGTGAAATTACTGGCTTAGGTTTTTTAACCAGTTTAATTAGAAGACTAGATATGAAGTTAGGTGTAAATAATTTTATTCTAAATCTTGAATGAATATCTGCTAGATAGCCTAGGTTTGATTCCATAGAATATAGGGTTTTCTTCACTTATTTATGTTCAGATTGGACTTTTATGCACTGTCTTAAAATACTGATAGATTTGGTGAGATCATAAGACACTTAATTCCTCTTTATGCTATTGATTGTGTACATCTATAAATCCTTACTGCATTTAATGATATGTGCAGAAATATCTTTACCTTACAACAATATAATTTTAAATACACTAGTAAGGATCAGTGATACCATATAAAGTTTTATAAAACAAAATTTACTCTTAATTATATATATTTAGAAATGAAAATCTTCACAATGTTCTTGCTATCTTAGTTCAGTATGAAGCTCGTTCTTATTTCTGTCTATCTGTCCAATTGTCTTGCTAGTATACCCCCTTGCAGGAGAATGCTGAGTGCTTGGCTTCGATTTGTTGCAGGAATCTTGTGTAGCGTGAGGGAGAATGTGTCCATCCATTCAGTCGATTGCATGTTCATATGTGGTGTCCCATTATACTAGATTGTTCTTATGTAATATAGTATTCTCATCTCTTTCTGCATATTATGTACATAATGTAGCTTTGCGGAAAATCAAATTTTGAAGTCAATAAGGACCAACATTGATATTGTTTCTTGTTTGAACTTTTTTTAACTGAAACATGTAGATAATGAATATTAAATTCAAAAGAGTATATATTGTGTAATATAAAGTTTACAAAGTTGGTACTTTTGCTCATTGGTAACGTGTTTGTCAATTAAATCAGTGGTTATTTATTAAAATTGAGCTCACTTTTATGGAAATTTTAAGTTTCTAAATTCCAGAGGGTGTGATATTTCAGTGGAATTAACATAATGAGGTTCATTTTAATTAATTTATTCAGTCATTAGCATCTTACCTCATATTTTGTTAGAATACTTGAGAACATGTTTCATTATCTCTGGATGCTATCATCAGTTCTTTCTGACAGTTGAATTATTGGTTGGCAGGATATTGCTGGATCCTGGATATTATCATCAGCTCTTTCTCTCTGTTGAATTGTCAGTTGGCAATCCTGGATGTTGTTTCTTTTTCTTCGTTCTTTAGGGAAGGGGAAGAAACAACATACAGGATTGCCAACTGATAATTCAACAGTCAAAAAGAGCAGATGATATTAATCCCTCTTTAGGGAAGAGGATTGTCATCCAATAATTCAACAGTCAGAAAGAGCTGATGATAATATCCAGAGATACTAAAACATATTCTCAAGAATTCTAACAAAATATGAGATAAGATGTTAATGTGTCAATTAAATTTATTCCAGAGGATATAAATCATGAAATCCTTAAAATGCATTATACAGTAACATTTAAAATTTAGTGATTACAAATAATCTTAAGAAAAAAGTTCAGAAAATAAAAGTATCTGGTGATTAGCAATATTTGTTGTTAAAAATTTTTCTTTTGAAAGTAATCTCATATTAATTTATGATAAAGATAGAGCAAAATTGTTTAATTAAATCTTTTATCAAATTGCATAATGTCATGAATTCCCCTCCCCCGATATTAAAAGGCAGATCATTTTAAAATTACTTGAATTTAATATTTTCAATTAAGAGGAAGTCCGATGTTTCAGGGTCCCCTTACGAGGGTTACACTATAATGAAAAATGTGCTTGAGAGGACAAAACATAATTAATTGACATAGTTACCAACCAACCAACCATATTTTCAATTAAATAAAAATAATTTTATTATCAGTATTAGTCTTTCATTTTACAGTATTAAAACTTTTTAGATTGTTTACGTCTATTGTTACTTGTTTGTGAAAAAAGAGATTTTCTCTCTTTCTCACTCTCTAAAACTATATGTGACTATATAAGGTAATTATTAGCACCTGATTGAGGAAGCTCGTGGAGAGAATGAGATTTTCAATAAGGAAAAAGAAAGAATTTATAAGTATTACACCAGCATTCATTATATTACATTATCTTTTTGGGTGAAAAATTAGCATAATTGTACATCCGTTTACTTAAATTAATATAATAATATTTTATTGAAGTATTATAGGGTCTTTATCTAACTTGAATATCTGTATATTTATAATATCTCATTTCTACTGCAGATATAAATTTTCTACATAAAATGGGGGATTGGTATTGACATATTTGAAAGCAGCTTAACTAATTTATATATTACAAGAACTGAAGTTGTAATACAATTCTTAATGTAACAGTATTGGATATTATTCAAATATATCAATGAAATACAGGTGTTAAAATCATTCCGATTGAGGGTCTTTCCACTTTTCAGCGGTTGCCCTTTTACCAGCCGGCTGCTGGCCTTTCACATCCACATGTGTCAATCACAGAGGTAGATGATCAACAGCCAGTGTAGGGGTGACATGTGGTTAGCATGTCGAGTCCCCCAGCCGTTATAGCTGGTTCCTCAACCTGGAGCCGCTACTTATTGTAGCTACCCAATTGCCTCACGATGCTGGGTTGGCACCGGTCCCATACTGGCCGAAATACCATGAGAAAATTTCTTCTCCCATGGAGACTCGAACCAGCGCAAGTCCCGTAGCTCTGCGCCAAGGCTTCCTACCTTAACCGCTCGGCTACGGCGCGTTAAAATCATAAGTTAATAAAATAGTATAATATTGTCGCAGGTTGCTGTGGGTTCAGTTTTTCATATTGTTTTCTTGCAATAAAACAACTCATATGATGGTGAAAAACTTCACAATAACTTTATTTAGTTCTATAAACTATCAGTAATAATTTTATTCACAATTTTCTGTAATAATTAATCTTGTTTTAAAGTTTATCTATCACACAGTTATTTTACAGTCTCTGATGACTCCACTTGCTGCAGTTTCTGCTAATTCACAGCTCACTATATTGCTGTTACTAAACAGCTGACTCACTTCCTGTCCTCACAATAGATTATATAGGGCAGGGAAGAAAATTTCTAGGCTTCCGATCAACACCTTTCCAGTATGGAAGCTTCTGGCCATCGATCTTTCCTAAAAGGGGAAGTAGAGGTTTAGAGAAATCTCTGGAATGGAGGTCTAGATGCATTGTGATCTGCGCGGGTCTTTCAACTCGCGAGTCAGTGATTCAAGAATCTATTTCTACCAATGCAAAAGCACTATTCTTGCCATCACCCATGAAATTCAAACATCATTATTGTGATGCATTACAATATGCTACAGTAAGATTCTAAAAACTTTAAAATCAAAGAAAATTCTTCATTAAAAATTATTAGTAAATTTTCACATAACAATACTAGTACTTACAAACCTTCAGATCATAGGCCAATAACAGTCAGAAACAAAATATAAAGATGAACAATTATTGCTGATATACCATTTTTTTTATTTTCTCCGATATGTTGGTCACATACAATTTAGTATTATAATTCCTGATTAAATAACATTGATATAATTTATAATAAATTGTATTTTATATAATATATTTTAGAACAGAATATCTTATCAAAACTAATGTTTAATATAATTTTAAATTGAAAAAGAAACATGCATATGTTGGTCTTACACTGATCATGTAGGCCATAAAAATTTATTCTCCCTTTGTATTTAAATATGTAGTTCATTTAATACAGTAAGACTTGAGAAAGTTGTGCAGCTTTCTTGTTTGTGGTGACTTTGCTTCATAAATAACTGGTAATGGAATTATTGAGTGTAGTTATCTCACTGCATGTCATAGCTTCCATTTCCTTACAATAGGGTTTGCAAAAATTATTTTTATAATCTTTGAGGAGATCATACAGGATAGACAAATGTTAAGAAATGTGAAATTATTCATCCATATATCAAATTTTGAAAAAATTAATTTTTAATTATTATGAGTTAGGGATTTTAGACTCACCTAATTTTTTTTCTTGCAGGCTAGTTTCTTCACACTTGTGTGACATTGTCAATGCCTCCCAACAATGTGACAATGTCACACAAGTGTAAAGAAAAACCAGTCTGCAAGAAAAAAAAATGAGGTGAGTCTAAAATCCCTAACTCATAATAATTAAAAGAAACCTCATAATGTTACTTCCTTCAAATATTAAATTCATTTTTAATTCTATTAGACTAGTAATTCTAAATTTAATTACCAAGTAATGCCATAGATATTAGATTAGATAATTTTGACATATTTTATCCATTATCTCCTGGAAATATTTCTTAAAATATATTTATGAAAATTTTAATGTATAATACTTATTGGTAATTAAAATAATATGGAGATCAAGAATAAAACTTTTTTTTATCTGAGATTTTGAGAACATGCATCATTACTTGTTAAACAATTTTTGTATATGCAAAAAATAAGTGTTTTACATTCTTATTGTACAAATATTATTTTACTAGCTCTTGGTGCAGTTGGTTTACATATTTTTAGTTAAATGCAAATAAAAATGTTGGTATTATCTTTGAAATAATAGTAATAAAATGGCTACATTACGGAAACTTATAATAAAAAATACTTTTGCATTATATTGACATTATATTATTTTAAATAAAGAAGTCCTTCAGATATAATTAGACAGAAAATACTTATATTTTTAAATTTTAACACCTTCAAATTCAGAAGAGTTTTTGCTTTTAGTACCATAGTACTTCACACATTAAAACTTTGACAACTCTAAGGTGTTTAATAATGCATTTCTTAATCTTAGCATTTGTGTATATGTATTTCTTCATCAAAGATTGTAAAAATAATTTTTGCATATCCTATATATCTTCATCTAAATCTATTATGTAATAAAAATGAAGAACTGTCAATAACAAATGATGAGATGAAAAAAATATAATTAATGTGAGACAAATGACATCTTGTTCTTTGAATAATAAGTGTTGAGACGGAAGTCTTGAGCTGTTTTGTATTAAAACATGCTTTGAAAATTAACTTTCTTCTTGCTAGTGTGATGTCCTGTATTTTAAAAATGCTCGGAATTTCTTTGTCTCAACATATTTTTGCTTTGAGATTTTCTGGTGCTATTTTATATTTTTCATCTCATTATTTTGTAACCTTGAAGTGACATATGATACAATTCACATTTCTGGATAAACTTGGATTGAATACCTAATAATCTTAATTATTCCTTGTGTTACTGTATGAATCTATATCTCTTACCTCGGCAAGAGTCAAAATAACCTGTTAATGAGAAACAGTAGCTGATAAGACATATCATAATATTCAAGCACTTATAAAGTAACTTTTAGAATTCATTATAGATTTTGGAAACTTAAAATTTACTGCTGAGGGCTAGACTTGAGCCCACAAATACATTACCAATGAGCCACCAGACCAATCATGATTTTAACCTATTCAGGGAAAATACTTTTTGTAATATTAACATCTAGAATAGGTTTATGGCTGGCCTTTCACTCTCTTATGTATTTTGCCTTTAATTAACTTTTTGTTTTGTTTTTAGAATCCAAAAATAGAAAAAAAATGAATTTATTCATGCTTTTATTTATTTATTTAAGATCCAAAAATAGAACAAATTGATTTTATTCATACTTTACTGTTTCTAAAATAGAGCAAAATAATCCTAAAACTGAAGTAAATGGGCTAAGTCTATCCTATACCAATAATTTATTTAATGAGGTTATGAATTATGTGACAAAAGTTTCTTGAACAGAACATTTACCAGCCGTGGGGAATTTAGAGACAATGTGATAGTCTCATTGTATTTTCTTACAATATTTCAACTATTGGGAATTTAACCTCATCATCAAACTTTAATTTAATGGTTGTAGATGACTTTATTTTATATACAAAAAATTCCAACATGTATACTTTATGAAATTTTACGCAAGAAGATAAAAACATACCTACATTTAACACTCTTTAATAATAATGTCATGTAAACAAGAGATGTAAAGAAGGTTCTTAAATATTATGTACTAGAAGTACAAGTTTAATTTTGAGCAAATGTTGCCATGAGTGAAAATAGGAAGTTAATATTTGATTAACTGTGAAGTATTACCTATTGGATCCACCATAGAGAAATATTGGTGAGCAAGAACACTAATGGCTTCATTGCCAAGGCCCAGCATTTGAAAACAACAACAACAACATATTTGATTAATCAAAAGGATGTTGAAAGTTAATGAAAATAATGTGAATGGTAGTATTACTTCCAATGGGCAAGAAAAATTAAATTAATTCAAAATAGTGAATAGTTATAATAACAAATAATGTAAATAAGTTAGGTCTGCCTTCATCTTACTTCATAATTCATTGTTTCTTGTAAGATGCGTTTCAAAGCTTCTTAGCTTCATCGTCACTTGGTACAGAAGCTAAGAAGCTTTGAAACATGTCTTAACAAGAAACACTGAATTATGAGGTAAGAGGAAGACAGCCCAAACTTATTTATTATGTAGAACTTCATAATGTTACTTCCTAATGTATTTTCATAATGACAAATAATGTATTTGTAAATTTTAGGAAGTTACTTAAATACCCATATATAATTGAATCAGTAATATATTTTTGCTGTGGAAATCTCACACAACATGCTTTAGAATTGCAGAGGTGCATTTACTCTCAGTGAACCTTCTGAAATTAGTTTATAGACTTAGAAGAGATCTAAGATGCTGTGGGAAAGATAGCTTATTTTTATATCTCTTGTTGCTGGTGGAACATCAAGCAGAAAAATACAAATTCTAATAGAAATTAATGAGTCAATCTGAAAACCCCATGTTCTGAGTATGGTTATGGCAAGAGAAATACTTTGTCAGTTATGGTGGGCTAGTGGTTATGTCCCTTGCCTCTGGTCCCGATGAATGCGGCTTCGAACCCAGCCAGAGTCGATGGATTTTTTTAGGATGGAAAAATCGAAGGAACAAGTCCTCTGGGAGAGACTTTAAACTGTAGGTCCCGAATCTAAAGATTATCTGGCTTGTAAAAGATCCTTTAGCCTTAATAAAGAAGCCGGTAAGCAAAATTTACCTACCTTCATCATCCTAATAATATCTTAGTTGCCTACTAGATGTCTCATTGTGCCAGTATGTTGACCACATACCATTCATGACATTTTTAGGGAAATAAGCATATGGTAACTAAATGAACTTAGTTTAGTAACTTTATTATGAAAATACAATAGGAAGTAACATTATATGTAATGTTCTACTTATCAAATAAGTTGGGCCAGTTGTCATTTTACCTCATATTGGTTGTTTCTTTGCTCTGAAACATGTCAGAAACAACCAGTATGAGGTAAGATGACAACAGACCCAATTTATTTATTATTTGGTCTAGTAACTCCTAACAAAGGAGAGGCTAAGGCCCAAGGTCCATTATGCCATTATAGATTTAGAAGAGAAATATGTTTGTTATTCTAATAGCAACTGCTGTGGTCTCGAGGTAGCATGCTGCCTTGTCATGCAGTGGGCCCGGGTTCGATTCCCGGTTGCGACAGGCTCCTGGGTGAGGTTTTTTCGGGATTTTTCCTCACCTGTAAGACAAATATCAGGAAGCTTAGGGCCCAACGGTCCCCGAAAATCATATGGCCATTATCATTATCATCCTTATCTTTATCATCATCATCATCCTTCACCGGTGTGGAAAGCAACAGGAAGCTACCACACCTACAATTCCCTAGTAAAGCTGCAAAGCATAGCATGAAAATGCTATGATTGCAGTGAAAGACCTGCCCTCAGGCAGAATTACTGTGGATGGATTCTAATAGCATTTGGTTGTTGAGATTTTTAAATAATTTAAACTCCTCTTAAAATAATACACATTCATTTTAAGAATAGTCCACTGAACCTTGAGTTATTTTAGGCAGGGGCCACCACTGGCAAGTAATACATCCACAGACAAATGTGATGATTATGATGCTCAGATATCATATGTGCTATAACATCCCACATTCTCCTTAAAGTTGAGGACTGTTCTCCTGAAAAAAATTGTGGATTTTATACCAGGAGTCCACCTGCATTAGTCACTCTTCAAACAGAATAGCCAACTTATCCTTATGGTGTGCCAGATTATACAATAAACTGTAAACTAATCTGGTGTATACCTACTTGCCCATTTTCTCACCCTAACATGGACACTTTCCTCCCCTGATGAAATAAAATGAGTATAGATGTACTCCTGGCATAGTGTATCCAAAATTTTTAAACTAAGAAACAAATTATATTTGAAGAGAAAAATTATACGCTGGGGACTGGGGTTTGAATCCAAGACCTTTTGCTTTCTAAGCCAATGCTCTTCTGCTGAACTATCTGGGCACTCCAATCTAAACACAAATTTTTCTCTTATACATTGTTAATTCCCAATCGCTGAATGCTATGCGCTTTTGCTCGATTATGCAAATGGCAGCTTCATATTTAAGAAGATACTTATCGAGAATTTAAACATTACTTTATAAAGCCAGTAGGGCTTCTTTTGATCCTTTTATTATTAATTATACTTCTCACTGAAAGACAAATTATATTTGAAGAGATAAATTATACGCTCAGCCAACGGTCCTGGTCTGAGCATATAATTTTTCTCTTCAAATATGGTTTGTCCTTCAGTGAGAACTATTAAATTAATAAATAAAAACATCATTAGAAGCAAATATTATCCTATTAGATAACACCTCTGAGTCAGGAACACCTTCAAAATGTTTAATGTATCATTGTCACAAAAAATTATAAAGTTTGTTATTGCATAAAAATGGTGCAGAATTGTTTTGTAAAATGTAAACTTTGAGAATAATACTATATTATAATATCTGTGGAAATTAAATTGAAATAATTACTGTTTTAATAGAAAGCTGCATGTTTTTGCTCTGATTGCTAAACTCCCATTGTAAAGTAAATGAGTACTGTATGTAGACATCGACTTGGAAACACATTCTCCCGCACTGAGCAGTATGGTGCAGGTTGTTTTGTACTAGGTTGCTTATGTCGGTCGCCCACTATTGCTGCTGTTCGCTGCTGGTTGCTGCTGCTGGTGCTGCTACTATTATTGTTGATGTTGATGTTGTTACACCATTAAATTTTATGATAAGTATAATAGAATGTCACTCTCTTTTAGGTGAGGTTGGTAGCCTGTTGCCTCCATTACATACTTTGCATTTATATTGTACCTGACAGCGGAACCACGAATGAAAAGAAACAACACTTGTTTTCAGAACCTACCAACTTAATTAAGATAGCTTCCCTTAAAAAATATAACCCATAATAAATGTATGAATTTTTTAAGAATATACATACATTTTAAAATAAAATTACTGATGGCTTTAAGAATTACAAAATATTGCACCAATATAGATTACTTTGAGAGGAAATAATTGATTACTTGTATTATTCTAGATATTTTCCACGTTATAATAAAATAACATTATGTTCCTCTATAATAACTTTAGATGAGATTATATCCTCATACTTTGACCCATGCTCTGCATCTTTTGTATCTTGTAGCCTAGATCATAAGGACTTGATTTTTACATTACGATTATTCTACAGATGAATCTTATAATTTTAGATGTTCTCAATTCTCAGATATATGTCTGTAAAATTTGTATCTGTAACTTAGCTTATTGTTAAAGTGTGTCATTAATTAAAAAACTAAGATTAACCTTCCGTCGGGCGCAATATTCTGACCTTTGAATTTGGGTGCAATGTGCCTGATCAGCACACGCTTAAAAAAATTTATTTAACACACTGTTTGCCAGCGGGAAGTCGAAGAAATGTTATTGTTAGGGATGTCCAATGGATAAAATATTCAAAATTTGCTGCTAGAAAACTTTTTATTGGACATAATACTACTTAAACAAACTTTAAGAAAATGTGTAACAAGCCTCCAAATATGATATAAAAGTAAGGACAAAGTTAGGTTCAGTTTAAATATACTTGAAAATAGTTCATATTATCAACATTTAGCCTATGTTTTAGCAAAATTATTCAAGAATATAACATTATTTAGTCTAAATAAGTTAAATAAATAATTTTCTTTTTGCAAATATTTTTAAAATACACATCTTCAATAATGTAACGACTTTGGGCGCAATGAGCTTCTCTGAACAAAATATTTACAACCCACTGTGGTAATGGTGGAGAGCAAACTGAGTGGGGTGGTTGTTTTAGAGCAGGTAAAAAGAAACAGCTACTTGGATGCCCAGTCGTCAACACCTTCTGATGGCTGTGGAATAGGATACAATTGACAACCTGTGCCTCTCAGATCAGATACGCCTGACGGAAGGTTAAGAATGCTAAAAGTTATGTTATGAAACAAACAAAATTCAAGAGAGAGAAAAAAAATAACTTTTAGCGGTATATAATAATTTTTATACTACAAACTTATTATTATCATTAGCATAATGACCATCTAAATATCAAATATTGGCATTGAAAAAAACAAGATATATATATGTAATTTTTTTCTTATAAACTTTTGGTTGTATGGTATCTAATTTAACTATAGGCCTAGAATTATTATATTTTAACATTTTGAAAAAAAAAATCTAATATAAATTTTGCAATTACATTTTTTTTACTATAGCCTCCTATATACATGTATATGTGTGTGAGTGTGTATGTATTTTCGATAAATTTGAGTGTACATTTCATGGTACGTGATTCCCAAAACCAGAAGCACGATTCATTTTATATCAATTATAAAAGTAACTATATCATTAACATAACACAACAAGAGTAAATTTGTGAACATGCAGTGCATTATATATTAGAAATTTGGAAATAGGTATGTGCCAATATTATTGTTGAATTTCTATTACTTCAGAGAGTAGTCCATACATAAATATAAATTGATAGCTATTTTTATATTTTATGATAATTATCTGATGCACATATGTTTTTGGTAAGATGGTTTGTACTTTAATGCTTGATGAAAGGGAAGTGGTGTTAAAATTAGTTGGTAATTTGTGAAAACAAGTTGTTTCTGGAAATCCTGCAACTTGAGGTTCACTCTTGGTCTCCTTTGTCACTTTGCAACATGAGGCATTGCTCTGTTTCCAAAAGAAGAATTCCAACCTAAAATAACTCCTTTGATCCACCAAAAGATTGCTGCAACAACATATTTGATAGGTTTTAACTAATAGTAAACTTAAGTGATATATGAAGCTGTTAAATAGGCAAGAATTTTTTATGTACAATGCATTAGCAAAGTTGTTCAATGGATACCGGGATGTCAGTATGCATGGACAGTATTTCTTACTTTATCACATTGATTAGATACAAAATAAACCAGATAGTAGTTGGAGGTTTTAAATAAAAAAAATATGAATCAGGAAACATACACACTAACTCGTAACTTAATTTTATCATCTACCCATATTGCAGAGACTTCTATCCCCTTCTCAAATTATTTCTGGTTGATTTGAGTCACCAATATAAACTGGGAAAAATCCCTATTATGGTAGATATATTAACTTTTGTTCATTAGAAATTAAAAAAAATCCTAGCTTTTTTGTTATTCTGGACAATAAAAATCTTTCTTTCTTAAAAAAAATTGCAAATAGAATTATAAATTTGATATTTCCAATAAGCAATTTGTCCTTCAAGTTCATTCAACCACAACTAGAAGGATCGAATCAGCTAGATAATGCTTCAATTCAAGGAATCAGAATCTGGAAGATAATTAGGAAAAAGGCTCTCTGAAATGTGTCCTGACGAAACAGTTTATTTGTTAGGTCGAGAACAATGTTTTTCCCAATATAAATTTATGTTCTTCTTGTAAAACTAATGTTATGAAGAATATTTTATGCTATGTGATAAATAATGCTCCCATCTGCTTACCCGTGAGCTGCTGTGTTCATGATGATTGATTCACCTTACACTGTGGTAGTGTTATTTTGACTTAAGCAACGAAATGGTGTTAATTAAAACCAGAAAAAATAACACAAAGGAAACTTTCATTTTTATGACTAAGTCTATGCTTTAATCACATTCTTCACCTGTCTGTTGGAAGTTGGAAGGAAATCTCATAATTAATAACTTTCTTAACAATTTTGCACAGAAATAAATTTATATAAATTCTAAACACATGTTTAGTGCTAACAGAGTACATTTTATTTACAGGACTGGAAGTACATTAATATTTAATTTTAGGGAGTTATATTTTGAGGTTATTTTAATTATATTATTTTTAGTCTGAACATCTTACCTCGATATTAATGTGCCGCTTATGGGACCACTATTAATAAACCACGCTACTGCGCAACCATCTGTGCCGCTTAGGGATCGTCTTTTGTTTCCGTTGCTTCTATTTGCGTAGATCTGATTACCTCCAAGGTTATTAATCACAAAATTACTTGCCTCGGGCCCATAGAAGGCAAGGATTGATTCATCTTTCTTTCCAAGGCGTATTAACATAAATCAATAATGATTCTCTAACCCACAGAGTGACTGAAAATGATTGTTTTCACTATGATTATCAATCAGGAAAGCTAGACAGCAAAATAAAGGGAGCTGGAAATGATCTCCTAAGTGAGTGAGTTTCCGTATAGGATTATACCAAACAGCTACGTGCACATAAATCAGTTTGATCATTAACTATAAAAATGATATTTAATGTAAACAAGTAGTCTGAAGTAAAAACAAAATCAAGATAAACATTTGATCATTCAGAAAAAGAATATAAATAAATAAATGATAATACTTTTACAAGACAAAAACCACACCATACCTCATACTACACTCATGCTAGCGTCCAAGCCAGGGTGGCTTCTTCCCTGGTCTACAGGACCAACTAAAACTGTGCCGCTTCTTGGCTTCAGTCGACCTTGTCCATTTTAGAGTTCCAATCCCATCTCGGAATGGATCGATGAATGAAAAGAATGAATGATGAATGATAACGTTCTGCCTGTGCACCACGTATATGAAGGTTCCGAGGTAGAGGGGAGATGCGCCGTAGGAACAGCGCACCAGGAGAGGTAAAGAGGGAGAGTGGGGGTAGATGCAAAGAGAAAGGAATATTGGCATAGTTCATGAATATCACAGTCTAGGGAGGATAACGACGCTGCAGTAATGAGCCGAAAAACGCACTTTCGGTTCATTAATGTTGATTTGTTCTTGAATATGTTTCAAAACAATTCTGTTTTATCGTCAGCTTTTCCAGACTGGTTTTATTTATGTTGCATTATGTTGCACAATCTGGAAAAGCTGACGATAAAACAGAATTGTTTTGAAACATGTTCAAGAACAAATCAACATTAATATTGAGTTAAGATGTTTAGACTAAAAATAATATAACTGGAAGTACATATTTAATTAATTTGTTCACATGTAACATACAGGCTTTTATTCAAGGCACAAGGCTTGTAGAATATAGGTTCCATCAGATAATTTATTTAATACATTCTATTTAGCTTTTGCAGTCATTATATACAATTTTTTGCTTATTAAGACTTTATTGCTCACATGAAATCTGATCCAATGGAACTCCTGTTCAACTCTTGCTTGCATTCTACTCCTGTACAAGAGTTTGGTATTCCTCTTCTACTCCCCTGAATACACCAAGTTCCTCCATAGAAGCAACGAGGCTGGGGAGCGAGACTCGAGCAGGAGTGAATGTGTACTTGACCAGCTTTACTCATAATCTGTAAAAATGATAATCCAGTTATTTGTGTCTGTAATATGTTACCTCAATTTAATGTTTCGATTAGTCTTCTAATCATCCTCAGCATAGCCAGACTGGTTGGATTTATGCTGTAAACCCTGAATGTTGACATCAGCTCCCTCCTGCAGTCAGCTGAAGAACCTCCAAACGAGGTCACGTTCAGTTGGTATTTCCAAATTCATAACTCATAATTCATAACTCTGTTTTTGTTCTTCTGAATGTAGATTTTTTCCCTGACTATTTGGGAAAAAATCTACATTCAGAAGAAAAAAACAGAGTTACGAATTTTGAAATACCAACTGAACGTGACCTCATTTGGAGGTTCTTCAGCTGACTGCAGGAGGGAGTTGACGTCGACGTTCACGGTTTACAACATAAATCCAACCAGTCTGGCTATGCTGAGGATGATTAGAAGACTAATCGAAACATGTTCAAGAACAAATCAACATTAAATTGGGGTAAGATATTACAGACTTAAAATAACTTGATTAAAAGAACCTCAAAATATTACTTCCTAAAATAATACATTAATGATAATCCAGTTCAAGAATATGTACAGTATATGTTCATTTTAACAACATTTTATTGGAGTGACAGATTTAGGAATGCTATAATTTAAGAAGTAAGTCAGGATTCTAGAATCAGTTTATGAAAATCTCTCATTTAGATCAGATATTCCTCTTTAAATGTTTACTTATGAGTACCAAAATGCATATATATAAACAAATCTTTTTAAATCTTGTTCTTAGTGTAATAGGGTTTCACATAATCATACATGAATGACCAGTCCACTATTAGAACTTATTAGATCTTACATCCATACCTAATTAAACTAGAGGAGCCCATATTCATATAGAATTTGAATAGTACAAACTTAGTCAGTTCTAAATGCAAATTTTATTTTATTTTAAAGTATCATTGAATGCTATAAGACAGAACATAATGCTTCCTAAAGGGGAAGTTTGATTTTTTTAAATTTGTTGAAGCATGAGCAGAGAATTCAGTACCAAAAAAAAGAAAGTTGTAATAAACAAAAGTTAATGGCCTATTCAATAAGTATTTGGATCTTCACACAGCTTGTAGGTTGTTTTGTTATAAAATTAAAATATTTCATGGTTTCTTTTATTAAGAAACTATTCATACATTTAAAACATATTACTGAAGATGTATTGTTGTTGCAGCAGCTCTATTGATAAATTCCTAATTATCTATCCATGAATTTCCAAGCTTTAGATTTTCTTATTATTAATTTTTTGTGGTTAATTTAACTGACTTTATTATTTACTATTATTTACTGTTTTTATTGTGTGAAAAGTTTAATAACGGAGCCTGTTATAAGGTTCTTTGTATCATAATAACTTGTTGTTTTTTACCCTAAATCATCCCTTATCCATAACATTGAAAAGTGTGTCAAGATTCTGCAGCCTTCTATTAAGGACTTTAAATACTGCAGAAATGCTACCAAAATAATGCCTTGTATTAATGCCCTCTCAAAACCATTTATAATAATTACCTCTAATGAATGTAACACCCTAACATCCTAGACTAACACTAAACTTGTCTCTCTCTGACACGCTGGGGCTGAAAAACACAGTGGCAACGTTCCGGAAGGGAGTACGCGCCGTGCAGATGGTGGGCAGAGCAAGTATGTATACAGCTTGCTCCTCGGACACTATACTCTTACAACACAAACATAAGTTCACATGTCATATCTGTTAGAGTGAAATTGGCTGCTTGAAGATTGTGACAATAGATGGCGCAGATATATTATTTTGTTAAGTTGTCAAGTAAAATTCTATTTAAATTAAATCAAATTTTAAATTATTAAGCTTATTTCACAAGACTATATGTGGAAGTATATTGTTAAAGGTCATTGAATTGATAACTAGCAAAATGCCATCTTTTTTTACAATCTAAATGCATGCTTTAAAGTCAAGAAATAAAAAGTCTGTGATAGGTATTAGACTAGGCAAATAACTGTTCATTAACTTTATGCAGTCAGAGAATGAAATTCTCACCTAATATTTACAATGATCAATTTAAAATGATGTATTACCAACTGAATTAGTTTAAAACTCAATTGTGATAACACTGTTAGAAATATAGAATAGGCTAATAATGTATTAAAATTGTTTCACAAAAAATATTTGAGTTCCATAGCATAGTTTTGGCTATGATAATTTTTATTGATATGTGAATATTTCTTCACAGCTCTGAATTTAGCTGAGAAAGCTGAAGGTGGTAAGGAACATGCATGGTGTGTTTACTTTCCACATGTCACAAAGTGATCAAGTTTGGAGGAGGTTGCAAATAAAGTGGTCATTTCCAAAATAGTGCTTTTAAGTGGAAAAATCAATTAATTTTTGTATTAAAATCTGTAGACTTTTCCAGGCTTGTTTGTTGGCTATGGTCATGAGGTTTAAAACTCTCCAATGTTTCCGACTCAAGCCAATCCTTGAGGATGCTGGATGCAGTCTCTGGCGAAACTTTGGTGAGTATCATGACCACAGCTTACAAGCCCGGAAAATATCTATAGATCATAATATGAACTCTGGTCATGAAAGAATAAGTTGATAAATTAATTTATGCTTTGTTCCAAATTGAAAAATCATATGATGTCTATTTGATTAATTCCTTGATTTAATGATGTCCTTAATCATAATTTAAGATATTATTTATAGAGTCCATAAACAAAAATGTGATTTTCTAAAATGTAATAATAATAATGGCTTGTATTGATTCAGCATTTTCTGTTAAGCTATTGTTTGAAAAAAGGAGAGAATTCAACTTAGAATCACATTTTGCTTTCATAGATTTTGAAAAAGCATTCAACACAGTCAAGAGACCAAAACTCTTCAACATACTGGAAGACAGAAATATACCAAATTTACTTCTGCAGAACATACAAAATATTTACAAAGACAACACCATAAAGATTAAATTAAATAACGGATTTTCTGAAGAAGGAATTATAAATCGTGGTGTGAGACAAGGCTGCCCCCTATCCCAACACTCTTTGCGATCTATATCAACAAAGTAATATGTTCAATGTTTTTATTATTAATTTCATACATCTCAATGATGGATAAATCATATTTCAAGTCCCGGTGTGAGCGTATAATTTTTCTCTTCAAATATGAAAGTAATATGTTGTTGGAACAAGAAATATAAATTTGGAATAAGAATATCAGAAAATATAAGATTAAACACCCTATTGTTTGCAGATGACCAAATAATAATTGCAAATTCAGAAGATAATCTGCAGAAAGGTCTGTATGAACTTAACAAAATTACAGAAGAATATGGATTGAAGATATCTACAGAAAAAACAAAAATTATGGCATTTCAAGGTTAGATCCTGTCAGGAGTAATATTGTACTTGACAATATAATTTTGGAGCATGTGAATAATTTTACATATTTAGGATGCAATATCTCATATGAAGAAGAAAAAAGTGTAAATGCAAAAATATCAAAACTTTTAAGAATTTTAATAAATTCTATCTTCAAGCCACAGTTAGTCCAAAAACATTCCAGACTAAGGGTCGAATTTATAAACGCATTAGACCGTAAAAGGCGTTCTCTGCTGAGAAAGTTTTATCCTAATATATTTTGCTTACTCAGAAATCTATTCATGTGATAATAATTGTAAGCTACCTGACGAGGTAACTTAAGATCATAGCTCAAGATAGAAACTTATCGTGAGAATCCCGAAGGGAACTGATGGTAACCGATGTAGTTTGAAACTTTGCCACTTTATCCAAGATGTCGGACCTTGAAGACTTCGATCATGTTTTCGGTATATGCGTTTCGGTATATGCGGAGATGAGGAATTTGATAGAGTCTACCAAAGAATTCAACTAGAAGAACAGGAGAATCGGCATAATATTGCACGATGCAGACGTCGTCGTATACGGTATTATTTGCGGGACACAAGCATAAATGCGCTCTATAGCAGATGAAAATAATGAAAGTGGTTTTATTGCTGAGAATTCTGGGTAATTCATTGCCAATATTACGAAAACGTCGACTTTCATGCATGACCGGTAAGTCGGCCGTTAATTCGATCTCAGCAATTGCTCACGGTGAGTCAGCTCACCAGTGATTGGAAGTAATTTGAGTAGAGACTAATGTATTTGCATGCCGCCCTAAAAGTGTATAAACACTGGCTCTTTCAACTCTTTTGTATGGTAGTGAAATATGGACATTGAAACAGGATATACATGGACATTGAAACAGGATATACAGAAGCTTAGATCTGCTGAAATGAGATACCTTCAGAGGACTGCAGGTTACACACTACTAGATCACAAAAAAAATGAAGACATTTTAGAAGAATTACACATGGAACCTTTAGAAAACAAAATTTCTGATTAATTATAAGTCAAGATGGATGCAACATGGTCATCGAAAGGAAGATCACAGGATACCCAAACAAATGTTAAGATATCAACCTGCAGGAAGAAGAAGACCAGGACGTCCACTCAAAAGACTTTTAGATGGTGTTTCTCTTACAGTTATTATTTGTAATATATTTTGATTTACTCTAGATTTAACGAATTAAATATAAAATGTACAAGATAGAAAATGAGAACTCCTTTGTTTGGAAATCTTTAAAAAGTAGGCCTGTACAGTACACCTTTATTTGAAAAATGAATGAAAAATTCTATTAATATGCTCATATGTAAACTGATAATCACATATTACCGTAGATAGCGTGTAACACTGTTTTAGTTATATTGAAGAGCTCTACATGATTAGGCCTATATCAGGATTTTTACTAACATATGTTAAAAAAAAGACTGGTTTTAGAGAAGACTATATATTAAATCATAAATCTCTACCAAATAAGAAATTGAATAGATCAACAACTGCAATAATTGTTATAGAAATCTCTTTTTTTATTAAACATATATTAAGTTTAAAAGTTGTTAATGCAATAAGAATTTTTAATCTAAAATTAAAATGTCAATTCGAGATTAATTCCCATGGCAGTGTTTAAGTTAAAATATGAAAACAGAGACATATTCAGTTAGTAGCCTAATTTAAACTTAATTGAGCTATTGCAGAAATGTCTGGTTTCGATTGCAACCTCCACAAATTATCTTTTGAAGTGAAAGCACATAAATTATTGCACTATTTATTGGAATTTGTAGGAATGTTTTTTGTTGTTATTGGTGGTGATCTCTCTATCTCTCTATTTGCCAGTATATCTCTAATTGGATGAACTTCTGAATTTTTTTCTTCTATTTTCTAACTCCATAAAAAATTCTTAAAATAAAAAAAGCTTTAAAGACTTTGATGAATGTCATTATAGTTATGTTTATATCTATTTTAATTTTCTATCTTGAAGTGGAGAATATTTCTAGCATTTCCTCAAGTTACTATTTTAAAATTCACATTAAAATGTGATTTGTATTTGTAAGTAGTTAATATAATTCTTGATGCAAACAAAATAAATAAGTTAGTTACATTGATAAAACACTTGTTAATGATACCTAAGGTTTCAGAATAAGTTTAATGTCCAGAGTACAGCAGTAATTAGTTTTATCATGTTATAAATTAATAAAATATTTGATTAAGCTATTAGCATTTTTTTCAAATAATGGATAAAAATATTTATAAGAATTAATAAATTATTGGTCTATTTATAGGAAATAAGAGCAAATGTATATTTTATTAAAAATATTAAAGTTTAAAATTGGTTTGAAATTACACCGAAATTAAACTATAAAGCCAGTAAGCAAGGAGTGCAATTAATAGCAAGATATGAATATATAATTATGTAACATGGTTTAGTTAATGGTGTGGCTTATTTAATAGGTCCATGAATCTTATTATATTGGTGGATTTCTCCTGTATGGAGGATCACAAATTCCCAAAATACATTTTGATATATTTCATATTTAAAATTACAAAAAAAATTCTTGAAGGGTTTATTATTTCTAACCCATTACACATATCAATAATTGATATTTAATTAATTAATACTGTAATATATTTAGAATTTAACACCTCACTTCATAATTGTAGATTTCTGGATACTTCTGTGTACAGTATTTTAATAGCATGAATATAATGTGTGTGCTTATTGCTGTTAGGTGAATTAAACTCAGGCTGCGAGACATTTGGGAATGGATAGTCTACTCAGCCTTAAAACTGATTACAAAGATCTGGGGATAAATTACAGAATTATATTTCTCAGAAAATAGATTTTGAGTGATTTTTAATATTCTAAAATCAGATTATATCAGTATTATTTCCAATAAGCATATTATATTACAATATGATCTAAGAGGAATTAATTATGTTTTGTAGTTAATTGTTTTACTAAATTCTGAAATCAAATAAAAATTTCACAGATGAGATTTTTATGTCCACTCCTAAGGTTTGACAAAAATGGACAAGCAAAAAACACAGGGATAAGCGATAAATTAAATTAATTATGTTATTTCTAATATTTAACTATGGATAAATTAAAAGTTCAAAATATAGTTGAAGAAATTCAGAATTATCAAAGCAATTGGTTACAACATGTCCAAAGAATGGACCCATCTTGCTTTCCTAAATTAACATTGTAGTATCGCCCTAAGGGAAAATAGACGCCCTAAGGGAAAATAGAGAAGCTTCTTTTAAGTCTTAGTAGTTTCCTACTTCTACAGAATTGCAATCTTCGAAATAAAGGAAGATCAAAATTAAGATGATCTAACTACATCTTACAGTATGAACCTATATGACTTTGAGATAAAGGAAGGCCAAAATTAAGATTGACTGACCAACCATATCCTGAGATCTCATAGAAACAGGCTCAAATTATCTAAACCTAAACAAGTTCATGATTTTAATATTATTCGTTTTTAAACACCTTAATGATGGACAAATTATATTTGAAAAGAAAAATATACGCCTAGACTGGGGTTTGAACCCAGGACCTTTGACTTTCTATGTCAATGCTCTTCCATCTGAGCCACCTAGGCCTCCAATCTAAACGCGTATTTTTCTCTTACACATAGTTAATTCCCTAACCCCAAATGCTACGAGCCGTTGCTACGATTTTTGCAAATGGCGGCTTCTTTGTTAAGCATTTGGGGTTAGGGAATTAACTATGTGTAAGAGAAAAATACGCGTTTAGATTGGAGGCCTAGGTGGCTCAGATGGAAGAGCATTGACATAGAAAGTCAAAGGTCCTGGGTTCAAACCCCAGTCTAGGCGTATATTTTTCTTTTCAAATATAAGTTCATGATTACTTATTTTAGGAAATCTCACTATGAGGTATATTCATTAAGGTAGAATTTTTTATCACTCACCTCATATTGTTCTTCTTATTTGACTATAAACTAGTTTCGGAACATAGTTTCTGTTCCATCCTTAGTATCGTTCCGAAACTAGTTTATAGTCAAATAAGAAGAACAATATGAGGTGAGTGATAAAAAATTCTACCTTAATGAATATACCTCATAGTTAGAATTCCTAAAATAAGTAATCATGGACTAGTTTCGGAACATAGTTTCTGTTCCATCCTCAGTATCGTTCCAAAACTAGTTTATAGTCAAATAAGAAGAACAATATGAGGTGAGTGATAAAAAATTCTACCTTAATAAGTCCATGATGATTATGAGATAATTGTTTTTGTTATACCATTATACAACATTACTGAAGTAAGATTTTGTATAATAAATAAACCTCTTCAAAATTTATTATTGTATAATTTATAAATTAAGAAATATTTCTCCACTTATACTCTATTATTATTCTCTGAGAGGGTGAGCATTTCCAGTATAAAGATAATGAACATTCTGCTTTAGTTTGTACCTAAACAGAACTTGAGGCAGGAATTTATATTCTGTCGTGCATCATTACTAGAAGGTGGGCCTATATTGGGTGTGTGATAACACAACACTTCTGTTTCTGTACAAATCTTTATCCAATATTGATTGTGGTGTTTTAATTTTAAATAAAATGTTAGTTTCACACTGAAAGGAATTTGGACAGTGCTATTAGCGTAGATTTGTGTGACAACATAGCAAAATTTCTGGTGGATTGGTACATTTAGCTATATGTCATTATTTAATTATTTGGCAACTAATCTTTCTTCTGGTTCCTAGTTTCTCAGAAATGCTATTCATTGGTAGGCCTACAGGTGAATTTTTATAGTATTGAATAAGATTTAGATGTTATAATATTGCAATTAATTAACACTTTTGTAGTTTTTTAATAAGGAATCTTTAAAATCTTGTCACTTTGTATATTATAATATTTCAGTAAAATTATTTTAAAGTCAGTAAAAGCTCTTAAATTTACACAAAAATAAAAACTTTGAATTATAAAAATCATCATTAAAGAACAAATTTTTATTATAGAGCTAATACAATTTTTACTATCATTTGAAATTTTTTAAAATAAATCATTTATGACTTATTATAGTATTAATAGATTTATTAACTGCTAACATAATAAATTGACAGTTCTAGTTCTTCCTTAAATATTCAATTTCATTTTCAAGTGTAAAATATTCCTATTTTGATTTCAGTTAGAATAATTGTCCCCAATTTATTACCTTTAATTCTTGATACAAGATTAAGATCTGAACAAAGTGTAGATTAATAGATACCGTAAATTAAAATGTATAACCATGTTTGAAATATTTATCAGTAGCATCAACTTTTAAAAATTTTGATTAAAAAGAACCATTTTAAAAAAATAAATGCCATTATCTGAGAAAATAAATATTACCTTTATTTGATATTTAATATTATGTAGGGACCACTTTAGTGTGGCGATAACATTCATGTTAAGTGTGTAATTTGCTGAAAGACCACATAAGCCCATATACATTACCATTATTGCTTACAATTAGGATTAAATAGTTAATAAATTAAAACAAAAATTAAGAATCAAGAATAATTGAGCACTTTTAGCAGTATATATTACAACATCAAACCATTGAAATTATACTCTTTATGGAATTAAATAATGTTTTTAATTCTCCAAACAGTTTATTACAAAGTTGCAGGGATTTAAAAATGTTATTTTAGAAAGAAAAATAACTCTTGAACTCCAGATTTGTGTCTATATGCACCAGCATAATACGTTACACCATTCAAGCTACGATATGAACATTCAACAATTATTTCCTCTTATACAATTCTCTATTGTCTAAAGGCCAATAACCAGTGCTACCAACAATACCCTCTGATGACTTCTATTCAAAATTATTTTTAATTAGAATTTGTACATTACTTTTATGTGGAAAATGTTAAATATAACATCAAAATGTTAAGCTTTACTGCTTAAAAGTAATATATAAATTCTCAATCAAAAAACTTATGAATAGAAGTTGTCAGAAGGCATTGTTGGTAGCATGGGCTATTGACTTTTGGGTGATTGAGAATTGTATAAGAGGAAAGAATTGTTGATGTTCATATCATAGCTCAAATGGTGTAATGATTATCATGTTGGTACTTACAGCCAGAGATCGATCGAGCATTAATTTTAATATAACATCAAAATTTAAAAATGTCTCGACTTTCAGAATCATTTGTATTATAACCGTTCAAATATGTTTACAACCACATTCAAAATAAATGTTGACAATAAATACTGTACATAAACACAAGTGCTGTAAAACACGTCTTACAAACATGTTACATCTTCATAATCAACCCACAAAATAAATTGACACTAACACATTTTAAAATGAATGGTGAGGCCAGCTGATGAGAGCTGCTGGTTGTCATGACGACACAACACATTGTGTGAGTGTTGTAGTCTTCCTTCGTTGTTTTGTGTTTCCCTCATTCCTACATTGATTGTCGTTATGTGTGTCAGTAACACTGTTCACTGTTTTTCGGCTGTTACTATTTTTACAATTTCCAACTGTCACTATTTACTATTACTACCATACAATGAACTAAAGACTGCAACTGCTTTATTTTTGTTTGACTGCTTTATTTTTAAGTTTGTCAATAATCTAAACTATTACTAGGGTTAAAATAAAGTAACTCTTAAAAGATAAACAATAAAACATTTTTTTATGAAATGTTGGTAAGCTAGTATTCAAGGTCAAAAAGAAATGTAGTCTAATTGCACAATTATTTGCTTAATATGATTAAAACTTTCATTTATGAAGAGTATCTTACTACTCAATATGATAATAGCTCATATTACATTATTATTACTGCCCACCAGAGGTCACAATGAAGCAAGCAATTGTTTGTAAACAAAACATATAGGATATTAAATGCATTCTAATACAGGTATTTTATCTGAACCTTAATGATTTCTGTGAATGTAGGGTATGCAGCAGTAGTTGGAAAAATTAATTGGGTAATAATCAATCCAATTCATATATGATATCCTTAGAGGACAAGTATAGATAATTAGTTGTCAAATTGTCCAACTATGATTGTCCTGCTGTATATTATAATCTCAGATAAGAAAATTTTATAATATCAATTCAAAGAAAAATTAAGCACAATTGTAGAAGTTTATGATGTTAACAAGGAAATTTATATCCACCATTGTGGTCTCGAGATGCCTTGTCACGCAGCAGGCCCGAGTTTGATCCTCGGTTGGGACAAGTTTCCTGGGTGATGTTTTTTCATGGTTTTTCCTCACCTGTCAGACAAATGTCAGGAATCTTTAAGACCCAAACAGTCCCTGAACACCATCTGGCCAACATTATCAATATTTGCCTCATTACATTAAGTGTAGTTTAAGGTCTCTCCTGGCGCGTAATTACCATCATCATAATTTTTTATGTATCATCAGGAGAGTGTAGCCCTGCCTTCCAGGCATCCCAACCTCGAAGTGGGTTACAAGAATGCAAATGCCAGGAGAGAATATCAGAAATGTCATAATGACAACCTGGTGGCATTGATAAATAAAAACTCAGGCTAATTGTCTAAATAATTTTTTGAAGAAAAAATTTTGCCTAACTGGGAATTTTTTTTTCTGTTCAAGAAATGATTATAGAAGTTTTTATTTATTCTTACTTTTTTTTTCTTTCAAAATTTCTCTTTATATAAACTCTTAATTCATAAATACCATTATAATCTTAGCATATTCTAATACAGTAGCTTACTTAATATTATTTTTCTCTAGTCTATGATAAATTATCATTTTTAAGAGCAACTAAAAGTCTTGTCTCTACACCTAAGTAATTGAAAATTTATATTATTGCAGGTACAAAATATGACATAAATCAAAATAATTTTAAATTTATAATAAATACTGTCAAGTTATCTAGGAAAAAGAGTAAACAGATATATAAACAAGTTTCTTCTGCTATTGTTATGCTTTTATCATTAATAAATTACTGCCTTTATTATACTACTTCCACTATAACTGCTATCACCTTTATTTCCATTGCTGTTGATAAGTATACTGATTATCAAAACTGATATGAAGTAAAAGTACAAAGAATTTCTCTTTAGCCCAACGATTTAACATGGAAATATCAACAACAAAATCTAAAGTTATGGCCTTTTAAGGGAAATTCCCAGTAAGAAGTAAAATTTGTATTCAGAATTCAATATTAGAGCAAGTTAATTCATTTAAATACTTAGGATATAATCTAACTTATAATGAGGAATGTGATATATCCTTTAAAATACAAAACTATAATAAAGCTTTAAGAATTATCAACCAAGTTTTTAAACCATCAAAAGTGCAGACACACACAAGAATGAAAATCTATAAAATTCTCGCTAGACCCATAATGTGTTATGGCAGTGAAGCTTGGACCATCAGAACTCAGGATGATCGTCATATTACAGCCACGGAGATGAAATTTCTGTGACGAACTGCAGGTTATAGCCTTCTAGAAAGAAATTCAACAATAGCCAGAGAGTTAAACATCATACCTATATCTGAATACCTCCAAGAATATAGAAACAATTGGCTAGCCCATATTCAGCGCATGGATCGTCACAGAATACCAAAACAAATTCTTCACTACATTCCTAGAGGCAGAAGATCTGTGGGTTGACCTTTTCGGAGATGGCAGGAGACCGTAACGGGCCACTGGGCCTAATACTTGAAAGGACGATGATGATGATGATTTTTCTTTTTAGTTGCATTCATTTATTAAGAGATTGAATTGGAAATATTAGTTGCTGATTCCATTATACATCTTTTATTTAATGTGCAGAACTTTAGCTTTTTTGAAAGTTCCCTAGATGCAATTCTTTGGAAGGAAACTACCATTTCTGTTGAAGTTGAACTTGAAGTTCACGAACTATCAGTGACTGTCCCTCTTCATAAAACCTGTAAAGCTCTCTACAAACCAAATCACGGGTGAAATCATCTATTATTTTAAATCACATTTCTTTTTGTACACATTTTATAGGAGTTTTGGGTCCCCTATTAACTAATTTGCTAACTGTTTGCCACTTAATTTTACTGCCTTAGCAGTTTCGGTAATAAGCCATTTCCCAATACTGTTTCCCTTCATATTATCATAAACATTACAAATCAGCTATTGACACCATTTTGGAGTTTGTGAGCTTAAACTAAGTTGCCATTTGTAAAATTACGAGGTTCCTCCTGTATCATATTTTCCCTTTCCTTAGCCTGATTATTAATAGCAGCAGGTCAATTTGAATCACTAGAAATAACTTCCCATGACCTCCATATTTTAAAATACACACTAATATACTAATATATAAGAGGTAAATAAATTAATGAACACTACATTTACACAATGAACTGTTTCTGAAAGTTTCTCTCATTAAGTAAAGATATTAAATATTTTCACCAATATTATCATCATTATTAATATTTATTTATTTATCAAATGGCAGAGATGTAGTTTATGTTGGTAATGCATATAGTATTGTCGCTAGTGATACATTCAGGGAATGGGATTATTTAGCTTAGTAGCCCACTTAACAGTTTTTGACAGAGTAGGTTATGTGTTAGCACTGGGTTTCACTTTCTCTCTTCTCTTTGTTGTGATACAACACACTTATACTACATAAACACTTTAGCATACAAATAAATAAGTTTGGTCTGTATTCTTCTTACCTCATATAGTTGTTTCTTTAAGACATGTCACTCATTTGCTGCAACAATGTCATAACTCAAAAATCACGATTTTTCAGGAGAAGCATTTAAAGTTTAAATACTGTCATTCCAAGTCTCCCTGTGATATTAACTAAAATATCATGATTTTTGAGTTATGACATTGTTGCAGCAAATCAGTGATATGTTTCTAAGCATGTTTGCTTTATCTTTAATTGGTACAGATTGATTTCCCCCAAGTTGTCGGTCCTGGATCTCGACTCCTGCTACCGCTTTCTGTGTTCCAAAGAACTTGCTAATTAGGTTCCTCTCCCCGGGAATTTCAAAATTCATAATTCTCTCCTTCTCCTATATGTAGATTCTCCTATATCTAGATTTTTTCCCATATGAAATTTAACCATTAGAACCAAAGAACACATAAGAAATGTAAAAAAAAGAAATAGACAAATCAGCAGTAGCTGCTCACGATTAGTCAGAAAACACAAAAGAACAAATTCACCATATGGGAAAAGATCTACATACGGAAGAACAAGGGGAGAATTATGA
Source organism: Diploptera punctata (assembly GCA_030220185.1). Taxonomy (NCBI): domain Eukaryota; kingdom Metazoa; phylum Arthropoda; class Insecta; order Blattodea; family Blaberidae; genus Diploptera; species Diploptera punctata. The sequence goes on along the minus strand of JASPKZ010010285.1, from coordinate 291,258 downwards.
ATTTTGAAGTTCCCGGGGAGAGGAACCTAGTTAATAAGTTCTTTGTACCACAGAAAGAAGGACCAGGAGTTGAGATCCAGGGCCGACAACTTGGGAAAAATTAGTCTGTACCGACTGAAGATGGAGCATAACTGCTTTGAAACATATGTTTTAAAGAAACAACTATATGAGGTACGAAAAATACAGACCGAACTTATTTATTAAGTAAAACCTCACAATGTTACTTCCTTTGTATTTTTAAACTTTAGCATACATTCCTACATTCTTCCCATTACTCTTTGTATGCAAGTATATATCATCTATGTAAAGAGGCCTACTGAAGTGGTGTGTAAATTGAAAATAGACTACATTAATACCATCTATTCTGCTCAATGCTGAACCCAAAATACAAAACTGACAGTAGGTGACATTGGAACTTGTCCCATGCCAGAGCTGAGTGGTTAATGCAGAGCAATGGAATTTGCACTGGTTCAAGTCTCCATGGAGAAAGAAATTTTCTCATGGAATTTTGGCTAGAATGGGATCGATGCCTATCCAGCATCATGGGGGATTTGGGTAGCAACAAAAGTAGTGGAAAACGGTTTGACATTTAAAAAGAATGGAAAAGGAAAGACTACCACAAAGACTGTTAAATCTCAAGATGCAAGGAAAAGACCATGAGGTAGACCACAAGAAAGATGGATTAACCAAGTGAAGAAAAGTTTACAAGAGAGAGGATACAACTGGGAAGAACTAAAAAGAAGCAAAGCATGGGAAGATAGAAATAGTTGGAGACATATTTGGAATTGACCTTACAAAACGAGGACATAATAAGAGGATGATGATGATAATAAGTAGCGGCTCCAGGTTGAGAAAACCAGCTACAATGGCTGGGGGACATTGGCTGTATGATCATCTACCTGTGATCATCACATGTGGATGTTAGGCCAGCAGCCAGCTGGTAGACCAAGGGCCTTCTAGGCCTGTCATGCCATGGAGTTTGTTTGTTTGACACTGGAACTCACACATGTCAAACTGACAAATAAATTGGTCCTGTTGGACTAGTGACTATTATGCTCATTCTGTTCCCAGATTTCATGGGTTTAATCTGGCTGATATGAATGGAATTTTAAATGTGTAAAAATCATGAGTATGGCTTCCTTTGGAAGATGAGTAAATTAAGATTCCTGTGATATAGATTTACAAAACAAAAATAATCTCAAGCCTGAAATAAAAAGCTCTGAACAAAATTATTCACTCCTTTCATACCCAGTGTTAAATTTTTATACACTGTTAAATAGAAAATAATGATAAATAAGCAAAAGATCAGAGAGAAATTTCTTTACAATAATTTTTATACATTATATGACTTTAATCCACCGCTGTGGTCTCGAGGTAGCATGCTGCCTTATCATGCAGTGTCGGGTTTGATTCCCAGTCGGGACAGGCTCCTGGGTGAGGTTTTTTTTGGGGTTTTTCCTCACCTGTAAGACAAATGTCAGGAAGCTTAGGGCCCAACAGCCCCCGAAAATCATCTGGCCATCATTACCATCATTAACATTATCATTATCAACTTTCACCGGTGTGGAAAGCAACGGGAAGCTACCACACCTATAATTCCCTAGTAAAGCTGCAAAGCATAGCATGAAAGTGCTATGTTGCAGTGAAAGACCTGCCCTCAGACAGAATTACTATATAAAAAAGAGAATTAAATCTATCATATACATGCAATTAAATACAAAATACATTTTTTTTTTCTCAGTTTTGAATACTATCAACAGCAATGTTACTTATTTATTTTACTGTAGGTCTACTGCTACTATTATTACTGCTGCTATTACTACTACTAATATAGATTTGACCTACTACTGATGCTACTACTAAAACACAAATATTGCAACCATATACTTGTACAATTGCTATTACCACAATCATACTACTGCTACTACTACCATTGATACTACTGCGGTGCATGTGGTGTTCACCGCCAAATATCCTTGTATAGTTTCTAACCACTAGCTGGTGATATGGGCTGTCATTATGTAATTTTGCCAGATGTTTAGTTATTAGCATTAGTCTACAACTTTAGAATCTAATGATTAACAATTTTTATAATAAATTTGTTTTATTGTGATTTTACACTAGGAAGTTGTAAGAAGTATCAACATCTGGCAAATACAGAATGATATTAAAGTCTACTTACCAGAATCACCTACTTATAGTGGCAAATTTTAGAGAAGCAGTGTGTTTGTTTTATGGATTTTGTTACAAATGCAGACAACTAAAGTTGTCGCTTTATTGCTAATCTGGAAAATGTTTGAAAGCTAAGATAGCTGTGTTTCTTGATGCTAGGATGTAGTGTGACAACTTTTGTCTATAGAAACTCTATATAGAAAAACTTTTCTGCTGCTACTCTTTTTTGGTATTTATAAAGGAGTGTTTTGTTTTTATCTACTTTTTAGTTTATGAAGAAATCAGTTTACTTCTCCTCATTATTTATTTCTCTCTGTTCTTTTTTTTTCTCACTCTATCTCCTGTTCTCCTATTGGCTGATAGCTGACGAGGACTACCTGTATGCAAGTAAGTTAGGCTAATCAGCTGACTCGCTCGCTCACTGAGGATATGGATTTCTCTCTCTCTTTCTCTGCGTGCACACAATTTTTCCAAGTCTTGTGCTAAATCTTATTTCACTTTCTCTTTTATTCACTCATATCTTTCTCTATCACTCTGTATCCTTTTACTGAACATATAATCTAAAAAATTGCTGTCTACACTTTTGCTTCATGTTGTGTTTGAACCTATTCTGTTAAGCGCTCTAGATAAATATCTATGCAAATATTTCATTAGTATAATTTTATTATATTAAATTAATATTGGGAAATATACATTATGAGGTATAATCATTTAAATTCATTGGAAAACATTTTTGAAAACTCACCTCATAAATTTTGTGCTTTTCACGAAACTGCAGTTTCAAGCATAATCACACCCATCCTCAGTCACAACTCCAATGATGATGACAATAGAAGAGTTGACGGCCGAAGAATTTCATAAATCGGATTGTGACTGAGTATGGGCATGATTACACTTCAAACCGCAGTTTCGTGAAAAGCATGAAATTTATGGGAGTTTTCAAAAAATGTTCTCTCATTAATTTAAATAAAAAAAATCATTTTATAATAAAGTGTAAGAAATCTTGATTAAAGAAAAAATATTTATGATTCACAAATTCCATTGTAAATAAGTTAAAATAATTTAAAAATTTGTGACTGAACTAGGATTTGAACCACAGATCTTAAGCTTTATGTGCTAGCACTCTTATCTTAGATCATGTTCAAATTTTCCTTCCTTTAACCCGAAAATCCCTGTAAACAGTGAAATTGCATTAAAATTTTCAAATAGGGAAACTCCAAGTGTGTGGAGTCACTATTGTGATACTTTATTCTTACAAACAATTAATTATATTTGAAGAGAAAAATTTTCGCCTAGACCGGGACTCGAACCCGGGACCCTTGGCTTTCTGGGCCAAGTGCTCTACCAACTGAGCTACCGAGGCGAGTTACGATCTAGACGCAAATTTTTCTCTTATGTACGTTGTAATTCCCTTGTGCCAAATGCTTGAAACCATAGCTTCTATCTTTGCAAATGGCGGCTTTAAGAACGTACATAAGAGAAAAATTTGCGTCTAGATCGTAACTCGCCTCGGTAGCTCAGTTGGTAGAGCACTTGGCCCGGAAAGCCAAGGGTCCCGGGTTGGAGTCCCGGTCTAGGCGAAAATTTTTCTCTTCAAATATAATTTATCCTTCTATGAGAAGTGTTAAATTAATAATAAAAATCGTCTAAACAATTAATTCTTTGATTGGAAATATAATGAAATTATCTATCACTTCAATATTAGCCATCTATTGACTGTAGTTAAAAAAAAAAGATTGAACTTTTATAGGAAAAATCACTATTAGGTTTAATTTAAGATTTAAATTAATTTTTTTTTATACCTCACCTCATATGCAAGCTTCTAATTAAACCGGTTTCAAAACTTAGATGGTTTCATCTTCAATAATGAACAGATGGAGTAAGAAACAGTACTCCTGAATGACATAACATCAGTCGAGATATTACTGAAGGTGAAATCACCTAGGTTTTGAAACTGATTTAATTAGAAGACTGGATATGAGGTATAAAGAATTTTAATTTAAATCTTATTAGAAAAGATACATAATTTTAACCAATATGTAGCTAGTCTAGAAGCACTAATCATATCATTGTAATATAATTGGATTCATTATTTTCAAAGACATTTGATAAACTTGTGATTAAAATTGGATTGTATTACAATAATAATTTTTTGATACAGTGTGATATGATGTATAATCTTGCATATTCAGACAAGGTAATGAGAAGTCCCTTCTGTCAGATTGATACAGATTAGGACACTTGTGCTCTTCATAAAAGGAAACAATAAGATATTTAATTACAATCTTCTTTATAGATATATAAAAATTCAGGCTGTGTATGTTCTTTATTTAGACATAACAGTGCATGCCAGATTTTTGCTTGTAATTTATAATTTAGTTATAACTGTTTATGATTGGAAAATTTTAGCTTAGGATAGGGGTGTACGTCTGTATGGCCATGAACCTCCAGGTTTGAAAGTGCTAGTGAGTTAGTTGGTAGGTTAGTTACTACAGTCTAATACTGTAATATAAATATTACTGTTTCATAAATAAGAACTTTCTTCTTCTAAAATTAATATAAACTTCAGAATTAAATTGATCTAAAGAAGAAAGTATGTTTAGTCAATCTACTGTGAGATACAAAATATATTCTTTTAAATTTCATCACAAGAGTTGGTACAGTCATTACTTCAATTGCAGTACTACACATTAGTAAATATTCTAATCTATAGGGAAGGAAAAAAGAGATATTTCATTTTACTTTTTAGGAATTAACACTATGAGTTATTTATTTAAGTAAAATTGTATCACTTCACGTCATATTCTTCTTCTCCTTAGATTGGTTTCAGTTCCATTCTCAGCATTTTCACGACAGTTGTTATATCGTCTTGAAGAGCCGCCTTTTGCTCCCCCTGATGGTAGACTGCAGTAGCAGCCCATGCATAGTCAGAAAAACATCAAATAAAAATAAAGGCTACATTAATTAAACAAGAAGAAAACCTAAAGAGTTCAAGGTTTGGAAAAAATCTACATTCAAAAAACGAAAAGGAGAAATTAATGAACTTCAAAATTTCTGGGAAAAATTATTTGATTTTGAGGTTCTTCAGTCTACCAACAGAGGAAGCAGAAGGCAGCTCTTCAAGATGACATAACTGTCATGAAAATACTGAAGATGGAACTGAATAAAGTTCCGAAACTAGTCTTGGAAGAAGAATATAATGTGAGGTGATTCAGTTTATTTAAATAAAAAAAGAGATATTTCATATTGTGTATGCTTCAAGAAAGTCATTTAAATTTTGTTTGAGTAATAAAATAATATTATTAGGATGAACATGATACGGGTGACACTTTTAGAAAGCATTCAGTATGTTAACGTAAATATTTAAAAATGGTTATTATAATAGAAAATTCTGTCATTTCATAAACCTATTTTGCTTAACTTTGTAAGGTTACTACACAACATGATAGCATTTGTGAAATTTTTTATTCCTTGCATTAACATAAATTCTTGTTTTCTTTTTATTTTTATTTCCTCTAATCTCCTTTCCAACTTTCAAAATTCTTTAATCTTAATTTATTTCCAAGTTTTCTTTCTTTATTCTTTTGTTAGTGTGTTGATGCCACCATTGAATGGGGCATGTGATTTTTCTCCTGTCTAGATCCTACTTCCCTTGCCTCTCTGCAGAGCTGAATAGCATGCACTTGCTCACCACACCTCTCATTGCTGTTGTGTGTGCCTATTGCCTCCTGGACAATAAATATCACCCTTTGCCTGCTTGAATTCTTTTATAATAGCTTCTTTTCATATCATGCAGTGCTATAAAGTAAAGCTGTTACCTTGGATGATTATTCAGTAATCATAATTCATTTGCCACATGGCGCAACAGACATCACTTTTTATCCTGATGCTCTCTCCCAATTTAAGATTCTTCAAACTTCATATTGTTTCATGTTAACGCTCTAGAATATATAATTTTATGGAATAGAAATTATATTTCTTCTAATTATAGGATAAATAGCGTTGTTTGTATAATTTTTATATCTTGATCAATGGGATTTTCATGTATTTTAATCTAGTTTCTGGAAGACGATAATTTAAGGAGAATTCAAGATGGTAGAATGGATATTATTGTGAGCCAGGAAAGTTTTTTTTTTACACTTGTTAAAATCTGTCTCAGAAATTACTCTTGAATTAGAGATACAGTAACTTTTTTTATATTTGTGTAATTATTGTAGAAGAGTTGGTTTCTAAACATTGAATAAATATAAATGAAGAATTGATTTGAAAATAAGGAGACAGCTGTGACAAGTGTAGTAGTTAAAGGCATGATTATGTGTTAGTGTGTGTTGCTAGTATCTTTTGCAGGCCCTCTGTTTGTCTTGTTGTGATGATGGTGGTGATGATTTGTAGTGACAGTGGATTGCACTCCTCGCACTGAATTTTAAATAATGTTTAATGTATATATATAGAGAGAGTTTAGTTGTAACAGTAGTGATGTGTAGTGTAGTTAAATATTAATATATTCATATTAAGTATATCTTCATTCTTTCAACTTATTGAATTCACTTTAGTAAATGATTGCAATAACTTATTCTAAAATCCTACAATTACTTCTCCAGAACATAAAATTATTAACTGAAGATGTAATTTAAGGATGATAAATGACAGTTGTGCCATGATTAAAGAGAATTTAAAAGTTGTCGAGATTATTTCTACTTAATATGAAGGTGTGTACATATTATAAATTTACATTTATAGGTTGATTTGGAGTTTGTGACTGGTAAGAAGTGGTAAAAATCAGATTTTTAAATTTTTTAATAGATTATATTTAAAAATAATAATATTTCATTTCAGATTCAATTTACACATTCCAAAAAATGCAGTATTTGGCTAAATTTATATGATGTAATAGTTAATTAGTATATACATAACTTTTTAAGGAACTAACAATAGGAGATATTATTTATTTAAGTAAAATTTTATCACCTCATAATCTTCTTCTTCTTGTTAGACTAGTTTCGGAACTTTCTTCTTTAGTTCCATCCTCAGTATTTTCATGACAGTTGTTTTGTCATCTTGAAGAGCTGCTATTTGCTCCTTCTGTTGGTAGACTGAAGAACCTCAAAATCAATCATTTTCTCTGGCTCTTCAATTCGACAAAACAATGGTCATGAAAATACTGAGGTTGGAACTTAAGAAGAAGGTTCCTAAACTAGTCTAAGAAGAAGGTTATGAGGTGAGGTGATACAATTTTACTTAAATGGTATATATACATATTTTTATTCAGTTTTGACAATATTTACAATCTGATTTGTTGCATTACTGAGTCTGATTTGAAACATTTTCTGGTGTTTTAATAAAAAACTTATTGGAAGTTGTTAAGTAGTGTGTGGAATTCGCATGAACTAATGTTTACATAAAGGAATTCTTCACTTAGCTGTCAGCATCATCTGCCTGTGCTCATATTTATATGATATTTGCAAAGCAAGTTGTATGTTCTTGTTAGATGATTGTTCAATTGTTTTTTTTATTTCTATAGCGGAAACATACTGTAATGTTATTTGAATATTTTCATTATCATCACTCCCAAGTAATTGTTTAAAACCACTTCTATCTATTATAAATGTGAATGTTTTTTTTCTTCCTTGTTAAAGTTTTGGAAAGTTAACAAGTTTTGTTTTATTATTCTTAAAGTATATATTATTGGTATATGAAAATATTTAATTATTTTTTATATTTCTCCAGCAGCATTCCTAATGAAAATTATTAAAGTTTCTGTCATTTTGATATTCAAAATTTTACTGCAGAAATGTTGCCTTCAGCTAAGTGTTGGGTTACCCTTTGATATAAGAAAATAAATATAGTTCTGAAAGTATCCCACTTCCTCTCTTTGTGTGTTACATGAATGAATCTGGTTGACGTGTTTTGAGGGTGGCTTTGTTCTTGCAGATGACCACCACCCTCCCCCTACGTTTACGCCACCAGAACTACCCAAGAAGGTGCACGTACGAGGTATTTCCTAAATGACAGAGACTTAAAGGAAATTATTTTAAAAGCAATGAAGAAACTTTGAAGCCTGATTTAATTTCAGACACAAATTTGTTTCTTTATTTGTGCAATTTAATACACACTGAACACTTGTGGGCCAGACCAACAGAGCAGTCCAGACTATCGGGCTGTGGAATTGCCTGTCACTTTGATATTTTCTTTTACTTTTGTGATCCAAATTTCGTTTATGATAACTTAATTTTTCTTTTCAGGTTGAAATTAATATAACTTTATAATTTAACCTTATTTACTTAGGTGACAGACTACAGGTTTATCCAGAAATTAAGCATATTATTATTTTAATTACTAGTGTTAATATTAGTTTCTTATCTTTAGCACAATATACTGACAATAGTGAATTAAAATTTTGAAATTATTTTAATTCACACTTCAAAATATACCTATACAACCAACTCATGAATATCAATAATAATTTGTTTCTATTTTAGCAATGAAAAATATTTAAATTAATATTGGGAAGTAAACATTATGAGGTTATATCATTAATAGTGAGTGGAGAACATATTTTAATCGACTCACCTCATACATTTTCAAACTTCTTTGATACCGACGGTTTCAGACAAAATCATATCCTTCTTCAGTCCATGGAAGCCATGACTGAAGAAGGACATGATTTTGTTTGAAACCGTCGGTATCAAAGAAGTTTGAAAATGTATGAGGTGAGTCGATTAAAATATGTTCTCCACTCACTATTAATGAAAAATATACTTATTTTATTTTTATTGAAATTTTATTACTTTGATTTGGATATTTACAATATAAAAATATACATTTTAAATAAGTTCTAAATTTTACTTTTTTTGGTTTTATATGTGGTGTTAATTTTTTTATTATAGCTGACTGATATCATCATCATATATTACCTTCATTTAAAAACACTAGAAGTATCCCACTTCATATGTTATAAGAATTCATTTTACGTGAATACTTAGTCATAAAGTCACATTTTCAAACAAAACAATTGAGTCATTATATATATATATATATATATATATATATATATATATTGACTTAGGCTTTCATGGCCGGAGTTATTATGATGATCTTGTAGAAGATTTCTGGGCTGTTGGCCGTGGTCAGGAGGCTTGTAGTTCCCTGACATTTCACCAGGGATGCCAGATGCAGTCTCTGGCAAAACGTTGGGGAACTACAAGACCATGGCCAACAGCCAGGAAATCTTCTACAAGATCATCATAATTGAGTCATAATTGATTTATATCAATTGAAAAGTTGTTATTTTTGAACTTGCTAATTAAGCATGATTTTCCCCTGACTGTCAGCAAGGGGAGTTAATATCGGTGAGAATAATTCAGTTTTCTTCTGTTTTTTTATATTGCTTATATAAATTTAAATTATCAGCTTGAGTGCAAATAAATGAAAAGACTTAACCTGCATATTTTGAAATTTTTAAATTATTTCATAGATGAGTAATAAAACTTGCCTTCTACATTGCCTATAGAAACCAAAACATGTGATGGTAAAGTAGACTTCCTTTCTAGTATCAATGTCATAACAATATGTATTTGAAGAGAAAAATGTATGCCTCAACTGGGATTTGACTTCTAGTTTTGCACACCAGTGCTCTGCCATTGAGCTATTTAGGCTCCCAATTTAAATACAAATTTTTATCTCTCTCTTATACAATTCCCATGTGCCAAAGCCAATGAACATTCATTCCACATGCCATCTGGCAGTTTCTTTTACAAGAAGACTTTAATGAGAATTAACACTACTTTTATAGCCAGTAAAGCCTTATTTCTATGTTTCTTAATAACAGTATACTTACTGCTGTGGGAGTAGCAAAAGTAATTTTACATTTTAGTTATAATTTTGGGCAGAAGTTAAATGTGTTAAGTCCATTTATGGTCAAATTTGAGATAAGCTTAGGTCTGTATGTTATATGGATTGAAAAAAAGAGTAAGATATGTTTCTGAACAATTTACACACAAAGAAAGAGTGGATGGTGAGATGGGATTACTACATTGCAAGATGCTCATAAATATACTGGTATTAATAAAGATGGATCAGTATTTACTACCAATATTAATTCTGTGCTACATTATATTTTCAATAAAGCAAAGACATTTTTTTTAAATTCTTCAAAGTTTATATTTTAAAAATATATTAACTCATTACTTTGTGGGTTAATTACCATCTGTGAATGTCATAGAGTTTGTAAACTGATCTTAATATCACTTGCTTTAAATATAATAATTTCATGGTGCGACAGGTCTAGAAGGCCTGTAGCCTACAAGCTGGCTGCTGGCCTCACATCCACATGCGTCAATCACAGAGATAGGTGATCATCTAGCCAGTGTAGGGGTGACATGTGGTCAGCATGTCGAGTTCTCCAGTCATTATAGCTGGTTTTCTCAACCTGGAACCACTATTTATTGTAGCTACCCAAATACCTCACAATGCTGGGTGGGCATCGGTCCCATACTGGCCGAAATTCCATGAGAAAGTTCTTCCCCCATGGAGACTCGAACCAGCGCAAGTCCTGTAGCTCTGCACCAAGGCTTCCTGCCTTAACACTCGGCTACGGTGCGAGACTGTTTTAAATATATAAATTGATAATAAATTTGTGAAAGATTAGCTTAAAAATAATTAACACTATTCTATAGTGTTCTGTCCTAGGGCAAGTCTTTCACTGCAATCGTAGCATTTTCATGCTATGCTTTGCAGCTTACTTGGGAATTATAGGTGTGGTAGTTTCTCATTGCTTTCCACACCGGCAGATGATGAAGATGATGGCCAGATGATGCTCGATATTACACTGGAATTTAAGCCCAGTCATAACATAGCGTAAAATGATCACTAAGGTTTAAGTGGTCTTTGGCCCAAGCGGTAGGCCTTGGTTTTTGGTGGGAATATTACACATAAAAACTCGGGGAAACAAATATTAACATTGTTTATTAAAAATAACAAAGGTAAAGAAAGGATTAAAAAAGTAAAGTAAAGTAATCCCACTACAGGCCTCAGGAGGCCCTTGGACAATCGGCACTTGATGTCAGCCGGGTTGTCAGCCTTGCGTGACGGCCGTCTTTACATCAGAACAAGCGTCTGGTACTCATTTCCGTTAGAGGCTGAGTCGACCCCAGGGCCATAGTGCCGCCAGAGGGTTTGGGTCAGTTTAAAAATCCTGACCCACTGGGACTTGAACCCTCGACCTTTCGGCTTGTAGCTCAGTGCCTTAACCACTACGCTACGGCGTACATAATTTTGATTAAATTTCAAGTTATATGCTGAGACCTTAAAATAACTTACTGTTCCTTATATGTAGGCCTAACAATTTTAGAATAATTATCAATAGTAAAATGAAAATTTAAAACAGATTTTGTCATGATAACTAAAACAACTATGATAAATTTAAAACAGATTTTGTCTTGATAACTAAAACAACTATGAGAAAAGATCAATAAAGTTGAAATTTTAGCTCAGGATCTCCAAAAGATAAATATTTTACAAAAACTTTAATTCAAAATTTAAAAATTATCTCGGATAACAATTTCAATAAAAATTCTAAAAAAAAAAATAGGAGTGTTTAGAACATTATGATTGGTGAATATTCTTGGGAAATGTAGTTGCATCTTTTTGATTAATATGATGTAATATTTTTGTCACTACATTTGAACTAAACTGGAATTTTCTTTCATCACATTGTGCATTCTATAATTATAAGAAGAAATTGGATCAGAATCTTGTTATTAATTTCCTTTATAGCCATTGCATTTATAAAAAGTATAACTTTTTTTGTTCTTTTCTTTGTTAAGCTAAATTAAAAATATAAAAATGTTAAAAACTTAATATTGGTTAACAGGGGTTTTTTTTCTACTTATCAACTCTTTACCTATATTAAATTAAACATCAAGTCTGTGTATCAGAACTCTCTGTAGAAGATCACATCGGTTTACCCCATATTGTACCAAAGTAATGATTTGCTAAAATAATATTGGCATTTCTAGATACCTTGACTTTTGGAAAGTTTGAAAATTAGGTGATAGGCTTATTTATATTAAATTCATATTGGAAAATAATACATTCAAATAACATAGTATATTTAGAGGTTGTTGTTATAAAATATATCAAAAGAGAAACATAAAATGAGTAATTAAAACATTTTGTCTGTTCATTCTTACCTCTTAAGAGTTGTTTTTGTCGAACATATGTTTCAGAGCTTCTTAGCTTCATCTTCAGTGATTACAGACTAAGAAGCTCTGAAACATATGTTCGACAAGAACAACTCTAAGAGGTAAGAATGAACAAACAAAATGTTTTAATTATTAAACGAACCTCTTAATGTTACTTCCTATTGTATTTTATAATAATAAAATGAGTCTTAATTATCTCACCTCATACACTCCATGTTCTTTAAAGCACAGGACCACAGTTTCAGGAACAGTTGTTTCTATCTTGAGCCATCTTTACGACTGAAGATAGGAGCAACTGTTCCTGAAACCGTGGTCCTATGCTGTGAAGAAAGCAGAGTATATGTAGTGAGATAATTATGACTCATTTTATTTATTGACTTGAAAGCCTGATAATGTTATTTCCCATAATAAGTTATAAAATTACAGTAGGAAGTAACATCATGAGGTTCTTCTTATAAATAAAGTGAGCCTGTTGCATCTTACCTCATAAAAGTGGGTTCTTTTAGGACACGTTTCAAAACACACTTGTGTTTCATCAACTTGTCCAGACAAGTTGATGATGACACAAGTACATTTTGAAACATGTCCTAAAAGAAACCGACTTTTATGAGATAAGATGCAACAGACTCACCTTATTTATTCCATAATAAGTTTTATGAATAGGAGAAATAATAGTTATGAAAGAATAATATCTAACGGAAAATATTCTTCTACCTTCATGTAGCTAAATTCAGGTTTTGTACATTTCTTTAATATATAGGAAAGTTGATTGGTTATGAATATATTGGCAATAATAATATAGTTTGATATTTTATATAATTAAAACAAGGACTGTAAGGGTTGACAGCCCTAATTATGGTCTGGGCTCCTCTGTTAGTGCTGAACTGAACTTCCTCTGAATGCTGCTATTTCTTCTGCTTCTTGATTCTCCTTCTGTCTTATTACCTCTCATTCTATGTTTCTATCCTATAAGTCTCATTCTTGTTCAAAATGTGGGCAGAATCTTCAAATAAAAACCTTATGTGCTGTATAGTAAAGAATTTATTCACTGTAGTATTATTGATGTGTTTATTTTACATGAAATAGAGTGAGATTGATTAACAATAAATTATTACAGTAATTAACTATATACTAAGTCAGTACTTAATCATTAGACTTTGTTTAATAATATGATTAATTTGGTCTTTAATCTTATACATCATTAAACCTTTCTAAATACCTAAAATGATGCATGAAACAACATAAAACATTTTAATAACTATATTTACTCATATAAATACTAAGAATAGGAAAATTGACATTTACCTCATAATTTGTAATCTATAAATTATGAGGTGAGTTGTAAATTTTCTGATTCTTATTATATATATTAAAAACTCTCATAAAAATATTATTTATGTATTTAATAATATTATGAGTGAATGCTTACTACTTACAAGGGAACTGTAAACCATTACATGCCACAACCTACCTTGAGATCTTCCCCAGAGAAGTGTTATGGTGTACCAAGGTCATGTCCAAAAAATTATCTCCCACTTTTAACTGCAAGGCACTAAAATCCAATGCCAAATCTCTCATTTAAACTACAGGGAAGTAATAAAACTTCAAACTTGGGGGATTAAATAAACCCTCACAAGCTTCTGCTCCTACCCTACTTCTCTCCATTCCATTCAAGCAAGAAGTCCATCTGCTTCGTTCAGTGGTTTCCATTGCTGGATTCTGGCTTCATTTTCTGTGTCTTGCAGTTAAAAGTGGCAGATCATTTTTTTTGGACATGGCCTTGGTATATCACAACGCTTCTCTGAGAGAAAAAATTCAAGGTAAATTTCAGCATGCAATGGTTAACAGTTAGTTCCCTTGTTAGTAACATTATAAGTAGACTGAGATTTTTAATAAAAATACCTGTGTACTTCCATTTCAAATAACAGAATATATAAAACATATACTGTTATGTTTAAACTAAAACAATACAATTAAATACATCATTCCTATTGCAGGACTTAGTGTTTATTATATATTAAGAAAAAACCACATCTGAACTGGGATTTGAATCACAGATCTCCAGCTTTATGAACTGATGCTCTACCATTGAGCTACTGAGGCACTTCTCTCAAAAATACATTCATATGTTTATGGAGCTATGGGATTAAAGAGAGAAGATTTTGAAACCTGTTTAAGAGGAGTGCCTGGGACCCTCAATGATAGAGCAACAGTATGTGAAATAACAAATTTGCCATTCAAATCCCAGTTTAAATATAAATGTTTTGTCTCTCTTTACAGATACACAAACTATACATGATAGATAGCTAGTCAAAAATCAATATTTACATTAATGGCATTGCCTTGGCATATATATGAAAATTGAGTAGCAATTACACTATACAGTACCGGTATACAAATATTTATTGATAATGTCATGTAAAACTGTTAACCAAATAATCAATTACTTGATAGTGCCTTGCACCCAATAAAAAGCTGTATTATTGCATTAATGAAACTCAGAATCCTGCATCTGTTAACAAGTAAGAACTGATGATAAACTGAGGATTCTACACAATTATTGTTTTATATTGACATTAAGGAATTATCACCATAAGGTATTATTTATTTAAGAAAAATTGTGTCACCTTATATCATATCTTATAGAGCAGTTTCAGGATCTAATTAGGTTCCATCCTCAGTACTTTCAGAGTTGTTATGTTGTCTCTCCTGTTCTCTCTGTTGGTAGACTGAAGAACCTCAAAATCAGATCACTTTCCCTAGGAATTTCAAAATTCATTCATTTCTCCATTTCATTTTTTTGAATGTTAATCTTTTTCTAAACCGTAAGCTCATTAGGTTTTTCTGTTTGTTTAATTAATTTAGCCTTGTTTTGATTTGATGTTTTTTGGCCATCTCTGGGTGGCTACTGCAAATTTTTCTATTTAAATAATGGGGAAGTAGAAAAATCTGCAGTAGCTGCCCACGCAAGATTGGAAAAACAGCAAATCGAAAGAAAGGTTAAATTAATTAAACAAATAGAAAAACCTAAACAACTGACGGTTTGGGAAATATCTACATAAAAAAAAGGAAAAATAAATTAATTAAAAAATTTCCTGGGGAAAGTGATTTGATTTTGAGTTTCTTCAGTCTACTAACAGAGGGAACAGGAAGCCGCTCTTCAAGATAACATAACAACGGTCATGAAAGCACTGAGGATGGAACCTAATTTGGTCTCTCAAAACCGGTCTATTAAGAAGAAGGATATGAGGTGAGGTAATAGTTTTTTTAAATAATTATTTTCTATGTTTTTAAAAATATATTTGCAAAATTTTTGTGGTTGAAAGAAAGACATCGTTTTATGGAATCACTAGTATATGAATAGTAAATTTTAGACATTTTTATATGGGGGTAATTAAAGGAACTAGGGCAAGGATTGTATAAATCTTAACTATACAGTATAATAAACAGGAGAATATTATTGAGGTTTTAGTGTTTCTGATGTTTAGAATGATGCATTAATTTTGCTAATTAATAAATGTTTATATAATACTATATAAGTTACCTTAGTGTTAACTAATGTTGTTCTGCTATGAATTGTGTGCATTTAGGCAAACAAGGAAATGTGACTGATCATTTTTATCCTATTTCATGGTGAGAGTATTTTTTAAAACTTCAAGGAAAGATTTTATATAACTCTAATTTCATTAATCCTGTAAATGTAGATAGATGGCTGCATAAAAGTATTGTGCCCTAGTATGTATTTTGATTTTTATGTAGTATTTAAATGTACAATGAAATCTCATTACAGCTTATAAGCATTATGTACTAGTATTAGAAACCATCATTATTGAATAATTTTATTTTCTTTAGATAAAAATTAGAATATACAGTAATTCATAACTAGGCTGCAAAAGTATTGGTTTGTTACAGTCTAAATTATAACTTGTTAGATTATTTGAATATTTTTAATGAGATTAATATGCCGAAGATACTTTCTTAAAAAGTTGTAATATTTAGAGAGAAAGTAATTTGCATCACAAAAGTAAACTGTTAAAACATGGATACCAAAATTAGTACCTTCTGAGTACCTCTCAGAGTTCATATTCTCCCAGTAATACATTACTTCGAAGAGAAGTACTCCATGTTTCACTTTCTAATCTTCACTGTAGTAATATTCGATGTGACTTCCATTCACTATAATGCATTCTTTTGCTCTACTTCTACATTCTTTGAAACACCCTTGTTCTTACTGAATCCCTGACAGACAATGAAGATGTGCTCTCGCAGTGTATCTTTACATTAATGTTTGAAGGTGTCATAAAGTCCCCATAACCAAAAATCTAAAGAATCTGGGAAACGAACAAACCAATGTATTTGAGCCTCCATGATCAGTCTACTGCCATGATATACTTTCTCATCTCAGTAGATATTAAGAGTCCTAAAACTAATATCTACTGAGATGAAAAACTGTTCATAATCGCAGTAGATTGATCATTGAGATTCAAGTTAATTAGTTCCTAATGATTCCATCCTAACCAAGTTTGCAGGTTTAATCCCAATTAGGGTTAATGGATTTTTCAAGGCATACAAATCCTGAGTATGATTTTTTAAGGGAACTAAACTCATTGTTCTCTTAGTATATTTATATTTACATCATGTAAAAAACCTGAACTCTAATAAAAACAGGCCCCTGAGTAAAATTTGTTGGCCCTTTCATGCCCATATTTGAACTGCAGCACTATTGACTATAGCAGTTAAACTGTTTAATTAAATAAAATAACTGTTTCCTATAAAATTAATAATTTCTTATTTTACTGAGAGTATTTGTTGTCGATAATATAATTGTTTAAAAATGTTTTCCCCATGTGGGGTTGTTAGTTCCCCATCGGGTGCCTCCCAAGGTGGTGGATAGGGGAATGCTTCCCAAATATGGGTGGTATCGGGGAAATGAAATACCCGAGGCGAACCGAAACTAACAGCTACTGCCTTGTAGTTCAGTGTTGATTCACGAAAGGCTGAGGAAGACAGCCTTGATTACAAATTACCTGGTCCTCCAGGTGGGGGTTGTAGCAATGGACCAGCTCCTCATTCTACTGAAATATATAACAATGCTAAAAAACCTAAAGAGAAGAATACTGGCCGGAAATGAACCTCTGGCAACAAGTCACTTTGGGTTGAAGGAGAAACACTGTATTGCGGAATATTCCCAATAAAAAGAAAATGTTCTTAGTTTTATTAAGTGAAAATTTATTTTTTATTCTCTTTTACTATTATGAAAGAATATCTGTTTTTGAATTGTTTTATCTTATATCATTCGTTTGTTATATTAATATCTTTATATATAAAAATTCAGCTTGTGTATGTGCTCACAAGACTCAAAAAGTAGGCGGTCTATTAACTTGAAATTTTGACACAATGTTGCATTCAGTTTGGTGAATATTTATCCACTATCTATTATGCTCTAAAACTAATAGGTATAGTGAGTGGAGAACATATATTTAACGACTCACCTCATACAATTTCAAATTTCTTTGATACTGACGGTTTCAGACAACATCTCGTCCCTCTTCAGTCATGACTTCCACTGATGAAATTCTCAGGTTGTTGATTTCTCTATGGACGTTACCTCTTGTGCTGTCATCTTTGGTTGGGATTATAAATTTTGAAATTAAATTTTTATCCACCGGAATATCGAAGTTCATAGATCAATATTTATTCTTCTGAATGAATATCTTCTCCTAAACTGTCAATTCCAACGATTTATCTAATTGTTTCAAAAGTTTTGTCTCTTTTCCAATTTTATGATGTTCTAGCAAACTATGTGCAGCAATTGCTGATTTTTCAATTTCATAAGTTTTCTAGAACATTATAAAATTGGAAAAGAGGCAAAACTTTTGAAACAATTAGATAAACCGTTGGAATTGACAGTTTGGAAGAAAATATTCATTCAGAAAAATAAATATTGATCTATGAACTTCGATATTCCGGTGGATAAAAATTTAATTTCAAAATTTATAATCCCAACCAAAGATGGCAGCACAAGAGGTAACATCCATAGAGAAATCAACAACCAGAGAATTTCATCAGTGGAAGTCATGACTGAAGAGGGATGAGATGTCGTCTGAAACCATCGGTATCAAAGAATTTTGAAATTGTATGAGGTGAGTCGAAAAATATGTTCTCCACTCAATATTAATGATATAACCTCATAATGTTTACTTCCCAACATTAATTTAAATACTATTAGGTATATCATATTTGAAGAGAAAAATTATACACTCAGACCGGGACTTGAACCCGGGACCCTTGGTTCTCTAGACCTAGTGCTCTACCATACCTGAGCAAGTACCAATCTAAATGCAAATTTTTCTCTATATACATTGTAATTTCTGCCCACCAAATGCTATGAAGCCTTTCCTTCTATCATCAAGCTATTAGGTATAATTCACCTGAAATTAAAATGGTGATTGCAATTTTCGATGTTTCAAAATGTAACTCAATGTATGCTATTAAAATAAACTGATATAGGTATTATCAAAAACCAGCAAAATCTGACCATTAGAAGTTGGGGTTTACCTGATATTCAAAAATAAAAATATATGTATGTATGTAGCTAATGCTCTGGAGTTATCAAAGTTATTCTCCTTCTTGCTTCCCCATACTTGAATGTCATATCTTGATAATTTTGAAGAGCTACACAGTTTGTTAAATGTTCTCTGTCCATTTCCACACTTGAGAACACAATATACACTCAGGAGACATTAATACACCAATTCTATGAATTAACTCTAGCAATCACCCTGTTTGGTTCATTGCAATGTACATCTGTGTACATACAGGTTTTCAGATATGGCGAGTTTTAGCCACCATTTGTTATGTTCTAAATCCATTAGGTGTAGGAGTTAACCATAAAATTTAAAAAAATGCTCTAGCAGTTGCAATTTTCAGTGTTTCACACTGAAACACAGTATATGCTATTAAAATAAAATAAGTTAGGTGTTATAAAAAATCAGTGAAATCTGACCATTAGAAGTGAGGGTTTACCTGAAGCCTGAAATTAAAAATTGACTCTGGCAACCCCATGTTTGGTACGTTGCAATATATACCTTTACACATACAGTTTACAGATATGGCCACAATCTATTATGCACTAAAATTATTAAATGTAGGAGTTAACTGAAATGAAAATTAAAAAATCGCTATACATTATCGTCCCAACATTAAATTAGCATTTAATAGAGTTAATCAGTGATTGCAATTTTCTGTGTTACATAACGGAACTCAGGTATGTTATTAAAATAAACCAATGTAGAGATATCACAATTTGGATTGAAATTGTTAAATCTCTTCAAAATTAAGAGTTCTTCTTATATTTGGGTAAATATGGCATCTTATAATACAAAGAAAAGCATATATAATAATAAATATGATTGAAATTAATTAATTATAAATATATTCAATGAACACTTAATTAATTTAGTACTAGAAAATGGTTTATCTTATTGTAAGGAATTAATTAATCCCGATGACCACTGTTCAGACATTTAATTTCTCGTTTCAATTTGAGGTTAAAGTGTGTCTGCAATATAATGGTAGCCTACTTATTTTATGATTGTTTGCTATAACAATGACTATTCATATGTATAATTTTAGTTAATAAAACGAAAGTGAAAGAAAGATCACTTAATGAACTATTGGAAGAACAAAATCATATATATTATTATTTTTATGTTATATTTAGATAATGTATTCCAGTCCCGGACAAACTAATTTTTTGGAAAGAATAATTAATACTTGACCTGGAAATTGAACCCTGGACCTCTGATTCTGTGTGTCAGCATGCAGTCCATTACACCATCCAAGAACCTTTTAAATGCCAACTTTCTTTCCTTGTATACATTTCTATTATGTCCGAAGGCAGATAGCTAGCATTATTAACACCACCATCAGATGACTTCTATTTGAATTTTATATTACTTTTAAGCGATAAAGATTAATATAACATCAAAATATTAAGCTTTACTGCTTAAAAATAATGTAAAATTTTCGTTAAAATTACTTTATATAGAAGTCATTTGATGATGATGTTAATAGCGCAAGCTGTCTTCCTTTGGACATAAGAGAATTGTATATAAGGAAAGAAAGTTTAATGTTTGTATCAGGTCTTGATTGGTATAATGGACTGGACACTGACATGTAGAGTCGAGTTCCAGGGCTCGATTCCCAGTTCAAGGGTTAATTTTTCTTTTTAAAAATCATATCTATTATTAGTTTAATAACCAGTATTTAAAATTCTGTAAATTAAATAAAAAACAGCACATAATGTTTTGTTATATGAAGAGCTATCTGTTTAGACTGTCTAGAATATTTTCCTTCTAGATGTATAAGATATTTGAGAAGCTAAAAATTTATAATATATTTGAAATTCCTAAAAAAGATGAGAAGATAGGTAATACCAGCAAATTCTTAAGTTAAGAATTAGCAAAAAAAAAAAATTGTAAATTCTAATATCATCATACAAATGTGTTTATATATAGATACATATGGAAATACCTATATGATATTGGATAATGAAAATTTATTACATCCAAGAATGGGAAGATAAAAATGTATTTCACTGATTAAGAATTAACTTTGCAGAAGCTTTAAACAAATGAAGACACCAGAGGATTGTTATATTTATCTTCTGTTGATCGATAAAGAATATAAAATAATTTGATATGTGACTATCTAACATTTACTTGAACTTATGCTTGATATTAGATTATGGATTTGAACTTTGAATTTTGGTGCCTATAATTTAAACTTAATAGGAAGTAACACTATGAGGTTTTAATAATCAAATATTAAAAATGTATCACCTCACCTCAAATTTTGTCATCTTTTTTAGACCTGTTTTAGAATTATTCCATCTTCGGTATTTTCATGACCATTGTTCCATTGTGGTGATGCACTGCTTCTTCCTCCATCTCTTGGTACACTGATGAACCTCCAAATCATATTATCTGAAAATTTCAAAATTTGTTAATTTTGCCTTCTTGTTTTTTTAATATGGATTTTTCCCAAACCATAAGTTCCTTAGGTTTTTCTATTTGTTTAATTAATCTTACCTTTTTTTCAATTTGATGTTTTCTGATCAAACGTGAGATCAAACTACTGCAGATTTTCCTACTTCCCCATTTTTAACATTCCTAAGATGTTCCTTCAATCTGGTTTTTAAATTTTCTTTTCCGTAAGTAGATTTTATCACAATTTTGCATTTTAACTGATAAATCCCTGTTTTATTTCCTTCTTCTATTTTCTCATTTTTGTTGAAATCTATAATTGTATTGAGACTGAAGTAATTTTTCAGTGCCAATCTTGTATTGAACTTTTTACTTTTTTATAAACTTGAGATGCTTCAATGGATGATATGTAAACTTCTTGAATTTTATATTTTCTTCTTTTTCTTTTATACGTGTATTTTAATTGATTATTTTTTGTCTTTTGAAATTATTTATTTTCTTGTCTATCATGCTTTCTTCACCATTCTCTATTGCTAGGTTGATTATGTATTCATTTTCTTTCTCATAATTCTCTCTATTCATGGGTATGTTTACTAATCTGTATCAGATTCTTGAAAATTGCTTCTTGTGAGTAATGCGATTAAATCCAGAAGCTTTAATACAGTTATCTGTACATGTTCTTTCTGTGTATTCCATATTCTTTCTTATTATTCTCATCATTTCTTATTAAATTTAGATCTAAAAATGGTATTTATGTGTTGATTTCAGTTTCCATTGTAGACTATCTATCAGACAATGAATTCAAAATCTATAGTTCGAACACACAATCAGTAAGTGCAAGTGCAAGTTTTTCTGTAAAGTATGTTGTAAATATTAGGTAATCACATATTGAATTAGCCTATTATTTCTGGAAATGTTTCACTTTTTTTTTCTGAAATTAAGTTGACCCCATACCAGTAAGCTATTTATAAAGAAATTAAATGACTGTATACTTAGATCTATACTTTTTAAGTTCATAATTGTTTTTATACCGTTGAGGTTATAACAGTGTTAAATTACAATTTTTTTTACCTTGTATACTACAGTCTTCCTCAACTATAATGTTTCTATTTTAAATTTTCGTTGATTTCACTCTAGGCCTTTCGAAGCATGCTTAATCTTCTGGAGTTGTTGTAGTAGTGTTGAATTATCTGTATATGTCTAGTAGAGGGTTTTGCTCATTAGGCATATTTTTGTTGAGAATGTTTGTATTCTTGGCCTCCTTGATAATTTTGATTTCTTCTAGGATGTTAATTTTTTGTCTGTTGTTCTTTCTGTATATAATTGACATTGTATTATCGATGTTGTTAAAACTGTGGCTGCTTTCTGAAATGTATTTAGCGAAATTTGATATTAAAGGAGAAGGTAAATCAAATTTCACTAAGCACATTTCAGAAATCGGCCACAGTTTTAACAATATTAATAATACAATGTCAATTATACACAGAGAGAACAACAGACAAAAAAATTAACATCTTAGAAGAAATCGAATTTATCAAGGAGGCCAAGAATACAAACATTCTCAACGAAAATATGCCTAATGAGCAACACTCTCTACTAGACATATATATATATATATATATATATATAGATAATTCAACACTACTACAACAACTCCAGAAGATGAAGCATGCTTTGAAAGGCCTAGAGTGAAATCAACAAAAGTTTTAAACAGAAACATTATAGTTGAGGAAGATGGTAATATACAAGGTAAAAAAAAAATTGTAATTTAACATTGTATACTTAAGAGTTCCATTTTTTTGTATTGAATCTCCAATAATATGAACCCTATTTCACCATCCGGTATGTTAGGGTTTTAGTTACAATACAATTAATTATTTACAATAATTTAGAGTATGGTTAATTTCAAGCATTACATAATAATGTAATATGAACAAATACATAAATTAATTAACAAAATTAACAAACCCAAGAAAAAACTAACTCAAAGTCTCTTAAAATATGATGGATAAAGTCACACAGCTTTCTATAGCAACACTTCTTACATAAAATATTTGATAAAGGCAGTTGAAATCTATTATGGCAATAACCTAATTTTTTAATTTTGTGTCTTTTGGAATCAAATGTGGGACACTCAAATAACAGATGAGAGATACTGGCTGGAGTTTTTGCAAATACAGGTATCTGTACCTATTTTAAATTGTTCCAAATAATGTCCAAATTTACCGTATCCAGTCATAAATCGTGTTAATACAAAATTTGGTTCTACGTATTTGCACTTTATTCGGTCAAAAACAGTTGGGAAAAATAATGTTCTTGTCATAGCACCATTAATACTGTTTAACCACTCAGTATTCCAATTTTGTAGCAGATCATTTTTTAGTACTCCTTTATTATATGATAGAGGACAGGAGGAGTAAAAGTAATCCATATTTGAATTAGCAGCTGATTTGGCAAGAAAATCTGCATGTTTATTTTCTGTAGTTCCAGTATGTCCTTTAATCCAGCCTAGGCAAATATGTCCAAGATGTTGGTTTAATTTTATTCTTATGGAGCTTGCAATCGGGTGACGGTTGAATCTGTCATTGATAGCAGAAAGTGCTGCCTGGGAGTCACTATAGATACAAGAAGACTTGTTGGTGGTTATAACCCATTCCACAGCTTGCAGTAGAGCTAAATTATTTAATTTATAAATATAAATCGTGTAGTTATTTTACAATCTACTGGTAACGTCTTTTTAAAGAGATCATCATATAAAATGATCCAGAAATCGGTACTACAAATTGATCCCTGAGGGCATCCATGGGTTATATCTCTTATAACAGTGGAGTGACATAATGTAAGCTGCGCTTTCCTGTTACTGAAGCAACTTTTAACTAAATTAAATATATTTTTAGGACATTCCATAGACTTGAGTTGAAGAAGAATCTTCGGCCACCATGCATGGTTGAAAGCACCTGACATATCTAGTGAGACTAGTAAACCTAGCAGTTTTGATTCTAGTGTATTTTTCATCCATCTAACTACGTTGTAGACAGCATTCTCTGTTGATTACCAGATGAGAATCCAAACTGGTTAGAGCTCAAGGAATTGTTAGAGTACATTTGGAACATAACTCGGTCAATTATCAGTTTTTTCTAATGTTTTACCCATTGCAGGAATCAGACTAATAGGTTGAAGCGTGCTAGCAGAGAAATTCTTATAAGCATTTTCCTTTGGTATTATCATCACAGCTGCAATTTTCCAGACGTCTGGGAATATTCCAATACTTAAACATTTATTATACACATTAAAAAATAAGTTGGGATTCTGTTGATGAATATGTTTGATGAGATAGCATCAATTCCTGGAGCCTTCTGATCATCTTGCTTCCAAATAGCTTATCTACTTAATGGTGCATCATCTGTGGTATCCAGGGTTTTCATTGACTCCTCCCAAAGTGCAGCTTGAAGATTATCATCTGCAGTGTCCCTTGGAAAAAAATCTTCCGAGAGCATCCTTGCAGATTCAGCTGGAGTTAGGGTGAAATAAGACCCTGTATTGATAGTAGTGATTACATTGTTGATGAATATGTTTGATGAGATAGCATCAATTCCTGGAGCCTTCTGATCATCTTGCTTCCAAATAGCTTATCTACTTAATGGTGCATCATCTGTGGTATCCAGGGTTTTCATTGACTCCTCCCAAAGTGCAGCTTGAAGATTATCATCTGCAGTGTCCTTGGAAAAAAATCTTCCGAGAGCATCCTTGCAGATTCAGCTGGAGTTAGGGTGAAATAAGACCCTGTATTGATAGTAGTGATTACATTGTTGATGAATATGTTTGATGAGATAGCATCAATTCCTGGAGCCTTCTGATCATCTTGCTTCCAAATAGCCCATTCAATCTCATATCTACTTAATGGTGCATCATCTGTGGTATCCAGGGTTTTCATTGACTCCTCCCAAAGTGCAGCTTGAAGATTATCATCTGCAGTGTCCCTTGGAAAAAAATCTTCCGAGAGCATCCTTGCAGATTCAGCTGGAGTTAGGGTGAAACAAGTCCCTGTATTGATAGTAGTGATTACATTGTTGAAATTATTGGGTTTTCTGCACATTTTATATACAATGTTCCAAGGGTTTTGACTACTTTGGGATGTGCAAAAGGACTTCCAACTGTCTGTTTTAGCTTGAAGAATAGTTTTTTGTACTCTAACCTTAACACAAGGTACTTTTCTTCATAAATTTGTTTCAGTGGTGAGCATCATGATCTTGAAAACCATCTTTTACAAGCTAACAGCCATTTCCTCATTATAGTAAGTTTATCTGACCACTAATAGTTTTTTGTTTTACTAGTAATGAGTTTCAGGAGATGTTTTTCACACAGATCAACAACAACTGATGTCAAATTAATCAGTACTTTATTTATATCCTCTTTAGTGGTGCATTTCACAACATCTTGATTAATTAGGTTTATGCTGTTTTTACTATAATATTCTAAGTGTCCCCATTTGACATTTTTTGTTTTATATTTCCTTGTTAAATACATACTTGAAGTTATAAATCGTGTTTTAACTGAAGGCTGAATTTCAATCACGATAAGCTTATGATCAGAAAATGTCTCTACATCTTTGACAGACCATTCCTCAATTTGTATTAAAAGAGTGGAATTGCATATACTTATATCAATGAAACTTGTGGAATTTCCTCATTGAACGGTTGGAATGATACCGTCATTAAGTATATGCAGCCAATTAGCATTACAGAAATAATTTAATTTAATACCTTTGCTATCATTAAAGGGACCACCCCAGGCTTGGTGCTTAGCATTGAAGTCACTTGTGATTAAAAGACGAGCATTGTTTATGCTTGTATTTATTTCATCTAAGTAAACTAGCATCAAAGTCACAGTCAGGAGCTGCATAAATGTTACATATATAGATATTTAGTCAAGAAAATGGGACACATATAAGGACACAGTCCGGAGTGCAGTGTTGAGCAATTTTTAATAGTGCACTAGTATTAGTGACAATAGCAGCTCTTGTTCTTATATCTGTTGTACTTGAAGAGAATATATTAAATTTTCTTCCAAAACCGTTAACACAGTTATCCCTTGTGTTTGGTTCCTGCAAAACAGAGTTTCACATGCATTTGCCTCTAATTCAGTAAGCTCAGCATTTATAAGCTCTTGTGTGGAAATTAGCGATTTTTCTAGATTTTGCTGGAAAACAGTTAATCTACCCATAATTTGTTGTAGATTTTATAATATCCAGAATTTTTTTATAAGCTGGACAATTGATTGAGGTTGCTTCGTGGTTAATATCACAAGGTTTAAAATTCACTCTGTTTGCCATCTTCTCATTAAATTTAAAACAGTTAATACGTGCTATCTTTGTATTTGTACATTCTTTTAAGTTTTGGAACATTTAGAACAGTACTTCTGAGAAGTGCATGTAGTACCTATGTGTCCATAGCCAGCACATTTGAAGCATCGTGTAACAGTTAATAAAAATATAGAGTTCCATATTATAAGGGGAAAATTATGCTGATTTTTCAAATTGGTGAACTACTGATATTATATTATGTTCTAAAGAGGAACATAAGTTGAAAATTGCAGGTCAATGGATTTTTTTTTTCCTATGTTTTAGAAGACATTTCAAAATATATTTACTGGTTCATATCTTAAATTAATGATGTGATTTAAGTTGACAGATCTCTAAATTAAAGCTTTTGTTTATTTTTATATGCCTATTTATTTATAAAATCAAAGAATTTAATTCAAAATACATAGGTTTAGGCCTTTGCCACAGCTCTAAAACATACAGCATTTCTCGGATATTAAAAACTCTTAAAATGATTTAAATCCATTACTATGACTGGGGCTTAATTTTTTTTTTTGTGTGTGTTCATTTGCAGTGTACAAATTTAATCTGTTGAATACTGAATTTATAAGATCAGTTCTTAGATGGGTTATTATTATATTTTATAATGTAAATACAGGACTGCTACAAAAGAAGTAAAATGTATTGTTTTATGAAACAATAATTACTTAGAAGCAGTTTGCACTGTTTTGTAGAGAAAGTTTTAAAAGTTCATTTTCTGTATCCACAAATGTTCAATGGGTGAATTCCCCTTCACAAGACACACTCCAAAATGATAATCAAGTTCATTTTAAAACTTGATGTAATCGTATTTGAGAAAAATTGTATCACCTCACCTCATATCCTTCTAATTAGACAGGTTTTGGGACCTAATTAGGTTCCATCATCAGTACTTTTGCATTGTTGGGTCATCTTGAACCTCCTGCTCCCTCTGTTGATAGACTGAAGAACCTCAAAATTAAATCACTTTCCTGGAAATTCCAAAATTCATTAATCTCTCCTTTTTGTTATTTAAAATGTAGATTTTTTTTCCAAACTGGCAGCTCTTTAGGTTTTTCTATTTGTTTAATTAATTTAGCCTTTTTTTCGATTTGATGTTTTTTGTGAATTGTGTGGGTGGCTCCTGCAGATTTTTGTACTTCCCCATTTATGTCCTGTCTGCAGATATGTTACATCAGATTTAGAATTAACATGATGATCATCTTGATGTGTGTCGTGTGATGTAGGGATTTCATATTGAACATTTGTGAGTTCATATGCTAATCTTTAAGACTTCCTCTACAAAATAGTGCAAAGTGCTTCTAAGTGTGGTACTAGAAGATTCCGGGATGTAAGACTGTTGGTCCATAACTGGTGTTCTTTCCAAACGTTTCTCCCTCGACTACGGAGGGCATCTTAAGTGGCAAGTTGTTCCAGGTGGTGTTCCCTGGTCGGAAGCTCAGCTGTGTATGAGTGGCAGACTGCTGGAACTCAGTATTTATACTTGTGCTGGTTCCCAAATAACTGGACGAAGTCAGAGCTGAATATAAAGTCATTGTCAATCTAGCATCTGATTGGTTTGGTTCTGTCTCTTCATTATTAAGTAGGCTTGTGTGTCTGTTGCTTAACATTTATTTAACCAGTTTTATACCTTCATCTTTTCTATTGAAATTGCCTTTGCTTTTATAAATTTCTATGACCTCTCTGTATAGTCTAGACAAGGGGTCACCAATTAGATTTCATGGAGGTCCATTTTCAATGTTGTAAAGCAAGTCGAGGTCCGGAACCACAATTGAATAAACATACAAAGTTTTTATTAAGTAATCAATAGTGTAAGGAAATATTTTAATTATGTTATGGATATGAATTGTACAAATTAAAAAGAAAACATGTGGTAAATACTAAAAGGATACAGCACAGTAGTACACAGTTATTAATTCTAATAATCTAATATATAAAAATGAATGTTTGTTTGTTTGTACTTTATGCGTGGCCATACCGTTGATCCGACTGTGATGAGGCTTTTTGCAAAATGTTCAGGAGATTCCCAGAATGAACATAGGCTATAAGAGAGTTGTGATACTCAACTCCTACACCCTTAAAAATCGCTCTTTGTAGTGGAAAACGTGAAAAAAGTAGTTTTTTTAAGCTTAAATGGCTTATGCTGCCTAAACCATAACAAATACACAAAATTAATGTACACAAAATTGAATATCTCAAAAAGTTCTACAAATATGTCCACGACAGCATATATTTATCTCTTACGGATAACTCACAATAACCATTTTTGTCTTTCATTGATGCCAAGAAGATCGAGACAGAGACAAGTACGTAGATTCCTGTGCAAGCATAGCAGCACATGATGGGTATTCTTTTACAGATAACTCACAATAACAAATTTTGTCTTTTAGCTAATTTATGCCAAGAAGATCGAGATAAGTAGATTCCCGGGCAACACCGGGTAATCAGTATGGTGAATCTTAAAATAATTACGATATACATTTATAATTATTTTTCATTTTACTCATTCAACTAATCATAAGAAGTAAATTAAATTTTGACTTTCAGTTCATTTATGCCAAGAAGATCGGGATGAGTAGATTCCCAGACAATGCTGGGTAAACAGCATGGGGTATCTAAAAATAATTACGTTATAAATTTTTCCTCGTATTTATTTAACTGAACATAAAACACATTAATTTTCGTATTTCAGCTCATTTATGTCAAGAAGATTGGCATAAGTAGATTCCCGGGCAACACTGGGTAATCAGCACGGGACATCTAAAAAATATAAATTTATAATTATTTTCCCTCTCACTTATTCAACTAAACATAAAAGCACATTCATTTTCACTTATTTAGGCGTAGCAGCGTATGCCGGGTATTAAGCTAGTTATTATTAAGTTTATGATAAACTAAACATATGGTCAGAGTAATATTTAAATATCTCACTTCACAAATTTCATGTGTTTCACGATACCAGGTTTCAAAGATAATCCTGTTTATCTTCAGTCAAATCTCCGACCATAAGCAGTACTACCAACCGAGCCAACAATAATACTATCATGACATGAAATTTAGTACAACTGGTTGTATTCAATGTTTAACCAGTTTTAAAAATTTGTATTAATTCAATATTTAAACCGGTCCAAAAACCAAAGCCCCAGGGTCCGGATCCAGACTGCAGTTTACCAATTGGTGACCCCTGGTCTAGACTATGCAGAAATGTATAAATACAAGGACAATTTCAATAGAAAAGATGAAGGTATTAAAACTGGCTAAATAAATAAATAAACATTAAATAACAGATGTATAAGCCTACTTAATAACGAAGAGACAGAACCAAACCAATCAGATGCTGGATTGACAATGACTGTCTAATCAGCTTTGACTTTGTCCAGCCATTTGGGATTCAGCACAAGTATAAATACCAGATTCTAGCAGGGGTCTACTACTCATACACAGCCAAGCTTCTGATCAGGGAACACCACCTAGAAGAACTCATCACTGAAGATGCCCTCTATAGTTGAAGGAGAAACGTCTGGAAGAAACACGAGTTATGGGCCATGGCTTCATAGCCTGATATCTTCTAATACCATGATTACTGACTATGAAAACCTGTATTCTACATGTTTGCAGATATCTTAAATATTTTTGTTTTGTAGTAGCCCTGGTAAACTCTAAAGGATGGAAATAGTTAAGCTGTGCAGATTTTAAGGAAAAAATTGCCTGTGGGATTGAAAAACCGAAGGAAATATTTGTTACATTTCATATTCCCTGTACTGCGTGAAATTCATACCATTCCTCAACATCATTTTAAAGTAACATACAGATAAATTTCTGTATAAAAATAGTTTATTTTCCAAGAAACTTTACATTTGTTAACCAAAGTTTAAGATATTTTGATTATATTCATCCTGAAGAATTTGTTTTTAAAATCTATGCTCATACAATGCGGTACTTCCATATTGTATTTTTCCTCTAAAACTTCATACTGTATGCTTTGCCTTCTTGAAAGTGAATATGTTCAGTTTTTGAATGAACCAACTAATGATTTTTTTAGAAAATAAATCAAATTAATTGAAATTTTAACTTGTATGTAAATTGAATCATGAAAAAAGATATATACATTGCTTAAAATATTTTATTTATTTCTTATGAATTCACATTATAATAGACTAGAAAATTGAAGTCATAAACAACTCTGTTCTCTTCATCTAAGCTTCTCATACATTCTTTATACATCTACCTACACATAGATAATGAACAAGCTTTCTTTGGGCTGTTACCATACAATGCAGACTTCAAGCTTTATCTTTTGTAATGAAAAGCACTTGAATTTCTCACCATATATGTTAGAATTTTATGACTGTATATGTGTATATAGGATAATGCAGTGCACAGTAAGTTTGAATAACTGATAAAGAATATACTTTACATGGAAAATACAAGTTCAGAGTGTACTTGATGAATTCGTGTATGTATTTTCCTTGAAAATATCTATTCCAATTTGATTAGAATCAGACTGAACTTCACGTGTTTTATCTTGAACGATTAACACCTGAATTTTGCCATGAACACATTTTTTTTATTAAGTTATGTAGATAGGAAATAACACTATGAGGTTTATTTTAATATTGTTTAATTGTTTCTTGACTCACCTCATACTTCTTAACTCCCACACAGACTCGAGTTTCATCACTTCATTTGTGACATTCTCAATGCTGTATTATGTTCACAACTGATGTCCAATGGCCTTCTATCCTGCAGACTGACCTCCGTGCCATCTGATGGCTGACCGATGAACTTCCAAATCAATCCCTTCTCCTCATCACTGGGTATTTCAAAATTCATAGTTGTGTTTTTATTCTTGCATATGTAAACTTTTTCCAAATTGTGAGTTCCTTCGGTTTTTCCAATTGTTTAAGTAATTTTGTTTTGGTTTCTATTCTATGTTTTTCTGACATGTGCACATGCCTGGTCAGAAAAACATAGTTTAGAAACCAAAACGAAATTACTTAAACAATTGGAAAAACCGAAGGAACTCACAATTTGGAAAAAAATTTACATATGCAAGAATAAAAACAAACTATGAATTTTGAATACCCGTGATGAGGAGAAGGGATTGATTTGGAAGTTTGTTGGTCAGCCATCAGATGGCGCGGAGGTCAGTCTGCAGGATAGAAGGCCATTGGACATCAGTTGTGAACATAATACAGCATTGAGAATGTCACAAATGAAGTGACGAAACTCGAGTCTGCATGGGAGTTAAGAAGTATGAGGTGAGTGAAGAAACAATTAAACAACATTTTTTTATTAATAAATAAGGCGAGCCTGTTATAACTTACCTCATAGAAGTTGAGTTCTTTCAGGACATGTTTCAATACACACTCATGTTTCATCTTCAGCTTGTCCAGACTGTTGATTTTTACATTGCTGGTCCTGCCACTCCATCTTTTGGTGGACCAAAGAACTTGCACATCAAATCCTTCTCCCCAGGTATTTAAAAATTTATGATTTTACCTCTGTTCTTCTGGATGTAGATCTTCTTCAAAATGGTGAATTCTTTAGTCTTTTCTAACTGTTTTAATAATGTAGTGTTCACACCATTTATGTTTAGTTGACCAAACATGAGAAGCTACTGAAGATTTTTCTACTTCCCCTTTTTAACATTTCTAATGTAAAATTTCAGGAATATACCAGATAAAGCGTGCTGATTGTGATAAGATATACATAAGCAAAACAAAGACAAAATTTAACCATTAAAACAAAATAACATATTAGAAAAGTAAAAAAATGGAGAAGTAGAAAAATCTGCAGTAGCTGCTCACGTTTGGTTAGAGAAACATAAAATTGATGTGAACCATTAGAAAATAGTATAGAAATCACCACTTGGGAGAGGACTTACATCCAGAAGAACAGAGATAGAATCATTAATTTTGAAATTCCCAGAGAGAGGGATTTGATATCCAAGATCTTTGGTCCTCCAAAAGATGGATTGGGAGTCATCATCTAGGGGCGACAACATAAAAATCAACAGTTTTGACAAACTGAAGATAAAACACAAGTGTATTGAAAGACTCTCCCAGATGAACTCACTTTTATGAGGTAAGATACAACAGACTCTCATTATTTATTAAGAACCTCATAATGTTACTTCATATTGTAATTTATAACATTATTTATTTTTTCAAATTTTCTGAGATGTCCAATACACTCTATGCTTGTAAATATATCTATTATGAATTTATATTGGAATGATTGATGCATAAGATGATTTATATTTGATTTATTTGTTTATAAGTTTTGTTTTAGTTGTTGCCTTCTGTTGGCTGGTTTGTCCATTGAATGTATGTGTGTTAATTGTTTATTTATAATCTAGTGTTCTGCATTATTATTATTTTTTCATTTAATTCTAATAAGCTAATTCATTGATATAATACATTGTATGGGTGTGCAAATATTGCATGCATTATATTATTGCAAACATCTGTTGTAAAAATAATAATTTTTTTAGTCATAATTTTTTTCTAACATTTTATATTTAACACAATCATAATATTTCTTCAATATAATATATATCATACTCAATCTCATGACTATAGCGTATTTTCATTTATGTTTATACAACTTAAATAAATTATTAAGTTTGCATATGGTTTATTTGTATGTCATGTTATAATAAGGGCAATAATTTTCCATCAATATCTTAATTATCATTGGCTGCAGTGGTCTAGTGGTTATGTTCCTTTCCTCTAGCCCCAAGGGTTGCAGGTTCAAACCCCTGTGGTCGATGCTGGGTTTAATAATAAGAATTTTATCTTTAGGATTTGCTGGGCTAGCTTTTTTTCACTTATTAACCCATGCTTTAATGCTTTAAATAAAGCATGGGTTAATAAATGAAAAAAAGCTAGCCCAGCAAATCCTAAAGATAAAATTCGGATTTTTAGGATGGAAAAAAATTCAAGGGACATGTCCTCCAGGAGGGACTTTAAGCTATGCGTCGCAAGTCTGTAGATTTTTGGGTCATAAAAGAACCACAGGCCTTTATAAAAGGCCTTAGTGCAAAATTTAATCAACCTTCATCTATCCAACTAATATCTTAATTTCCTACTAGATGTCTCATTGAGGTGATGTGCTAACCCTATCACTCATTGACATCTGTTGGTAAATAAGCATAAATTAGTTTGGTTAAGAAAATCCCACTAGGGGGCACCCTTGACCTCCATGCTGGATGTATGGGGTATCTTTTTACAGTCTTTTGCCCTAGAGCAGGTCTTTCACTGCAATCATAGCATTTTCATGCTGTGCTTTCTAGCTTTACTAGGGAATTATAGGTGTGATAGCTTTCTATTGCTTTCCTCACTGAGGATGATGATGATGGTCAGATGATGTTCGGGGATCTTTTAGGCCTCAAAACTACCTGACATTTGTCTTACAGGTGATAAAAAACCCTGGAAAAGAACCTCACCCAGGAGCTTGTCCCGACCGGGAATCGAACCCGGGCCCACTGCATGACAAGGCAGCATGCTACCTTGAGACTACTGTAGTGGACGTATAGGGTATATGCATCTTAATTATCATTCATTATATTAACCACTGTGTGCAGTCGGGACAAGCTTCCTGGGTGAGGTTTTTCCTGGGGTTTTGCTCACCTGTAAGACAAATGTTAGGAAATTTTGAGACACAAATAGTCCCTGAACATAATCTGGCCATCATCATCTTAGTGTGGAAAGTAACGGGAAGCTCCCCACCTATAATTCCCTAGTAAAGCTGCAAAACATAGCACTAAAATGCTATGATTGCAGTGAAGGACCTTCCCTAGGGCAGAATACTATAGAATAGAATATAAATAACAATTTTAAATATGAAATGTCTCATTAAGGGTAAAGACCTCCTAAAAATGTGAGTTCTATATGTTTCATGCAGTGACCTACTCCATATAAGAGTGAAATTAAATTTACCATTTATTTTTGTAATATTGAGAAAATGGATAAAAGATAACATTGATTCAATTTTAAATCTTCTCTCTAAATATTGGAGTACAAGAGATTGAATGATATCACCCTCTGCTGAACACACATATATGTGTATACATTATAAAAACAGATGTTTGCACTAACCCTAAAATAACAGCAAGGCTTCTTGTTAAATTCCTCATCCCATTTTAAGTAGATAGGAAAGTGTGTTTAGTAGTGTACATGAATAATACCCACATGTTTTGGACAGTATTGTCCGAAGTTATTAAAAAATTGTTTTTTTTACATAAACCTCACTAAAGGCGTTAGCTGTGTTCTTATTATAATATGTGATTATTATTAAAAAGAAAAAATTAATTAATAAAAATACCGGGAAACCAAATATGAAAAATTAAACGAGTTTCACAATTTAAATATCTTGCTGAAATAATTCAGGAAAATGGAATTGAAACTAAAGCCAATAATAGTAGATGCCAAAAAATAGAAACAGCATTTCGGCTTACTCACAATACTTATAATAAAAAATGCATATCTTTACATACAAAATTATGACACTATAACACTGTAATTAAACCAGAATGCCTCTATGGAGCAGAAACATTAATTATGAACAGAAAAAAAGATATCAAAAATATAGTGAAAAAAGAATGCAAAATTATAAGAAAAATTTTAGGTCCTCAAGTCATAGGTGAAGCATTTAGGGTCGTATGTTAGAACATTACTCTCTACTCAAATTACTTCCAATCACTAGTGAGCTGATTCACCGTGAGCAATTGCTGAGAACGAATTAACGGCCGACTTATCGGCCATGCACGAGAGTCGACGTTTTCGTAATATTGGCAACGAATTACCCAGAATTCTCAGCGATAAAACCACTTCCGTTATTTTCGTCTGCTATAGAGGAATGCATTTATGCTTGCATCCCGCAAATAATACCGTATACAAACACGTCTGCGACACGCAATATTACGCCAATTCTCCTGTTCTTCCAGTTGAATTCTTTGGTAGACTCTATCAAATTCCTCTTCTCCGTGTATACCGAAAACATGATCGAAGTCTTCAAGGTCCGACATCTTGGATAAATGTTGGATAAAGCAGCAAAGTACATCGATTACCATTGGTTCCCGTTGGTTCCCTTCGGGATTTTAATTTGAGTTGCTCATTTAAGCTACCTCTGCAGGTAGCTTACAAATTTAACCAATTATTATCGCATGAACAGATTTCGGAGTAAGCAAAATCGTATTAGCATACAACTTGCTCAGCAGAGAAGGCATTTTACTGTCTAATGCATCCAAACATGCGACCCTTAGACTCAGAAGTAAAAAGGAAATAAAAATATATACAGACATTCATAGTGATATTAGAAAACGAAGGTTAAAATTGTGTGGTCATATTAAACGAATGAACTCAATTACTTACTTACTTACTTACTCACTGGCACTATCGAACCCATAGGTTCATGACCGCGCGGACATAAGCTCTCCATACATCCCTATCCTGAGCTAATGCTTTCCAATCATTCCCTGTATAATCTACTTCCCTCAAATCATAGTTAATGTTGTTCTCCCACCTCATTCTTGGTCTACCAACTGGGCGTTTTCCTTCTGGCTTTCCTACAAGAAGTTTCCATGCACGTCTTTCATTCCCCATACGTGCAACATGTCCTGCCCATCGCAGTCTACGAGACTTAACTGTTCTTATTATATCTGGCTTCCTATAAAGACCATGTAGTTCATTGTTATGTAGTCTTCTCCATTCACCTATCTGTTCATCTCTCTTTGGTCCAAGAATTTTCCTAAGAACTTTATTCTCAAATACTCATAATCTCCTTTCCTCCCTTAAAGTAAGAGTCCATGTTTCGCACCCATATAATATAACGAATGAACTCAAATAGGCTTACAAAACAGATAATGGAATTCTACAAAAACAGAAATAAAGCTCTAGTGGATACTATGAAGTAGATTAAGTCAAAAAGGACTTAAAATTGACAGGAATTACTAAAGAAGATATCCCAAACAGAGATATATTTAGAATTAAGGTGAATAAGTGGCAAGTTGACCAAGAGGACAAACCGAAGAAAAAAAAACTGGAACAACTTGGACAGATGATAGAAAACAAGCTCATAGCAAAAGAATGAAAGAAATTTGGGCTCAAAGGAAACGCCTCTAAGTACTTTGCGTAGTCCTACATGGGCTCATCCGCAATAAAAAAAAAAAAATATATATATCAACTCAAGGTAGCACCAGCGGCCACATACGGTATTCAGATAATTTGGATTCACCTAACAGCGAAAAACCTCAAGAAATTGGAGAATGTCAAAGCCAGATATCTCAAGAGGGCCTTGTCACTCTCAAAGTACACAAGAAACAGCTACGCCTACAGAATAGCACATGAATCCTACTTCATTGAGGACATCAAGCTTCGCTTCAATCTACCAGAAACCCAGGCATATAAAGACGCCATCAAAGAGAGACAAAACAAAGCCAATGAAATACCGATGGAAATAATGGACACAGAAACGATGAAAACTGATGTGTGGAAAGGACCGAACTTCCAACTTCGCCACCTATACACACGCTTCGCCGCGCATGGTTTCCACTGGAAAATATGTCAGAATCCGTCATACCACGACCCGAAGGAGGACTGCAGATGTAAGCTTTGCGACGAGCCATGCTCCAGGTACCACCTAATGAAATGCCAAAGCAGAACTGAGCCTCTCACCAAAATTACAAAAGACTGGTGAAAACTCTAAATGTACACATTGTGTTTAATAAAATCAATAAAATATATAATAACTTTTATCTTACCTCATACTTCATGTTTTTCTAATATGGAAACTATTTCCCATAATTAACTTATGAAGAAAAAATGAGCCTATTCTATTTTTATAATATGGTATTTGATTATTCAAAATTTTCATATGAAGTTTAAGCCAGTGAATAAATGAAATTTAATATCCATTTAGTATTGTAAGAGACTTATAAAATTATTAAGTTATGTAGATAGGAAATAACACTATGAGGTTCTTTAATATTGTTTATTTTTTATTATTTCACTCACCTCATACTTCATAATTCATAGCAGACCCTGGGTTTCTTCACATAATTTGTGACATTGTCAATGCTGCGTCACGTTCACAACTGACGTCCAACGGCCTTCTATCCTGCAGACTGACCTCCGCGCCATCTGGTGGCCGACCAAAGAATTTCCAAATCAGTCCTCTTTCTTTATAACCGGGTATTTCAAAATTCATAGTTGTATTTTCATTCTTGCATATGTAAATTTTTTCCCAAATTGTGAGTTCCTTCGGTTTTTCCAATTGTTTAAGTAATTTTGTTTTATTTTTGGTCTGGACATCTTACCTCAATATTAATGTTGATTTGTTCTTGGACATGTTTCAAAACAATTCTCTGTTTTATCTTCAGCTTTCCCAGACTCAGAGTCTGGGAAAGCTGAAGATAAAACAGAGAATTGTTTTGAAACATGTCCAAGAACAAATCAACATTAATATTGAGGTAAGATGTCCAGACCAAAAATAATATAATTAAAATAACCTCAAAATATAACTTCCTAAAATTAAATATTAATTTTGTTTTGGTTTCTATTCTATGTTTTTCTGACCAGGCATGTGCAGCTATTGCAGATTTTTCGGTTTCTCCATTTTTAACATTTCTGAGGTGTTCTTTTAATCTTGTATTTAGATTCCTTTTGTTTTTTCTTATGTATATCTTTTCACAATCTTTACAATTAATTTGATAAATTCCCGATTTTTTGTAGTCTTCAATCTTTTCATTTTTGTTGGTTTTTATTAAATTACCTAAGCTGTAATCATTTTTCGGTGCTAATTTAATGTTGAATTTGTTGAAAATTTTTTGAAACTTGTCAAATACGAAAGGATGGTATGTGAACTTCTTGAATTTTTTGCCTATATTTTTATCTGTCTGAAGAGTACTTTCATTGATGACTTTTTGTTCTTTGAATTTATTAATTTTCTTGTGTATCATTTTCTTTTGAAAACCATTATCCTTAGCAATTTGTATGAACACTACAAAAAATCGGGAATTTATCAAATTAATTGTAAAGATTGTGAAAAGATATACATAGGAAAAACAAAAAGGAATCTAAATACAAGATTAAAAGAACACCTCAGAAATGTTAAAAATGGAGAAACCGAAAATCTGCAATAGCTGCACATGCCTGGTCAGAAAAACATAGAATAGAAACCAAAACAAAATTACTTAAACAATTGGAAAAACCGAAGGAACTCACAATTTGGGAAAAAATTTACATATGCAAGAATGAAAATACAACTATGAATTTTGAAATACCCGGTTATAAAGAAAGAGGACTGATTTGGAAATTCTTCGGTCGGCCACCAGATGGCGCGGAGAATTTGGAATCTACAGAAAAGAAACTCACATCGACAATTATATAAAAGCTACTGGATTTAACCATTTTTCACACAAACAGGCAGTATTTAATTGTTTAACACACAGACTTGTGAATGTCCCCATGAGCAAAGAAAATTACAATAAAGAGAAAGAACACATCATACAAATTGCTAAGGATAATGGTTTTCAAAAGAAAATGATACACAAGAAAATTAATAAATTCAAAGAACAAAAAGTCATTATGAAAGTACTCTT
This sequence comes from Diploptera punctata, assembly GCA_030220185.1. Classification (NCBI taxonomy): domain Eukaryota; kingdom Metazoa; phylum Arthropoda; class Insecta; order Blattodea; family Blaberidae; genus Diploptera; species Diploptera punctata. The sequence continues at coordinate 251,934 of JASPKZ010010285.1, read as the reverse complement.
CAGACAGATAAAAATATAGGCAAAAAATTCAATAAGTTCACATACCATCCTTTCGTATTTGACAAGTTTCAAAAAATTTTCAACAAATTCAACATTAAATTAGCACCGAAAAATGATTACAGCTTAGGTAATTTAATAAAAACCAACAAAAATGAAAAGATTGAAGACTACAAAAAATCGGGAATTTATCAAATTAATTGTAAAGATTGTGAAAAGATATACATAGGAAAAACAAAAAGGAATCTAAATACAAGATTAAAAGAACACCTCAGAAATGTTAAAAATGGAGAAACCGAAAAATCTGCAATAGCTGCACATGCCTGGTCAGAAAAACATAGAATAGAAACCAAAACAAAATTACTTAAACAATTGGAAAAACCGAAGGAACTCACAATTTGGGAAAAAAATTACATATGCAAGAATGAAAATACAACTATGAATTTTGAAATACCCGGTTATAAAGAAAGAGGACTGATTTGGAAATTCTTTGGTCGGCCACCAGATGGCGCGGAGGTCAGTCTGCAGGATAGAAGGCCGTTGGACGTCAGTTGTGAACGTGACGCAGCATTGACAATGTCACAAATTATGTGAAGAAACCCTGGGTCTGCTATGAATTATGAAGTATGAGGTGAGTGAAATAATAAAAAATAAGCAAAATTATAAAATTATACTTAAACAAACAGTGATTCTGTTCTATCCATGGATTTTTTGTTTATTTTCATCTTGTATGTTAACCCTCTGTATGCCACTGTTAAAATCTCTTTGTCAGAGATTTAAATAGCATCTGCCAATGTGATCAGCTATGCAAATAGTTTAAGACTTGTATCTATGAATATCTATGAATAAAAGTCGTTCTCAACATGTACTCTGCTTAGAAAGTTGCATCCAAATGCGTTTTGCATACTCAAGAATCTGTTCATGCGAGAATAATTGTCGAAATTCTGTAAGCTACCTAGCGAGGTGACTTTGCAGAGAACAAATCGTGAGCAACCTGATGGGAACTGATGGTAACCGATGTACTTGAAACCTTGCTGCCTGCCTTGCTGCTTTATCCAAGATGTTGGACCTTGAAGACTTCGATCATGTTTTCGGTATATGCAGAGAAGAGGAATTTGATAGAGTCTACCAAAGAATTCAACTGGAAGAACAGGAGAATCGGCATAATATCACGCGATGCAGACGTCGTTGTATACGGTTTTATTTGCGGGATGCAAGTGTAAATGTGTTCCTCTAGCAGATGAAAATAATGGAAGAGGTTTTATTGCTGAGAATTCTAGGTAATTTCTTGCCAATATTACAAAAAACCGACTTTCATACATGACCAGTGAGTGACTCGCTAATTCGAACTTTGCATATTCTCACGGAAAACTCAGCTCACTAGAGACGAATGTATTTGCATGCGGCCCTAAGTATATTGTTTGGCAGGTAATGGATAGAAACATCAGAGCCATTCTAATCAGCTCACAGCACCTAAAGGGTTAAACTGAAGCCAAAAATTTGTAGACAACTTGTATTGTGGGTTCTTTTAAGAATATCTGAACACAACTGAAGTATCTTCCTGTTAGATTCACCAAAGATAGACATAATCATAGAGAAGGTTAAACTCTTACATTTATGAAAATATTTAACATTTCAAGGAATTAACACTATGTGGTTTATTTTAGATGAGTTAGATATGCACTAAGGTAGAATATTTTTTATCACTCACCTCATATTGTTCTTCTTATTTGATTATAAACTAGTTTCGGAACATAGTTTCTGTTCCATCCTCAGTATCGTCATGACCGTTGTTCTGTCGTCTTGAAGAGCTGTCCTTCTCTCCTTCCATTGGCTGACTGAAAAACCTCGAAACCAGGTCATTCTCACCGGGAAATTCAAAGTTCATTAATTTCTTCTTTTCGCTCTTTTGAATGTAGATCTTTTCCCAAACAGTAAGTTCTTTTGGTTTTTCTATTTGTTTTAATAATTTAGCTTCTTTCTCGATAAGATGTTTTCCAGACCATGCATGGGCAGCCACTGCAGATTTTTCTACTTCCCCTTTTTTGACATTCCTGAGATGTTCTTTCACTCTAGTTTTCAAATTTCTCTTAGTTTTTTCCTATGTAGAATTTCTCACATTCTTCACATTTAATTTGATAAATCCCTGATTTGTTTTCTTCTTTAATTTTCTCAATCTTATTAGGTCTAATCAGTCTACTGATGCTGTAGTCATAAATGTGAAGAATGTGAGAAATTCTACATAGGAAAAACTAAGAGAAATTTGAAAACTAGAGTGAAAGAACATCTCAGGAATGTCAAAAAAGGGGAAGTAGAAAAATCTGCAGTGGCTGCCCATGAATGGTCTGAAAAACATCTTATCGAGAAAGAAGCTAAATTATTAAAACAAATAGAAAAACCAAAAGAACTTACTGTTTGGGAAAAGATCTACATTCAAAAGAGCGAAAAGAAGAAATTAATGAACTTTGAATTTCCCGGTGAGAATGACCTGGTTTCGAGGTTTTTCAGTCAGCCAATGGAAGGAGAGAAGGACAGCTCTTCAAGACGACAGAACAATGGTCGTGACGATACTGAGGATGGAACAGAAACTATGTTCCGAAACTAGTTTATAATCAAATAAGAAGAACAATATGAGGTGAGTGATAAAAAATATTCTACCTTAATGAATATACCTCATAGTGAGAATTCCTAAAATAAGTAGATATGCACTACTCACCTCATATTTGTAGCTTTTTTGAAGACTCTTGAGTTCCAATGCCTTAGGCATCATTGTTAACAGTTAGAAAGAATTGACAACGCTGCCTAAGGCATCGAAACTCAGTCTTCAAAAAAGCTATAAATATGAGGTGAGCAGTGCATATCTAACTCATATTATCTATGAAAATATTATTTATGTCTATTTTTAGAAAAGCTATTTGTGCCCAAATTTATTTCTCCAGCTTTATGCAGTGGCTCTCCATAAATTAGGGCAGTGAGATTATTCTGAGGAACTTTTTTATACATGTTTTAAATATCAAATTCAAGATATCTAATCCCAGTATAGAAAATTGAAAAATATAGTCCATTCTTTACAACTGTATTCTAAGCTCTTGCAGAGACAATAAAAGCATGATCATATTATTTTTCTTTACATTTTCGGTCACTCAGAATTAACAAAAGTTATTAAAAAAATAAATAGCAATGAAAGAAAAAATTTAATATTGGAAGAAGGAATCCAAATAAAGCAAGTGAAGCAAACTAAATATTTGTGAATAATTATGGATAACATTGAAGGTATAGGCAAAGAGAACATAAAACATAGAATTGAATTGAGTGGCAAAATAACATCATTGTTAAATTCCATATGGTAGGATAAGCATATTTGGAAAGACACAAAAAATATACTGGTAAAACATTGGTGGAATCTGTTGCAATGTATGGAAGTGAGGTATGGACAATCAATAAGTACTACAAGAATAGACTAATAGCTCTAGCAATGGATTATTTACGCAGAAGTGCCAGAAAGTCTAAATTAGAACATGTCACAAATAAGGAAATTAGAAACATAATGGAAGCAGAATAAAGCATAATTTAAAGAATTGAGGAGAAGGAATTAAAGTGGTTAGGACATATTTTAAGAATGGAAGATGAGCGATGGCCGAAGCAACTATATGAATGGCATCCGAACAGAAAGAAGAAAAGAGGGAGACCAAAGTTAACATGGAAGGAAAACATGAAGACAGTAATGCAAGCATCGAAGATGCCCAAGATCGTAGGCTTTGGTGGTTTGGCATGGGAAGACGGCAGCAGCTGTAAAAACCCGAAGATAGATAGATTAAAAAAAAAGACAAGCCATATTCCTCAGCTAGTTGTAAATGTTACATAAGGATATCCCATCAAGGAATGTAAACAGAAATTGTGAAATATGTCAGAAGCTGAGTGAGCAAGCCTGGCTTGTCTTTTGACTTCTAGGGCTTTAAAAAAAATAAGAAAAAAATTATAACATGTTCCATTACAAATTGCTTAAGCAAAATAATAATTTGATATTTATTCTGTAATTACTTCATCCCATGCTGTAGCCAAATGATTAAGGTAGGATGCCTTGATGCAGAGCTACAGAACTTGGACTGGTTCAGGTCTCCATGGGGGAAGAAATTTTCTCATGGAATTTCGAACAGTATGGGACCTGTGCCCATCCAGCATTTTGAGGAATTTGGGTAGCTACAATAAGTAGCAGTTTCAGGATGAGAAATGGCTGGGGAATCCGATATGCTAACCACATGTTACCCCTACACTTGCTGGATGATCGTCTACCTGTGTAATGAACACAACTGGGTGTGAGGCCTGCAGTCGGCTGGTAGGCCAAGGGCGTTCTAGGCCTGTTGCGTATGGAGTTTAGTTTTTTTATGTAATTCACTATATTTTACAATCTTTTTTTAAATTAATGTTTCTTTCCTTCAGCGTGCCTGTAAACATGAGCAATGACAGCTTGTGCTGTACTTTAGTTGAGGTTCCAAGATAGTAAAAAAAATAGCTTTGACAAGTTATTTGTGCCTTCAAACTGTGTCTGTCCTGCATACATTGGGTATTATATCATACAGTTATCCTTTAGAAAGCACTAGAAATTAGTAATATAATTTATAAATAGTTAGTAATATTGCTAATGAAGAATTTCTATTATTATTATTAGTGACCCTTGATGTGTACATAAAATAGTTAACATTACATTTTCTATGCAGCCTCAGGGTTTTTATTAGGCAGTGAAGATTCTTGGGCAAAGTTGTCTTATCTGCCAATAAGACCCAAGGTACATTAAAGAGGCTACTATCTGTGGTAGCTCATATTAGTTATCCTCCTAAAAAGAAGGAAGTTCAAGACAGACTATAAAATATAAGTTACTTATAGTAATTTTTAATTGTAGTCTCTTGATATTAGGAAGCCCACGTGGGTGCAATAATTTTACAATTTTTTTACTATATAATTTGATACAGTGTATTGTTGGTTGTGTTCACAGGTGAAGTTGGCCGCGAGAAGGAGGATGCATGTAAGTAGATTTTAATTCCAAAATCAAGTATAGAAGCAGTGCTATAGTTTGGGTAAGAAATGAAGCAGAATTCACTTTTAAATATATTTCAGAAGAAATCCTATTAGTTCATATTTACTGTAACATCCTTTAACTAACTGTCATTTCTAATGTCATATATTTTGATTTTCATATTATTATTACAAATCCACTCCTTAGTCAATGGTAGCGTATTATATTTAGCAGCCAAACAATCTGTGAGGAGATGCATTGGTCACATTCCAAGATACAAGTCTTGAATTTATTCATACAATCTTCTGGATCAATCATTGTATTATAGTTGAATATTATAGACTTCCAAAATAAATATGAGGTAAATGTAATAAGTGATAGAAAAATTAATACCAAGCAAATCAAAGATGTATGTATGTATGTATGTATGTATGTATGTATGTATGTAGCTAATGCTCTGAAGTTAACAACAAAGTTATTTTCCTTTTTGCTTCCCAATACTTGTCACATCTTGATAATTTTGAAGAGCTACACAGTTTGTTAAATTCCACACCTTGAGAACACAATACAGGGTGTTTCTAAATTAGACCGACAAACTTTGTGAGCAGATAGATAACCTTCGTTGAAGCATATTTTGTTAAGGAACCTATGGTCAGCGACACTTAGGTTTGAATCTATGAATGCATTAGACCGTAAAAGTTGTTCTCTGCCTGTACTCTGCTGAGAAAGTTGCATCCAAATACATTTTTGCATACTCAAAAATCTGTTCATGCGATAATAATTGTTGAAATTCCTAAGCTACCTGGCGAGGTGACTTAGCAGAGAAACAAATCGTGAGCAACCCGATGGGAACCGATGGTAACCGATGTAGTTTGAAACCTTGCCGTGTACCTTGCTGCTTTATCCAAGATGTCGGACCTTGAAGACTTCGATCATGTTTTTGGTATATGCGGAGAAGAGGAATTTGATAGAGTCTACCAAAGAATTCAACTGGAAGAACAGGAGAATTGGCATAATATTGCATGATGCAGACGTCGTCGTATACGGTATTATTTGATGGACACAAGCGTAAATGCATTCCTCTAGCAGACGAAAATAATGGAAGTGGTTTTATCGCTGAGAATTCTGGGTAATTTCTAGCCAATATTACGAAAACAATGACTTTCATGCATGATCAGTTAGTGGGTAGCTAATTCGATCTTTGCACTTGCTCACGAAAAGTCAGCTCACCAGTGATTGGAAGTAATTTGAGTAGAGACTAATTTATTTGCATGCGGCCCTTAGTTTCAATACTAAAGAGGGGTTGTCATCACTACTATCACTTGGTTTGTTTACTTCCAGAGTTCAGTAGCATCTGGTATCAATTACAGCAAGTTCTTTTATATCCATTGGTACAATCTATTGTTATCGGTAGTCGGAACAAAGGAGGGTGTACGAACCTCATTCTGTTGTGCTATTCAGACTGCTGTACATACTGTACTGTACAGTTCAATATGTCTTAAGTTGTAGCTCTGAATATCAGATGCAGCATGTGGTTTCAATATAATGGGGCACCACCTCACTTTGGGAATGAAGTCATGGCCATCTGACAACTACATTTGACACTTGTTGGATAGACCCACTGCCTGGCCGGCATGCTTGCCTGACCTGATCTGCCTAGATTTTTTTTTGTGGGACTACATGAAGGCAATGGTTTATGAAACCGATATCGACTATGAAAATCTTGTAGCATGCATTCTCAGCGCAGCAGCTAAAATAAGGAAAATTCCTAGCTATGGCATGTCAGTGCACTGTTTGTCTGGATGTCAATGGACGTGTGTTCCAGCATTTGTTCAGATGGGGCAATAAACTGGATCCATCCTGACAATGCAACACTGGAGTGAGTTTTTTTTTTAGAATTACGTACGTTTTGTTTCTGCTTTTCTGTAAAGTATTTAGATTAACACACAGAATTATGTGACACAGAATGACTTATTTGCATGTACCTACTTCCTTCCATTCCTTCCTTTAAGGCCCCTCTTACACTGAAATGAAATGTCACATCCTATAGGTTCCTTAATAAAATATGCTTTAATGAAGGTTAACTATCTACTCCCAAAGTTTGTCGGTCTAATTTAGAAACACCCTGTATATGCTCAGGAGACATTAATCCACCAATTCTATGAAGATGTTTTCCTAAGCACTCATGTCCTGTAGTAAGCCTCAGTATAGCAACTGCAGATTTTCGTGGTAGTTCCGGAATTATGGATAGATTTTCTAACAGTATTTTTATATTTCTGTTTGCTACTTTTTCAATTAAATTGGAATTATCATTATCATTAAAATTTTTCTTTATAATTATTTTAATTGATTCATAAGAAAGTGCATTTGTTACCTTCTGCTTAATTTTACATCTTTTTTTTTGCAAGTATATCAGCTCTTTCATTCCCTTGTATTCCACATTGGGCTGGAATCCATTGTAAGACTATATGTTTACCAAGTTTCTCAATAGTCTGTATCACTTTATTAAGTTATGTAGGTAGGAAATAACACTATGAGGTTTATTTTAATTAATGTTGAGTTAATTTTGACTCACCTCATACTTCTTAACTCCCTCACAGACTCGAGTTTTGTCACTGCATTTGTGACATTCTCAATGCTGTATTACGTTCACAACTGACGTCCAACGGCCTCCTCTCAGCCATTGGATGTCAGTTGTGAACGTGATACAGCATTGAGAATGTCACAAATGCACTGATGAAACTTGAGTTTGCGAGGGAGTTAAGAAGTATGAGGTGAGTCAAAAACAACTCAACATAAAAAAAAATAAAAAAAATAAAAGTCTGTATCACGTTTTGTATTTCTAATATTTTCCCCATTTTTGGATACATGGTTAATGCAATGGCCTGAACAATGGCTTTAAAATATGATAGAATGACAATATTTTTGCATTGTTGTAGTCAATTAAAAATGTTTTTAAGCAAGATATTAATAGCTTCAATTTCACCATCATAATTAGTAGTATTTCTTCCAGCGTGTTTATAAAAGAAGAATTGGCATGTTCCATCTGCCCCTGCTCCAATCTCATCTAAGAGAGATCCATCTGTATAAATGCGTGTCCAGTTTTCAGAAGGCTAATTTGTGTGCACAGTTTCTAATGCCAAAAGCTTTGCCTCCACAGGGCATATATCTTTTTTTTTATTAATACGAGCATTAAGTTTAAATTGTGTTCAATGACTTTGTCAACTGGGTTGATACCATATAGTATATTCTCTTTATTTATTTATTTATTTTATTTTTATACATGAAAAAAAAAGTCTCTCTTCATGTAAACAGTATATGATATGATATAATGATATTGTGAAAAGAAAAATTAATATCTGAACCAGGAATCGAACCGTGGACCTCTAGTTCTCCAGACTAGTGTGCAGCCCACTACACCATTCCAGACCTGGCACACACATTTACAATTCTTCTCACATATACAAATCTATAATAAGCTAGCCGCTGGCAATGGTAGTGACACCTACCTGATAGCGGACGAAACGAGAATTATAGATTTGAATATGTGGGGAGAATTATTAATGTGTGTGCCAGGTCTGGAATGGTGTAGTGGGCTGCACACTAGTCTGGAGAACTAGAGGTCCACGGTTCGATTCCTGGTTCAGACATTAATTTTCCTTTTCACAATATCATTATAATATTATAATATGATCCATTATTGGAACTGTGTTAAATAACAATATTGGAAAATGTTAAAAAACAGTATATGGTTTAAAAAAGTTAACAAGTCTGCTGTGCTGGCTCAGGTGGTAGCATGCCTGTTTCCTGACTAGCAGGACTAGGTTCAATATCCGGTGGGTTTGCAAACTTTAATAACCAACTCTAACTCACTGGCACTATCAAACCCGTAGGTTCACGGCCGGCGGACATAAGCTCTCCATACATCCCTATTCTGAGCTAATGTTTTCCAATCATTCCCTGTATAATTTATTTTGCTGAAATCATAGTTAACGTTATTCTCCGACCTAATTTTTGGTCTAACAACTGGGTGTTTTCCCTCTGATTTTCCTACAAGAAGCTTCCATGCACTTCTTTCATTCCCCATTCGTGCCACATGTCCTGCCCATCACAGTCTACGAGACTTAACTGTTCTTATTATATCTGACTTCCTATAAAAATCATATAGTTCACTGTTATGTAGTTTTCTCCATTCACTTGTCTGTTCATCTCTCTTTGGTCCAAAAATTTTCTTAAGAACTTCATTCTCAAATACTTGTAATCTCCTTTCCTCCCTTAAAGTAAGAGTCCATCTTTTGCATCCATATAATATAACTGGTAGAATAATAGTTTTATATATTTTCAGTTCGTTTTTTGAAAGGAGTTGGGACGTCAAGAGTCTCTGTGATGCATAATAGCACGCATTTCCAGAATTGAGCCTAGTTAATTTTTTTGTGCATCTCATTCCTATTTGTGATTGTTGTTTCTAGGTATTTGAATTCAGCCACTTCCTCAAAATTTCCCTCATTTTTCATTAGCTGTCCATTTCCATTATATAATGTATTTCTATGTGTGGCCATATATTTTGTTTTATTGATTGTTAAATTAATTTAACTCCAAAGTTTTCAATCTCAGGGCCAGGAGAGGTGGTGCTATACAATATTTCCGCATTATATTGCAAACCTCTCCACAGTACATACAGAGTGATTCAGAAATATGGCTATACATTTGATTGCATTTTGTGACGAAAATATTATTATTAAAGGAAATATGATATCATTGGAAAGGGAATCCTTCAAATTACAACAATAGAACAAAACAAAACAAATCACTGCTCATGTGCAGCTTGGCGGGTTGATTTTTGTGGGCTAGCGTCGAACACCTCCACAATTCTCTTTGTTGTTTCTGCATCCGTGCTAATGCGAGGCCTTCCAGGAGGTTTGATTTTCTGCATCCTTCCTGTTTCCAGCAGTAGTTTTCTCCACTTCCCCACAGTCGACGGCTGCAATGCTACGTTAAACTCAGGTCTTGCCCGTCTTGTGGCTTCATGATCATTAGCATACGTTATTGCCCACACAGCAATTGTAATTTGCTGTTGCATATTCAACGCCATTTTGACTAATGACGTAAGTTTTACACTGTTCTGTTTTATTCCATTATTGTAATTTGAATAATTGCCTTTCCAATGGTAATTTCATATTTCCTGTAATGGTAATATTTTCATCACCCAACACGATCAAATGTATAGCCATATTTATGATTCACCCCATACATTGAGAAGGCATATGTTACTCTTAATAGTGATTCATCCTTTGGATGGGAATGTTACACTAGCAGCCCCTTTGGTGCTTTTCGATAGGAGTAGGCTATATGCCGGCACCAGGTTTCACATTCTCTATTCTCTTTATCATCGTCATCCCACATACAACACACCTTACACTACACAAACATTAACATGCACTCATCCTACATTCCCCTCTGTACACAATACAAGTATACATCATCTATATAAAGTGGTCTAGAAAATTTAAAATAGACCACATTAACCCATCTATCTGCCCATCGTGGAACCAGAAGCATGTAACATGCAGTGTATGGCATTAAAACATATACATATTTATTGAGGTGCCATTTTCATGTACTAGAGCATGCCATTAAATCTTTAGAGAATGAGGAAGGCTTACGACTCAATGGTATTAATAAGCTGTTAGTTTATGCTGATGATGTAGTATTATTGGCCGATAGCGAGGAGATACTAAAGGACAACACACACACACTATTGAGTAACACTAAGAAATTAGGACTGGAAGTAAATATCAATAAAACTAAATATATGGTCATATGTAGAAATTCATTATATAATGGAAATGGACAGCTAATGACAAATGAGGGAAATTTTGAGAAGTGGCTGAATTCAAATACCTAGGAACAATAATCACAAATAGGAATGAGATGCACAAAGAAATTAAACATAGGCTCAATTCTGGAAATGCGTGCTATTATGCATTGCAGAGACTCTTGATGTCCCAACTCCTTTCAAGAAACGTTAAACTGAAAATATATAAAACTATTATTCTACCAGTTATAGTATATGGGTGTGAAACATGGACTCTTACTTTAAGGGAGGAAAGGAGATTACAAGTATTTGAGAATAAAGTACTTAGGAAAATTTTTGGACCAAAGAGAGATAAACAAACAGGTGAATGGAGAAGACTACATAACAATGAACTCCATGGTCTTTATAGGAAGCCAGATATAATAAGAACAGTTAAGTCTTGTAGACTGCGATGAGCAGGACATGTTGCACGTATGGGGAATGAAAGACTTGCATGGAAGCTTCTTGGAGAAAAACCAGAGGGAAAACACCCAGTTGGTAGACCAAGAATGAGGTGGGAGAATAACATTAACTATGATTTGAGGGAAGTAGATTATACAGGGAATGTTTGGAAAGCATTAGCTCAGGATAGGGATGTATGGAGAGCTTATGTCCGCATGGCCATGAACCTACGGGTTCGATAGTGCCAGTGAGTAAGTAAGTAGGCTATATGCCAGCACCAGGTTTCACATTCTCTATTCTCTTCATCATCGTCATCCCACATACAACACACCTTACACTACACAAACATTAACATGCACTCATCCTACATTCCCCTCTGTACACAATACAAGTATACATCATCTATATAAAGTGGTCTAGAAAAGTGGTGCATAAATTGAAAATAGACCACATTAACACATCTATCTGCCCATCGTGGAACCAGAAGCATGTAACATGTAGTGGATGGCATTAAAACATATACATATTTATTGAGGTATCATTCATTCATTCAATAAAAAGGATGCACATAAAATCTACTGAGAATGAATTGCCCCAAATTGTACCAACTTAAAAAAATCAATATAATAATTTGCAAGTAAATAAGATGGTTTTATTTATATAATTTCTATAGAGTACTTCACTTGTTTATTATATAAAATAATTTGGAAGTGAATAAGGAAGTTTCGTTCAAAAAGTATAATTTCCTTAAAAATTACAGTACCTGTATTGCTTATGTTTTTTCATGATTTATTCATAAGGTGGTAAAAATTGCTTTTGTTTTTAAAACATATGCAACTCTGTAATGTTCAATTGATCAGTTATTTTATAAAATGATAAAATACAAAATGAGACAAAGAATGAAATAAATATATTTAAAAACTCGGTACCCTTAAGTGTGATAGGCTTATTATTTACAGTTCCTAATACTTAGGGACCAGTAGAAGCTAGAAATTTTTTAAAATAAAATTTTGAGGCAAATATTTGGACCCATAAGAAATAAAAATAGAGAATAGAGCAAATTTTTATGATGAACTCTGTAACTTGTTTATCTATAAATCAGACTTTATATATATATATATATATATATATATATATATATAACTATATGTAACTAAATTAGTATGGTTCAAATTCTTCCCTGTAGGGGGAGAGCGCCTAATCTCTGTATATATATAAATCTGAGATTAATAGATTTCAGCACCATTTAACTGATCACCATGAAAGTTTGCACATATGTGTATTTTTTCATGGAGAGAGTTTTTATGCTACCTGTTATGCTCTAAAACTGTTAGGTGTAGGAGTTTATCTTCTTCTTGTAAGCCCATGTTTCCCTTAACAGAGATTAGGCGCTCTCCCCCTACAGGGAAGAATTTGAACCATACTAATTTAGTTACATTTTGTTTTCATACAGATGTCATTTGAGTGGTCCGTGGTCAGCATTCCACCTCATACTGACATCTAGGAAACCAAGGTAGTACTAGGACGGGAAAATTCGGTAAATTTTGCTTAGAGGCCTTTTCATTTAGGCTTAAGGATCTTTTACGAGCCTGAAAATCTTCAGACTCGGGACCCACGGCTTAAAGTCCCTCCCGGAGGACTTACTCCTTGGATTTTTCCATCCTAAAAAATCCATCGACCCCAGCCGTGTTTGCACCCACGACCCTCGGGACCAGAGGCAAGGAGCATAACCACTAGAACACTGCGGCCGACTTATCTGAAACAAAAATTTAAAAAATTGCTCTAGCAGTCACAATTTTCAATATTTTACAACAAAATTCAGTATATCATAATAAAATTAACTGAGGTACATATTGTCCAAAAATCAGCAAAATCTGACCATTAGAAGCAGGGGTTTACCTGAAATCCAAATTTAAAAATTCACTAGCAACTGCCATGTTTGGTTCGTCATAGTGTTACCATATAATTTAATTAACCCATAATATTTAATGTATTTAGTCATAGTGGTGCATGCCAGATATTATCTAATTATATGTAGAACCCCACTTTAAGGGAATCAGGGTGTCACAATCAAAAACTTTAAAAGAGTATTTAATGTCACAATTTGATAGTGAAGAGAATATTGACCTGCTGTTCCCTATTGGCACCAGCAAATGTGGACACTAGAAGCATCTAAAGTGGTTGGTCTGGACAATTTCACAGCACAGAATACTTCTATCAAACGCTTAAGGCTGAATATAACATCTCTTCCAGGCATGTCATTACTTTGATCATAAAGAGAGGATCTCCTGAGCTATGGCTGGGCTAGCAAGAAAAGTGCATGTGGCCGCTGAGTCCTCACTCCGCATCATGCGGCAGAGCAACTGCACAGCTCTTTTCCTACTTCTTTCACTTGGTTTGTGCATGACCATGAAAATAGCGAAAATAAGTTACGTACCTTATGACAGGAGATGATGAAAATGTTCCCCTTCTATTTCCACAGATTTTCAGCACCTTGCTAGGAAATCCACATTCATACGCATTAGTTGCTGTTCTGTTATTGAGTTTATTTCTGTCCTGATATAATCTTTCAGATCGTCTAATGTGTGAGGGTTTCTTGCATACACTTTATTTTTTTAAGTACCGCCATGAATAAAAATCCCCAACAGTTAAATCTGGAGACCATGATAGCCACAAGCCCGCACTAATAACCCGTTCTTAAAAAAATTTCACTAATTAATTTTAATGAGTCTTACAGCAGTATATTCAGTTGCGGAGCCTTGCTGGAAATATCCATTTTAACAGTCAATATCAGTCAGTTCTTCGAAAAATGGTTTCAATATATCATCTCTGTATCTTTGTGCATTAATTGTGTTATTAAAAAAAAAATTGGTCCTATAATTCTGTGACCATTCACTCCTATCCATTTGTCATGCAGGGGAATTTCATGTATGCGATAAGGGTTTTGCTGGCTCCAACACCTGTGATTCTGTGACAAAACATACCCATTTAAGTGGAACCAGGCTTTGTCTGAGAACCATATTAAATGCAGATCAATTATTCCAATATTAACGTTCTGCAACATCCAATTACAAAAACGTAACCGCATCTCAGGATCACATGGCTGAAGTTCATGCATTACAGTTATTCTGTATAGTTTATGCATTACAGTTATTCTGTATAGTTTATGCATTACAGTTATTCTGTATAATTCATGCATTACAGTTATTCTGTATGCATTACAGTTATTCTGTATAGTTTATGCATTACAGTTATTCTGTATAGTTCATGCATTACAGTTATTCTGTATAGTTCATGCATTACAGTTATTCTGTATAGTTCGTGCATTACAGTTATTCTGTATAGTTCATGCATTACAGTTATTCTGATAGTTCGTGCATTACAGTTATTCTGTATAGTTCGTGCATCACAGTTATTCTGTATAGTTCATGCATCACAGTTATTCTGTATAGTTCATGCATTACAGTTATTCTGTATAGTTCATGCATTACAGTTATTCTGTATAGTTCGTGCATTACAGTTATTCTGTATAGTTCGTGCATCACAGTTATTCTGTATAGTTCATGCATCACAGTTATTCTGTATAGTTCATGCATCACAGTTATTCTGTATAGTTCATGCATCACAGTTATTCTGTATAGTTCATGCATTACAGTTATTCTGTATAGTTCATGCATTACAGTTATTCTGTATAGTTCGTGCATCACAGTTATTCTGTATAGTTCATGCATCACAGTTATTCTGTATAGTTCGTGCATCACAGTTATTCTGTATGGCTTCAAATGTAAAAGTTTTGTAGCTCGCAATGTTGACACCTTCAAAACACCAGTTTCTGTACAAGTTGTATTAGCAATTTTGTTGGCATATGTTCTAATCTTTCTCCTATTTCATCTAATTTTTCCTCAGTAAGCACATGTTTTGTTACCTTTGATTTCTTATCGAGCACAGAATCTGTTTCTCTAAACTTGTTTACGAGTTGTTGAATGGTATCTCAATTTGGAAGATTTAATCTGGAAATTGTGTTTGAAATCGTTTAACAACTCCTCTGCAACAACTCTGTTTTCACATAATTATCATACATAGATACCCTGTGTTGTACTGCAAACACAGATTGAGGCACGATAACTATGAACTAAGACCACTAATACGAGAATACACAATGCATGTTTCACCTTATAAGCATGTAACTCAATTGCCTCGCCAGGTGGCTAAGTTTCAATATCTCAGTGGCGGCACGAGTTTATAACTTGCAGTGAGCCATGCAGTTGTTATGCCATGTGACGCGGAGTGAGGACTCAGTGGCTGCATATGCTTCTCCCACTCACCCGGCCATAGGTCGGGAGATCCTCTCTGTAGTAAGGACATACAAGATGATCATAGTATCCATCAGAAGGGACTAATGTTTGTGGAAGAAGTGAACAAATATGTAACAGAAGGGAGTGTGGACAAAGAAAATGTTTGGAACAGTGACCATAGTCAATTTAATCATAAAATGTTCTTGATAATAATAAGGAATTGCACACAATTTTTGCATATCAGCTTATATAGTTGTCTATGATTTCACTCAGTTTTTACATATTAGTATATGGTATCAGTCAAAAGATGTTGTTCTCAAAGTTCACATATACAGCCTGATTCTGGGGCGTGGTAAGTTTTTGTCTTGCATATTTAATGATGGTAGCTATGAACTGCCATCAAATTCACAAAGTGATGCAGCTCCTGGTTTGTACTTGTCTATAATCTGTTCATCGTAGCCTCTGTTGAGTAAAAATCTTGCCAAAGCTCTTTTCTTTTCTTCTCCTTGTCCTCCAGCTGCCTGTGGAGGGTAGGTTGAATTTCCATCAGGTCCTCTATTAGAAATGGTTCTCCTGCAAGTTCATAGGCTAGTCTTGACCTTGTGTACTTGGATACCCCGAGGGCGGCTTTCAGAAAGTGGGCTTTGACATTTTTATGCGGAGGAGATCTCTATAGATTGGCTTTTCCCAGGTTATCTCTATTCCATATGTTAGAATAGGGACAATTTTGACCTCATAAATGTCTTGGATGTCAACACTATCTTACAGAGTAGATGAAACTATAGCTGGTGTGTTGCAGTCTGTGCATAGCTCTACACACTTGATGTGACTTTATCAATTAGTGGCAGATTAGCTAACAAGCTCTATATCTGTTTTCAATAGCCACAAGACACTTTTGACCCAAATGTTTCAAAGAAACTTGAAGGGAGGTAAGCAAAAGTTGAAAAATTACAAAAGTTTCCTAACTATGGTCCTAAGTGAACTTATGTGTGACAATACGAAAGCCTATTGCTGTATGATTTTTTGTCAGGCTATAAAGATTTTACTTTGTTAGATGAAGTTTTTCCGAACAAGATATTTTCACTGAAGATAACAAAATATTACCAACCTCTTGATGTGTACTTCTTTAGGCAATATAAGCTCTACATGAAAAGGATCATTGATTTTTATAAGACCACAATGTGAAAAACCACAGTAAAGTTACACGATCAACATTTCATCATCACTCTTCACTCTGTGATATGTAATCAACTTTCTGCTCCAAAGTACAAGTTTATGTTGCAATATGCTTGGCAAAAGGCAGGTTATGACATTGAAATACAAATATCTTGTTTGAAAATATAATTAATGTGGCATTTGATATTGGAGTCCCGCGCCATAGCCGAGTGGTTAAGGCAGGAAGCCTTGGCGCAGAGCTATGGGACTTGCGCTGGTTCGAGTCTCCATGGGAGAAGAAATTTTCTCATGGTATTTCGGCCAGTATGGGACTGGTGCCCACCCAGCATCATGATGCATTTAGGTAACTACAATAAGTAGCGGCTCCAGGTTGAGAAAACCAGCTATAAACGGCTGGGGGACTCGACATGCTGACCACATGTCACCCCTACACGGCTGATTATCATCTACCTCTGTGATTGACACATCATGGTGGATGTGAGGCCAGCAGCCGGCTGGTAGGCTAAGGACCTTGTAGGCTGTCGCGCCAGGAGTTTATTTGATATTGGATTGCTTGAATGCAGAAGTGATGTTGAATGTGAAATGTGACTTTAATCAGAAGTGCATATTGTTCTGTTCCACTTTTCTTTGACTTACTTCGTTGAAATCCCACACCTACACTTCGAAGACTGAATAGTTGTGCCACACTATCAGGTCAGTAGAAAAAGTTTGTTGTTAAGATAGTATAATTATTTGAAACAGAGGGAATTATAGCAATAAGTCACAATATTGAAAATGTGTGTTTTTTTGTACTATTATATCAACATTTTGTTTTATATTTGAAGAGAAAAATTATACTCTGAGACTGGGACTCGAACCCAGTCCTTTGGCTTTCGAATCCCAGTCTGAGCATATAATTTTTCTCCTCAAATATGATTTATCCATCATTGAGATGCATGAAATGAATAATAAAAAATTGAATAGTTTGTTTCTTTGCATTACCAAAATTCCTCTCTTTATGCCTTGAATAGGCGATCATTCAAATGTCTCTCGTGATAAGACATGCACTTTTGCATAAATAGAAATATTGATAAAATTCCATTTCATCCATCTCTTCTATTAAAGATATCTTTGGATATTGAATCGCTCATACCATTGTTTTTAGGATGAGCAATGTATATTGTAAGCACATATCTATGTGCTTATCAGTGTTTGAGGTCACATACTTCCCTCGAGCTGTATAATACTTACTAACCATTATAGTTAAAGGAACAATGAATAACAAAAAATATTATGATTTTAATTTTATTCAATGTCAACTTCATAAAAAATTATTTTTTCCATATGTAGAAGTGATTCTGAAATCTGATATCCTTGTTAACTGTAATATGTAATTGAGGTGGTGTCTGTAAAAATGGGAACTTTAACAAAAACCTGTGTTTTGAGATATAGAGCTTTCAAATTCTCTTTAAATTGCATAAAAGTGAAAATAAGTGTATATATTTCTTTCATTTGGAAAGATTAAATCTTTTGAAGTGGAAACAGGTCATTGGCCTAATTCCAGGAGACGGAAAAAGAAAAATATAATTTCTCTAATAAATAAATATTAATAATTGAGTTAGAATTTAACACCTCTCTTCATAATTGTAGATTTCTCGAAGATATGTTTCAATACTTTTGGAGTGGAAACAGGTCATTGGCCTAATTCCAGGAGACGGAAAAGGAAAAATATAATTTCTCTAATAAATAAATATTAATAATTGAGTTAGAATTTAACACCTCTCTTCATAATTGTAGATTTCTCGAAGATATGTTTCAATACTTTTGGGTATCATCTTCAGCTCCATTTAATTGTTGAATTGGTAGTTAGCAATTCTATAGATTGCTTTCTACTCCCTCTGGTTGTTAACCGATGAACTTCCAAATTAATTCCCTTTCCTCAGGAATTTTAAAATACATATAATTCTATTATTTTTCTGGATGTAATTTATTTGAAAATTCATTGATCAGCAACCAGAGGGAGTGGGAAGCAACCTACAGGATTGCCAACCACCAATCCAACAGTTAGATGGAGCTGAAGACAATACACAGAAGTATTGAAAACATGTCTTCAAGAAATCTAAATTAGAGGTGAGGTATTAAATTCTAACTTACTTATAATTAAAATATACCTCATAGTGTCACTTTCTTTAAATATTAATTAAATAAATATGTTTATTTTTATCTTTGTGCACATATAAACAAAACTTTGAAGCTCTATATTTGGAAAAATGGGTTTCTGCATAGTGACAATTTTGAGCCACTGCTTCAATTGTGAAATGTCGGTTTTCAGTAATGAGAAATCATCGGAGCACACCAACAAGCGATGGTAAATTCCATGAGCAGTAGTAAACAGGTGAACAAAGTTAAGCCACTGTGAATCGCTCAACGCCTGACAACATGGCTGTGTCTCCAAACCAACAACCTGGAGGTGGAGGCTACAACAGGTAGGAAAAATTAATCTGTCTATTTTATCCCTCTTAATATTATATGTTGAATGTGATTGCGAGAGTGTTATTTGCAACTTCTGTCCAGACAACTACACCCTGTATTTAAAGAATTTATTATAGAGGAACCATGTTCTGACGAGAAATAATTGTAATTAATTTCAAATATGTATTCATAGTTAAATATGGGAAATAACATTATGAGGTTCTTAATTCGTAAATTAATGAGTAATTTTTTAACATCTTACCTCATATTTTATGTTTCTTCTAAACATGGGAACTATTTTTGAGAGATCCTTCTCTCGAAAACTAGTTCCCGTGTTTGAAGAAACATAAAATATGAGGTAAGATGTTAAAAAATGACTCATTAATTTTCAAATATGTATGTATATAGCTAATTCTCTGAAGTCAACAATAGAGCTATTCTCCTTGCTTCTCAATACTTGGATGTCACATCCTGATAATTTTGAAGAGCTACACAGTTTGTTAAGTTTTCTCTGTCCATTTCCACATATGTTGTTGTTGTTTTCAAATGCTGGGCCTTGGCACCGAAGCCATTAGCTTTCTTGCTCTCCAATATTTCTCTATTGTGGATCCAACAGGTAATACTTCACGGGTTTGTAGGTGTTCTTCATTCATTTCTTCGTCTTTATTGCATAGAGGACAATTTGGATTCGTGTAGATTCCTATTTTATATAAATGTTTGGCTAAATAATCATGTTCTGTAAGCAGTCTAAATGTTGCTACTGTAGTTTTACGTGGAAATTCTGGAATAATATCTGGCTTCTTTACTAAAATATTCCATTTTTTGTCTTTGGCTTTATTACATAGGTCTTGGTTTTGTTTGATTTTATATTTGTTTTTAACTATTCTTTTTATGGATGTGAAAGGTAAGCTTTTAGTAGTATTCTGAATTAAATTGGAGCCTTTTTTGGCAAGAAAATCAGCAGTGTCATTTCCAGCAATTCCACAATGTGCAGGTATCCATTGCAATTGAATTCTTTTCTGTAGTTTTTGGAGTTGTTGAATCATTTTGTAGCACTCTTTAATTTGTATTGACTTCATTTTGTGTGAATTTATTGCATATATTGCTGCCTTAGAATCAGAGAGTATGACCGCATTTTGAAATTTATTTATTCTGTATAGTAATTGTTGGAGTGAAATATGAATAGCCGTTACTTCTGCATCAAAATTTGTTTGTGTGGTATCCTGCTGGTTGGTAAAATGAAAATAATGCACATGTAATTCCTGATCCTGAGTTGTTATCAATAGTAGATCCATCTGTGTAGACATGTAACCATTCTTCTGGTGGATATCTCTTATTCACAACTTCTAATGCTAGAGCTTTTAGTACAAGTGTGGGAGTTTCAGATTTTGTAACTGGTTCTTCTAGATTTAGCTGAATATTAATTGGTTCAAAAGTAAGAGGGTTATCTCTGATCAAAATATTTTCTTTAGATTTAGGAAGATTCAAATCTGTTTTTATTTCCATTACTTTGGACAAGAAACTTGTTTGTGTTTTCAACTTGCTTGGTTGTAATTGCCTTTTTTCCCATTTTGTTGTTAGTTAATCGTAACATTTTCTCATGTTGTGTTATTGCCTGTTCCTCTAAAGTTAGACATATTGGAGGGTTCTGAGTTAGTGCTTGCATTGCTGCGATTGGAGTTGATTTTGCTGCGCCAGTTATAAGCCGTAAAGCCTGATTTTGGCATACTTCTAGGCGATTCAGGTTCGAGTTATTGAGAACACAAAATACACTCAGGAGACATTAATACACCAATTCTAAGATAATGTTTTCCTAAGCAGTCATGTCCTGTAGTAAGCCTCAGTATAGCAACTCCAGATTTTCGTGGTAGTTTCGGAATTATAGTTGGATTTTCTAATGGTATTTTTATATTTCTGTTTCCAACTTTTTCAATTAAATTAGAATTATAATTATATTTAAAATTTTTCTTTGTAATTATTTAATTATTGTTTCATAAGGAAACACATTTGTTAACTTTCTGCTTAATTTTACACTTTTTTCTTAATCTCAATATAAAATATATTTAAACTTACTAAGAAGTAAAAAAAATATATTTATAAAATTTAGTCTTACATTTTTGGGGAACTACTGTGGTAGAGTCTTGATTTATTTAGATCTAAGAGTATAAAATTTCCAGAGAATAAAGCTTTTACTGCACTATTTAAGTGGCATATGTTATTTTAATTTGTATTTTCTTTACTATTTTAATATGTATTTATATTTCTTTATTACTTATTTAAGAATTAAGTTCTTAGGAAAATTTTTGGGCTGAAGAGAGATGAACAGACAGGCAAATGGAGAAGACTACATAACATGATCTACATGATCCTTATAGGAAACCAGATCTAGCATGAGTCTTCCTAGGGTTTTTATTTCCAATTTCTCTTCAAATAATGAAGCAGTTTAGATTGTAGAGCAGTTACTGTATTCATTATTTTAAACTCTTAGACAAAGTAATAATAAATTTAAAATAATTAGGTAATAATTTCTTTGAAATGTCTTATTGGCTTTTCAGAAGAGCATATTTCATCTTCAGCTTTCTTCTGATAGGTCTAAGGGTCGCATGTTTGGACGCATTAGACAGTAAAATGCCTTCTCTGCTGAGCAAGTTGTATGCTAATACGATTTTGCTTACTCAGAAATCTGTTCATGCGATAATAATTGGTTAAATTTGTAAGCTACCTGCGGAGGTACCTTACATGAGCAACTCAAATTAAAATCCCGAAGGGAACTGATGGTAATCGATGTACTTTGCTGCTTTATCCAACATTTATCCAAGATGTCGGACCTTGAAGACTTCGATCATGTTTTTCGGTATACACGGAGAAGAGGAATTTGATAGAGTCTACCAAAGAATTCAACTGGAAGAACAGGAGAATCGGCGTAATATTGCGTGTCGCAGACGTGTTTGTATACGGTATTATTTGCAGGATGCAAGCATAAATGCATTCCTCTATAGCAGACGAAAATAACGGAAGTGGTTTTATCGCTGAGAATTCTGGGTAATTCGTTGCCAATATTATGAAAATGTCGACTCTCGTGCATGACCGTTAAGTCGGCCGTTAATTCGTTCTCAGCAATTGCTCACGGTGAATCAGCTCACTAGTGATTGGAAGTAATTTGAGTAGAGAGTAATGTTCTAACATACGACCCTAAAAGGTGTTTTAAAGAAATTATTACATAATTGAGAATGACCGAGATCTCTCTTAAGAATTTTTATTATTTTAAGTTTTACATAGTGATCTCAACAGTGTTTTGTAATGAATTTTAAAAGCAATAATACATTCCATACATCTCAACAATCCCAGAGAGATTGCAATGTAATTCCATATTAAGAGCCAGGTTTGCAAAGGGAAAGAGCATGTGCATATATGGAAAAGAAGAAGATTTTACTATCCACATTACAACAGGTTTATGAGTGCATTTCACAGCTTGTGTATGTTGGAAATAACATGTTAAAATTGTTGTTTAATATTAAATGTATGTTAAGAATTTGTTTAGATTAAAAACATAACATTTTTTAAAATTTCAATAAGATAACTTAATAAAAAAAATTATTTGAAAAATTGTGGTTGTGCAAACCTGCAACATCTCGCAAAAACCACCCCTGATATTTTTTACATGCTGTTTCATGAGCTACAATTTCAGATTGTAATCATACAGGAAAAGAATGGAACATATTTTTTTTAATAAATAAGGTGAATACTGTTGAATCTTACATTGTCGGCCCTGGATGTCAGCTCCCATTCCATCTTTTGGCTGATCAGAGAACTTGTAAATCAAATCTTTTTCTCTAAGAATTTCAAAATTCATAATCTTCTTTTTATTATTCTATATGTAGATATTGTCCCAAATAGTGAGTTCTTTTATATTATCAAACTGATTTAATACTTTTATGTTTACATCGATTTTATACTTTTCCGACCAAACATAATCTTCTTTAATGATCATCTTTATTCTATTGGAGACTATATCATACTTCTTACATGTCTTGTAATGTTATGAAAAAAATTTTTGTTTGTAGACTGTAGATATTAGGATAATACTTTTCCCAGTACCAAAGAAATGATTTTTGTAAAAAGATACATACCTTTTAGTAAAATCATCATCATCATGAACAAATTCGTTTTAGGCCATGTGGCCTATACGGTAAAGCAAAGATGGTCTTGATCTTTCCACCGATGTTTTGGTCTTCCTTGGTCCCTATGTCCAGTTGTGGTATATTGGAATGCCAATTTTGGAAGTCTATTTCTTGCCATTCTCCTCAGATGATTTTTCCATTCTTGTTGGTATCTTTGTATATCTTCATTTAAACTTGTTACTTCAAGTTTTCCTCTGATAATAGTGTTCCTTTGGTGATCCAGTCTATTAACTCCTAACAATGATCGTAAGAAGCGCATTTGGCTTACTTGAAGTTTATGAGAGTTTCTTTTATTTAAAATCCAAATTTCACTTCCGTATTTTAGAGCAGCTTTTGATGTGATGTTATGTAATCTTAGTTTTGTCTCTGTCCTCATCTGTTTACCAAAATGTCTTCGTATTACCCCATTCATTTTATTATATTTTTGTAATTTTGAATCAATGTCACTCTTATACTCTGCAAATACACTTCCTAAGTAAGAGAAATCTGACACTTCTTCTATAATTTTTCCATCAATCTCAATTTTCACCCGTTGTATGTTTTTTCCACACATTGCCATTGTTTTGGATTTTGAAGTGGAAATTTTCATGTTATATTTGCTGGCAATTTTGAATAATTGATACGCTGCTATTTGTAAGCTATCTTCGGAATCTGATAATATTATTTGATCATCAGCATATAATATTGTTTGAATTATTTTATTCCTAGTTATTGAAATTCCACTATTTACTGTTTGTTTCCATTCTTGCAGTATTCTGTTAATATATATATATATATTAAATAAGAGTGGAGATAGTCCACATCCTTGTCGAACACCTTTGCTTGTGTTTATTTTTTAGTAAAATTTGCTGTAAAAATAATTAAAGAATATAATTTGTACTTATCTGGACAGAAAAGAAAGTACCAATGTAGAATGAGTGCATGGACTTTTCTCTCTTTTAAATGTTCTTTTGTCAGTTCCTGCCATAATGTTCCTAATGATTACATTTTATTATATGTTAACATCTGTTCAAAGTTGACATTGTGAAGTAATTAACTTTTGTAACATGTGTGTGTTAGTCTTCAATAAGTACTTAAATGTGGTGATTATAATTCTTTATATCTCTCAGCAAAGTAAAAAAGAATTGTGTTTAATAATTGTAAAATGTGAAGGACCTATAATTTTATACAATATACAGGGTGTCCCGTTCAAACCTCCCACATTTGAATTAATCATAACTAAGAAAGTATGTGGAATTATGAAATGAGGCCGGTATTAAATGAAACAGAAACTCAAAGAATTTTTCATTGCCACACACTAAAACACCTCTATCCTGCTCTAATTTCTTCAATCTTTTCTTCTGAAACACGTGTAGAAGCACCTCCTGATCCTTTTTTAAAGCTTCCAGTCACCAGAAACTTCTCAAGCCATGCCTTAATGGTCTTCACATCAGGTGCATTTCCTCCATATTCTCTCCGGTAATTTCTTTGCACTGTAATTATTGACTTCGTCTCTGCATACCAGAAAACAGTTTGTCCTTGTTGCTGAGGAGTCACCATTTTGTTTTATGTCATTATTGTCAAACATGCTAGAGATAAATTAACTGCAACAATGTAAACAAAAATTCTTCGAGTTTCTCTTTATTTTAATACCAACCTCATTTCATAATTCTGCATACTTTGAGAGTTACGATCAATTAAAATGTGGGAGGTTTGAATGGGACATGGTGTATATTCTATAAATCATAATATAATCTTGATAAAATTGTTCTGATAATTTGAATTGTTTAGTATAAAATATAGTTTTGTCTGTTAATGTATTTTATTTACATATTACCAAATTTTAATATTTTTATATCCTGCCTTCTTAAAATTTTATTATTGACATAAATATACAGTATTGCTGATGAAATTTAAATGTGCACATATACATTTTAGGTTTGTTCAGAAGGCCTAATTTGTTATATAATTCTCATTAAAATGAAAGGTTTTCTGTACATATGTAAAAGGAATACAGACTAGATAGCTAAGTCATGAATGTGAAATATTTAAATTAGAAATGAAAGTAAACAAAATAGGAATTCAAATGATCTTATGTTTTAATATTGTTTTCATAGTGTGATACTGCATAGATATTTAACAGTGTCATAATATAATAGGAAGGAGTGAATTAAAGATCTACTTTTTCTACTATGAAATTTATAATAGTGTTTTATGTTACAACAAAAATATCTTGATACAACTATTAAAATATTAGTAAATTGATTCGTGTTATAAGGGAAATCATGAGAATTGTTACAGATATTTGAGGTCTGGCAGAAAATGAAAAGCTAACATTTTCATCAAACAACATCATAATATTATCTCATTAAAATGTTATAATTTTAATCATAAAAGTTGTTACCAAGATTTATGAAGTTTTTTTTTTTTATATATTTATCAAGTAATAAATTATGGAAACTTTTATTTCATTAATGGTAATATTGAACTAGAATTCACAAATTATTATTTTTGAGCTCTGGAAAACATTAGCTCAGGTTAGGGATATATAGAGAGCTTATTTCCTCATGGCCATTAACCTACGGGTTCAATAGTGCCAGTGAGTTAGTTGACAACAGAATCAAACCTAAAAATGTTACATACTAATAATTTAAAAACTGTCCCCACCATAGCCGAGTGGTTTAAGGCATGATGCCTTGGTAGAGAACTACAGGACTTGGGCTGATTCAAGTCCCCATGGGGAAAGAAATTTTCTCATAAAACTTCAGCCAGTATGGGACCAATATCCACCCAGCATCATGAGAAATTTAGGTAATTACGATAAGTAGTGGCTCCAGGTTGAGAAAATCTGTTATAATGGCTGGGGGACTCAATATGCTGACCAAATGTTACTCCTATTCTGGCTACATGATCATCCATCTCTGTAAATAATAAGTGGATGTGAAGTCAGCAGCCAGATGGTAGGCCAAGGACCTTCTAGGCCTGTTGCATCAGGGAGTTTTAATTTAAAACTACCATATGTAATTAGAAAGAAATCTATCTGAGAAATTCATTTAAGTTATTGTATTTTTGTTGAGATAAATTAAACGTACGTAGATGGCTGGAGATTTCGTCACAATAGTCGATCCAAGTGATTTCAAATGACTTAAGGAAGAAGAAGAGAAGAAAAGAAATGAACACAACTTTTAAACGTGGAATTGACCAATTTTTATCAAGAAAAGTCTAAAATGTTCAGTATCTAAAACTTTAATATTTTTGTCTATGAAGTGTTTGACCATTTTTTTAAATGCAACATAGAATGTTCTTTGTAGGACTTCATATGATAGATGCATATTTTTAAAGAAATTAATATTTTAATACTCTATATGAATTTGAGAGAGACATAGAGGGGAGCAATTTTAATTCAGTATTATTTTGACTGGAAATTATTTTTATCAATTAGATTCTATAAATAGTTCTATTATTTGTATTCAAGAAATTATATATATATATATGGGTTTTCCCAAGTTATAAAACTAATTATATTATTTTTAGTCTGAACATCTTACCTCAATATTAATGTTGATTTGTTCTTGAACATGTTTCAAAACAATCTGTTTTATCGTCAGCTTTTCCAGACTGGTTTTATTTATGTTGCACAACCTGGATGTCAGCTCCATCCTGTAGTTGGCCAAAGAACCTCCAAATAAGGTCATGCGTGAAGGATGGAGCTGACATCCAGGTTGTGCAACATGTCCAAGACCAAATCAACATTAATATTGAGATAAGATGTTCAGACTAAAAATAATATAATTAAAATAACCTCAAAATATAACTTCCTAAAATTAAATATTTATTACAAAACTAATTTACTGTGTATTTAATAAAAATATTAATTTGATCTTGATTATATTGTAGCATAAATACATTTTGACTTATTATTGGGAATCTCACCTGATAGATATAGTACAATATTTGAGAGGTGGACAGATATTTTTTTAATTGTACTGTAATTCATGCTCCTCTTGGCTCAAAACTTTTTACTGCTTATTTTCCATTTATTGTTTTTGAAGCACAAGATAACTTTTCAAGCACTAATATTACGTCAGAATGATTTTTTCTTGCTTTGTGTTCTGAGAATAATTGTTAATGACATTTGTAAAGCTTCGAGATGCACTTTTCCGATCAGATACTCTTGTAGTAATCTTCTAACTGCTGGATATAGTAGGTATTACACAATCTTACTCTTTCATCACTGCTTTATGTGATTCTTTGTACTTATGACTGTTTTGCTTCTCTGTTCTTGTGTATTTCAGTCTCTGAAATGTGAAGTATATCTATTTGCAATACTTTATTGAAGGAGTGAAAATATAACTTTTGACATCAAGTAATGTTGCCTCTTAAATTATGAGGCAAATAGATAAATATTTTGCCAAAATAATTGATTTTTTGTAGCAGTTACAAACATCATTATATACTCGTATATACTAGCATCATGGACATATATTGAGTTAACAATTCATAGTTAAATATGGAAAATAACATTATGAGGTTCTTATTCATGAAGAATGAATCATGTTTTGTATCTTACCTCATGGTTTATGTTTTCTTAAACACAGGAACTGTAGTTTTCTAGAGAAAACATCCCTCCCATTTTCAACCGACATTATGACTACTGGATTTTCATTGGAATCTACATCTATAACATTGCCATCTGGTGTTGATTTGATGAATTCAGAGATCAGTCCTGTTCATCAGGAATTTCGAAATTCATGGATTTAAATTTGTTCTTCTGAATATATATCTTCTCCCAAACTGTCAATTCTAAAGGTTTTTCCAAATGTTTTGGAAGTTTGGCCTCTTTTTCAATTTTATGACTCTCCAACAAAGTATGTGCTGCAATAGCTGATTTTTCAATTTCACAATTTTTAATATTTCTAAAGTGTTCCTTTGTGTGAGTGTCCAAATTCCTTTTTGTTTTATGTATACTTTATTGCAGTCTCTACAACTAACTTGATAAATTCCAGACTTTTTACTATCTGGGGTGTTCAATAGTAAAAAATCTGGAATTTATCAAATTAGTTGTAGAGACTGCAATAAAGTATACATAGAAAAAACAAAAATGAATTTGGACACTTGCACAAAGGAACACTTTAAAGATATTAAAAATGGGGAAATTGAAAAATCAGCTATTATAGCACATAGTTTGTTGGAAAGTCATAAAATTGAAAAAGAGGCCAAACTTCTAAAACATTTGGAAAAACTTTAGAATTGACAGTTTGGGAGAAGATTTATATTCAGAAGAACAAATTTAAATCCATGAATTTCGAAATTCCTGATGAACGGGACCTGATCTCTGAATTCATCAAATCAACACCAGATGACAACGTTATAGATGGAGATTCCAACAAAAATCCGGTAGTCATAATGTCGGTTGAAAATGGGTGGGATGTCTTCTCTTGAAAACTGCAATTCCCGTGTTTAAGAAAACATAAACTATGAGGTAAGATGTAAAGAAGACTCATTCTTCATGAGTTAACAATACTGAAAAATGTTCCACTTTGTCTGAAATCTTATAATTTAAGATGAAAATGAAAATAAGGGAATTGTAGCGCTCATGGGTAGTTACTATATTTTAAAAAAGAGCAAAATTCAGACTGGATAGTGTTGTAGGATATGATTAGTGATCTGAGGATAAAAACCTTGTAACTCCATTCAAGAGTAAAATCTGGATTTTTGTACTATTTGATAAGTAAAGGCATCATCTGCATACTGTCAAAGTCTTGAAACTCCAAGATCATTTTGCTGTCATTTTATTATGATGATTACAAAAATCGTTCATTTCTTCAGCTATTAACCTTAGGCCCAAAAACTTGCATCTCCATTGGGAGAATAGCAAGGTTTTGTCTGCTGTATTCTCAGATCCAAGAACTCACATCTCCAGTAGGGAGGAATTGCAAGGTTTTGTCTTATTTAATCTCAGACTCAAAAGCTCACACCTCCTGCACATACAGTTATAAAGTTTTTCTCTTTCTCCCGAATTTTTTTTTTCAATTATGGAGTTATTGCTGGCCAATGATATGTAGTTTGTAATTGGAATAAAGGATGAGAGAATAACAGTTATAATTTTTTACAGGTATCCAATGTGAAATTTAGCTGTAACTGAAGTTATAAATAAATTACATAGAGGAAGATAATCATTGTAAATTATGTATAAAAATTTTAACACCAAGCAGTATTAAAACTAACTTAAATGGGACATAGGCCTACTCTAAACAAAAAGAATAAATACAAAATTAAGGTGAGTTATTTATGATAGCTTTTTAATTCAATTGCTTGGTTTTAACCTTTTTATAGATAATTTATCACCACTTCAGTAATATTTAGAACAATCAAATTTGTTTTAAATGCAATAGGAAGTAACATTAAGAGGTTTGTTTAATAATTAAATAATTTTGTCTATTCATTCTTACCTTTTATAGTTGTTTTTGTTAAACATATGTTTCAGGGCTTCTTAGCCCCATCATCAGCGATTACAGATGATGGGGCTAAAAAGCCCTGAAACATATGTTTGACAAAACAACTATAAAAGGTAAGAAAAAATAAACAAAATATTTTAATTAATAAAATTTGTACCTGTTGTGGCAGTCATCCTCAACAAATTATATTTGTATAAAATATTCAGCTAGGCCTCTTAGAACGGTTCCATTTTCAAAGCTGTTCATTGGGTAATTTGAAAATGGAACTGGTTCCGAAAGGCCTAGCTGAATATTATATACAGATATAATTTGTTGAGGATGACTGCCACAACAGGTACAAAATTTTATTGTTTTAAGCATTTGACAATAACCTCAAAGGAACAAAGAAGTTTCTTAAAAATACTTCAGTAACAATTGAAATTTTGTATTGGATAGCCGTGAATTGTTATAACTATTATATGTTTTCCATAATATTGTTTCTTCATAATTACATTTTTTTTCTAAAATTGTATAACAACATATATTTCATATAAGGGTAATTGTGTATTTTTTTCCACATTAAGATAATTACCTATTTATTATGATATAAAAATTTATTATTTATAATGCACAGTCTTAGGATCAAAGGATCACATAAACTTGCGCTCTTATAAACTTGGAAATTGTTGCATGAAAATAAGGAACAAGTGAAGAATGTGGTGAATGCTTTAAGAAAACCAGTTAGGTAATTATTTTTAAAAAAATTCTCTCTTCTCTTTTCATCATATTTGGTAAGCAAATATCAGAATACAAAACATTTATTTTATTTTATATAATGTCTCGGTTCGTATATAAAAAAATAGACTTCTGAATTTCTTGGTGTGTTTGGGTTTTAAATAAATAATGTTTAACAGTGAAATAAAAAAGTGTGGATATGCAGAAACAAACCAGAAAATGTAACAAATAAGGAAGCATTATTTCATGTTCTGCACCATTTAAACTGAGCAATATTCCTTTTTCTTTGTTGCATGAATACATAAGATACAGTGATGTTCTATAATATTCTATTTTATTTTTGCATGAATACATAAGATATAATAATATGCACAATGTGCAAAATAAGATTGGGCTATCATTCAGCTACTTAACACTCATCTTACTATTAAGTGAACAATGTAAAATATGTAATTTCTCTTTGTGAATGTAGGCTACAGTCAAGTGGGAACTAATATTTAATTTATTTTAAAAACACAATAGCAAATAACATTAAGAGGTTTAAGAATTAAATTAATGTTTCATTATATTTAAATTGATATTGGGAAGTAAACATTATGAGGTTACATCATTAATAGTGAGTGGAGAACATATTTTAATCGACTCACCTCATACATTTTCAAACTTCTTTGATACCGACAGTTTCAGGCAATATCATGTCCTTCTTCAGTCATGGCATCCACTGATGAAATTCCGTGATTGTTGATTTCTTTAGTGACATCACCTCTTGTGCTGCCATCTTTCGTTAGGATTATAAACTTTGTAATTAAATTTTTATCCACCGGAATATCGAAATTCATAGATCGATATTTATTCTTCTGAATGAATATCATTTCCCAAATTGTCAATTCCAATGGCTTATCCAATTGTTTCAAAAGTTTCGCTTCTTTTTCAATTTAATGATGTTCTAGTAAACTATGAGCAGCAATTGCTGATTTTTCTTCTTCTTCTTCTTCTTCTTCTTCCTTCCAAGTATTAGGCCAAGGCCTGTTACGATCCTATAGAAAATTTTCCCTCCAGCGTTTTGATCCTTCCGGGAAATTCTCGTATAAGACTTGAAAGCATAATAATAGTCCCTTCGATTGGTTGCTGGCCAAAGGAAGGCAAGACCAGTGATGGGGCTGCCATCTTATAGCCTCTGGTCAGGCTTTTCTGGAGAAGAAAAGAAAATAAAGGAAAGAAGAAATGGAAGAAAGGAAAGACTCCCTAGCCCTCGGATGCCCTAATAGCGTCGGAGTCGAAAAAAACAAGAGTTAACCAAGAGAGGTTAGATAGTAAAGTTAAAAGAGTGCAAAACACAAGTAAGTGGAAGAAATGTTTTGCTCAGCTTGGGCACCTTGTGGTCGCCATCCACATATCCCCTAGATGAGGACCCCTGAGTTTCACAATTTTTAATATTTCTAAAATTAGTGCGTGTTTCTAAATTCCTTTTGTTTTTCCTATGTATACTTTGCTACAATCATTACAATTAATTTGATAAATTCCAGATTTCTTACTGTCTGGGATGTTGATTTTTTTATTGGTATTTAAAAGTTTTTCCAGACTAAATTTATTAATACAACATTACTTTGGCACCAATTAATAAATTTAGTCTGGAAAAACTTTTAAATACCAGTAAAAAAATCAACATCCCAGACAGTAAGAAATCTGGAATTTATCAAATTAATTGTAATGATTGTAGCAAAGTATACATAGGAAAAACAAAAAGGAATTTAGAAACATGCACCAAAGAACATTTTAGAAATATTAAAAATTGTGAAATTGAAAAATCAGCAATTGCTACACATAGTTTACTAGAACATCATAAAATTGAAAAAGAAGCGAAACTTTTGAAACAGTTGGATAAACCGTTGGAATTGACAATTTGGGAAATGATATTCATTCAGAAGAATAAATATCGATCTATGAATTTCAATATTCCGGTGGATAAAAATTTAATTACAAAGTTTATAATCCCAACGAAAGATGGCATCACAAGAGGTGATGTCACTAAAGAAATCAACAATCACGGAATTTCATCAGTGGAAGCCATGACTGAAGAAGGACATGATATTGTCTGAAACTGTCGGTATCAAAGAAGTTTGCAAATGTATGAGGTGAGTCGATTAAAATATGTTCTCCACTCACTATTAATAATGTTTCATTACCTCACCTCATATCCTTTTTCTTCTAGACTGCAGTTTTGGAGCTTATCTCCATCATCAGTAGCCTCTCGTTGACCAATGTTATGTCGTTTCTTGGCAGTTTTCTTTTTCTTTCTGTCAGTGGACCGATGAACCTCTGGATCAAATAAAAAATTTTGACATAACATCGATGATGGAGATACAGCTCACAAAGAAGCTGTATTCAGTAGTTTAACACACAGATTGGTGAATGTACCCCTGAACAGAGAAAAATATGAAGAAAAAGAATTCATAATTAGAGTAGCAATAGAAAATGGTTATGAAGAAAACGTGGTACCGGTACACAAGAAAATAAACAAGTTTAAAAGGCAAAAATTAATCAATGAAAGCACACTTAAAAACCAAACAGAAGAGAACATAAAATTTAAAAAAATTCACTTACCATCCATTAAAACACCATAAGTTCCAGAAAATTTTTAAAAAGTTCAACATACGATTGGCTCCGAAGAATGAATACAGCCTAAACAAGATAATTAAAACCAACAAAAATGGAAATATTGAGGAAGAAAACAAATCAGGAATAGATCAGATCAAGTGTAAGGATTGTGACAAAATCTATATAGGAAAAACAAAAAGAAATTTAAAAACTAGATTGAAAGAACATCTTAGAAATGTCAAAAAGGGTGAAGTGAACAAGTCAGCTGTAGCAGCCCATGCTTAGTCTGAAAAACATTTAATCAATACAAAAGCTAGCCTAATCAAACACACATAAACAGAAAGAACTCACGGTCTGGAAAAAAATCCACATCCAAAAAACAAGAAAGATAAACTCATGAATTTTGAAATTCCCGCAAATTTTGACCTGATTCAGAGGTTCATCAGTCCACCGATAGAAGGAAAAAGAAAACTGCCAAGAAACAACATAACATCGGTCGACGAGAGGCTACTGATGATGGAGATAAGCTCTGAAACTGCAGTCTAGAAGAAAAAGGATATGAGGTGAGGTTATGAAAACATTAATTGAATTCTTAAATTAAACCTCATAGTGTTTTTTTTTTTCCCCTGTGAAAGTTAAATAATTAAGAGGTTTATTTAATAATTAAGATATTTGGTCTGTTTATTCTTACCTCTTATGGTTGCTTTTTGTTGAACATATATTTAAAGGCTTCTGAGCCCATCTTCAGCGATTACAGACTGATTTTTCTCAAGTTGTTGGCCCTGAGGGAGCAAGAGTCAAGAATCAGGACCGACAACTTGAGAAAAATCAGTCTGTAATCATTGAATATGGGGCTGAGAAGCCTTGAAACATTATGTTCAACAAAAACAACCATAAGAGGTAAGAATAAATAGACCAAATATCTTAATTATTTAATTTATTGTCAAGATACAGAGAGTCAAGTTAGTATACACCAGATTAGTTTACAGTTTATTGAATAATATGTATGTATAAAACTTGGTAGAAAGTAACACTATCTATAGGGGCATAACATCCCAATGTTGGCTGTTGGGCCTTAGCCTCTCCTTTGTTAGGAGTTAATTTAGTTATTCTAATTACCCTACAGATGTCATGAATGCTATACGGTCAACATACTGACCCAATGAGACAACTAGTAGGCAACTAAGGTATTACTAGGATGAAAAAGATCTGTAAATTTTGCTTACAGGCCTCTTTATTCAGGCTTAAGGACCTTACACAAGCCTGAAAATCTTCAAACTTAGGACCCATGGCTTAAAATCCCACCCGGAGGACTTGTTCCTTGGATTTTTCCATCCTAAAAAAATCCATCAACTTTGACCAGGTTTGAACCCGTGACCCTTGGGACCAGAGACAAGGAACATAACCACTAGTCCACCGTGGCCTGCTAGAAAGTAACACTATGAGGTAATAATAATTTAATACTAATAAAAATCACTTTGTATTATATTCCATCATCTTTTTTTACCAGTTTCAGAGCAATTACTCCATCTTCAATATTTTCTTGACCATTGTTCAATAGAACAATGAAGCTGAAGATGGAGTAATTGCTTCAACAGAAACACAATTGAGAAAATACTGAAGATGGAGTAATTGCTCCGAAATTTTTGAAAAAAAAGTCAAAATATGAGGTGAGGTGATTTTTATTGATATTAAAAAAAAATTTATTTTGTTTGCTTAGAGAAGGGAAAAGTAAGTGTACACCTAGTTTATAATTTATTGAATAATATTTTACATGAACACATTTTACCACCATTCGTTTTCAAGAATTACGGTGATGTATCAATTATTTTCAATAATTGAAAATTATACAGTAATGATGATTTTGAAGAAGATTTTCGGGCTGTAGGCCGTGGTCGTGAGGCTTGTAGTTCCCCGACGTTTCGCCAGAGACTGCGTCTGGCATTCTCAAGGGTTGTCTTGAGACACGTCGGGGAACTACAAGCCTCACGACCATGGCCTACAGCCCGAAAATCTTCTTCAAGATCATCATAGCAACTCCGGCCGTGAAAGTCTACGTGAATACATTATACAGTAATGATTCCATCAATGACACATTTAGTTAATTTTTTGTGTGGAAATGAATTTTCTTACATTTTAATTTCTTTGCTATGAAATTTTGGAAACGTAGCATTGCCATTTTCATTTGAATTCAATTTTTCTTCAATTTGATCTCTCCATTGAAGACAATATTTCTCACTTTTTTTTTTACACTTGACAATATTTGAAAAATGATAGAAACAGAGCACAACCATAATAGCTATTATGTTCTTTAAGCAGAATATAAAATAGTGCTTTATTATTTATTTTCCTGGTTTGTTTCTGTGTGTTCTGCATTTTTTTGTTGTTTTATTGTTGGGCATACCTAATGTTCATTTTAACCCAAAAACATATTTAGTCCAAATTTGGAGTCCACTTTTTTATGTCAGACCCTTGTATCTCTGTCTTAGGATACAAATCTTTTTTTTTTTCTAAATAATTTAATCCAACTCCAGGGTCAAGTAAAATAAATTATCACTGCAGCATATACAAAAAAAAAAAAAAAAAAATAATAGGGTTTGAAATGATTAATATTAAACTGAATAAGTTTACGTTCATTCCAAAAATATCCGAGTTAAAATGGATATGAAATGAAATAATGTACCAAAAAATTAATTAACATGAACTAATTATATACGGGAATAGGGGATATGGTTTTTTTTTCAAACATGTAAACACATTTTATACATCTGAGGTGCACATAATTTTTAAACAATATACATACATACTAATTAGACAAAATTAATTTGACAGTTCCATTTTCTGTATTATGTTCGCCAGTTAATAAAAAGAGGCAATCCTATTTGGTAATTTGCTCCATTAATATATATAATCCTAACATTTCTATAGGTGGCCAATGTCCATATGATACGAGGGTCAGCCTTAAAGTTGTGAGCAACCCATTGTCAAAATTCAAATTTCAACAAGTTAACAAAACAACTGCAGGATTGTAATCTACAGACTTTATACCACAACATTGCCGTTTTGTGGCATCATAGCTTCTATCATGTGACCACACGCAGTGTTTCCAAAATGGCAGACATCAATGTTTCGTTTCGACAGCGCACTGTCATTGAATTCCTTGTTAAAGAGGAACAATCTGCTGTTGATATTCACCAAAGACTTCAATGTGCTTACGGAGATGCCTGCATGGGTGCCAGCAGTGTTAGGAGATGGGTGAAACATTTTAAAGATGGGAACACGAGTATCAAAGATGAGCCTCGTAGCGGTCGCCCACGCTCTGCCTCCACGGATTGCAACAAGGAAAGAGTTGATGTGCTCATTAGAGACGACAGGCATATCACAGTGAATAAAATCGCTACAAAACTTGCAGTAGGACACAGTGCAGTGCAAGAAATGATTCACAGCTTAGGTTACCAAAAAGTTAGTGCCCGTTGGGTTCCACGTTTATTGAGTGAAGGCCACAAACTTCAGAGAAGAACCACCACCCATGACCTTCAGAGATTTCGAAATGAAGGTGATGATTTTTTGATGAGTATTGTGACAGGTGATGAAAGCTGGTTTCATCGCTACAAGCCTGAAACAAAAAGCCAGAGTATGGAATG
The DNA here is from genome assembly GCA_030220185.1 of Diploptera punctata. Taxonomy (NCBI): domain Eukaryota; kingdom Metazoa; phylum Arthropoda; class Insecta; order Blattodea; family Blaberidae; genus Diploptera; species Diploptera punctata. Next base: position 215,171 of record JASPKZ010010285.1, on the reverse strand, counting down.
GCACCACTTGAATTCGCCATCAAAGAAAAAAGCAAAGACAGTGCAAACTGTTGGGAAAGTTATGGGCATCGTCTTCTGGGATGCGCAAGGTTGCATTCTGGTTGAATTTCTTGAACCTGGACAAACCATAAATGCTGCCCGCTATATCCAGACACTTATGAAGCTCTGTCGTGCATTGCACGACAAACACCCTGGAAGGAAGATCATTCTGCAACACGATAACGCGCATCCTCACACTGCTCGTGCCACTGTGGAGAAGATCAGGACATTTGGGTGGGATACTCTTCCACATCCTCCCTATAGTCCCGATTTGGCACCCTCTTTTCGGTTCTGTGAAGGAGCAGACGAGAGGCCAACGCTACGAGATGCTGGAGGATATTCGGAAAGCAGTGCATCAGTGTCTTCGAGCAGCTGGAACGGACTTCTATCATAAGGGAATTTTCAAGCTTGTAGAACGCTGGACAAAATGTGTGCAAATAAATAAGGACTATGTTGAAAAGTAGCACAAAGGTCTGTAGATTAACATGGTGCACTTGGTTTGTCTAAAATAAATATTATGATTGTTTAAAAAAATGTTGCTCATGACTTTCAGTATGACCCTCATATATTTACATCACATCATCATATTTATTCATAAGATCAGTTCTAATTTTTAAAGAATTTATTTTGTTGGATAAGAAAATCCAAAGAGTAAACAAAATATAAATTAAATAATTTTATCTCAGATCAAAGAATTGAGTGAAATTCCCATTCCATCAGTTAATTTAATCTGTTTTATTTATTGGTATTTTTTAAATAAATTCCATACTTTTCAAGCCAATTATATTATTGTTTTATTTTTTGTTGCCATATATAAATATAGTAAATAAGGATTTTTGTTTTGTCCAAATGCAGAGTAAAACATAGAGGAATATTTTCTGTGAAGCAATCCTTAAGTTTTGATGTGCCATAGCACTCATATAACTTTATCAAACATATTATATGTGATGAATATTGAACGGTTTATTCTATGATCAATTAAGTAAATCAGCATTAAGCAGCTAAAGTTATTAACTGGGATCAAAATAAGAAAATTAATGTTCACAGCTAAGCTATTAAATCAATGGCAAAAGAGAAAAAATTCTGTCTGAATCAGAATTAAACCCTGAACCTTTAGCTTTATATGCTGATGCTTTTTCACTGGGCTAATTCAGGCTTTATTTTTTGTTTAATTAATATTGAGTTAGAATTTAACACCTCACCCCATAATTGTAGATTTCTGAAAGATATGTTTCAATACTTCTGCATATTATCTTCAGGTCTATCATCAGATGGAACTAAAGATAATATGCAGAAGTATTGAAACATGTAATTAAAACATTTTGTCTGTTCATTCTTATCTCTTAGAGTTGTTTTTGTTGAACATATGTTTCAGAGCTTCTTAGCCCCATCGTCAGCTAAGAAGCTCTGAAACATTTGTTCGATAAAAACAACTCTAAGAGGTAAGAATGATCAGACCAAATGTTTTAATTATTAAACAAACCTGTTAATGTTACTTCCTATTGTATTTTAAAATAAATTGAAACATGTCTTTGAGAAATCTACAATTACGAGATGAGGTTAAATTATAACTCAGTTATTAATTAAAATAAACCTTACAGTGTCACTTCCTTTAAATATTAGTGAAAATTCCTTTTTTGCACTTGAGTGGGAAGACAGCCTGAATTAGCTCAGTTGTAGAGATCATCACATAACACTGAAGGTTTGGGCTTCAATTCCTGATTTGGGCAGACATTTTTCACTTTACCATTGTTTATTGTCTCATTATTTATGCCTGGCATCGTCAATTGCAGAAACAGAGTTTAAACTTCAATCATGGCTTCACAATTTTTTATTGTTTCTGTAACAAACACAAAAATAGTGAAAAACCACATTTGTTAATAACAAAAATTCACCTCACCTCTTGCTGTGTCTTCCTTTTAGATTGATTTTGGAATAATTATTCAGTTGTCAATATTTTCATGACCACTGTTTTGTCATTGTGATGCATGACTTCTTCATACTACAGTGTGATTCAGAAATATGGCTATACGTTTGATCGCATTTTGTGACAAAAATATTATTATTAAAGGAAATATGATGTTATCATTGGAAAGGGAATCCTTCAAATTACAGCAATAGAACAAAACAAATCACTTACAACAACACTAAACAAGTCACTTTATTGCTTCAAACTGTTCCCCCGTTTACATCCAAGCATAATTGGCTACGCTTTGGGAAGTCAGTCATTCATTGCGTTATGATACGTGTTTAGAGGAATAGCTCTAATTTCTTCCTCAATCACTAATTTCAGCGTGTCGACGTCTTGAGGTTTCCGGGCATAAACCTTCTCCTTCATATAACCCCACAACCAATAGTCGCATGCTGTGAGGTCAGGGGAACGGGCTGGCCATTCAATGGGGCCTCTTCTTTCCACCTACCTGTTTTGCAAATTATCATCTTAAATTTCCCTCACCGCAATTGCATAGTGAGGAGGCGCACCATCCTGCTGGAATAAACATTGTTCACGTTCAGCACTTTGCATTACCGGCGGGACAATTTGTCTAAGGATATCACTATACCGATCACAATTAACAGTCTTATCCAAAATTCGCATTCCTAACAGCCCTCCCGATCTGATCATAGCCCAAAGAGTGACTTTGCCGCATCTTAAACGTGTCTCTTCAATAACATTAGGATTCTCTTTACCACAATAGTGACAATTGTGTCGATTAACATGTCCGTTCACATGGGAAAACAGCTTCATTAGAAAAGTGCAATTTTCTGTACCAATGTTCGTCGTTTGCTGCTTCCCTTACAACAAATTCACAAAATTCCATCCGCCTGTCAGGGTCGTCTTCATTAAGTTCGTGGACACGAATCGGTTTGAAGGGGTGGTACTTCTCACGCTTCAAAACACGACACACACTCGATTGACTGATATGAAGCTCACGTGCAGCTTGGCGGGTTGATTTTTGTGGGCTAGGGTCGAACGCCTCCACAATTCTCCTCGTTGTTTCTGCATCCGTGCTAATGCGAGGCCTTCCAGGAGGTTTGATTTTCTGCATCCTTCCCATTTCCAGCCAGTCGTTTTCTCAACTTTCCCACAGTCGACGGCTACAATGGTACGTTAAACTCACGTCTTGCCCGACTTGTGGACTCACGGTCATTAGCATATGTTGTTGCCCATGCAGCAATTGTAATTTGCTGTTGCATATTCAACGCCATTTTGACTAATGACAGTAAGTTATACACTGTTTTGTTTTATTCCATTGTTGTAATTTGAATAATTGCCTTTCCAACGGTAATTTCATATTTCCTGTAATGGTAATATTTTCATCACACAATGCGATCAAACGTATAGCCACATTTATGATTCGCCCCATAAGTTAAAAAAAATTGAGAAACTGTGATCGTGTTTTAGACTTCATTTATTCAATTGACTGAATGTCTTTTACTATCTTATTTTAAAAATACACAAAGAGTGTTATTTTCCAGCTAATGTTACATAAGAACTATAATTGCCATATGAAATACTCATTTGTTTTTGACAACAGTGTATTACGATGTAAGGTTGGGAAGTGGTTTTTACAGAAAACCAAGTGATAATGAGGTTTTTAATTTCAGAGATTCTGTAAACCACTGCACAAACATGCATTGTGCATTATTTTTTTGCGCGATGGTGTTTTAAAAATAATAAATAATAGTAAAATAATATCTTTGTTGGAAATATTTGCATTCATTATAAAACAACTGACTAACGTTAACAGTGTGGGCAATGTTTATATGTTGGAACTACAGCAGGCCATGACACCAACTTGGTGATAAAATAGCAGAAAATATGTATTTATTGTTTTATTTTGTTTTAAATAAAGTTCAGTTCATTTAAGATTCAGTGATTTTATTTCGTATAATGTATATTAACACTATCTTTTGGATATATTTTTGTATATACATTGTACGTAGTATACATAAAGGGCAGTGGTTTTATTTCCCACACGTGGTTTGTAATATGTAATATTTCAGTATAATTATATAGATTACAGTATAGTTATATAGGTTGGCAACCCCGAAATGTAGGAAGTTGAACTTTCAATCATGGTCTCCATTGCTGTAAATATGACAAAATGCACTATTGTGCAAAAAAGAATATACACTATTTTTGACATAGAGAAATTTGACAGTACAAGAAGGTTACATAAAATAACTATAAAAATGTACTTAATATTCTAGATATATATATATAGTATGTTATAACATTCGTGTAAAAAATCTAAAATTTATCTTTAACTGCCTAGCTGCTAAACAATGTGTCAGAGAATTTGGATTGCCTTATGGAAAGTATGTAGTCAAGATCTGTTAGTTTCCGACTTTTTTCTTTAATCATGCTTGGGTCAGTAACTATACCCTTTTTTATCCAAAAATTATTAAAAATGCATTTATACAAAAAGACGTAATACCAATAAAGATATTAATATGTTATATCTAGAAAATCGATTAGTGAATTTTAAGTAATTTGTATAAGTACGACATCATTTATCAGAAGTGCATTAATATTTGTTTGTTAATATATCTAATGGTAAGTAATATTCATTCTTAGGTTAGTTTTAATGCAAAATGAAGTAACCAACATTGTCTACCTGATAGTACTCTATACGGCAATCAGAATACATTTGGAATATAAATATTTTTCATTTATAGGCTAAAAAAGCTATTAAATGCTTTGAAAACCTGTTACTAGAAATAAGAATGTTCTGAAAAAAAGTTTCAATATTTATAATAATATATATAATAATAAGAAGAAAATGTTTCCTTTTCCTTAGATTCTTTCATAATTTATTAAATCCATCCAGCATTTCATTATTAGGCTATTAGCATTGTATATTTTTTCAAATAAACTGGGAGCTAGCCCAATGCATCAAACCTCAACCTGGAGGACCAGGAGATTTTTAATCAAGGTTCTCTTCCTTTAGTTTTTGACGAACCAACACCTAACTGGAAGGAAGATGTGGGGGAGAATGACAGTAGATTAATGGGGCACAGGAAGATGTTGTTAAACACTGTTAAACCTGCTAAATAAATAAATAAAATTATAATAAGAAGAAAGATACACTCAATTTGAGCATTAGCGTTTAGTTTAGTCTTTACTGTAGTCTGAGTTCTGTTCTTTTTGTACATGCTGTGATATATTTGTTACATTTTTACTCACAGGGCACACACTTACAATCCTCATTTGGTTCATGAAATGTCTTGTTCACATATATTTTATGATGGAAATTGTGTATTGCAAATCTGGTTGTAACATGTCTTCAGTTCCGACACTCGTTGGTCCATCCAGCATAGGTGATGTGGTGTAAAATTCTTGTTCTATTTCAGTCTTTTTTACTCTTGTCATCTTAACTTCTCTAAAAAAGCTATTATTCTCCCGGTTATATGAATACAAAACTTGGACTCTTACTTTAAGGGAGGAGAAATGATTGAGTATTTCAGAATAAAGTTCTTAGGAAAATTTTTGGATCAAGACAGACAAAGGAGAAATACTATATAACAGTGAACTACATGATCTTTATAGAACACCAGATATTATAAGAACAGTTAAGTCTCATTGACTGCAATGGACAGGACATGTGGCACAAATGGGGAATGAAAGAGGATCATGGAAGCTTCTTGTAGGAAATCCAGAGGAAAATGTCCAGTTGGTAGACCAAGAATGAGGTGGGAGAATAATATTAACCATGATTTGAGGGAAGTCGATCTTACAGAGGATGATTGGAAAACATTAGGAATAGGGATATGTGGAGAACTTGTGTATGCATGGCCATGAACCTATGGGTTTGATGGTGCCAGTGAGTTAGTTTTGTCTTCTTTTGCTTTCTAATCTTCACCAGTTTCTGATAAGGTCCTATGGATGGTAATAAATGTTGTAATTTGATATTTTTCACGAAGTACGTCTCACTCATATGCTTGTATACCAGACAGGATGGGGCTGTTCTTCCATCTCCAAATAATTTGTACCTAATATGTCATTCCTTATTAGTGTTATTGTCACATTGCTGTACTTGTCGATAGGCTGGTTATGTTTTGTATATTGTATGTGGTTTGATGGCTGCTGCTGTTCTTTCTTGAATGTGCATGCTGAAAAATATTGCTGATGTCTGAAGTGTTATTCAAGGTACCTATATTTCTTTACCATTTGTAGTGAGTCGTATAGTAATATGTTGTCATTTGGCATATATCTTCCCTTCATTCTTGAATATAATTGTTACTGTCTTCTCTTGGTTTATTTCCATATAATTTTCTCTAGCCTATTTCTTTGGTTTGTATATTCCTATTTGACTTCATTCTTGCTTGAGCCTAGTATCATGTCATCTGCATAGATGATCAGATCTGCCTTTGAATTTTCACCAGTTATATGTACCACATCTGCTGTGTAGATGTTGAACAGCATGGGGCTCATAGGGTCACCTTGTAGGATGTTAATATTCATCTGCATGATTGCTTTGGAGATTTCAACGTTGTTGTTGTTGTTGTATATACGTTTTCCAATTGGTAATTATTTATAAAGTTGATATATGATTCTAACTAAAGTTCTTGCAGGACATCTTCAATTTTTTTATGATCCTATTGGGAAATTGATGTCATGAACTTCATCTTGGTGGTTGTGATTTGATGGATGTCCTTATTTCTCATTTTTCATACTTCATTTCCATAACATAGTATTGATTAAGTTTTATATAGTCATATTATTCTGAGCCTTTGCACTATGGAAGATTTCATAATTTTGTTCATCATTATATTGCTTTATTATGCTTATGGATTTTGGACATCTCATTAATTGAAAATGGACAATTTGTATCCGAGGTAAGAATGCTCATTTTCTCTTTCATATGGCTACCGATTTGATGATAATTAAGCACATTTGTAATGAAGTAAATTGTATTTAAGATGAGGTATTTCCCACAAAATACCATCACTTTTGATATTTTTCTAAATCTACATATTGTATTTTTTGCTTACAATATTTAAATTATGTACTGAATATTGAACATCATCATCTTTAGTTGTTACAAGAGCTAATTCTTTAACCTGTCAATTTGTAAAATTTTGATTGATTGATTGATTGGGATATGTCCATGACATAACTACTTCCATTTCCGGATAATTTATTGTGTTCATGTATGAGATAAAGCAAGTAGTGAAAGGCCACACTACTGTGTAATACCACTGTAAATGTTTTGTCTGTAATATTTTATTCTCACCCCTGACTGTAATTGAATTTGTTTTTATATGTGTTGATATTTTGTATTAGCTGTTGTGAGACTTCATCTTGTGCTAAAATCTGCATTTGTTTGTTACAGTCTACTCTGAGGTATTTTTAAAATCAGTAATGGCAATATGAGTTTCTAAATTTAATTATTTTTTTAATTAGATGTTTTATTGTAAAATAGCCATCACTACAGGATATTCTTTGGTGAAATCCATTCTGTTCTTCCCTAAGATATTTTCATAATATACATAATGTTTATTTTTAACAATATTTATAAAAAATGTTGCATTCAGAATTTAGTAAGCTTATTCGTCGATAATTTTCAAATGTTTATAAAATAACCTATTTTGTGTATAGCAATAGCAATTGATTTTATCCAACTTTCTTCTGGAATATCTTCTTTAGAAAAATTAAATTTTTATTAATAAGGGAGAAGAAAATTTAGTCATCTATAATTTTCAAATGTTTATAAATCTCCATTTTTGTGTATAGGGATGGCAGTTGATTTTATCCAACTTTCTGGAATATTTTCTTTAGAGAAATTTAATTTTTACTAATAAGAGAGAAGAAATGTAGGATTCTAATTAGATTATGAAGAATGCTTCCTAATTAAAAAAGGAGTTTAAGGGGTATTGTGTGAAAGAAAATGATTACTTTAATGTAAGGAAAATAGAAACATTTTATAGAATATTCATTTATAACTTTTTATTTTGTTAAGTCTAGAAAACAGCATCTGACATTCCATCTAAAATAAAAGAATAACTTGTCAATTGTTTAAAGCAAAGTGTTGTCATTGGTAATAAAATGATTGGTAATTGTGAGTCTATAGGTAGATCATGTTGGTATTTGTGCATGTTAGAATTACACCATGAGGACAAATGATTTAGACAATTTCACAGTTAAGTATATTACCTTGGAGATGTGACCACAGAATTTGATTGTAATTTCAAAATAATGGGCAAAATTTTATTATAAATATGTTTGTTCCATCCTTTTTGTCTTGAATCTTCAAATTATCGGGGCTGATAGTCATCATAATTGCATGCTGTGAAACTTATGGCAACAGTTTTACCATCAGTTCTTTCCATACTCTTTTAAGTTCTGTTTCTGTGAACTTTAAATATAATATGCAATTACATACTAATCATCATGTGGTATCATGATAGCTGCCTTAGTCTTCCAGAAATTCCTCTCTGTCCATCCACTGATCTTCCTCTAATCCTCTGACAATCATAGCTGCTTGCACACCCTTTATCCAGGTTTTTCTTTGGTCTTCCTTCTTCTTTCTTTCCATTGGGATCCATTCCATAATAACTTATGGCAATCTTTGCTCTGGCATTTTTCATTTTTTGACATGGCCATACCACTGTAATCTTTTCTTTTCTATAATCTATGATGTCTGGCTTCTCTTGCAGACCCATAATTTCCTTTATTTCTTTATTTTGTATTTATCCATTCTAGATTTTCCAGCTGATCATCTTAAAACATCCATTTCTTTACTTAAAATTGTTTTAATTTCCCCGGTAGGAATTTGCCAAACTTCAGCACCATATGTTAAAATGCTCTGAACTATGGTTTGATATATTTGTAATTTTCTATTTTTTGTATTACTTTTGCTCCACCAAACAGAGTTTAAAGCATTTATTGCTTGTTTTGTTTGTGCGATTATATTTCAAATTTCCACTCTATTATCACCTTAGTGGTCTAATTTTGTACCTTAATAAGTGCATTCAATCAATTACATACTACTATTTTATTTAATTTCACTCTTTAACAACTCAGGTCGTGGTGTTGCAATTCAAATCTCGACATGAATGAACCAACCAACATTACCAGAGGCCTCTTTTTTCAAATTTGAGATTATTTTATATGCTGGAAAGCTATATCAAGGACCTATGGCTTTACTTTCCATCCCTTCTGAAATAGAAGACAAGCATAGTAACCAATAGATCATCAGGACCAACTATGTAATATTCTACAACTATTAATAAATTGCAATAGGAAGTAATATTACAAGGTTCTTCTTAATAAATAAGCTAAATCCGGAGTCATCTTATCTCATAATTTGTGTTTTTTTGAACATTTTTTTATATACCATGTATATCATCTTCAGCTTTTCCAGACTTAAATTTTACATTGTCGGCCCTGGATGTCAGCACCCTACTCCATCTTTTGGTTGCCTGAAGAACTTGTAAATCAAATCTTTTTTCCCAGGAATTTCCAAATTCATAATTTCCAGGGGAAAAGATTTGATTAACAAGGTCTTCGGTCTGCCAAAATATGGAGTGGGAGCTGAAATCCAGTGCTGACAATGTAAATTTCAGTTCTGGAAAAGCTGAAGATGGTGTACATTGTATATCAAAACATGTTAAAAAAAACACAAGTTATGAGGTAAGATGATTCTTAATTCACCTTATTTATTCTCAAACTATATTATTAAATAGTTTGAAGAGTAGAAAGTTTAAATAAAATTTAGCCTAAGTCTAATTAGAGTAATGTAGTTTATCAATATGTTTATCTTTAGACATAAACTTTATAGATTTCATGAAGTTTATATTCTTCAAGATGGTCCAAAATTTCAAAATATTTAAAATCACAATTTTTTTATAAATAAAAAGTCCCAAGAATCATTTGTGCTCATTGTTGTAATATCATAGATTGGCATTACCCATAATGTTGCAAAAACATTCTGTGAAGAGTTAATGAGGATTTTAATTTGAAAAGGTAATACCTTGCGATGGGTAACTGTAGTTAGTGCCTAGAAAGCGAATGGGATCATTGAGATCATGAAGCTATGTGCAATTGATTTGTTGTAAGTTGAGAGAAAGAACCTAGCAGAAGTAATATTGCTGACCTGGGTATGCTTTTATATGTCTTGGTCATCATATAACTGAACATTCAATATTTATAAGCAGAAATTATTACGGGTATCTAAAAAAAGTTATTCTTGAAGAGGAAGTTGGACAACAAGAAGAGATGATGATGGGAATAACAGGCAAAACTGTGGCAATAGTGAATGTTTACTGTGATTGCAGGCCTCAAGAGGATTCCACTTATGCTGGTTATCATCTTGCCTATGAAGTCAAAAAACTCATGTATGCTTCTATACAAACTTTCTTTATTCAATAACAAATTTCTATTTAGTAATCTATTAGATGAAAATGCTCTTTCTCTCTCTTTCTGTATGTGTAGTATTATCTGTCTGCCTCTGTGTCTCTATGTTAGCTAGCTTGCTTTACTGTTGTTCTAGTGTTCTTCAAGTGGGCTGCCTTGGTAGCAGTAGAAAGTATGTGCATGTAGATATATATACGTATGATGGTTGTTGGTGTTAATTTATTTCTGTCTCTATGGCTTCACACCATGAAAAACATTATAATTCTTAGTCTTGAGAATTTTAAAATTCTGATCCATCTTGACTTATATTTGTTCAGAAATTTATAATTTTATGTAGAGTTATGAACATTAATGTATTTTGGATTTTGCACCCAATACTGAAATATAATTAACTTTTTAGGAATTAACATTATTTATTTAAGTAAAACTGTATTACCCCACTTCATATTCTTCTTCTTCTTAAACCAGTTTTGGGACCTTATTTGGTTCTATCCTCGGTACTTTAATGACTGCTGTTATGTTGTCTTGAAGAGCTGCCTTCTGCTCCCTCTGTTGGTAGACTGAAGAATCTCTTAATTAATTCATTTTCCCCAGGAATTTCAAAATTCATAAATTTCTCCTTTTAGTTTTCTTTTTTTTTATGTATATATTTTCCCCAACTGTAAACCTAAAAAGCTCATGGTTTGGGGAAAAAAATCTACATTCAAACAAACAAAAAGTTCTTCAGTCTACAAACAGAGGCAGCTCTTCAAGATGATATAAGGGTCATTAAAGTACTGAGGATGGAACCAAATAAGGACCCAAAACTGGTCTAAGAAGAAGAATATGAGGTGAGGTGATACAATTTTATTTAAATTGAAATTTAACACAGATTTTTTATGTTCATTCTTACTTTAGCTACTTGTTCATTTTAGGTCATATCTTTAGAGATATATCACTAGAGTTAGAGGACTATTTCATGGCAGATGACACAAGACTGTTGAAATATTTCCAATAGCTTGAGTTCTCCATTCTGTGGCATTGTCTGTTTGACACCTTGCAACATGCCACTGCACATTTATTTCCTGGCACTCAGAAATCCTATGCAGGCCTAATATTAATTGCTGTGGATATGTTCTAGAGAAAGAATTGGTTTTTACCTTCATAAGTGATCTGGCAATGGTGTGATTTACCCAATTAGTTAATATATATCTGCCATTAAATAATCTATTCACTATAGATCGTGGATCAAGTAATTCAATAAGGACTGTGGGCTAGATGATGCAAGTTTGATCGGAATGATAAATACTTTCTTCACTCATTTATAACTAAATTGAACCTAAGACTCATTCATACTCCCATAAAATGAGTACCAGTAATTTTGTATTATAGTCTGTCCAGCCTAAGAAACACATTTGAAGAAAACAAATGGACGGGAAATCCCCAAAGCATATGACTGCTGTAGTTACTGTGATTCATTCATGGCCAAAGCAGAGTACAGCGGAAGCGAAAAAATATATTGTGTATTTGATTAATATAATTATGCATTTGAAGCTATTTATGTTTACTATAGTTGATCAGAGTACATGTTTCTTCGAAGGTAGGAGAATTAATTTAAAATTTTCATTTGTTTGAATCTGATTGATTCTTGAGAGGAAGTTGAATGACAGTTAAAAATATGGCAGCTGTCATATAGTTTATGGTAACTTAACTCGGTGATAAAATGTGTGATCAAAATTATAAAAAGCACCCTCAAGAGAAATTGTTAAAGAGTCGTGAAAAACAGATGGTGTTAAATGTATTTTGTAAGTTTGTGAGGCATAATCCTGGCACTGCAGTGAACGATATAGTTAAATTAACTGCAGAATATATTGGTGTGTCAGATAGTAGTGTTGTACATATTCACAGGGAATTAAAAGAAACTGGTAATATCAAGAAGAGGAAAAGGCCTAAACCAGTTTTAGGAATGATAGACGATTTTGTGAAGAGTGCAGTTTGTTATAAGTGCATAAGTTTTACTGTAAGTAGGCCTACAGTTGTTTGAATTTAAACGTTTAATTTGAATGAATTTGTTTAATATTAAAAATTATAATTTAATTTGTTTTGGACATACCATGTGTGTATTAATACAACCTGCAACATTAAAAATTAAAATGACTGTTGTACATTAAGTTATCAGTTTTTAACAACAGCTGACGGAGGTCGCATGTCCTTATACACATGCTGCACAGAGTAATACATTCATAAATTAAATGTCAAAGTGTGTTTCTTAGGCTGGAAAGACTATAGTAATGTTGGTTGGAGCATATGCTTATCTACCTTGTCTACTTCTCATATCATAGACTGAGAATATTTCTTTCATTACATTTCTCCAGGGCCTACATGGTCTATTAAAGCAACATTTCTCTTATTATATTTTTGTTGAATTTTTGTAGTTCACTAATAATTTTACTGGATTATGAAATAATAGGATTAGATATTCCTATATCTAATCATATAAAAACCACAAAGGGATTGAAACACAGGTGCAGTCTATCACCAGTTTTATTTAATATTTATATAGAATTTATATTAATGAAATAGAAACAAAGCTGCAAAGGTATGGGTATCCGAATAGGCAACAGATTTTTGCTGACATTACAATTTGCTGATGATCAACTAGTTTTAGCGCAAGACAAATTTGATATGGAATTCATGATAAAATGGTTGAAAAACACATATGAATCATGGGATCTCTCAGTAAATTTACAAAAAAACAAAATATTTGGCAATAAATAGCAATGAAAGAGATAATTTAATATTGGAAGGAGGAATCCAAATAATGCAAGTGAAACAAACTAAATATTAGGGAATAATTATGGATAACATTGACATCGTTAAATTCCATATGGTGGGATAAGCATATTTGACAAGACACAAAAAAAATATTGGTAAAACATTGGTGGAATCTGTTGTAATGTATGGAAGTGAGGTATGGACAGTCAATAAGTACTACATAAATAGACTAATAGCTCTAGAAATGGATTATTTATGCAGAAGTACCAGAAAGTCAAAATTAGAACATGTCACAAATAAGGAAATTAGAAACATAATGGAAGCAGAAGAAAGCATAATTGAAAGAATTGAGGAGAAGGAATTAAAGACATGTTTTAACTCATTCACTTCAGATTTAAATGCTCAATGCATTTCCACAGAAACCGGATTAAGTTACTGTAAATTATATTGTCTATTTTCAGTAATTCAAAGCAAACAAAAGATAACGGTACTTGAGATCACACTAAGGGTGAACACCGAAAGATATTCCTCTACTATTCATAAATGTTAACAAAAGATTACCCTTCCAATGGATGTACAAAATATTGCAAAATATAGCAAAATATACAACAGCAGAGTTAAGCGAGTGTACCTCATCTTCTGAGTTGAAAACCATTTAACTGCCGGCGAGTCTATCTCATCATTTGAGGCGAATGGGTTAAGAACGGAAGATGAGTGATGGCCGAAGGAACTATACCAATGGCATCAGACCAGAAAGAAGAAAAGAGGGAGACCAAAGTTAACATGGAAGGAAAACATGAAGACAGTAATGCAAGCAAGAGGGCTAAGCATTGAAGATGCCTAAGATCGTAGGCTTTGGAGTTTGGCACGGGAAGATGGCAGCAGCTGTAAAAACCCATAGATACTCATAGATAGATGAAATAATAATTAATGAAAGCATACATTTTATAAAGAAAAATACAATCTAATTTATGATTTATTGACTGAAGAACTGATGAAAAAATCATTGCCAGATAGGCTCATCCTGAAATTTGGAGTTAAGACCTCCTATAGAGTTTTTCATGTGTAGGAAAATTGTATAGTTCTTATGGGAATGCTGTTACCACTTGATGCCATAGGCTGAGTGACAGAGAAGAAATATATCTCCCTCTTCTCCTACTAGCACGAGTACAGCAGCAACAATTGTCTTTACTACTATTACTAAATCTAATTCATGATCATTATAACGTGGTTACTGAAGAAGAGTTAACATTTGGAACTTTTATAGATTGTGATTACTGAAATCCCAGTAGCTTCAGAAAATTTTAAACCACACATGATATATTAATTGCATCTCTTTTTGACCACGACAATATGTGACAAAATAAGTTTCATTGAAAGGGGATGGTTTACTGGCATCTCCTCTAACCACTGTTCCAATAATTGAGTTCATCCCCTAACTTTATTGGATAATTGTGTGGTAATTATACATACCATAATGGTGTTTTTTCATAAGTCAGACACCCATTTCTTGGCAAAATTATGAGTGAAATGATTTAACTTAATTATTTATTTCAAACAAATTAACTAGTAAATCAATCTCACATAAAAGAAAATGTTTACTAGAAAGAATTGCTCCATAAGAGCAATATTATTTTTTAGATGTGAAAAACACTATAAATATAAATCTCAAATCCTACCATCTGAATCAACTTCCCCATTTTTTACACACTTTATATTAGCTTGACTTGTATCTATCTATGTAATGGAATCTTTCAACATGATTTTCATCCACTTAAAAACTTTGGATCGACTTGAAACTTTGTATACTTGTAAAGGACCAATGACAATACAATAATTTCATAAATAATATATAATAGGTTGCAGACTTATTGACATTTTAGTCCATCGTTGTAAGAAATTAATATTATATTCTCTGGTAGTTCAGTTGGTAGAGTGGTGAACTGTAGTGGTATATAATTTCAGTAATCTATAGGTCGCTGGTTCAAATCTGGCCTGGAGATTTTTTTTAGAAGAGTATTATTTTTAGCTCATACTACAATAGTATCGAATTTAAAGATATTTACATTTTTAGAAAACCAAACTAAAAAATAAATAATAGTTTCAAAAACTAAAACAACACGCTTTATTAGAAAACCGAACTAAAAATGAAAAATAATTTTAATTTCCAACATGCTTGGAATAAAATTAAAGTGGTCAACAAAAAATCATCTCCAACACATCTAGAATAAAAGTAGAGTTATCTACAAAAAAAAATAATTTTACCACCAAAAGCGTGTGGTGCTCTATATCAATTAATATATTTGATAATAAACAGATATTGGTAAAAGTAAAGTCTCTAAGAAGAAGATGTAAAAACCATAAAAAGCACCCCATGCTTTTCATGGTAAAATTATCTTTTTTTTTAGATAACTCTAGTTTTATTTTAGATGTGTTGGAGATGATTTTTTGTTGACCACTTTAATTTTATTCAAGCATGTTGGAAATTAAAATTATTTTTCATTTTTTAGTTTGGTTTTCTAATAAAGCATGTTGTTTTAGTTTTTTTAAGCTATTATTTATTACATTTTTGTATAAACATAAAGCAGAATGGTGGAGATTTTTTTTCATTTATCATGTTCATGTAGGTTCTGGGGTCCTCTCAGCCTCCTAAGAATGAGTACTGGGAATTTTCCTGAAAGTAAACTTGTCTAGAGCATAGGCCCTAGCTACCCTACTTTCTTTTCATACCATTGTGGATCCTTATATATATGTTCCTATAAGCTTCATGGCCTATTAGATAAATGAAAGATGTTTTCAGTCTTCTGTTTTGCCTTTTAATTAAGAAAAGCATTTTGACTAGTCAATTCTGAAGTGCACATATAATTCAGCACTGAGGCACAAAATTCAAAATACAAAAATCTGTTTCTGTACAGTAATTATCATTTATACAGTGTGTCCCATAAATTATACCCTATCCAAATTAATTGTTTAAATCATAACAGTGTTATCAAGACTTTTTTTTTTTTTTTCAATTTTTAACTGCGGAATAAGGCAACAATTTATATAAATGTTAAATGGGAAATTAGTGTTTCGAAACATAAAATTTTAACTCAAGTTATCAGTCAGGATACTACCTAAAAAATTATATGTTTACTTTTGATGTTATGTTTAGTTTAACATGTTCCAGTCCTGGACAAATAAACTTTTTGAAAAGAAAAATTAATGTCTGAATTGGGAATTAAACTCCAGACTTCCAGTTTTGTACTTTGGTGTGCAGTCCATTACACCATTTGAGATACTATACAGACGTTAACATTCCTTTCCACACATTCAATTCCTTTAAGTCCGAAGGCAGATAGGTAGAGCTATTAACAACGCTATCAGATGACTTCTATTCAAAGTATTTTTAATGGATTGTCATTACTTTCAAGCAGTAAAGCTTAAAATTTTGCTGTTATATTTAGATTAATATGATGCAGTCATGGACAGATTTATTTTTTGAAAAAAAAATTAACATCTGAACTGGGAATCGAATCCCAGACCTCATACTGTGTACATTGGTGTGCAGTCCATTACACCATTCGAGACATTAAATAAATTTGTCCAGGACTGAAACATGCTAAACTAAATATAACATAAAAATATTAAGCTTTGCTGTACAATTCTTGTTAAAAATACTTCAAATAGAATTTGTATGATGGAGTTGTTAATAGTTCAATCTGCCTTAGGATATAAGAGAATTGAATATTCTATTCTACAGGCTGTAACATAACTCAATGGCAAAATATCAGAAATGAGTTCCTCATATGGAGAGAATAAAGAAGTGTATTACAACATGGGTCCGGAAATTGATAATTACAGAGTTATTCGAACTTTTATGAATGTTAGTACATGGCGACAAAAATGCAAGGGACTTGTTGGAGCGCTCTGTTCTGTCAGATGAAATGTTCAAAGTGACCTCCTTGTGCTTCAATACAGGCATATTCTTCATTTGTGTACATCACAGCAGCCAACAATCAACAGAAAACAGACTGTCAATAATTACTGTAAACCTTAATAACCTAACATTCATAAAAGTTCAAATAACTCTGTAATTATCAATTTCCGGACCCATGTTGTAATACACGTTTTTTATTCTTTCCATATGAGGAACTCATTCCTGAAATTTTGCTGTTGAGTTATGTTACACCCTGTATAGTGTTCTGCCCTAGGGCAGGTGTTTCACTTTACTAGGGAATTATAGGTGTGGTAGCTTCCCGTTGCTTTCCACACCAGTGAAATGATAAGGATGATAATGATGATGGCCAATGATTTTTGGGGATCATTGGGCCCTAGGCTTCCTGATATTTGTCTTACAGGTGAGGAAAAACCCTGAAAAAAAAACCTCATCCAGGAGCCTATCCCAACGGGAATCAAACCCTGAGCCCGCTGCATGACTTTGAGACCACAGCAGTGGACAGAATAGGATATGTGGAAAGAAATGTTAATGCTTGTACTTTGTCTTGAATGGTGTAATGGACTGCACACTGACATATAGAGTCGGAGGTCCGCGGTTCGTTTTCTGGTTCAGACAGTTTTTTCTTTCTTAAAAAATTATATGTTCACCATTCAGCCCATCTCCTTGTTTTATTTATTTTAACTAAGACACAATATTCTCTTTTGTTAGCTGTGCCAAATTGTGCAATTAAAAATTAATCAGGCCAAGTTGTCTTTTTTTTTACTTCATTCAAGATTTATAGTACCATTGTGTGGTCCATATGGATTAATTTTTTTAATATTGTATCATATGTAGTTATATTCATCAAGATGTTCAGAATTGTAGGATTCTCTGAGTCAGGAAGAGTATGACTCAGATTATTTTTTTTTAAGATTATGTTCAAAGTAAACCAGCTTTATTGCTACTTTGTTTGTAAGTTGAATTACAATAGTATATTATCATTTATATCGTTGTAAATAATTTTACATTAAATTAAAAATATTTCATAGTAGAGAAGGAAGTTTGAACAACAAACCAATGAGGTTAGTTATGTTGTATTTCATACAAATTGCATTGTTTAAATCAACTGAGTGAATCAAAATGTTGCTCCATGTACCAGTTTTCTTCAATGATTAGGTACAAGATGTATGCATCATTAACAAAAAGAAAAGTCGTCTAAACTAGATCCTGAAATCTCTTTCTCTGTACCATCATTATGAATTTTCATTGAAAGGGCAGCTTGGCAATGTTTTATAATATGAGCTCTTCGGCAATCAATAAGTTAGTTTTTCAGTGCTTTATTTAATTATCCTTAACTCTCTCTGGTCATTAGCATCACAATTCAAATTTGGACAAGAAAAGACCAACAAATTTTGATTGAAGGGCTGGTTTGAGGCTTGGGGTTCTTCTTATATGTTGTAAATGTAAGAAATGAAACCTACTGCTGAACTTCCCTTAGAAATGAAGCCATGCACGTGATTATATACTTGAAAATCCATTGCTTCTAGTCAGTTTAAACCTGTGAACCTTGTATCCACCAGGATAAACTAAATAACAAGTAGTAAAAAACCCATTTTAGGTTATAGAGATATGTAGGAGTCGGCCGCGGTGGACTAGTGATTATGCTCCTTGCCTCTGGTCCCCAGGGTTGCAGGTTCAAACCCAGCTGGGGTCGATGGATTTTTTAGGATGGAAAAATCCAAGGAGCAAGTCGTCCGGGAGGGACTTTAAGCCGTGGGTCCCGAGTCTGAAGATTTTCAGGCTCGTAAAAAATCCTTAAGCCTGAATGAAAAGGCCTCTAAGCAAAATTTATCGAATTTTCCCGTCCTAGTACTACCTTGGTTTCCTGGATGTCAGTATGAGGTGGAACGCTGACCACGGACCACTCAAAATGACATCTGTACGAAAACATGTGTAACTAAATTAGTATGGTTCAAATTCTTCCCTGTAGGGGGAGAGCGCCTAAATCTCTGTAAAGGAAAAACATGGGCTTAAAAAAAAAAGAAAAAGATATGTAGGGTTTAGTGTATATTATATATCAATGGTCCACCACTGTGGTCTCGAGGTAGCTTGTCACGCAGCGGGCCCAGGTTCAATTCCTGGTCGGGACAGGCTCCTGGGTGAGGTTTTTTTGGGGTTTTTCCTCACCTGTAAGGAAGCTTAGGGCCCAACAGTCCCCGAAAATCATCCGGTCATCATCATCATCATCCTTATCATTATCATCATCATCATCATCCTTCACGGTGTGGATTGGAACGGGAAGCTACCACACCTATAATTCCCTAGAAAAGCTGCAAAGCATAGCATGCCCTTGGGCAGAATTACTATGGATGGATATATCAATGATATCCACATCTAAAATGGCATAACAGCTCAATGTTGATCCTTGGTGTCTCCTTTGTTAGAAGTTATTAGACCAAGTTAATTTTTATTATTATTATTCAATGCCACCAATTTATCATTTTGTCATTTCTGGTATTCTCTCTTGGCATTGGCGTATTGTAACCCACTTCTGAAGTTGGGATGCCTGGAAGGCAGAGTTACGCTGCCCTAATGATATGATGGTAATGATGCGCCAGGAGAAGTCTTAATCCTAATGAGATGAATATGATAAATTATGACAGTGATGGCCAGATGAAGTTCAGGAACCATTTGGGCCTTAAGTTTCCTGACATTTATCTTACAGGTGAGTAAAAACCCTGAAAAACCTCACTCAGGAAACTTGTCCCAACCGGGGATCGAACCTGGGTCCACTACATGACAAGGCAGCACGCTACCTTTGAGACTACAGCGGTGTACACCAAGTTAATTTAGTTACTCTTATTTGCATACAGATGTCATGAATTGTATGCAGTCAACATACTGACCCAATGAGCCATCTAGCAAGTAATTAAGGTATTACTAGAATGATGAAGTCAGTAAATTTTGCTTAAAGGCCTCTTTATTCAGGCTTAAGGATCTTTTACGAACCTGATAAATCTTCATACTCGGGACCATTGACTTAAAAGTCCCTCCTGGAGGACTTACTCCATTGGGTTTAAACCTGCGATCCTTGGGATCAGAGGCAAGGAACATGACCACTATCCACCACAGCTGATATATCAATGATATACATATATTCCCATATCATGTGGTTCAAAGAAACATGTTTTGGTGCAGAACTATGAGACATGAAGAAGAGATTTTCTCATAGAATTTAATCCATTATGGAACCATTGCTCACTAAGCATCATGAGGAATTTTGGTGGCTACAATAAGTTGAGATAACTAGCTCTAATGGCTGAGGGACCCAACATACTAACCACATATCACTACTATACTTGCTGCATGATTATCTACCTCTATAATTGGCACATGTGAATGTGAAGTCAGAGCAGCTGGGAGAAACTTCAAGACCTTTCTGGGCCTGTTGAGCCATGGATTTATTTTTTTAATTAATTTTAATAAGATGTAGAACAGAAAGATACACTATAATGAATGTAGGTCAATCAAACACTACTTCTAGTGAAAATAAATAACAGATTTGTTTTACTTACCTTCTAAATTCCATATGACTGATAGAGCATTAAACTCCAAGCATAGGTGCCTGATGATGGTGCAAGAAATTCACTTGTACCTTATCTGAAAACTTTTTTTGGTAATGTTATGAGTAAGAATTGTACACAAAGTAAGACTTACTGTTCTGTCAAATTAAAAAGAATATGAAAACATTGTTTTCAGATTCTAGAGTCCATGCTGTCAGTTCTCTATTAGAGATTATCGAATAAAAATTGAAAAGAACTAACTAAGAGGCAGCAATGATCAAGCATTGACCAGCGTGCCACGTCTGAAACCAGTTGAGGCTCCCTGATGGCTAAAACCTTAGTGGTTCAGTTGAGCGTTTAACCACTTGGCCCTCAAGTGATTAGTGGCATGTGGTTTTTAGCCGGTAGTCAATGTTGAATTGGGTGAAATGAAGTGTTACATTTCTAGAGCATCATAAACCACACAGCTTCATAAGCAGAGAGTCTGAAAGCCGACTGTACAGAATGAGCCACACTACCCTAGCTGTAGCACAGCTCTTATTTCAGTGGTCTGGTCCATCAGAGGTGAGGGTCTGGGAAATATGTTTCGGTGTATATCATGTTACTGTAGCATATGCCCTATATTGCATACAAATTGGATTTGAATGATTTGAGATCAATGTAACACGTGTGTTACAATTTCTACTGCCATTGTAATAATATTCCTAAATATAAGACTGTATTTCCACTTTCAACTTCATGTTCAAGTTTTAACAATAAAAACTGAAAAAAGATTTCATGACAGCAACATTTCTATATTATGTAATCTTAAATTGTGAAATGTTCATAGCAGTAAGGTAATTTGTTATAATAATAATAATAATAATAATAATAATAATAATAATAATAATAATAATAATAATAATAATAATAATAATAATAATAATAATAATATAATAAATTGGCAAAAGTTCTTAGATAAAACATTTAAAAAATATTTTGCACCACATATAAAAAAGCAATGGATGATTTCAGGAGCTATGTTTATGACTTCTTCTTTGCTGTGATGCATACATCTCCTCTCTAAATTTATCAATAAGAACCTTTTTTTATCCACCTGCATCCTTTGGTATCAGATACGTCGGTGTTTAATTTTTATATTGCTTCAGGAATAACTCAAACTCACTGTGACCAGTGGTATCATATTTGTTACCTTCAAAGCTTCAACCTCATTTTTTATTTATTAATTTTTTTTTGTTTCCAACTGCAGTATTTAAATGGCAATATCAATTAAAGAACAATAAGTTGTTCATAGTTAAATGTGGGAAATAACATTATGAACTTCATAATTCAATGAATGAATGAGTCTCTTCTTATCTTACCTCATAGTTTATGATTTTTTAAACATGGGAACTGCAGTTTTTAAGAGGACATCCCTCTCATAGTCATAATATTAGTTGAAAATGAGAGGGTGTCCTCTTGAAAACTGCAATTCTCATGTTTAAAAAACATAAACTATGAGGTAAGTTAAGAAGTGACTCATTCATTCATTGACAATAAGTTGGCTGTGACCGAAGGTATCATATATGACACCTTGCATAAAATCCCATAAATGTACTCCTAAAAAATCTAATTTTTTTTTCATGAAATTTATATTATTTTGACCAATTTAATGCATTAAATATGAATATAAAATTATAATGGAAATAAAATCTCAATTAAGGATCCCCTAAAAATCCTCCAAAATTTTTCGAACCCATTCAAATTTTATTTTTGTTATTTGGCTCCTTAGAAATCCATTAAACACAAAAAATGAGCACTTATCTTGTTAAACTTTTCTTTGGGATGCAGGAGGTTATAACACTTCGTAGTTAGGTGTCTAAAATAGCCTAAATAGAGAATATTACTTACAAAAGTGGCGTTTTATCTTTTTGTAGAATATTAGAATATGATGGTAAATTGTAAAATCGTTTTAATCAAAATTAAAGTGGGAGGTGACACTATGAGGTATTTACAATTAATGAATGAGTTTGAGAAAATGTTTTTTTATATCTCACCTCATAAAGTTGCACGTTTTCACGATATTGGTTGAGTTGGAGTTTGACTGAAGATTCAATATTAATAAAATTCATATCAAATTCTGTTGAGGTGAATAGTTATAAAAGTTAAAAAATTAAAATGTACCTGTTGGCAGGTGCCATCGTCTTCAACTCTGTTAAAATGCTGTATAGAAAATTAACTGGAGAGCTTTCGGAAGTTAACTTTTGACTGAAGATACTTTACTTTTGAAAACACAACTTTATGAGGTGAGATATAAAAAACATTTTCTCCAACTCAATCATTAAATTGTAAAATACTGTTGAATGGATGATATATCATACTTTTGTTGTCACTATTATTGATTGCATCATATACTGTATACATATGTAAATTACCTAATTATTTCCTTGTTCAAGGAAAAATTACAGTTATAGTTAGGATTTCATTGCACTTTAACTTTATATTGAATTAATCATATTTGAATTCTAACAAAATGTTTACCAGTAAACAGTAAATCTTTATATATATAAATGAATGTCTGTGGGTTTGCAAATCTGTCTGTCCTTTATGAACTCAAAAACTACTTGACTGATTTGAATGAGGTTTTTACCATCATTTAGAGAATTTTTTTGGAACAATTAATGTTATGCGCAGGGTCAGTTAAGCCCCGCCGTAATGATAGCGTGAAGATCACTATTGTTTAAGTGGTCTTTGGCCCGAGCGGTTGGCCTTGGTTTTGGAGGATGAATGCCACCTTTAACATGTTAAAAACTCAGTAAATGAAAAAGTAACATTTTTTATTAAAATAAATCCAAACATAAAGAAATATTAGATCAACAATATATAAAACAATTTATTAAAATCAGCTGAAACCGCCATAATGTCAAACGTCAAAATACTAAAGTGTTAAAATTCAGAGAGAGAAAATATTCATTTAAAAGTTTCAACTTTGTTCATTATTCTAAGTTCTTTGGACCATTTGGTCCTTTAATTAATTCTATGTCTGAAAAATGACCATTAAAAGGATGATAATAAAATGCTTATATTACCATGTAGAGCGCCTCCCCCGCTGGGGAACCGCGTTCGGTCCCGCCGCCGTTCTCCTTCGTTAAAAAAATCACGAATATTTATATGATAAATTTTAAGTTTCTAATCGGGGAAATTTGGGTGTGGAAAGTTCATGATCTAGTTTGAAACCTTCATCTATGTCAAAATGGAAAGCTTTGTTCTACTTTCACTTCACGCAACTCACATTATTCTTATCTAATGTGGTCATCTTTCTGACCAAATAATTCTGGAATCTTTTGACATGGTTTTGATCCAGGATATAGAGATATGCCTTTTTACTAGCGTTTTTTATATTATATGCATATGAACTAATATGTTTTTCAGTGCGGTTAATTTTCCCCTATTTTCTGATATAATACACATGTATATGTGTCTATCCTTTATTGGCTTTTTATAGTATTTTATTATTATGGCAGTTAGGCCCTAGTGTTGGCATAACATTTCCCATATATAACATATTACCATACATACTATAGGGCTGGAGAAAAAAAAAAGTGCATTGGTGCACTAAAAAGTTGCTTTTGGACAAATGAGTGTATGTTTGTCCTTTATAAACTTCTAAACTGCTCAACTAATCATCATGTAAATTTGATCATAAGCTTTTCAGGTATGGCAAGTGTTTACCTGCTCTCTGTTATATTCTAAAACAATTAGGTGTAGGAGTTCACCTGAAAGAAAAATTTTAAAATCACTCTAGCAGTCGCAGTTCGATATTTCAACAACAAAACTCAGTATATGCTATTAAAATAAACCGAGGAAGGTATTATCCAAACACCAGTGAAATCTGACCATTAGAAGTTGGGGTTTACCTGAAACCCAAAATTTAAAATTTACTCTACATTCAACTAAAAATAAAACACACATTTAATTTATTTGAGCATAGAAGTGCACACCAGGAATCAGCAAGTATTAACTGAATTCTATGAGAATCAGATAAACAATAAGAATCATCTCCTTAAAAAACTTCATATGAAGGTTACCTTCGTTGTTAGGAACTGACACTGCACCAACTTAGAATAGCCTATTCTCTGGGCCTGGTAGATACAGCCTTTGAAATAATTGATGGCGCACAAATAATTTTCAAGTTTCGGAACGAAACCATGGCACATGATCAGATATCAGCTACTTGGTTCACAAGTATACAGCTATTTGAGAAACTAAAACCGTTCTATTTCGTTGTGTGTCATGCAATGGAAAACAATTTCATGTAAATAAGTAGTGCAGTAAATACTGAAAATAAAACAAAGCAAAAGAAATGAAACAAATGAAAGAAAATTAATTGAAATAAGGAAGAGAGAGAGAGAGAAAAAAAAAAAGGATTACAGCAGGATTGAACACGCGACCTCATGCACGGGAAACAGAAGCTTCCTCCACTAAGACCACAACCATCTCTCCTAGAAATTGTCTGTATGAAGTGATGCAGTATTTCAGGACTTACTTGTATAATGAAATTAGATATTAACTTAATTTAAATTAATCAGATGCATTTTATATTAGTACTGGAAATAAATAACTTTATTACGCCATGTATTTTGTGAACAAAGTAATGAGACATTACAATCATTATTCATTTTCTATACATATGAGCTGTTTGCATTAATTTATTTTTCCATATATTCCATTCCTTAGTAATTCTGCCCGAGGGCAGGTCTTTCACTGCAATCATAGCATATTCATGATATGCTTTGCAGCTTTACTTGGGAACTGTAGGTGTGGTAGCTTTCCGTTTCTTTTCTCACCGGTGAAGAATGATGATGATAACGATAAAGATGATGATGATGATGGCCGGATGATTTTCGGGGACTGTTGGGCCCTAAGCTTCTGACATTTATCATAAAGGAGAGGAAGAACTCTGATAAAAATCTCACCTAGGAGCCCTTCCCAACCGGGAATATTTCTATATATATACATTTACAAATTTATTTATATAACGAAGCCTGGTTACATGTAGGCATTATAAAAATGAATGATGTTATTAAATAATAATAAAAAATCTACCTAACCAGAATCGAGCATGGGCCTGCGTCGTCGGAAAAAAGCAGCCTACTGACTGCTCTACTTAAGCGAACAATATGAATGAATGCTGCATGAAGAGATACTTACGCCATCCACTTTATACTCAAATGAGTCAGAACATGTAACAACAATTTTAAATTTGTGCCTTATAAAACAGTCTCGTCCTCAACTACGTATAATAACTTCTGTTATAAACATCGTCACACTATTAATATTCTAGGCAAATTTTAAATTTAAAAAAAAGTCTATGTATGGTTTTAAAACAGATTTCAAGTTTTAGAAGTCCAATTTATCAGTCTACACTACTTATAAGCAGACTAATAGTGTTATTATACACTATTGATAACACTAATTAGACTATGACAATATTTAGACAATATTTAGACAATAGCCTGACAATAATTACAAATTCTCAACTGAATATTTTGACACTGAGAATAGATTTTGAAAGCAAAAGGAATCTCATGCAACTGTCATTCTCTATCTTCCTTTCTCTACACAAATATTTGGACTTGAGTCACAAGCAGTATCATCTATTTGTAACTGAATTTCTTTCCTTAATCACAACTTTGCCACTGGCAGGGTATTCATTTATCAATAAAACTATCTATCTATAACCCATACTTCCTCGAGTGGGGATTAGGGTGCTCCCTAGTGGAAGTGTTTCAACCAAGCATAATTTAATTATGCTTATTTATCACCAGATGTCAACAAGTGATAGTGGGTTGGCATATTTCCTCGGTAGACACTTAGTGGATAACTAAGGTATTGCTTGGATGGGTAACTGTCAGTAAATTTTGTACAGAGACCTATTAATTCAGGTTTGCAATTCTTTAATGAGCCTGAAAATCTTTAGACTCAGGACCCATGGCTTGAAGTCCCTCCCGGAAAACTTATCCCTTTGATTTTTCCATCAACCCTGGCCGGGTTTGTCCCTTGGAACTAGAGGCAAGGAACATAATCACTAGCCCACCATGGCCGATTCACTAAAACTAGATTTCACATTTTAAACCCAAGCTAGGTAGGCCTATGTCTGTTTTCTTAGAATCTAGTATATTGTATATTTATTTAAAATATATATTAAACTTGAGTTAGATAAACTATTTCCTTAATATTATATATATGTGTGTGTGTGTGTGTGTGTGTGTATGTATGTGTATGTAAATATAACTATCACAAGTTGATATACAGCACTTTGAAATTTATCTAGAAAAAACCAGATGTGTCAAGAGTATTACTGGTATGTTAAAATTAAAGTTACCATTAGGAAATCTCAATAAGCGTAATAAGAGTTAATTAGTTATAAAAAATCACAGTGTGTTCCCTTTAATAACAAGAAAAATCTTTTTATTTTGACTACAATTATATAGCATTATATACTGTAATCATTACTTCATTTCACTCACATCAGAGTATTACTTTCTGACTGTAGGAGTCCATCCTTCGCTTTAGAAGCTATGTTTAAACTAACCTAGTTTGACCATTAGAACTACAACTACAAACTGAATAACTTTTTAAAAACAGTTTAACGTTTTAAAATGAGAAAATGAACAGCATACATGCAAATGAATTTGTTATTAATATGAAATTAATAATTTTTTTTTCACCATCTCAACATATGCTCAAACAGAAACCAGTTCAATTCTTCAATTTGTCAACAGGAACAAACTTCTGTCTCTGCTTCACTAGATCAAATGCTTTGAGATAGTATATTCCAATCTCCCTCTTTATGTCTGAGATAATTGAGAGATTTTTGTCATGATTTTTCATTATATTCGTACTACATACTGACTATTTTTCATATTTTTTCTAACCTGGTTGAGTGGTAGAAAAGGCATTAAGTCCTTAACTCTGTCAGCTAAAATAAATATATTATTATTGTTATTTTTTTTTTTTATAATTTAACATTTCAAGATGAAGCTGATACAGCAAAGAAAATCACAAATTTAACAAAAAGAACGGGGATAATTAATAGTATTATGAAACCATCTTTACTACAAAAGAACACAAGATTATAGCTTTATAAGGTTCTTGCAAGACCAGTATTAAGATATAGTAGTGAAGCATGGACAATGTGAAGAAGAGATGAATGCCGAATAACAGCAAATGAGATGTGATTTATACGCCATACAGCAGGTTATATGAAGTGGGACCATAAAAGAAATGAGGAAATTACGGAAGAGTTGGATGTAGAACCCTTTCTCCATCAAATACAAAACTACTAGAACAACTGGAAAGCCCATCTTCAATGAACGCCATCTCAAAGAATTCCAAAAGCTATGCTTCGTTACTACCTCCAAGGCAAAAGATTGCTGGGACGTACAAAAAAAGTGCTGAATGGAAAATTCTTCTTTGAGACCGTAACAGGCCACTTGGTATATTACTTGCATGGATGATGATATTTGAGCTGATATACTCACTACACATGATAGTAGCTATTTGTTTTTAATAATATGAACAGGATTGAATTTGAGTAGGGTCTGAGAAGCATTGCTCCCCTACCAATCATATTTACAGAATTAATTTATTTAAAAGCTAGATTTTTAATTTTTATTTGTAGTTGTTTGTTTAAAATTAATGTGATTTCTTTGTTACTATTGTTATATCATGATACTTTATTTGGTGGTTAATATAACCAGTTTGGCACTCACAGATGTGTGGATTGGTATTATGGAGGACATTGAAAACTCACACCTACCTATTAGTTTCTATAGTGTGTGAAGCACATGTGCAGTAGCCATGGTAATGTGTGCCTGCTGGCTTGTTATATGGGACCATCTGACTCTGACACACTAAAAATTTGTCATGACGGTTGTTATGTAAAATCATTCTATTGGCAATTCTGATGAAGTTCAAAAGAGACATAAACAGTTGCATTTTTTACAGACTACAAATAATATATTCACACAGTAATTGTCAGGTCACGAGAAATCTTTTAATAATTATTATTTCATTCTTTTTTATGAGTTTACTATTTGGGGAAAAAATCTACATTCAAAAAAACTATGAAAGAAAAATGAATGAATATTGAAATTCCTGGGGATGTTGATTTGATTGGGAGGTTCATAGATACACCAACAGGTGGAGTAAGAAGCAGTGCTTCTGGACTACAGAACATTGGTTGTGTAACCATTGAAGATGTAACCACTAAAGTTAGGAAACTGGTCTAATTAGAAGACAGGATATGAGGCCAGGTATAAAGAATTTTATTTGAAATTTTAAACTAAACCTCATGGGATATTTCCTATATTAACTCAAACTACTATACTTATTTTCATTTTCGTTTCCATTCTTTCATATGTTACGTAAATATTGAAACTATTGAGAGCTTAATGCAATAGTTCATTGGAATTATGGTTTTAAGATTCACTAAGGACACTGCGCTACAAGCCGGAAGGTCGAGGGTTCAAGTCCCGGTGGGGTCAGGATTTTTAAACTGCCCCAAACCTTCTGGCGGCACTATGGCCCTGGGGTCGACTCAGCCTCTAATTGAAATGAGTACCAGACGCTTGTTCTGGGGGTAAAGGCGGCCGTCACGCAGGGCTGACAACCCGGCTGACATCAAGTGCCAATTGTCTAGAAAAAGTGGGAGCCTTAACCTCCTACTACCCCAAGGGCCTCTTGAGGCCTGTAGTGGGAATACTTTAACTTTAAGATTCACTAACTTAGTTCTACATAAAGTTATAAAAAGTATTTTTATCAATAATCTCTAAAAATCATAATGTGTTTTCCATAAAATGCATCAAACTGCAATTTCAGAATCAATTATTCAATTCAATTGACGTTTTTATTATTAATTTAACATTTCTCATTGAAGGATAAATTATATTTGAAGAGAAAAATTTTTGCCTAGACCGAGATTCAAATCCGGGACCTTTGGCTTTCCAGGCCAAATGCTCTACCAACTGAGCTACTGAGGCAAGTTGTGATCTAGATGCAAATTTTTCTCTTATATACGTTGTAATTCCCTTGTGCCAAATGCTTTGAAACCTTTGCTTCTATCTTTGCAAATGGCGGCTTCTTAGTTAAGAAGACATTTATTGGGAATTTAACACTACTTTATAAAGCCCATAGGGGTTCTATTGATGTTTTTATTATTAATTTAACACTTCTCATTGAAGGATAAATTTTTCTCTTCAAATATAATTTATCCTTCATTGAGAAGTGTTAAATTAATAATAAAAATGTCAATAGAAGTCCTACTGGCTTTATAAAGTAGTGTTAAATTCCTAATAAATGCCTTCTTAGCTAAGAAGCTGCCGTTTGCAAAGATAGAAGCAAAGGTTTCAAAGCATTTGGCACGAGGGAATTAAACGTATATAAGAGAAAAATTTGCATCTAGATTGCAACTCGCCTCAGTAGCTCAGTTGGTAGAGCATTTGGCCCGGAAAGCCAAAGGTCCCAGGTTCGAGTCTCAGTCTAGGCAAAAAATTTTCTCTTCAAATATATTCAATTCAATTTGAAATGAAAAAATCATGTCTCTGATTGCATTTTAATAAGATTCCAGCAAGCATTGCTTACAGGCTTATGATTCTGAACATTTGTTGATAAACAAAGTAGATATACTGGTACTTAATGTAATAATTATATTCTCAACTGTATAAAATATTAATTCTGATTTTATCAGTTAATGTGAGCATCTAAATTTAAATAAAAATTTTAATCTCAATGCTGATAATTAAATAATTGTTATAAATCATCTCCTTTTTATCTCTCAACAGAAATATAGGGCAACACTAAAGTACCTTACTTTATATCAACTTCAACTTCATTCATGTTTTGTCTTTGTTTGCAATTTAAATAGCAACTTCTCCAAGTCTGTTCAGTCTTTGTCATTTTCTATTCCTTTGACGATTCCAATCCAATGTAGTATTTTCAACTTTTTCATTGACTTTTCTTAATACTTTGTTCGTTCCATTTTCATTTTTTTATTTTAACTTTAATTTATTTTATTTATCTATTTTTCCATATCTCTGTATTTGAAATATTAGAGCAAGTAATTTCAATACAGCTGTAACATCACAAAAATTTTATTTAGGTAACTTTTGACATTGTGAACTTCATTTATAGCCTCTTGCCAGTCAATTATATGTTGCCAAATACTTGGAAGATAGCACAATCACTGCAGTACCATTTCTGGATAACTCTTTCATCTGATCGATATAGAACTTTCAGGATATCAACTCTTGATTATAATTGAATGCCTCATTAAGATTCTTCGATCTTTGAGATAAACTATAGTCACAAGGGCTTATGTCTGGTGAATTTGGTGGATGTTGAGTACTTCCCAATTCAACCTTCTAAACAAATTCTACTGAAAATCTTTTTAGGGTGGTATTACTTACTAAATGTGAAAAATAGTGAATGTATTCATAAAATATTGCTATTTCGAGACTTTATATATTACAGAGTTATACATCGAAGACTGCTCAATAACACACTACAAGAGTACAGTGGTCACCACTAGGATCACTGATTTACTACAGTGTTGCCAGTACTTATCAAATGCCCTAGTCTTTTCAGAAGTTTGATTATACCTATAATTGAAGAGGTTGCTTCAGATAGTGACATGGGCATAGCAAGGTGGGTGCAGGGGGGTGCGTTGATTTTCGACCAATTAACACCAGATAGAATGAGATTTTCTTCTATCTGAAAGTAGGTGTACTATCTGAAAGTAGGTGTAAAGTGTTAAAACATATGTAAAAAATGAACAAAAATTAATAATAAGCCTGCCAAACCCATTCAATGTGATATATCAATTTATCAAGTAGCTATCCCAGTGGACATAAGCATCGACAGTATGCCAAAAAATTCTAGACCTCTATTATGAACGACTAACGCAGCATTCATTCCTCGAATTTCAGCTGAGTACCTGAGTTTGTTTTTCGATGCCTAGATGCTTGTAGAAACTTGTTGAACTGAAAAGAATGGACGCCCAATCAATTACTGCAGAAATTTAGCTCTTTTTTCAATGAGATAGACATTGACCTACACAAATGTGTCGGTTAGGACTATGACGGCTGCTCAACAATGGCAGGAAAAGACAACGGGGTCCAGAAACACCTGCTCTAGTTTTTTTCCCAAAGGTATTTACTTCCACTGTGCAAGTCACAAGATCAATCTTGGGGTAAATGATTTTAATAGTGTGCCCCAGTTGAGAAACACGTTAGCTAAAATTAAGGAGATACAATTTTTTTTCGAGAGTTGCCATTGAGAAGACAGCACATCCCAAGCATCCCCATGCTCTGCGAAACACTTGGTCGTAAAAATATATTGTATTGGGATATTTAAGAAACACTTTCTGGAATTGATGAATGGCCTGAAATTTATTGCCGTAGAAGGAAATGCACAAAGCCAAAAACAAGCTGATCAGTTGCATGCTGCTACAAGGAGACATACTTTTATATTTTATTTGTGCCTGGTAGCAAAATATTCAAGATAAAGAAGATATAGAATATATGATCAGAAAGTTGGTCGATGCATTTGAGGTAGGTGGACTGAAGATAAATTATATTAAAACAGAATATAAAAACAGAATATGTGGTAATCGGAGGAAATTCAGAAGACCTACAAATAAATATATGATAATTAAATGTGTTGAAGAATTTAAATATCTTGGATCTATAATAGATAAATCTGGTACTTGTGAAAAATATAGGCCTATTATTAACAGAGTAAATTGTGCAAGGAAGGCGATTATATCCCTGAATGGTCTTTTATGGAATAGAAATTTGACCAGAAAAACAAAAAAAGGGATTATACAGACAATAATAGAAAGTATACTTACATATGGATCAGAAAGCTGGACAATAAATGAAAGGATGCAGAAAATAATCTTGGCGACAGAAATTGATGGATTACGGAGAAGTATGAGAATATCCAGGCTACAACATATTCGAAATACATATATCAGACAAGAAATGGATGCACAAGAAACTGTTATCGATAGGATAACAAAGAGAGCTCTACAATGCTATGGACATGTACAACGGATGCCGGAAGACCAGTGGCCTAAACAGGTGTTGGATTGGATGGTACCAGGCAGAAGGAGGAGGGGTAGAAGTAGAAGAGCATGGTATGAGGGAATATATGATGCCATGATGAAGAGGGGTATGGAAGATGGTCAATGGGAAGATAGGAATCTCTGGAAAGCAGGAATCAAAGGCAAACTGCTGTAAAGTGGAATGCCTGTATTATGTATTAAGTAAGTAAGCAAAATATTCTAGTTATTTGGAACCTGTCATTAATTTGCTGCAAGCCATGGCTATAGATTTAATTAAATGCACAGCCCATGTTGAAAATATTAAAAGGATGATAATAGATCATCACAAAAAAGGTGAAGAGATCTCCAAAGGCATCATGAAAGAGATGGAGACTATTGCTTCTGAGCTAGGTGTAGAAACCACATTACCAAGAATATCCAATAACCAGACACATCAAGCTAATCCACAACATAATCCCAAAGAATACTTTAGAGGTAACCATCTTAAATCCCTACTTGGACTCCTTCCACACAGTTTTGACAGACAGATTTGGAAAACAACAGGATCCTTTTTTTGAACTACAAATGCTGCATCCGAAGAACCTAAAAACATCTCTAAAAGAGTGAGCAGAATTTCAAAGTATTATAAAATCGAGGGTTTGTCCACCGAAATTGAACTATGGCACCATATGTGGATGAAACGAAGTGACAAGGATAAAGAAGGTGATTTTGTTAACATTGTGGATGTGTGCGTTTTTTCCCCATCCATCAAAAAGCAATTGAAGGGCTTAGGGCAGTAATATGATAAGCCACATTCTGTTAAGAAATGTCATTTATTATAATGATAGCAAATAAATGTATTGGAATATCCGTAAAATCATTTGTAAGTGCGCCAGTGATGAGTTAAAATATATATATATTAACAATACTGCCCAATTAGTATTTACAATTTTTTCAAACATTAAAGTCCTTATATCTCAGAAAGAACAATATGTGGCTTATCATGTTATTGCCCTAAGCCCTTCAATTGTACTATGCCTGTCTTTACTCTGCACTATGGCATCGATTGAATGCACTTTTAGCACCCTAAGAAGAGAGAAGACATGGTGCCGCTTTACAATGACAGATAATACCTTAATGGCCTATGTATGCTCAGTCTGCACAAAAAACTTATTAAAAATTATATTGATAAATTACAAACAAAACTTACTTTAAAAATTTTCTCAAACGAAAAGGCAGTCAAACTGTGTGTGTAGTTGTACTTTATTAGTAGCTAAAATATAGCTAATAGCTTCAATGCAATTAAGTATAACAATTAAGAAGTAATCTTAACAAAAAGTTCAATTCACCAAGCCTAAAAATTCTGCAATTATTTCTCTATTATTCTTCTTATTTCCTCTTCAATAGCACTGTAGTTTGCTTCTGAAATACATTATGGTTAATTTCCAAAATAAAGGTAGTATTTTTGATTTGTTTGTTTGTACCCGGAAGGTATACAGTCAAAAAAAAGTTTGCACCCTCCTTAATCCAATGCCCATGGATAGTGGGAAGTACTATGTTAAAACTTCAGTGTAGATTAACCTGAATGGATTCTTACTTGGTGTCTTCATTAGTGAAAAGAAATTTTAGATTTCAATCTCATTATGTGGATCCATTTCTTTATTATCATTTCATATTATTATGAATTAAGGGCCGCATGCAAATACATTAGTCTCTACTCAAATTACTTCCAATCACTGGTGAGCTGACTCACCGTGAGCAAGTGCAAAGATCGAATTAGCTACCCACTAACTGGTCATGCATGAAAGTCGTCATTTTCTTAATATTGGCAAGAAATTACCCAGAATTCTCAGCGATAAAACCACTTCCGTTATTTTTGTCGGCTATAGAGGAATGCATTTACGCTTGAATTCCACAAATAATACTGTATACAACGACGTCTGTGTCACGCAATATTACGCTGATTCTCCTGTTCTTCCAGTTGAATTCTTTGGTAGACTCTATCAAATTCCTCTTCTCCGCGTATACCAAAAACATGATCGAAGTCTTAAAGGTTCGACATCTTGGATAAAGCAACAAGGTACGTGGCAAGGTTTCAAACTACATCGGTTACCATCGGTTTCCTTCGGGATTCTCACGATAAGTTTCTATCTTAAGTTACCTCGTCAGGTAGTTTACGAATTTCAACAATTATTATCGCATGAATAGATTTCTGTGTAAGCAAAATCATATTAGGATAAAACTTTCTAAGCAGAGAACGCCTTTTACGGTCTAATGCGTTCAAAGATTCGACCCTAAATCAATTATCTTCTACACAAAACAATGATAAACTATATATAATTTCACAGTCTGCTAGATACAACCAAAAAAGACGTAAATAAAAAGTAATAAAAAAACTAATTTTGTAAGTGAAATTATTAAAAATAATACTTTATTTCAGGTGAAGTTCATTGAATAAATTAAATATTAAATTAAACATTCATAAGCTCTCGTATCTACTTACTTGAGTTGAGAACTTGCATTACTCACATAGTCTATTGTTGACAACACATTATTTTCTTATAGAAATACATACATACATAGTGTTCTGCCCAAGAGCAGGCTTTCACTGCAAACTCAGCATTTTCCACTCTTTCTTCAACTCAGTCTTCCTTTTTGTATCTGCATACAAACCATTTATTTTAATATTGTCTATCATCTGATGTCTTTTTCTGCCTCTAACCTTCATTCCATTGACCATTCCTTCTAGGACATCCATCAGCATGCAGTTTCTTCTTAGCCAGTGGCCAATCCAATTTATTTTCATCTTCTTCAAGCCAAATCTACTCTCCTCATTTCCAAGTGAGATGCAAAAAAGAATGGGGTGTGGAAAAAAATGGGAAGCTATCGCACCTAGTAAAGCTGCAAACATTATAGAAATAATGTATTCA
This sequence comes from Diploptera punctata, assembly GCA_030220185.1. Taxonomy (NCBI): domain Eukaryota; kingdom Metazoa; phylum Arthropoda; class Insecta; order Blattodea; family Blaberidae; genus Diploptera; species Diploptera punctata. The sequence goes on along the minus strand of JASPKZ010010285.1, from coordinate 179,521 downwards.
CGTAGACTTTCACGGCCGGAGTTGCTATGATGATGTTGATGAAGATTTTCAGGCTGTAGGCCATGGTCATGAGGCTTGTAGTTCCCTGATGTTTCGCCAAAGACTGCGTCTGGCATCCTCAAGGGTTGTCTTGAGACTGGCATTTCTGTCGACTGTCTGTCCTATTTATACGTTCACCACGATGTGTACGTAAGTTATATCTGCCTTCTGATTGGTCAACATTAGGGACTTCCATTGCTCCAATGAGATTGCTGTTTGATGGTCTAGTCGACTGTACGTTGCATCTGCAACGTATAAATAGGACAGACAGTCGACAGAAATGCCAGTCTCAAGACAACCCTTGAGGATGCCAGACGCAGTCTTTGGCGAAACGTCGGGGAACTACAAGCCTCACGACCACGGCCTACAGCCCGAAAATCTTCATCAACATCATCATTATAGAAATAGTGGAGTGCAAACGAAAATAAATTATAGTTATCTAAATAATCTCAAAATTTCCCGAAGCCTGAAAATTATTTATCTTTAATAACACTTTTTAAAGTTGAGAATATAAATGAGTTGCTATAGGGACATTAATTGTCTGGTTGACCATGTTGCACATGTGTGTGTGTGTGTGTGTGTGTGTGTGTGTGTGTGTGCAGAATTAACATAATGAAACAATGAAGGTTAAGAAAGTTAACTATATTTACAATGACAAGGTTTTGTGAAAGAAATGATCTAAAATTGCCTACAATTAAGTGAAACATCTGGTAATAATAAAACAAATAAACTGGAGTCCTTAAGATATTTGAGGGCATACAATAGTGTATTGGTTAAGGCAATACTCTATAAAAGACGGAAAGTTGAGGGTTCGAGTCCCAGTGAGGTCAGGATTTTTAAACTGACTTAACCTTCAGGCAGCACTTTTGTCCTGGGGTCAACTCAGCCTCTAACTGAAATGAGTATCATACACTTGTTCTGAGGTAAAGGAGGGCTGGCAAACCTGGCTCTTATCAAGTGTCATTGTCTAGAAAAAGTGGGAACCTTAACCTCCTACTAAGGCCTGTAGTGGGATCACTTTACCTTTACCTTGAGATATTAGAGAAACATGGCAGTAGATTTTATAAGAACAATCCAGAATGTACAACTGTAGACCTAAATAACTTCTCCCTTCATTATAAAATTGTACATCATAGAATCAAAAGTGCCACTATTTGATTATTGCCTTTTCAATCTGTTTCATGAATAGCCTGTAAGTGTTAAATCAAAACACAAATTGTTGATATCCATCCATAGTAATTCTGCCCAAAGGCAGTCCTTCACTGCACCTGCAATCATAGCATTTTCATGCTATGCTTGCAGCTTTACTAGGGAATTGTAGGTGTGGTAGCTTCCCGTTGCTTTCCACACTGGTGAAGGATGATAATGATGGCCATATGATTTTGGGGACCGTTTGGGCCTTAAAGTTTTCCTGACATTTGCCTTACAGCCAGAAAAACTGCCCCGACTGGGGATTGAACCCGGGCCCGCTGCATGACAAGGCAGCATGCTACCTCGAGACCACAGCGGTGGACATTGTTGATATGATGACACAAATTGGCAAAAAAAAAATATATAACTTAATAATCTTTTCATCATCATCCATGCAAGTATTAGGCCATGTGGCCTGTTACGGTCTCAAAGAGGAATTTTCCATCCAGTGCTTTTTTGGACATCCCAGCGATCTTTTGCCTTTGGGGGCAGTAGCGAAGTATGACTTTTGGAATTCTATGAGATGGCATTCGTTGAAGATGGGCTTTCCAGTTGTTCTGGTAGTTTTGTATATGGTGAAGAATGGGTTCTACATCCAACTCTTCCATAATTTCCTCTCTCATTTCTTTTATGGTCCCACTTTGTGTAGCCTGCTGTACGGCACATAAATCGCATCTCATTTGCTGTTATTCGGCTTTCATCTCTTCTTCGTATTGTCGATTAATAATCTTTATTTATGATTATATTCTGAACAGTTATTTCAGGAATCATTTTCAGAATATAATCTGAAAAATTTACAGGCCTATTTATGATTTTGTAATTAATTTTAATAAATTAAATTAATTATAGATTTAGAGTCATACTAGCACATTATAAAATTCAGTTTTTGACAAAAATACAAAAAAAAGTAATCAATAATGTAAGGTGCAGTAGTGAATCAGGTGATTTGCAACAGTGCTCGTTGTTTGGTTTGTATGGGGAGAGTGACAGTACTATCATCTTGTAGAAAACATTCAAACATGTAAATTGCAATGGAGTTCTGGATAAGAATGCATTGTCCTTTTGCTGTGAAAGCATTTTACAAGAGCAGTGACAGTCAAGTGTTAATTCAATGTAAATTTTGGAGAGAGTTTTGGGTTCATTATAGTCAGGCTCATGAAACTAATGAGACTAAGTAAGGCCTGCATAAACGAAGCAGCTAACAAAATGGGGTTCAAAATAAATGAAGAAAAAACAAATATACGATTATTGGTAACAAAAAACAAAAAGAGATTTAACATAAATTAACCATATATATATTAATGAATATAAATTTCAGAGAGTTTCTAGGCTCCTTAATAAAAGATACAAATAATAACAGTGAAGAAATTGGAAGGAGAATTCAAAATGTCAATAAAGCATACTTTGGAATATTAAAACACTTTAAGTCAAGGCTTCTTACAAGAGAAACAAAATGTAATCTATATGAAGCTCTCAAAAAATATATGGCCCAATACGTTACAAGGGAGAATGACATATAACTCCGAGCTCTATCAGTTGTATAGCCTATTATATTATTTTTGGTCTGGACATCTTACCTCAATATTAATGTTGATTTGTTAATTTGTTGATAATATAATTAAAATAACCTCAAAATATAACTGCCTAAAATTAAATATGTATAGCCTATTGATAGGGTTATATCATTTAAAGTTTCAAGATTGCAATGGGCAGGATACATACAAAGAATGACTGAACTTGAGATAGCCAAGAAAATTATGGAATGTAAATTTGAAGAAAATAGGAATGTGGGATGATGAGATTGCATTGGGTGGATTGAATTTTGGAGGATGACATTCAGGAAGGAAGGAAAAATGATGACCAAAGACAGAATAACCTTATTCATTGAACCACTTCAGATACTAGTGAAGTACAAATATCTTGGGATTACACTACAGACTACAACAACATCTTTCAACTCACATATTCAGGAAAGAGTGGTAGCAGCCATCAAAGCCTCATACAATATTCTGAACATAACCAATCTATCAACAGACACAGCGATGACACTATTTAAAACAGCAATAGCACCAGTCATGACGTATGGAATAGAGATCATGTGGGAAAAACTTAACATTGGTGATATGATAAGACTAGGAAAAGTTAAGAAACAGATATTAGGAGTTGGAAAAACAGTGCCATCACACCTGGTTTATGAGCTCATGAGAGAAACCTATTTTATAGAGGACATCAGATTACAACGATGGGTACCATCTACAGGACCCTATCAGGAACTAATTAACATCAGGGAACACAAGAAGAGAGACCTAGAGTTCTACACACACCACCATTCATGCTAGATGATAGTTGGACCAGAAAGTGGAAGACCCAGAGACACGTCATAACAAAACTCGCAATACACGGTTTTCATAAAATTTGTGCAACAAGAAGTTCCACGAGCTGACAGAAGATTGCAAATACCTGCTATGCGGAGAAAGATGTAGAAAATACCATATCTTAACGTGTGCAAATAGGACAAAATTGATAACGGACTACAGCAAAAACTAAACTCAAAACCAATGCTCAATCTGAGTGCACTTTTCTTATTATTATAATTTTGGAGCATCTGACAAAGCTGAGAATCGAGGGATGATGACCGGTTCTTAGAGACAGAGGTGCCTGGAAGAGAGTTCTCAGGGAAGCCAAGGCTTGAATCGGACTGTAGTGCTGCTGATGACAATCATGCTGTTCCATCAGCTCATGCTATTAAGACCTGAGTTCAAAACTTTGAAGGCTACTGATTCTACATTACAGAAGAGGTAGTAGTGTGAAATAGTATGCACACTCAAGAACATTGTGGCAGTGAGAGAGAGACCATTGAATGGAGTCCACATCATTCTGCATGCTGTCATTCTGTGGAACTAGAGCTTTCTGATTGCAATGTTCAAGACAACTCACTTGAAGATGTTTTCCATCCGTACAAATTTCAATTTACTCGTGTACTAAAAGAAGAGAACCATAGAAACAGAGTTCAATTCTGACAAACTTTGCTGCAGTTTATGAACGATTACATGAATTTTGTTAACAACTTGCTGATGAGCGATGAAATTAATTTCCATTTTTCAGGATTTAATAAGTAGAATTTTTATTATTGGTCTAATAGCAACCCACAGGAAATTCATGAGAAATCCCTTCACAGATTGAAAGTGACAATATGGTGCACAGTATTATTTGCAACTATCAGCCCTTACTTGTTTGAAGATGTGAGGAGAAGCAGTATACCTGTAATAGGGAAAATGCTATTTTAATTTAAGAAAGAAAAATTAATGTTTGAACCAGGATTTGAATCCTTAGTTCTATGTACTAGTGTGCTGTCCATTACATCTATCTATCCAGGATTGGAAAATGTAAATTCAAATAAAAACATTGAAAATAGGGAAATGCTATTTTCACATGTTAGAGAATTTCTTTGCCCCTGCACTTGCTCGTCTTCGTGTGAACAAAGAAACATTCTTCCAATAATGTGTGCTTTGAGTCACACTACTGGAGAGTCCATTAGAGCTGTGAAGAAAATGTTTTCTAATAATGTTACCTCCAGATATGAGTATATTGGATGGTTGACCATATTGCAGTATATCTGTAATCTTTTCTATGAGATACTTAAAATCTAAAACAGCATTGCTCCACCACCACACATGATTCGGCAAGTCTAAAAGACTATAATCAGGTACTAGTCACAATCTAGGGATTGGGAATAGTCACATTTTAATTGCCCACTATTTTCATGCATATAATTTATTTCCTGTTTTGCAGAATTTGTTTTCATGATAATGCTCTTATAATAAATTATTGTAATCATTTTAATTGTTGTCTCCTTAATGGAAGCTGTATTTGTGTTTATTCAATATCCCCTATTTACAATTTTCTTATCTTGTATATGCTTTAACATTTATGAACCAAATAAATAAATTTCCAAAACTAGTATTTACATAAATTATAACACAAATACAAAGACATAAAATAAAACAATGACCACATAATTGAATATAACATATTGATCTTCTGCCCTCTGCAGATGTAGGCAAATTGCCTGTTCTGTGACTGCATGAAATGATCAGTCAATTTATTGTAGGGTCTCTCCTACCCCCTAATTGGTAACATAGTGCTTTCAATGGTAACTGGTCTGTAATATATTACAAATGAAAATATTTAAAATAATTCTGGAACCAGAATATTATTATGTAAACAAATTTTAATTAGGTATTTAAAAATGTTTATTACCTCACCTCATACTCTGTCTTCCTTTTTATACTGGTTTTGGAATAATTTATTTACCATCTTCAGTATTTTCACTACTGTTGTTCTGTCATGGTAATGTATTGCTTCTTCCTTCTATCTGCTGGTAGATCAAATCACATTCCCCGGGAATTTCTAAATTCATTACTTTCTCCTTCTAGCTTTTTAATGTGAATTTTTTCCCAAACTATGAACTCTTTAGGTTTTTATATTTATATTATTAATCTAGCCTTTCTTTCAATTGGATGTTTTTTCTGACCCAGCGTGAGTGGCAACACAGATTTTTCTACTTTCTCATTTTTTAGCTATCCAAAGATGTTCCTATTCTGGGTTTCAAATTTTTTTTTTCCTATGTAGATTTTATCACAATCACTATATTTTAAATTATAAATCCCTGATTTGTCTTCCATTCTCTTTTCTTTTTTTGTTGAATTTGATTGTATTATTGAGACTAAAGCAATTTTTCGATGCCAATCTTTATTGAATTTTTTTTTTAAACTTATGGTGCTTCAATGGATGATATGTAAACTTCTTGAATTTTATATTTTCTTCTTTATCGTTTAGAAGTGTACTTTCATTTATTAATTTTGTCTTTGAACTTTCTTATTTTCTTGTGTATCATGTTTTTTCAAAGCCATTCTCTATTGACTGTTGAAAACTGCCTCTTTGTGAGTAATGTGATTAAATCCAGAAGGTTTAATATAATTATCATAAGTAATGCCACGAGTGATTTCCAAATTATCGATAAATTCACGACTCACGAAGTGAGGAGTGAATTTATCTAGAGAATTTGGAAATCAAGGGTGGTATTTGTTAGGACTATTTAACGAATAAAATAAAGCTGTTTACTCACAAATCATTATTTAAATATAGTTATTTTAAAATATGTATATATTTAATGTAAACGGCGATGTTTGAAAACAAATGAGAAACGATAGGTACGCTTCTACTGCTTCATTTGTTTATCACTGCAACCAGATCATACTACTTATTGCCAAAGGAACGCAATATTGTAAGGAGGAGCTTTCTTTAATATGGTAATTATAACACTGATAAATATTTGGTGAAACACGACTCTGATTGGTTGTAAAAACAGAAATCATTGAAACGTGATTGGTCATTGACTCCCATTTGGGGCATGAGTTAAATAGTCAGTGTGTGTCTTCTTTTGTGCATACCAAATTGTCTTATTTTTCCCTTCATTTTTTATTAATTTAGATCTAAAAATGTTTTTTTTGTCTGTTGATTTCAATTTACATTGTAAAAACTTACAGTTTGACTCTGAAATTTTCAATGGAAATTGAAGTCAACAAATACCATTTTTAGTTCTATATTTAATAAGAAATGAATAGAAAAAATGATACTGAATTTGGAATACACAGAAAGAAGATACACACAGATAATTATAGCAAAGCTTTAGGATTTAATCACTTTGCTCACAAAGAGGTAATTTTGAATAGTCTAACACATAGATTAGTAACTATATCCATTAAGAGAAAGAATTATGAAAAAGAAGAACAGTACTGGTGCATAATTAATGTAGCAAATAGAGAATGGGTTTGAAGAAAGCATGATACACAAGAAAATATATCATTTCAAAGGACAAAAATTAATAAATGAAAGTACATTTCTATAAGATAAAGAAGAAAATTTTAAATATAAGAAGTTATATCATCCATTGAAGCACAACAAGTTTCAATATTTTTTTAAAAGTTCAACATAAGATTGACACTGATAAACAACTTTAATCGCAATAAAAGAAATCAAATTCAACAAAAATGAGAAAATGGAAGAAGAAAACAAATCACGCATTAATCAGATAAAATGCAGGAATTGTGATAAAATTTACATAGAGAAAAAAAAACAAATAAATTTGAAAACCAGACTGAAGGAATATCTTAGGTACCGGTATGTCAAAAAATGGGAAATCTGCAGTAGCCACTCATGCTTGGTCAGAAAACATCAATTAAAAAAATACTAAATTAATAAAACAAATAGAAAAACTTTAAATGCTTATAGTTTGGGAAAAAAAAATCCACTTAAAAAAAGAAGAAATTAATGAATTTTGAAGTTCCTGGAGGATGTGATTTAGTTTGGAGATTCATCAGTCTACTAACAGATCGAGGAAGAAGTAGTGCATCATCACGACAGAACAACAGTCATGAAAATACTGAAGATGGAATAGAAATTATTCCAAAACTGGTCTGAAAAGAAGACAGAGATTTAGGCTCAAATCTATGAACGCATTAGACCATAGAAGTCGTTCTCTGCCTGTACTCTGCTGAGAAAGTTGCATCCAAATACATTTTTGCATACTTAAAAATCTGTTCATGCGATAATAATTGTTGAAATCCCTAAGCTACCTGGCGAGGTGACTTAGGAGAGAAACGATTCGTAAGCAACCCGATGGGAACCGATGGTAACCGATGTAGTTTGAAACTTTGCCGCGTACCTTGCTGCTTTATCCAAGATGTCGGACCTTGAAGACTTCGATCATGTTTCCAGTATATGCGGAGAAGAGGAATTTGATAGAGTCTACCAAAGAATTCAACTGGAAGAACAAGAGAATTGGCATAATATTGCATGATGCAGACGTCGTTGTATACGGTATTATTTGCAGGATGCAAGCGTAAATGCGTTCATCTAGCAGATGAAAATAACGGAAGTGGTTTTATCGCTGAGAATTCTGGGTAATTTCTTGCCAATATTACAAAAATGACAACTTTCATGCATGACCAGTTAGTGGGTAGCTAATTCGATCTTTGCACTTGCTCACAGTAAGTCAGCTCACCAGTGATTGGAAGTAATTTGAGTAGAGACTAATGTATTTGCATGCGGCCCTTAATTATAAACATCATAGTGTTACTTTCTATAAAATTTAAATTTAAACAGTTAATCTTTCATAAACATTTTTAAAAGATCTGGATAGTTTTAATATAATTAAATTAAACTACTTATAAAATAATACCACTGATTTTTCTCAATATTATGGTTTTTACATATAAATCTATCCTTTCTTCCCTAATATTTGTTTATTACATTTTAGGTTATCAGTGAATTAGAGGTCATTATTCAATAAACATAATAAAATATGTAAATAAACTTAAGTAATGGTTTAAATTCAGATTAATTAAAATGGTTAAAATTACTAAATCTAATTTCACGTTCATAATATTCTTGGTTGTCATAAAAATCTTTATTTTTGAGTCAGCTAAGATAACTCAAATTGAATAAATGTTGAGACATTTTACTCACTATGTTAAATATCTGATATTCAGAATTATCTTCAGTTTTATTAACATTTCATAATTGCTCATCAAATAAATGATTGTGCCTAGAGTAATGAAATTGCATAGTATAGCATATCCAACCTGATAAAATACTTACTAAGATCCTCTTCCTCATTATTCTATTATCCTTTTTGATAAGCAATTTTTTTACTTAATTTCACTCTTCTACAATTCTGTATGTTAATAAGAGTAAGTTAAGAATATATTTTTAATTTTTAAATACAATTTTGTATTTATGCATAAATAGAGGGATTGATGCCATAAAAATGCATGAATGAAGACTATTTCATATTAAGATTCTAAATAAGAACTTACTCTTCTGTTGTCTATTTCTACTGCACCATTCACTTTCACTTCTGTGCTGCTGCCACGACTTTTTGATAATGGCTATTTTGCTGCTCTATGCTAATGCTACTCTGTGCTGCTATATTGCATCTCAGTTGCTTCTTTCAAAAACACACACATAAGGCAAAATTCAAAATTCCTCCTTTTTCAGTAGGTCTACCTAGAATCAATGTTCAATTAAGACAATGAAAAGTGCTAGTCTGTATCCATTATGAAAGCCACTCATATTATCAACACATGTGTGTCATTCTGCACAATTTTGTAGCTTGTTTATTTTAAATATTTAATTAAATGATATCAAAATTTTTGTTCACAACAAATTGAAAGCAACTACTTTGCATGGTATGTATTTAACAGTACAATGCATCACTCATGATTAATGACATTGAGAATAAATATGGCACCCCTCTACCTGGATCAAGGTAAACAGCTCACCTTAGAAGTAATAAACAAGAAGTACCCAGAACTAGAATAATTAAGAATATACACAGATGGTTCAAAACAAAAGTGTCTGTCTGCTGGTTCCACAACTCTATATTTAATGGAGGAGTCAAAGCCATAGAAGTTGCACTTAGAAGTCTTGCATTCAACTTAACCAAATTTAATAAAGCAATAGTCCTAATAGACTCTAAAGCTGCCATTGAAGCATTATCCAAAACAAAGTTCCAGAATCAAAAATCATAAGAGAATGACTAAGAATATTGAAATTTCTAGAAAACCAGAAGAAGTGGGTAGGCTTCCAATGGATTCCATCTCACATCAGAATAATTGGCAAAGAAATAGTAGACACTCTCGACAAGAAAGGAACAGAAATAAAAACATCAGTAATTCTGGATCCATACTTGAAACAGAAGACAGACGACATCAAGAAGGTATGGTATACCAAGAACACTAAAATATCCCAAGAAGTAGCCAAAGGAAAATGGTGGGAAAAAGCAGAACAACTTGCAAATGAAGTTAAACTGAAAGAAGGTAAGGAAGCTGTCGCCAAGTACAGTTGATGACAGGACACGACTGTCTCTCCTGCCATCTCCAACCAATTGGGAATGTATCTATCAACCAGCTGCCCACTTTGCACTGATTCCTATCATGAAAAGAATCAACATCATCTGCTCCACTGCCCATAACTGAGTTGAGAAGTCCAAAGAAGGTAGAATTTTGAGAGTTTATACTGGGAGGACAGAAAGAAAATGGCATTATTGCTACCATTTGATAAATATTTAAAACTCACTGGTATTTTGAAAATTATCATATATGTTGGGATGAAAAAGAATGGAAACTTATTGATCTTGTACAGTAATACACTATACTAATAATCTGATCGAAATGCTTCTTTATATTGTTTAGTGTTCACTCGTGTACATTTTGTTTTTCTATATATCAGAAATAAAAATATAGAGGTAATAAGTTGTATATACAAAGAGGAACTTCTATAAATGAATAAATAGTAAATCTATAACTATTATTTTGAAAATTTGTAAATCCCTGTAATATTCAGTCAAGAGGGAAAGTTATATAGTGTCTCAATAAAGTTCAAAATTCCTTTTAGGCTTACTCAAATGTGTCTAAATGGCACAAAGAGTAGGGTATGTGTAGGCAAACATTTTCATGTACTTTTGAAATTCATAATGAGTTAAAACAAGGAGATACACTACCTCCTCTATTTTGTACTAGAGCATGCCCTATAGAGGATAAAGAAGGTCTACAACTCCATGGTATTAATATGGTGTTAGTTTATGCTGATGATGTAGTATAATTAGGCGATAGCAAGGAGATACAAAGGGCCAATATGTACACTACTGAGTAACACTAAGAAATTGGGGCTGGAAGTAAACATCAATAAAACTAAATATAAGGTCACATACATACATTATATAATGGAAATGAATAGTTAATGAAAAATGAGGAAAATTCTGAAGAAGTGGCTGAATTCAAATACCTACGAAAATAATTACAACAGGAATGAGATGCACAAAAAAATTAAACAAAGACTCAATTCTGGAAATACATGCTATTATGCATTATAGGGACTCTTGTTGCCCCAGTTTCTCTCAAAAGGCGTTAAAATGAAAATATATAAAACTGTTATTCTCCCAATTATATTATGTGGATGCAAAACATGTTCTTTTACTTGAGGGAGAAGAAAAAATTGAGTATTTGAGAATAAAGTTCTTAGGAAAATTTTTGGACCAAAGAAAGATGAACAGACAAATGAATGGAGAAGACTATTTAACAGTGAGTTTCATGATCTTTATGGGAAAGCAGATATAGTACGAACAGTTAAGTCTCATAGACTGTGATGGGAAGGGCATATGGTACAAATGGAGAATAAAGGATGGGCATGAAAACCAGAGGGAAAGTGCCCAGTAAGTAAGCCAAGAATGAGATGGGAGATTAACATTAACCATGATTTGAGAGATGTAGATTATACAGGAATGATTGAAAAATATTAGCTTAGGATAGGGATGTATGAAGAGCTTTTGTCCTCATGGCAATGAACCTACATATTTGATAATACCAGTGAGTTAGTAGTTCCATATAATTTGTTTGCTCCTTACACTATTGAAAAATTTGGACATGACGCAAAAGTAGAAAAAACATTGTGGATGTTTCTTGTAAATATCTTATCTGTCTATTTAATAATACTGGCTGCTTAGGAATGGGATGCAATGAAGGATAAGGCAATTGCAACATAATATGGTACAAGTTAAATTAATTTCTGAAGTATAGTAGTTTGATATACTGTATATACTTCTAACCTCCTAATTGAATATCAGCAATAGATTGCCTGATTATAATTTTGTTTGGTCAGTAGAAATTTTAGAAGTATTTTGAAACCAAAATTGTGTTTAAAAACTTCTGGAATGGTACCTCTCTAGCTCAGAAGTAAAGAGATGGCATTTCAAGACATTTTAAAAAGAACCTGAATCAGGCTCCATATTGCCCAACCTCAAGCCATTTGCATAAAACCAGAGATCTTGGGTTCAAATTCCAGTTCAGGTTTCTATTTGAAATGAGATGCCTGGAAAGCACAAAGGTAGTGCATTGGTGGATAAGATCAGAGGTCTCAGGTTCAAACTCCAGTTTAGGTTTCTGTTTGAATTGAGATGCATGGGTAGGACAAAGATAATGCACTAGTGCATAAAGATCAGAGGTCTCGGGTTCCAGTCCCAATTCAGGCATAAGTTTTTCTCATCAAATATAAAAAAGTAGCCAAATCCCATTAATTCTTTTGTATTTCTTTAACAAATTCAGAAAATTTCTTGTGAATTATTTTGAGAAAGGATAGGATAAATCTGTCATATATATGATTTATGAAAAATGTTCATATGTTCAAAATGTTCAGGGAAAATTAAATAAATAATTTTTTTACTCTTTTTTTCTGTCATATTGTGGAAGTTAAATCTAAGTCAGAGATTATAGTAAGAGTGGCTTTTATTTTGGACACTAGTACCAATAGACCTATATAATATTTAAAATGTAATCAATTATCAATGGCACATTTTTTTATATTAAAAAGTATTTAATAAAATTTTGTAGGAAGAGACCATATCACATTTTTCTCTATCATTTTCTTTCATTCGCAAGTTGTGATAACCAAGACATATTAATATCATTACATTTTATTCCATGTTATGGTACAACAGAGGTGGGCTCTTCATAGATTAATGGAAATTGTGAAGGTTACATAAGATTTTAACTATCGTTTAGGAAGTTTTGCCTGTTTATTAAAAATGTTTTAATTACTAATTAATTTTTAAGTCAATAAAGATTAAAATAAGAAAGGTAAGAAGCTAGAAGTCATAACCAGTATGTAGTATAAGAAATATTTTAAGATTAAATGAATTTGGAACTTCAAATGATTCATTTTAGAATGTGAAAAACTTAATGAGGACAATTTATAAAAATTAACTTTCGTAATATTAATTTTCTAATATGTTTATAATGTCATTAATTTTTTACTATTGATAAGACTACTGGTAAATCATCTGGCCGTGTTGAAAAACTTTTAGCAAATATTGGGAAGAAAAGGACTTTTGATTTATACTTAATTACAATACTACAGAATATTCAAAATGGAAATAAAGTTTGTTTGATGATAAAAATTAAATATTAGTAGTTTAAATTATAATGAGATTAAACTGAAAATATTCACCTCACCTCAAATTATATTTTCTCATCTGGACATATTTCAGAGATCATCATCTCCATTGTCCACTAGATTGTTACTTTCCAAATGAGAAAATATAATACCTGATTATTCCCAGTTCAATCTCCTGATAATATTATTCGTAGTGTTGCTTCCTAGCAATTATTGATTGGATATAAATTAATTTATATGAACTAAACTTGTTGCCTTACCATCATTGTTCTATGTGAGCATGTTCATGAAAAGTTGTCTAATTGAAACAATTTTTAAATTAATAACAAGTAATGATTTGTATCTCACCTCATACTTTGTAATCTTCAAGCACGGTACTGCAGTTTCAAGAGTCATCCCTCTCATCTTCAGTCATCTTTACAACCTTTCTTATAACTTCATAACAGTCATAATGATGGCTGAAGATAAGAAGGATGCCTCTTGAAACTGCAGTACTATTGCTTGAAGATCATGGAGAATGACTCATTATTTATTAGATATTAACTTGAAAACCTCAATTTATTTCTCATAATTATATTTTTAAATTGTATATTTACTGTAAGTCCCATGCCGTAGCCAAGTGGTTAAGGCAGGAAGCCTTGGCGCAGAACTACGGGACTTGCATTGGTTCGAGTCTCCATGGGGGAAGAAATTTTCTCATGGTATTTTGGCCAATATGGGACTGGTGCCCACCCAGCATCGTAAGGCATTTGTGTAGCTACAATAAGTAGTGGCTCCAGGTTGAGAAAACCACTATAACGACTGGGGGACTCCACATGCTTGACCACATGTCACCCCTACATTGGTGGATTATCATCTACCTCTGAGTTTGACACATGTGGATGTGAGGCCAGTAGCAGGCTGGTAGGCTAAGGGCCTTCTAGGCCTGTCGTGCAAGGAGTTTTTTTTTATATTCACTGTAACTGTAAGTAGACATGTTTATCAAAAAAGAAGCTCTAACTCAAGAAATTATATTACTTTGAATTAGAATCACAAAATAAATATGCCGAATGACTTCAAATACATCATCCTTCACCTAAACATATACACTTAAATACATTCATCTTAAATCCTCTCTGTTCACAATATAAGTATACATAACCCATATAACATTGCCTGTTAAAGTGGTGCATAAATTAAAAATAGCCACATCAATACCGCCTGTCTGCCATATGGGGAAAAAAAAAAAAAAGTGCAATGTATTTGCATTGGAAGACACATATTTTAGAGACTGATACCCTCTGTTTATATGTTGTTGTATTACCCTCTGTATATATAAAATAAAACAATGTAACTTAGTAGTAAACATACACTCTTACTTTAAGGGAGGAAAGGAGATTACAAGTATTTGAAAATAAAGTTCTTAGGAAAATTTTTGGACCAAATAGAGATGAACAGACAGGCAAATGGAGAATACCATTTAACAATGAGCTACATTATTATAAATACAACAGGGCTTAATTGCAGGTATAATAAAAAATGGATAAAAAAAGATGGAAGCAGAGGCGATATATACTTATGTTTTATACCGGACGGTAGAGGAAAAATAATCAACGTTGAAAACTCTGATAAGGCCGTAATCAAATTTAGGAAAGGGCTTTAAGAAATAAAAAAACGAGGGAAAATTAATTAAATATTAAAATATCTGGGAAAATGCATGTCATAACCCAACAGTTCAGATCTTGGAAACAACATATTTTTCAAGCTATTAGGACACATTTACGAAAATACAAAAATATTGTACCTTTTGAATAACACATTATATAAGGGAAACAAACACCTTATATAACCTGACAAAAACCAAATTATTACCAAAGATTAGGAAATATTACTATGGCCGCCACGGATTCTAGCTGGAAGGGTTAACAAAATTATTGAATATATACTCACGGTTTTAGGCAAAAGATCAGACAGAAGGCAGCCTTTAGGAACAATCTAGGATGGACGTGATTTCGAATCTCAGAGTGTGTAAGTATAAATGCAATTTTTATTAAAGTTCCAGGGTGAATAATTCACTTTGAAATAGTTTGAATAAATTAAGATATTAACTATCTTTGCTTTGAATAAAATAAGTTAAAACAGAGATTATAATTCTCTGGTACTTGTGAATATTAACTATAACGTAGAAATATTAAAGGAAGAAGTCATTTGAAAACGAACTTTTCTAACTTGTTCTAAATAAGAAAATATACATTAAAATATTCTGAGTTCTCTCATATTAACTCATATAAATTAGCGTCATAAAATAAAGATTTGTTATTTGTGCTTAAGTTATAATTACGAGTATTTTTCTAAAGGGTTTATTTAATTCAGTGCAATATATATATGTTAAATAAAAGTCGTGGGTTCATTGGTCTTGTGTGTAGAATTTGTAACGGAACCGACATACCAATCTATATTTAGCAGACAACCTTGAACCTCTACAAACACTTCCCCCGGCCTTACCGCTCGAGCAAAGAAGTCTTAGATAAATATATGCATAGGAAATATTGACTTCATGCTCTGTTTCGCTACCATTATAATCTGATCTATCCAGGTTGTAATATACATAGTCTTTATAGGAAGCCAGATATAAAAAAAGATTGCTGTAGTCAAGTGGTTAAGGCAAGATGCCTAGCGCTGGTTTGAGTCTCCATGGGGGAAGAAATTTTCTCGCGGAATTTTGGCCAGTATGGGACCGGTGCCCACCAAGCATTGTGAGGAATTTGGGTAGCTACAATAAGTAACAGCTCTTGGTTGAGAAAACCAGCTATGACGGCTGGGGGATTTGATATACTGACAACATATCATCTCTACACTGGCAGGATGACCATCTACCTCTGTGATTAACACATGTAGATGTGAGGCCAGCAGCTGGTGGTAGGCCAAGGGCCTTCTAGACTTGTCATGCCATGGAGAGTGAGATATAATAAAAACAGTTAGATATTGTACACTGTGATAGGCAGGACATGTAGCACATATGGGGAATGAAAGAGGTGCATGGAAGCTTCCTGTAGAAAAACAAAAGGGAAAACGCCCAGTTGGTAGACCAAGAAAAAGGTGGGAGAATAAGATTAACAATTATTTGAGGAAAGTAGATTATACGTGGGATGATTGGAAAACATTAACTCAGGATAAGGAAGTATGGAAAGCTTATGTCCATGCGGCCATGCCTCCTATGGATTCGGTAGTGCCAGTTAATTAATTGGTTAGTAATTCTGCTAAAAGAATCAGCAATCAATCTTAGGATGCAAATCTGTCCAATTAAAACCGCAGATACCAGTAAAAGTGATAAAATAAGACAAACACTTCTATCACTTTTACTGGTATCTATGGTTTTAATTGGACAGATTTGCATCCCAGATTGATTCTTTTAGCAGAATTATACTGAAATAAATTATTTTGTTATATATATATATATATATATATATATATATATATAATGAATTTCCACCAAGTTATGTCTGAATCCATTAATTATCCTCTGTGTATATGTATTGGAAGTGATTGAAATGATTATTGTACTCTTGTAGCTGCGTAGGATGGTGACATAAAGTCTGTATATTGATCTTACTTTTTATATACAATTTTATACATATTAAGGTTTCAAGCCACTACATTCAAAAGTTTGCTCTAGTATTCATCTATCTTCTTGAAAAATTAGGCTATTGTATTGTTCAGATAAGACTGAATGAGGATAGGAAGTAGATTTCCTAAAACTCACTTAAAATCTCACCTCTAACATTTTCATGAGAGAAAACAGTTTTGGTTTAGGTTTTACAGTATTTTGTAACTTGGATGATTTATCTGAAGTTTTGATCTTATAGTTAAATACTATATTAAAATTAAAAATACGGAAAATTTTAACATAACCATTTTAAAGAATTTAACTTTCAGAAGAAAATTAACTTTTTTAAATTCCTGTACATCAAGTATTTTTTTTATATATTGTGACTGGTTGCCGTCATTTTCTTGTAATAAAACAACACTGATGATCATGTAAAACTCCACAATATTGTATTTAATTCTTTGAACTCTCCATGAAATTCTACTCACAAATTTATGTAATAATTAATCTTGTTTTAAAGTTTATCTATCATACAATTATTTTACAGTCTCTAACGAGTCCACTTGCCACAGTTTTTTCTTCCAATTACAGTTACTGTATTGCTGTCATTTCACAACTGACTCACTCGTGACCCTAACATAGTTTGTTTATGCCAGGAACGGAAATTCTCAGCTTCTGATCAATACCCTTACAGTATGGAAGCTTTTGGAATCGAACTTTCCTGAGAAAGGAAGTAGAGGCTTCAAGAATTATACAGAATGGAAGTCCAGACTCATCGATGATCTAAATGGGTCTTTTGACTTGCAAGTTGGCGACTTATAAATCTACTTTTATCAGCGCAAGATCACTTCTTGCCATTACCTGCAAAATTCAAATGCTGCTCTAATGATGTATCACAATATGGTGGCATAAATTTGTTTAAAAATGAAATCTCTGAGAAAAATATATTTAAAACAAAATATGGTTACTAAATTTATTTTATCTTCTAATATAGTTTTATGTAAGTGGTTATTACTCTATACTTTTAATAAAAAATGTCCTAAGAGAGTGAAATACCATATAGTTTTCATTATTAGAGTCTAGATTAGTTTTATTTAAAAACATTTTTTTTAGTTTATTTATTTGTTTAATGCTTATTTATGCTTGATTTTTAATATTGCTTATTTCCACTTTGAAATTAAATGTGAACTCTTACACCTGATAATTTTGCTAAAGATATATTTTTCTTATCTGTGGGTTCCTTTACATCTTTGCAATACAGGACTGATAACTTTTAACTTCCCCTCTGAAAGAATCTGCAATGAAGTCCAACTAATTTTCTTATGTAATTTTATATTTTACTTAAACTTACAAGCTAATATTATTCCATCTTTAATGAGACAGTTAATGGGAAAATATAAAAAAAATAATTATTTATTTATTTCATAGGTATTAGAAAATTGTGTGCAAATGCATTTACGGTATATGATTATATTAATGCTTGAATCATTTCCTATATACTCTAGTAAAAGCACTATAATTGGAAATTGGATTTTTGTCATAATGTAAATTATAATTCACATTGTTGAAGTCGTTTCATGAATTTCATTTTGAGTAAATTTGTAGGAATATTTATTAAGAAATTTAATCATTTTCCAAAGAATAATTTATTTTTAAAAAAATTCCAGAATTTTTAGAAATCAAGTTAGTATGTAATCATGTTTATCTTATATTCTTGCAATTAAAAAAAATTAAATTAGAAAAATAGACATAGATGGGAAAATAGACAATTTACAGTCTGAACTAATAATGGTGACATATAAAATACATTAAAATGTGACTTAGATATGAAATAAAATAAGCTTGTAAAATGAAAATACAATATTTATGTGACATTCTATTAAATGTATTTTTGGCTGGTGCATAAAGTGAGAGTAGTACTTAAAAAACAAATATGGTGAATTCTGAGAATTAAAAATTATAATATAAAATTATATACCTATTATTACAACATGGAAATATCATCAGAAAAATAAAAAACAATGGCCTTCAAGGGTGCTTGTCCTGTTCAGACAAAGATAATATTAGAAAATAAACCAATAGAACAAGTGGTAAGATATAACTTCCTAGGTTGCAAAATATCATACACAGCGGAAACAGATATAAATAACAAACTAAATAAGTTTAATTATATAACAGGAACACTAAAAAGAACTTTGAAAAATAAAGCCAGGAAATAATATGTAATGAAATTATACAAGACAATGGCAGTGCCTATTATTACTTATGGATCCAACACATGGACAGTGACAACACAACAATCTGTCAGAATACAAGCTGCTGAAATGAGATTCCTCAGACCAATAGCAGGATATCAAAGAACAGACAAAAAACATAACACGGAAATAAGACAACAACTAAAAGTAGGGGAATTAAACACAACAATACAGAAATACAGAACAAACTGGAAATAACGCTTGGCAAGGATGACTGAGAATAGAATACCAAAAGCAGCATACAGCTATTCACCACGAGGAAGAAGAAGTTTGGGAAGACCAAAAAAAAGATGGAAAGAGCAGCAATTTGGAGCCAGAACAGGCTAGTAAATAAGCCTAAACCGTAAATAAGAAGAAGAAGAAGATATACCTTTTATTCAGTCTACTCAACTGTTACAATGATTAAAACATTGTAGTCCTTTCGGAACCAGTCCCATCCTCAGCAGAAGGTTGTATGGATAGTAGCTGGAGAGTAACATACAACCTTCTGCTGAGGGTGGTACTTGTTCCGAATGGCATATAATGTTTTAATCATTTTAACAGTTGTGGAGACTGAATAAAAGAAAAATAATAACTAATAAATATAAGTAAAAGTAAAGTGATCCCACAACAGGCCCGGAGGCCCTTGGGGTAGTAGGAGGTTAAGGCTCCCACTTTTTCTAGACAATCGGCACTTTATGTCAGCCGGGTTGTCAGCCCTGCGTGACGGCCACCTTTACACACAGAACAAGCATCTGGTACTCATTTCCGTTAGAGGATGAGTCGACCCCAGGGCCAACTAATAAATATATAATTTAAAATTTCACCTCATAACTCTGTGATCTTCAAGCACATCACTGCAGTTTCAAGAGTCATCCTTCTCATCGTCAGCCATATTTAGACTCATAACAGAAGATATAAGTTTAGGCTATAAAAGAACTAAGAAAATAAGCAAACCAACTATCTTTAAGTTTAATGTTATATGTTTTTCTGTTTTTTTTATCATCTCTTCTAAGAGCTATGTCAAGATTAATGAATGATCTCCCATATTTTAAAATGTTCTTTTAATGTTTTATTTTGGGAAGTAATATTTGAGGTTCTTTTAATCAAGTTTTTTTAGTCTTTTTTAACTTCATCTTTCCATTTAGAATATGGTTTCTCTAACAAATTACATATTATATCATTTACCTGATATACCTGCCACACTAGCTCAGGTGGTAGCATAACTGCTTCCTTACTAGTGGGTCTGGCTTCAATATCCAGCAAGGCTGAAAACTTTAATTGTAAAATTTTCAATCTTGGGGCTAGAAAAGTAGTGGTGTGCAATTTTTAATTGCTAGATTGTGCACCAGATGCCTTGATTAAATTTTAAACTCCTCCATACATGTTGAGAAGACATTTATTACTGTTAATAGCAATTTATCTGTTGAATTGTGGTGTTAAGCATGATAGCCTCCTTGGTGCTTTTTGGCAGGAATAGGCAATGTGCTGGAACTGAATTTTACTTTCTCCCTTCTCTCTGTCGTCATTCCTCATACATAATACTGAAGATAATTTTCTTCCTGGTGAAAGTAGCAGTAGTAGTATTCAAATGTTCTGAAGCTCTTGATTTGCCATCATTCGCTTGCGGGCTTCCCAATAATATTCAGCTATTTGGAAAGGTGTTCCAACTATTTTTTGAAGAACATTCCTGGTGACTATTTAACTCATGCCACAAATGCTAGTCAATGACCAATCACGTTTCAATGAATGTTGTTTTACAATCAATGACTGTCGTGTTTCACTTTGCTCTTTATCGATTTCTCTTTATCAGCTCCTGCTTTTGTGATAAAGAAAGCTCCTCCTTTTTAATATTCTGAAAAGGTCAAAGCATTATTTTTCTCCAACAAATACATTGAATATAGCAAACAATGAAAAGATTCCTTGATTTTACTGAGTTGTTTACTAAAAAAATTAATGAATTACCCGTAGTGTTAATTATGATAAGTTTGATGTGTTTCATTATTTCTCCACTTGGGTGCACTCTTACAACATTGCGATCTTATGTGGCAATAAATAATATGATCAAGCAGCAGTGAATGAACATAACCTCACATTTCTGATTTGTTTTCAAACATTGCCATTTACATTAAATATATAAATATTTTAAAATAACTATAGTTAAACAATGATTTGTGAGTAAAACAGCTTAATTTTATTCGTTAAATAGTCCTAACAAATGCCACTCTTGATTTCCAAATTCTCTAGATAAATTGGAAATCACTCATGGCATTACTTATGAAAAGATGTTCACATTATGGGTGTAGAGAAAGAAGATACATGATGTCACATTACCATGGACACAATGTTGAGATTCTTCTCCAGTGCAAAAGTCATCAAAATTGGAATTTATGTACTCCATTTTTTAACTATTGTCTTCAATATTCATTCTTTAATGTTAAACCCTTGGACGATCCTCTATTGTTTGTGCATATGTACTTCATTTTCTCTTTGGTATACATATTCACTTTGGCAAGGTAATTTAGTGCTTTTTTTTTACTTAGAAGATTTGTATGAGGAGAGGAAGGAAACATTTGATTTTACCATAATTTAGTGCTGCCAAGTTTAGTCAGGTACTCCGCTTCCCATGATGGTTCGAAACCCCTACTGGGAATGGCAAATACTAGGCACACCTAACACACACTTCTTATTAATTTTCCTATTGGCTGAGACTGTGTTCTTGGATACTGTGCCATCTTCTGGCCGCTTTCTCCTTCTAGTTAAGTTGTCTCCTTGTATAATAGCAGTGAGGAAACCATTTTTCGACTCCGGGAGAAAACCTACCAAATTGTTATGTAAAATACTTGTGAAAGTTTTCTTTTATTGTTGTGAGCAATGTTGTTGTTTTCAAATGCTGGGCCTTGGCAATGAAGCCGTTAGCATCCTTGCTCTCCAATATTTCTCTATGGTGGATCCAACAGGTAATATTTCACAGGTTTGTAGGTGTTCTTCGTTCATTTCTTCATCTTTGTTGCATAGAGGACAATTTGGATTCATGTAGATTCCTATTTTATATAAATGTTTGGCCAATAGTCATGTTCTGTAAGCAATTAAATATATGTAATGAGTGAAGTGCAATCTTTGTTTATTAAATTCACATAACAAAATTAAAATTATGGCATTTCATGGGAAGGACCCCATACAAAGTAAAATCTGTCTCCAGAATAAAATTTTAGAGAGATCTAATCAATTTAAATATCTTGGATATAATCTCTCTATCTGGGATGAAAGGATATCCCTGAAAAAATTACTAGTTATAATAAAAGTTTGGGAATTATTAATCAAGTTATGAAACCATCCCTTGTACAAAAAACACCAGATTACATTTATGTAACACTTTGGCTAGACCAGTGTTGACCTATGGTAGGTGAAGCATGGACATTAAAAGACAACATGAAAGCAGAATAATGGCTTGTGAAATGAGATACATGCGCAGAACAGCGGGTTACACCAGATGGGATTGGAAAAGGAACACCGATATCTTAAAAGAATTGAAGACTATGTCAATTTTGGAATATATTAAACAGTACCAACTAAATTGGAAACACCATCTAGAAAGAATGAGTTCAAATCGGATCCCCAAAGCTGTTTATAATTATATACCAAGAGGACGAAGATCTCTGGGCGTCCTATGAAACACTGGAGGGAAAATTTTCTATAGGATCGTAACAGGCCTTGCCTAATACTTGGAAGGAAGGAAGAAGAAGAAGAAGAAATTCACATATATATCAAATGATTAAGTGTGAACTGTACTTCATTATAAAATATTAGTGCACTGATTCCATGGAGACACATAAAGCTGATATCAATTTTATATGTGTCATATTAGAATAAATGAAGGAATTAAATATTTTAGTTACCTGAGGACAGGCCTTTAAAAGAGCATGAACTTGTTCTTTGATCTAGCGATCACGCCTATACACAGACACATTTAAATTCAGCTTTAGTCAATGCAAGTGAATCAACCAACTCTAATCCACCTGAACCAAGACAATTTGTGAAGGACATGTATTTTCACCAAAGTCATATGGAATACCAGAGGTTCTATCTACATTTTTTCTTATTTTTCGTGTTTTTCATATTAAATGGTTCTTAAAAGTTTTTTCTATAGCTAATGTTCATGTTTTGTCCATAATGATTATAATCCCTGAGTATTGTGCTGTTAAATAATAAATTTACTCACCTTACACTATGTTAATTCTAAACTTTATATCACTCATTTATTATTAAATTACAATAGTAACATTATGAGGTTCTTCTTAATAAATACGGCGAGTCTGTTGCATCTTACCTCATAAAAGTTGAGTTCTTTTAGGACATGTTTCAACATACTTATGTACCATCTTCAGCTTGTCAAGACTGTTGACTTTTACGTTGTCAGCCCGTTGAATTCCCATTCCATCTTTTGGTGGACCAAAGAACTTGCATATCATATGCCTGTCCTCAGGAATTTTAAAATTAACGATTCTATCCCTGTTTTTTTATGTAGATCTTCTCCCAAATTGTGAGATCTAACACCAAATTATTAAATCAGTTAGAAAATACTAAAGAACTCATCATTTGGAAGAAAATTTACATCCAGAAAAACAGGGATAGAATCATGAATCTTGAAATTCCCAGGGAGAGGGATTTGATATGCAAGTTCTTTGGTCCATGAAAAGATGGAGTGGGAGTCAACATCCAGGACCTACAACGTAAAAATCAACAATCTAGATAAACTGAAGATGACACAAGTGTATACTAAAACATGTCCTTAAAGAACTCAACTTTCATGAGGTAAGATGCAACAGACTCACCATATTTATTTAAATCACTCTCTTAAAAAATTTTTAAAATGTCAGATTGAACCCTATGATTCTAACCTCATAAAAAGTTAATTGTATTTTTGTAGTATTTTATATTATTTCCACCATCTGATATGTTAATGTTGTTATGTACCAAATATATATATTTATGGTATATATTGATGTTTTAGATGCATGTAAGGTCATTGAAGTAAGGGTTATGGATTATTATTTTACAGAGAATCAATATTAAAGCATAACAATAAAGTACATTGATGCCTAACATTAAAGTATATTTTGTTTTATTCAGTAAAGAAACTGATAATGTTTGGAATGGAAATACATAATGATGAACAATCATTATGAAATTTTAAGTTTCTATGGCACTAGTTAATTAACCAATAGTGTATGTAAAGGATTGCTCATTTTGCATCTTAAAATTATGATTATAGTAGCTTTTTATATTAGTTTATATATATCTTTTTAATTATCAGATGTAGCAAATAATATTTGAAGAGAAAAATTATATGCTCAGACTGGGACTCGAACCCAGGACCTTTGGCTTTCTAGGCCAAATGCTCTACCGACTGAGCTGTCTGGGCAAGTTCCAATCCAAATGCAAATTTTTCTTTTATAAGCTATTAATTTATAATGTAATGTAAAATTCCCAAATAAATGTCTTCTTAATAAAGAAGCCGCCATTTGCAAAATAGAAGCAAAGGTTTCATAGCATTAGGTGTGCGTGAATTAAGAGCTTATAAGAGAAATATTTGTGTTTAGATTGGAACTTACCCAGATAGCTCAATCGGTAGAGCACTTGCCTAGAAGCCAAAGGTCCTGGATTCGAGTCCCAGTCTGAGTGTATAATTTTTCTCTTCAAATATGATTTATCCATCATCGAGATATATGAAATGAATAATAAAAACATTGTAGCAAATAATATTGATAAACATTTTCTGAGTTTCATAGTTGAATATAGGAAATAATATTATGAGATTCTTAATTCAATAAATGAATGAATGAGTCACTTCTTATCTTACCTCATAGTTTTTTTTTTTAAACACGGGAACTGCAGTTTTGGAGGAGTCCCTCTTTTCTTCAGCTGACATTATGACTCATAATGGAAGCTTCTTGTAGGAAAACCAGAGGGAAAATATTCAGTTGGTAGACCAAGAATGAGGTGGGAGAATAACATTAATTATGATTTGAAGGAAGTAGATTATACAAGGGATGATTGGAAAACAGCTCAGGATAGGGATGTATGGAGAATTTATGTCTGCATGGCCATGAACTACAGGTTTGATAGTGCCAGTGAGTTATTATTAGGAAGATAATATTATGTTTTTTTTTATTTATTATTCTTGGGTGGATATGTGAAGAGAAATATCTCCATATCTTCTTACACACCAAGAATACAAAATTATGAGTTGCCATGAAATACACTATGAAATATAATCTACTAATCACCTAATCGCCATTGTCTCTCTAAGGTATAGCTCTGTCCTACAATATCAATACTTTATTTTTATGACACAGATATAAATTGTTACTCTTTCTAGATAGATAACTCATAAGAGTTTTATTTTAGAAAGAAAAATTAATGCTTGAACCCCAGATCTCTGGCTCTGTGTGTCAGTATGGTGCCAGTTACTCCATTCGATCACTGATATGAACGTCAACAATTCTTTCCTCTTAGAGGAGAGAAGTGTTGATGTTTGTATTGGTGCTCTTAGAGGAAATAATTGTTGACATTTGCATCGGTGTTCAATTGGTGTAATTGGTATTGTACTGGCACACAGAGTCAGAGATCCAGACTTCGAATCCCAGATCAAATGTTAATTTTTCTTTCTAAAATAAAATTCCACCCAGGTTTGGAAAGTGCTAATTTAAATATAACATCAAAAGATAACTAATTTTTCACAATTTTGGAGATTCTTTACCACACCAAGATTAAGATATCTCTCTTTTCACATCCATCTGAGAAAAAATAAAGGTGCAATCTGAGGTAAAAACTTAAAGAAAAGGGCATCAGAATGAGTTAAAAAATTATAAAAGTTACAGCTTACAAAGATTGAGTGCTGAAAATCACAGAAACTTGAATACATGTTTCGTGAAATAAAGAAACTTATAGAGATGACATCATTGCATATTGTTATATGTTGGAAAAAAAATTATTAGTTTTAATGAAGGCCATGGAAGAAAAGTGATAATGCAAGACCCTGGTAAAATGAAGAACATTCCACTTTTACATTTTCACTGACATTTATTTATTTATTTTTTAATTTCATCATAGACATTACACTGTTGTTCTATGGTTCAGAATTTTGGGTATTAAGAAAAGAGGAAATGAGAATTAAGGCAGCAGAAATGAGATTTATTGGGATTAATGAATTTAGATAATACATTAGTTTATCTGAAATGAGATTACCAATACAAACATGAATTGTTTTCACTTCTCCTTAACCTTTTCACTGCTGAGATATTTCCAGCCTTTAAAACCCTCCTTGCTCAATGCAGGGAGAAATATGGAAAAAGTTTATTTAGGTTCCTAGGAGATGGCAGTATATGCCTGCTTAGTTTGAAAGCAATGCAATATGTATTATATAACTAGCAGGCGTTTGGAGTTGAGAATGGATATACACACCCATAGCACAGCAAGCATTTTCTTTGCCAACGGATATACCCGTTCGTAGCAGTGTAAAGGTTAAAGATAGTCCATATCAAATTAGAAAACATTACACAGTTGATTTCAGGAAGAATCCATTTTGAGATAAACATTTATGCAGCTATTTTTTTACTTAAATAATAAAGATATTTGAAAATACAGTTTGAAGTAACAGTATGAGGTTTTACTTAATAAGTTTGGTCTGTATTCTTCTTACCTCATATAGTTTTTTTTTAAAACATGCTTTGAAACATGTCTTAAAGAAACAACTATATGAAGTAAAAAGAATACAGACCAAACTTATGTATTAATAAATATCTTGATTATTACATGAATAGAAAGTTACGTGTATTGTATTATTTTTTTAAGTAAATGAAAATAGACATAATATAAAACTTGTCCACCGCTGTGGTCTCGAGGTAGCGTGCTGCCTTGTCACGCAGCGGGCCCAAGTTTGATCCCAGGTCAGGACAAGCTTCCTGGGTGAGGTTTTTTCGGGGTTTTTCCTCACCTGTAAGACAAATGTCAGGAAGCTTAGGGCCCAATGTTCCCCGAAAATCATCCGGCCATCATCATCATCCTTACCATTATCATAATCATCTTTCATCGGTGTGGAAAGCAACGGGAAGCTATCACACCTACAATTCCCTAGTAAAGCTACAAAGAATAGCATGAAAATGCTGTAATTGCAGTGAAAGACCTGCCTTTGGGCAGAATTACTATATATGGATGGATATAAAACCTTTAATCAAAATCAAAGTGGGAGGTAACACTATGAGGTACTTACAATTTATGAATACATTGAAGAAAATGTTTTTAATATCTCACCTCGTAAAGTTGCATGTTTTCACGATACCAGTTTCAAAGTAAATTTTACTTCCATCTTTACTGAAGTTGGAGTTTGACTGAAGATGAAAGTAAAATTTACTTTTGAAAACGGTATCACGAAAACATGCAACTTTATGAGGTGAGATATTAAAAACATTTTCTCCAACTCATTTATAAATCATATAAAACACAAAATTAAAGCTGAAAATTCTCCATTTCATATTTTATTTTCATTTTTGTTACAAATTGATCAAATTAGGCATTATTAAAGTGAATGGTAAAAATATATGTAATGCGTGCTAAATTAATGAATAATATTGAACTAGGCAGTGATCTTGTGATTTATCATCATAATGAAAGCTGTGATTTAATCCATTTCAAGCATTCATTCAAAATGTGAGGTGAGGCATACATTACCAATTCAATTTCTCAATTCAATCAAATAATAATTCCCGCAGTAGAGTATTAGAAGCTTCATATTTTTAAATGTACTGTAATGTTAATGGCAGGCAGTCCCTTTGTATTTAAAATGTTGTTGTAGGAAAAGTTTTTAAATGTTGTGTGGAAATTTGTGTGTTGAATTCCTTCATAGCCTGTACAGGTGTTCTGCTTCAACAGCTTTATGTACAATCATAAATACTTTATCTGATCTCACCTTAAATACAATATGTACTTCAAATAAAAATTATTTATTTATTTCTAATCATAAAAAGGATAAAACAAATATCTGTTATTTTGAGTAACATATTAAAATCAATTTATTTATAATTGTTACAGATGTTTTAATTTTTACTTTTACTTATATCACTAATTTCAAGTAATGAATGTGTATTCTTTGTATTAATGCATTTTCTCTACAAAATTTTATATTTATTCTTCATTAAAATTTAAAATAAAATTCTTTTTATCTCACCTCATATCCTGTCTTCTAATTAAACATGTTTCGCAACCTTAGTGATTACATCTTCTGCCCCTGAGCACAAGATTTTGATCTCATTCAGGGGTGGCTAGATTAAATTAAATATGTTTCATTAATTGTATTTTAGTAGTTTCTAGCAATAAATTGTTTTATTTTGATTTTTGATTTACGTGACTGATGTTCTTCGTCCAGGTGCACTGATTCTTACTCCCATCTATTAGTGGACCGATGGACCTCTCAATCAAATCAACTTCCCAGAAATTTCAAAATTCATCAATTTATCTCTCTTACTTCTTTCAACATGGATTTATTTCCCCCCAAACAGTGAGCTCCTTTGGTTTTTCTATTTGTTTCTATTTGAATTTTGAAATTCTCGGGGAAGTTGATTTGATTTGGAGGTACATCAGACCACCAACAGATGGAGTAAGAAGCAGTGCTGTGGATGACAGAACATCAGTCGTATAAATACTGTAGATGTAACCACTAAGGTTATGAAACCAGTCTAATTAGAATAGAGGATATGAGGTGAGGTGAAAAGAATTTTATTTTAAATTTTAAATAAAACCTCGTACTGATATTTCCTATAATAATTCAATTATTTTGATATTATTTTTCTATTTTTATTGCTTTCAGTTGAGACCAGATACTGTTAAATGCTTTCTGGCATAGTTATGAGTGTTATTTTTCTCAAATAATATTCTTTTAAAGTTGTATTTAATATATTATGCAATTGGATTTATTAATGAAATGCCACCATTTCATATGATGAATTATGTTTTATTCCAAACTATAGATTTTACAATATATTTTGTCAGATTCTTCCATTATATATAATATACAGAGATTTAAAATAATATTACTGCTGAAATTTCACTACTAATTTTTAATATGTTTAAAATTAATTTTTTTTTTATATTTTAGGAGCATTCCTCTTGAATTTAAAATTGCTAATTGAACATTAATGGCATTTTCCAACTTACAATTACTTAGGTTACATTTTAAAATTTTTATTAATTTTATTATCTTTCAGTTTTAAACATTCTATATTTTTCAAATATATTCTATATTTTATTAACTTATGTTTAATATTTTGTATATGTTTGACTATGCACAAAAAAGAATATTCTGTTTATATGTCCGAAATAGATCAAAGAAATAAAAAAAATAATTTAAATGTAGTCAATAAATAGTCTTACAATATGGAGATTGGTAATTTATTTTCTAAGACTGAACAGTCTACACATAGGTGCATATATATGTATAAACTAAGTACCATACTTGTAATTGTAAATTTATATTTAAAATATAATAATTGTTGTAGATTATTTATTCAGATCTCTTGAAACAATTAAAATTTAATTTTCAGATTTTTGAAGGTTCAAAATATTGTAATAAATAGCATAAGTAGTTAGTACAACTGTACTGTATTGTTTGATTTAAGAATTAATAGATATTAGATAAGGTATCGTAATTATATTAGATAGAGGTAGCAGCTTGTCTTGGGAACTGAAGATATTTGTTGTTCTGCTAGAATGCTGAAAAATGATGGTATATTTTTATTAAACTGTGAATTAAATGTATTAACAGGATTGATCTGTTGCAGGCCTACGTCTCGAGGTTCTGGAGGAAACAGTATGAATAACAATGGAGGGTTACAAGTAGGCATAGCTGATGACCAAGCTAAAGACTTTGACTTTGAAAAAACAGAAATGAAGTATGATTCAACAGGGATGTTCCACTGGGGCCCTGCAAAAAGCCTTGAAGAATGTATATTGGTAAGATATAAATAATATAAAAATTCTATTCATGAAATCTATCTACGTGTACAATGGCTTAACACCAAAATGTTGGGCCTTAGCATCTCCTTTGTTAGAAGTTACTAGATCAAGTTAATTTAGTTATTATATTATTTTTAGTCTGGACATCTTACCTCAATATTGTTGATTTGTTCTTGGACAATAATATAATTAAAATAACCTCAAAATATAACTTCCTAAAATTAAATATTAATTTAGTTATTAATATTTAATTTTAGGAAGTTATATTTTGAGGTTATTTTAATTATATTATTTTTGGTCTGGGCATCTTACCTCAATATTAATGTTGATTTGTTTCTTGGACATGTCTGGGAAAGCTGAAGATAAAACAGAATTGTTTTGAAACATGTCCAAGAACAAATCAACATTAATATTGAGGTAAGATGTCCAGACCAAAAATAATATAATTAATTTAGTTATGTTTATTTTCCTAAAGATGTCATAAATGGTATGCGGTCAGCATACTGATTCAATGAGACATCTAGTAGGTAATTAAGGTATTACTAGGATGAAGAAGTTAAGTAAATTTTGATGTTTTTATTATTAATTTAACACTTCTCACGGAAGGATAAATTTTATTTGAAAAGAAAAATTTGTATGCTCAGACCTTTGGCTTTCTAGTCCAATGCTCTACCACTGAGCTACCTGAGAAACTCCAATCTAAATGCAATTTTTTCTCTTATACACTGTTAATTCCCGATTGCTGAATGCTACAAGCATTTGCTCGATCATGCAAATGACAGCTTCTTCTTTAAGAAGACATTTATTGGGAATTTAAACACTACTTTATAAAGCCAGTAGGGCTTATTTTGATGTTTTTATTATTAAGTAAATTTTGCTTAGAGGTCTCTTTATTCAGGCTTAAGAAATTTTTATGAGCCTGAAAATTTTCATATTTGGGATCCACGACTTGAAGTCCCTCCTGATGGACTTGCTCCTTGGATTTTTCTATCCTAAAAAATCCATTGTCCCCAGCCAGGTTTGAACCCATGACCCTCAGGACCAGATGCAAGGAATATAACTACTTGTCTACCGCCACTGACTTTCATTAATGAAATGCAGTAATTGATTTGTATATATAGAATCAAATGACATAGATGGGTAGTATTTTATTTAATCCCTTTAACATTTTAGCATAGCAATTCAAAACTGATCATGAAACACCGACAAATTTTTCCCAGAGACTTGAGGTTCTTTCACATGCAGTAAATCTGCAATGTGGGACCTACATCTTTACAAAAGGAGCCATATTCAGAATTTATATACCCTATAAAGTTCAACCCCATGAATACCAGATTCAGAGACTTCTTCTTCGTCACGGTTGAGGCTTATTTACTAGCCTGTTCTGGCTCCAAATTGCTGCTGTTTCCATCTTTTATTTGGTCTTCCCAAACTACTTCTTCCTCATGGTGAATAGTTTGTATGCTGCTTTTGGTATTCTATTCTCAGTTATCCTTGCTAAGTGTTCTTTCCAGTTGGTTCTGTATTTCACTATTGTTGTGTTTAATTCCTCTACTTTTAGTTTTTGTCTTATTTATGTGTTGTGTTTTTTGTCTGTTCTTTGATATCCCGCTATTGGTCTGAGGAATTTCATTTCAGCAGCTTGTATTCTGGCAGATAGTTGTGTTGTCACTGTCCATGTTTTGGATCCATAAGTAATAATGGGCACTGCCATTGTTTTATATAATTTCATTATAGAGTCTTTCCTGGCTTCATTTTTCAAAGAACCAGAGACAAGCTTAATAATATTAGTCCACTAAGACTGACTTTCACATGATCTTTCAAGATAATATAATAAATAATAGGTGTCTTCGCTCTTAAATATTAAATTTATCACTTCTCTCCAAATGAAGTGATTAATTTCATATTTAAGATCGAAAATAAGCTTCCCTGGCTATAAATGTGGTGTGATTCCCATTAAAGTCTTCTTATTAAAGAAGCTGCTAGAGGCGTAGTGGAATGAAAAGTTCTTACCTTGGTAAGCAGGAATTCTTATAATAAAGGAGAGAAATAATATGCATTTAGATTAAAATGCCAGGTAGCTTAGTGTACAGAACCAGAGACATTGGGATCAAATCCTAATTCAGGTGTATATTTGCTCATCAAATAAAAAATGAGTGTCTTATTTTAAAATTGAAATATGGTTAAAGAGTTGAGATAAATATAATTTAGTTTTAGTTTTAAATAAGTTGTAATAAGTTATAAATTAAACCACATTTGTTAATTTTTTCTTTCACATACTTCATAACTCCTCGCACACCTAGGTTTCGTCACATCATTTGTGACATTCTCATAAATAAAGAATGTCACAAATGATGTGACGAAACCTAGGTGTGCGAGGAGTTATGAAGTATGAGGTGAGTGAAAGAAAAAATTAACAATATTAAAAAACCTCATAGTGTTATTTCCTATCCACGTAACTTATTAAACCACATTTATTTAGAATATACTATAATTAAATTAATAAATTTTGATTAATAATAATCTTAATTTAACATTTGTTTTATAATAGAATTTAATTTTCTTACATATTTTATAAATGTCACTTCTTTCATATATATCTGAATTCTTCATTTGATAGAAGAAAGTAAATAAGGGAAATAAAATGGTTAGGTAACATTATACAGCCTTTT
Source organism: Diploptera punctata (assembly GCA_030220185.1). NCBI lineage: Eukaryota > Metazoa > Arthropoda > Insecta > Blattodea > Blaberidae > Diploptera > Diploptera punctata. The sequence goes on along the minus strand of JASPKZ010010285.1, from coordinate 146,774 downwards.
GTTTAGTTTAATATATATTGGTTAAGCTGCAGTGGTAAGCATTTAGATTCTTAACATCAAAAATATTAAGTATTATGATAGCTTTCAATTATCTTTGCAGGATCGGAATCAGGCAGCCATGACAGTATTAAACGGTCATGTTGTGGTGTGCCTGTTTGCGGATCCAGATTCCCCTCTCATAGGTTTGAGAAATCTTGTGATGCCTTTGCGAGCCTCTAACTTTCACTATCATGAACTAAAGCATGTGGTGATAGTAGGTTCAGTGGATTACATCCGTCGAGAATGGAAGATGCTTCAAAACCTTCCTAAGATCTCTGTTCTCAATGTGAGTATATACATATATATTATATTGAATAATTTTAGTATGTAGTTTAAAGGGTGCAATTTCATGAGTTATTTATTTTTCTAACCTTATAGTTTTAAATAATCATTGAGTTGGTGATGAAAATCCATATTCATTAATTAAATAAAAATAAAACTTAGTTTTATTTGATTTTCATATTTATTAAGATATAATTCAGTGACAGCTGTTTCAGTACACTGTACCTTCTTCAGACACGTTAACAAATTATGAATTGAGTTATAGTACTTATGTACTTATGTACTATAAACTCAATTCATAATTTAACATGTCTGAAGAAGGTACAGTGTACCGAAACAGCTGTCACTGAATTATATCTTAATAAATATGAAAATCAAATAAAACTAAGTTTTATTTTTATTTCATTAATTATATTTTTAACTTCATCATTGTATAATTATATCTCTAAAATTTCAGGAAAAAAAATTCAGCATCATACTTTCTGTTTTTAACCATGTTTCTAAAATAAATATCCATCCATGTTCTTTTTATCAAATATATTATATCTTAATACTTCCCAATGTTCATTTTATTACTATCATCTATCTATAATGGCATAATGGCTCTCCTTAGTAAGGAGTTAGTAGACCAAGTTAATTTAGTTACTTATTTGCCCATAAATGTCATGAATGGTATGCAGTGAACATACCAACATAGTGAGACATCTAGCAGGCAACTAAGGTATTACTAGAATGTTGAGATCAGTAAATTTTGTTTAGTGGCCTTTTTATTCAGGTTTAAGGATCTTTACGAGCCTGAAAGTCTTCAGACTTGGGACCACAGCTTAAAGTCCCTCCCGAAGTACTTGCTCCTTGGATTTTTCCATCCTAAAAAAGATCCATTGATCCTGGTCGGTTTTGAACCCGTGATCCTCGGCACCAAAGGCAAGGATCATAACCTTAGTCCACTGTGGCCGACTTTATTACTATCATACAATGCAAAAATAGAAGAGAGCCTAATAAACAACCAACTATTTTGGAAAACAATCACCATGGAATATTCCAAAAACTGATTAAGAAAGCTGCTTTAGTATGAGTTAAATAATATGGAATTGTATCAATTAAGATGACATGTCCACTATTACCTAGCAATGTTATTATGATGATGTGTAAATGAAAGTGGCTAATATGCATACAAAGTAACATGTATTTATTTAGTATTACTTGTAACTATGTGACTTTTGCTTGGTAAGAATAAAAATCTTATATTGTGTAATAGAAAACTGCAAAAAAGGGGCCTATTTTAGCAGCAGCGGTAATTACTTATTTTAGGAATTCACACTATGAGGTATATTCACTTAGGTAAAATTTAATCACTCACCTCATATTTTTCTTCTTATTTTAATTTTAAAACTAGTTTTGAAACTTTAGATTTCAGTTCCATCATTCGGGTTTGAATCACATAGCTCACAAAGAAGCAGTTTTCAATAGTTTGACACACAGATTAGTGAACATACCCATGAACAAAGAAAATTATGAAAAATAAAAAGAACACAATCAACATGGCTACAAAAATGGTTTTGAAGAAAGAATGATACACAAGAAAATAAACAAGTTCAAAAGACAAAAATGTATTAATCAAAGCACTCCTCTAAAAGGAAAATAAGAAAATGTAAAATTCAGGAAATTCACATATCATCCATTGAAGCACCACAAGTTTAAAAAAAAAAATTAATTTCAACATAAGGTTGGCACCCAAAAATGACTATAACATCAGTAGAGAGAAAACAAATCAGGGATTTATCAGATTAATGTGAAGAATGTGAGAAATTCTACATAGGAAAAACTAAGAGAAATTTGAAAACTACAGTGAAAGAACATCTCAGAAACGTCAAGAAAGGTGAAGAAGAAATATCTGCAGCGGCTGCCCATGCATGGTCTGAAAAACATCTTATTGAAAAGAAGGCTAAATTATTAAAACAAATAGAAAAACCAAAAGAACTCACTGTTTGGGAAAAGATCTACATTGAAAGGAGCTAAAAGGAGAAATTTATGAACTTTGAAATTCCCAGAGAGAATGACCTAGTTTTTCAGTCAGCCAATGGAAGGAGTGAAAGACGGCTCTTCAAGATGACAGAACAACAGTCACGGAGATACTGATGATGGAACTGAAATCTAAAGTTCCAAAACTGTTTAAATTAAAATAAGAAGAAAAATATGAGGCGAGTGATTAAATTTTACCTAAGCAGTGGTAATTATTTATTTTTTTACATTACTCATAAAATTCAATTGTTGCAGTTTTTATTAAATTACTATAGTTGTAATTTGTGGATGATAATTATTTCTGATCATTAAATAAATGTGACTATTTAACTCATGCGCCAAATGTGAGTCAATGACCAATCACATTTCAATGATTTTTGATTTACAACCAGTCACAGTTGTGTTTCGCCTAGAATTTACCAAATAAAGTTTATCATAATAAAGAAATCACCTCCTTTTTAACATTCTGAATAGGTCATAGCATTATTTTGCAGTGACTGATCCCCTAAGAAATACGGTTACCAGATTGTATATATAGCGCATGAATGTCAGCAGAAAGCACATGTGATAGATAATATAAAAACATTTGTAACAATTGATTATACCACAAAAAAAAAGAAAACACTGTTTGCACTTTCTTAAACAAATTATTTTCCAGGAAATGACATTGCAGAAAAATATAATTGACATATTTACATCATAGGACATCAAATTAATTAATACCTATAATGTTGGTTATAAATTTCTCCACTAGGGTGCATTCTTACAATATTGCGATCCTTTGGCAATAAATAATATTATGATCTGGTTACTGTGATGAACAAAGGAAGGAAATGAAGCGTATCAATCGTTTCTCATTTGTTTTCAAACATCGCTGTTTACATTAAATATATAAATATTTTAAAATAACTGTAGTTAAGTAATGATTTATGAGTAAATAACTTAATTTTATTCGTTAAATAGTCCTAACAAATGCCACTCTTGATTTCCAAATTCTCTAGATAAATTGGAAATCACTCGTGGCATTACTTATGATAAATAAGAGAGGGTTAAAAATTTTAAGAAAATTAAAAATATTTTTTTCTTATAAATTCTTTTGTATCTCTAATCTTTTGAAACATATCAATCTTTCCTTAACTCATGTGGAAGACAATTTGAACTTGAATGTACTTGCATAGCTCTCTACTCAGAAAATGAGACATGCTAGTTCATCTCACAAGGGAACTGTCAACCATTGCATGCTGAAACTTATCTTTAAATTTCTTCCAGAGAAGCATTGAGATGTATCAAGATCGTATCAAAAATAGTATCTGCCATTTTTAACTGCAAGGCACAAAAATTAAAGCCAGAATCCAGTAATAGCAACCCACTGTATGGACCAGATGGATACTCCTGCTGGAATAGAGAGAAGTGGAGTGAGGCAGGACAAGGTGCAGACAAGGTAGTAAGGGTTATCCAATCTACCAAGTCAGCAGTTTTATTAACCTCCTATAATTTAAATGAGAAATTCGGCGCTGGATTTCAATGGCTATATTTAAAAGCGACAGTTTTTTTTTAATGTAGTCTTGGTACATACCAACACTTCTCTAGAAGAAATTTCAAGGTAATATTCAGCATGCAATGGTTGACAGTTCCCTTGTCAGTATATTTTGTTCATCCCTTGACACAGATTTTTTATATTTTTTTGTTCACATTCATAACTGTAGAAAAGCATGCTTTGCTTTTACCCTTTTACCCCATTTGTTTTATTCTGTTTTGCTATCTTTTATTAGTTTAAGTGTTTGAAAATAGACCGTGATCCTTTTCCAGTTTTCATTTTCTGAAAAAGAGCATCAACATTTAAAGCTAAATAAAGCATATGGATTAATCATCATGAAAATAAAAATATAATTAAAATTAAAAAAACAAGTAAAATAATTACAAACAGTCCAAGATCCGACTTCAAGATTACTACGTTCATTGAGTGTAAATCAATTTTTTTATAAAATTGTGAAATACTGAATACATTTTTTGTTGATAAAAAATTGTGAAGAATGACATTAAAATTAAATTCTCGTGTGTGTGATTTTTTTCAATTTATAGGGTTCACCACTGAGCAGAGCAGATCTAAGGGCTGTGAATGTCAATCTCTGCGATATGTGTGTCATACTGTCAGCAAAGGTCCCGAGCAATGATGATCCAACATTGGCAGACAAAGAAGCTATTCTTGCATCTCTCAACATCAAAGCCATGACCTTTGATGATACCATTGGTGTTCTTAGTCAAAGTAAGTGAAATTTAAAAAAATAATTTCAAACATAACTTTGTTTAAGGCCTACATATAAAATAGGTATCCTGTTTATAAATATGTTGGATAAAATATTTTTCTGCATCTCACCTCATAATGTTCTGTGTTTTGACAACACTGGTTTCAAAAGCCATTTGCCTTCATCTTCAGTCAAACTCCAACTCAAGTTCCATGTTTTCACAATACTGGTTTCAAAGGCCATTTGCTTTCATCTTCAGTCAATTTCAACTTGAGTTGAAGTTTAACTAGAGATGAAGGCAAATGGCCTTTGCCAACTTGAGTTGAAGTTTTACTGAAGATGAAGGCAAATGACCTTTGAAATCGGTATTGTGAAAACATGGAACTTTATGAGGTGAGATACAAAAAAAAACATTTTATACAACTCATTTATAAATTCAAAATTACCTCATGGTGTTACTTCCCATTGTAATTTGATTAGATATTCTGTGTGTGTGTATATGTGTGTGTGTGTGTATGTGTGTGTGTGTGTGTATGTGTATTCTAATGCTACCCGCTGCACTTTACATGTTTGGGTTCCATGCTGGGCAGATAGATGTTAATGTGATCAATTTTCAATGTACGCACCACTTTGGCAGACCACTTTACATCATCATCATCCAAGCAAGTATTAGGCTGTGTGGCCTGTTAGGTCTCAAAGAGGAATTTTCCATCCAGCGCTTTTTTGGACATTCCAGCTATCTTTTGCCTTGGGAGCAGTAACAAAGCATAGCTTTACGTAAATTATGTATTCTTGTATTATGTATAGGCAGAAGTGTAGGATGAATGTAAGTTTTACATTTGTGTAGTGTAAAGTGTGTTGTATGAGGGCACTGCCAGGCTTAGGCTCAAATCTATGAACGCATTAGACCATAAAAGTCATTCTCTGGCTGTACTCTGATGAGAAAGTTGTATTCAAATACGTTTTTGCATACTCAAAAATCTGTTCATGCAATAATAATTGTTGAAATTCCTAAGCTACCTGGCGAGGTGACTTAGGAGAGAAACGAATTGTAAGAATCCCGAAGGGAACCGATGGTAACCGATGTAGTTTGAAACCTTGCCGTGTACCTTGCTGCTTTATTCAAGATGTCGGACCTTGAAGACTTCGATCATGTTTTCGGTATACGCAGAGAAGAGAAATTTGATAGCGTCTACCAAAGAATTCAACTGGAAGAACAGGAGAATCGGCGTAATATTGCGCGATGCAGACATCGTCATATACGGTATTATTTGCGTAAATGTGTCCCTCTAGCAGACGAAAATAACGGAAGTGGTTTTATCGCTGAGAATTCTGGGTAATTTCTTGCCAATAAAATGATGGCTTTCATGCATGACCAGTTAGTAGGTAGCTAATTCGATCTTTGCACTTACTCACGGAAAGTCAGCTCACCAGTGATTGGAAGTAATTTGAGTAGAGACTAATATATTTGCATGCGGCTCTTAATGTCCCCATCTGTTGTATGAATTGCTTTCATCAATACCATATGTCTTCTTAACATATACATACTGTGGAGAGATTTGCAATTTAATGCAGAAAACTGGTGCACAATCTTGCAATTAAAAATTGTGCACCACCACCTCTCCTGTCCCAGGGATTGAAAATTTTGCAATTAAAATTAAATCAGTTTAACAATTAAAATTCTCAACTTTTCTGAGATTGAACCTGGGTCTGTTAGTCAGGAAGCAGGCATGCTACCACCTGAGCCAGCATGGCAGACTTTATATTAGTATTATTTATATTAAAATTAATGTTGGGAAGTAAACATTATGCGGTATAATCATTTAAATTCATCGGAGTAAATTTTATGAGGTGAGTTTTCAGAAAATTTACTCTGATGAATTTAAAAAAATAGTATTTCTTAGTCTGGATATCAGAGAGACAATGAGCTACAGCCTGTAAACTGGCAGGAGATAGAAATTTTGAACAGTTCTTGTAAACAAATGTACACACACTGAAACAGTAATAAAATAATTTCAACAAAAAATCCATATTATTTTAAATTACAGTAGGAAGTAACACTATAAATAAGGTGAGTCTGTTGCATCTTAACCCATAAAAGTTTATTTCTTATAGGATTTGTTTCAAAACACTTGTTTTTGTTACAAATGGGTTGGCTTTCTTAGGGCTAAAAGGACCTTCGGGACTTGGATTTTTGGTAGCATGACGTTCTAGCCGAGTGTTAGTATGTGGTTGTATTAGTTATAAAGGCATACATATTTTCGAACATCAATAAACGGATTCTTTGATTTAACTATTTTATTTCTAGTGTATAGGAACATTTTACGTTACCTTCCTCACAGTTCAGCCTAAAAATGTGCAATTATTGATAATTGCAAGTTCGATATATTCCAACCTAAATTCTACCCCCCTTAAAGATAAAACTTTTCAAGAAATTTTCGAACATCAATAAACGGATTCTTATTTAATATTTTATTTCTAGTGTATAATGGTTACAATAACCCAAAGTATTCTAACCCTAAATAACTAATCTAAGCTTATATTAAGAAAACCTACATTCTAACTTTTTTGAGTTTCGAGAGAGGGAAATGTTGGTTTATGAATATATCCTAATTTACATTCTAATAATTATCTAATAACTCTTACTCTTAGAAATGTAGTATTAAACTATTTAAAATACTTGACTCCAGTTCTAATTGTCCTAGGCAAATTTTATTAAGAAAAATGGTATGTAGACTTACCCATCAGCTCACTCTTCAACAGACACGAGTCCCATATTTTGCAAGGTTTATATACTAAGCTTCTGCTCCCCCAGCTATAACTAACTTTACTAAACATTCCTGTAGTCTAAATGCAGAGATTTACAGTTAGCCTTGCAAATTTGTTCCTGCCATAATCAAAATTCTATCCTGAAATATAATATGTCTAAATGCTTTATATTTCACCAACTGTTTTTATATGAAATAATTAAAATATCTATGTAAAATAATCTATGTATTCGTAACAGTTTTATTCTCAGCTTATCCAGTCTCACCTTATTTATTAAACATATTATGTACATTAGTGCACTTCAAATGTGGCAGTCAAGGATTTCCTAACCCACTTTGATATAACCTTTTGATTCATCTCTACATATTATGAGGAATTCATATCTGAAGTTTGCTCCACTATTTATGTAATACTTGGTATTTTTTTATAAATGTGTACATATGTCTTACTCACCTGAGATCTAATTTATGTATATAGGCCTAAAGAGTTGTTTGATAGCTAGTTTATTATTGAAATGCTCTGTTATATTTTCTTCAGCTGCTGCAGGAGAGCAGGACAATCTAACGCCTGTTGGAAGTCCGATCGTACTGCAGCGTAGAGGTTCAGTGTATGGAGCCAATGTGCCTATGATTACAGGTAAGAAAAAAATGCAATTATGAATGATTAGAACTTGTACCTCTGTGACTTGAAACTTCATACCATCCTTACTATATGCTCAGTCCAGTGGTGTGTATTCAATAGATGCAAGGTAAGCATTGCTTACCCAGGACTAAAAAGTAAAAATAATGAGAAACATTATAGAAATAATCAGTATTGTTTAACATAAAATTTCAATGCAATTTAAAAATAATATTAGTGACCTGGTCATTATTTGCATAGTCGATTTGTCCTATCCTGCTCCCCAGCTATAAACCACTCTTGCTCTACACGATAAGCTAGAAGTTGCTCGGATGTGATCATGTGTCGTCGTAAGTTTTTGTTGAGTTATCTGTGGTCCTGCAGTTTCAAACGTGCGGGACCTGACTAGTAGTGGAAACTTATTTTAAATCATAATTATTCTATTTTTAATTAAGCTTGTGGTCCTACAATTCTCAATAGTAATTGTTGTGTCTATATTGAAGTATTGGTATGTTAAGATAATATTATTATGGTAAAATATATTAACATCATTTTAATAATGGAATGTACATATGCGTTATGGCTGGAAGGTAAGCACTTCAGCTTCTTGCGTACAGCAGTGTTGAAAATGTGGAAGCTCACAATCAGTCGGGGCAAGACAGTGGACAAAGCGCATGTGACTGTGTAATATGTGCTATCCTAAAAGTAAATTTGCCTCAAGCGCATTCAAAGATGCAGAACAAGTAATACCAAGTGGTAGACTTACTCCTGAATTAAATATCACAACTAAGGTGTAAGGCATTTCAAGTTGCAAATTTACAATAGCAACGAGTGATTTTAGGTGTCCTCGTACACAAAAACTGTATTGTTGGACATGTTTTCTGTTTAATAACGAAATATCTCTGTGGAACAGTGTGGGTTATTGCGACATGGAAAACATACATAAAGCCATTAAAAAGCATAGTCTATCTAAAAATAATTTGATCTCCATTATAAAAGAAAAATCTCCGGTAAGTCGAGAATTGAACATATGTTGGACAATCAGAAAAGAAATTGGGATTTGCAACTCAATCTTGTAAGAAAAAATAGAGTCATAACAAAACGTTTCATCGATGTAGTTTGCTTTTTTTTTTGTCAGAGTAGAGATATGACGTGACTCTATCAATAAATACAATTACGTTGAACTTGTGAAATTACTCGGTGAGAAACTAAAGCACCATTTAGAACCTTCTACGACATTTACAGGAATGTCAAATTTAATCCAGAATGATCTAATCCATCCATACCAAACATATTAATGGACAGATCAAAGAGGGGGATCAGTGAATCAAATTTTATTTGCATTGTTCTAGATGAGGCAACAGACAAGTAATTTCTCTCAGCTATCTCCTGTATTTCAGTACGTCATCAATGGTGGCCAAGTACATGAACAATTTTTAGGATCCATTAACATTTCTGATAATAGAACAGTCGAGACATTATACAATATAGTGGTTCAACTGATTCATGATTTCAGATGTGAGAAGGAACTTATTGCACAAAGTTATGATGGAGCATCTGTCATGGCAAATCAGTTGAATGGACTGCAATCGAAAGTGAAAAACACTTTTCCAAATACAATTTTCGTTCATTTAGTATTATTCTAATCCATGACCATCATTAAAGAATACATTTTATTCCTTACTTTGAATGGACTAGTTTCATTCTTTTCAAAATCAACCAAAATAACAGGGTTTTTTGATGAAGAAATAAAGAAACGGTTGGCAAGAGTGCCTTCGATGCAGTAAAATTACAGTTCTAGTTCGGTTGGAATAGTACATGAGTATTGGGATGTGCTAATTTCTGTCTTCGAAAAAATTACGAATTCAGACAAGAATTTTGGGATCAGGAAGCCTATATTGCTGCACATGGAGTTTTAATCCTACTTACTTACTTACTCACTGGCACTATCGAACCCGTAGGTTCATGGCTGTACAGACATAAGCTCTCGATACATCCCTATCCTGAGCTAATGCTTTCCAATCATTCCCTGTATAATCTACTTCCCTCAAATCATAGTTAATGTTATTTTCCCATCTTATTCTTGGTCTACTAACTGGGCGTTTTCCCTCTGGTTTTCCTACAAGAAGCTTCCATGCATGCCACATGTCCTGCCCATCGCAGTCTACAAGACTTAACTGTTCTTATTATATCTGGCTTCCTATAACGACCATGTAGTTCATTGTTATGTAGTCTTCTCCATTCACCTGTCTGTTCATCTCTCTTTGGTCCAAAAATTTTCCTAAGTACTTTATTCTCAAATACTTGTAATCTCCTTTCCTCCCTTAAAGTAAGAGTCCATGTTTTGCACCCATATAATATAACTGGTAGAATAATAGTTTTATATATTTTCAGTTTAATGTTTTTTGAAAGGAGTTGGGACATCAAGAGTCTCTGCAATACATAATAGCACGCATTTCCAGAATTGAGCCTATGTTTAATTTCTTTGTGCATCTCGTTCCTATTTGTGATTATTGTTCCTAGGTATTTGAATTCAGTCACTTCCTCAAAATTTCCCTCATTTGTCATTAGCTGTCGATTTCCATTATATAATGAATTTCTATGTGTGACCATATATTTAGTTTTATTGATATTTACTTCCAGTCCTAATTTCTTAGTGTTACTCAATAGTGTGTGCGTGTTGTCCTTTAGTATCTCCTCGCTATCGGCCAATAGTACTACATCTTCAGCATAAACTAACAGTTTATTAATACCATTGAGTTGTAAGCCTTCCTCATTCTCTAAAGATTTAATGGCATGCTCTAGTACAAAATTGAATAGTATAGGAGATAGTGCATCTCCTTGCTTCAACCCATTCTGGATTTAAAAGTATCCGAAAACTTTTTGCCTACACGCACCCTACTCTTTGTGCCATTTAGACACATTCGTATAAGTCTAACTTTTTAGAAATTCCGAACTCCAACAGGATACTATATAACTCCTCCCTCTTAATAGAATCATATGCTTTTTTGAAGTCTACATATAGTTGATGTACAGTACCATTATATTCCCATTTCTTTTCTAAAATCTGTCTTATACTAAAAATCTGATCTGTTGTAGACCTGTTTCTTCTAAATGCACATTGATGATCTCCTAGAATGTCATCACACTGCAAGATTCAATTTCAAATTTATATTTGAAGAGAAAAATTTTTGCCTACACCGAGACTCGAACCCGGGATCCTTGGCTTTCTGGGCCAAGTGCTCTACCAGCTGAGCTACCGAGGCGAGTTACGATCTAGATGCAAATTTTTCTCTTATATATGTTGTAATTCCCTATCGCCAAATGCTTTTGAAACCATTGCTTCTGTCTTTGCAAATGGTGGCTTCTTAGTTAAGAAAACATTTATTGGGAATTTAACATTACTTAATAAAGCTAGTAAGGCTTCTAATGATGTTTTTATTATTGATTTAACATTTCTCACTGAAAGATAAATTATATTCGAAGAGAAAAATTTTCGCCTAGACCGAGACTCGAACCCGGGACCCTTGGCTTTCCGGGCCAAGTGCTCTACCAACTGAGCTACCGAGGCGAGTTACGATCTAGACGCAAATTTTTCTCTTATATATGTTGTAATTCAAATTTATATTGAATATGTTTGTTAATATTTTCCTTGTAACTGACAGTTTATTGATATACTGCAAGCAAATTTCATGATATTGGTTACTGCATAAATAGATTAAAAGAATTTAAAAAATCCTAGAAAACAAATGGGAAGAATTTGAACAAAAAAAAAACGAACTTCAGGTGAAACTTTTGACACCAAAACAAAATATAAATGTACGTACAAATTTTTGACACTATACTGTGTCAAATAAATTATAGATTCAGTAATTTAGACTGATTATTATTTTTAGAACATTTGAATGTGAAAAATTTTGACAAGTAAATTCTCTGTTTTTCGATAATTCCATTTTATTTACTTAAATACAGCTATGTAATATATATATATATATATATATATATCCATCCATCCATAGTAATTCTGCCCAAAGGCAGGTCCTTCACTGCAATCATAGCATTTTCATGCTATGCTTGCAGCTTTACTACGGAATTGTAGGTGTGGTAGCTTCCCGTGCTTTCCACACTGGTGAAGGATGATGGTGATAATGATAAGGATGATGGCCATATGATTTCGGGGACCGTTTGGGCCTTAAAGTTTTCCTGACATTTGTCATACAGGTGAGGAAAAACCCCAATAAAAACCTCACCCAGAAAAACTACCCCGACTGGGGATCAAACCCGGGCCCGCTGCGTGACAAGGCAGCACACTACCTCGAGACCACAGCGGTGGACATATATATATATATTTCCTCTCCATGGAAAATACAATATTTCAGTTAAAAAAAAATTTCTGACATTTACTCCCAAATTGCTTACCCTAAAAAAAAGTATTCAATACACGCCACTGGCTCAGTCACAGCAGTTTTAACTAAGCAATAATATTGGTATAGCATTTATTTGTTTAGTTATGGACATGTAGCCTTCTCTTCCCTCAATTAAGATCAATATATGTACAAAAAAATATAGTACAGTATTACTAATATTTTATTTAAAGATCCTTTTTTAACTACACAGGTTATTAAGTGTCATATTCAATGCTAATTGTAAGAGGGCTGATAGATTTTGCTCAGATGCCTCTTATATATTTCATATTTGAGGTTCTTTCTATCTACCTACAATGGCATAACAGCCCAGTGTTGGGCCTTAGCCTCTCCTTTGTTAGGAGTTACTAGATCAAATTAATTTAATTATGTCTATTTCGCAAAATATATCATGAATGGTATGTGGTCAACATACCGACCCAATGAGCCATATAGTAGGCAACTAAGATATTACTAGAATTAAGAAGGTCAGTAAATTTTGCTTATAGGCCTCTTTAGTCAGGCTTAAGGATCTTTTACGAGCCTGAAAATCTTCAGAATCGGGACCCATGGCTTAAAGCCCCTCCCGAAGAACTTGCTCCTTGGATTTTCCCAACCTAAAAAATCCATTGACTCTGGCAAGGTTTGAATGCTCGGGACCAGAGGCAAGGAACTTGCCCACTAGTCCACTTCAGCCAACTTGAGGTTCTTTTCATTCTGTAAATCTATGACAAAGGAAATACAAACTTTACTTTCTTTCCAAAGAAAACCACACTTATAAGGGAAGGGTCTAAGAAGAAGAATATAATGCAGTTTTATTTAAATAAATGATACTTCATAGTGTTAATTCCTAAATGTCTATTTTAAGGTGATGTTAATTTTAATTCACTTTATGTTGATTTAATAGAGCTGGTGAATGACAGCAATGTTCAGTTCCTGGATCAAGATGACGATGATGATCCGGACACAGAACTGTACCTGACCCAGCCATTCGCTTGTGGTACTGCATTTGCAGTGAGTGTGTTGGACTCACTTATGTCCACAGTAAGTATATTCTCAAGTAGAAAATTCTTGTAATTTACTGAAGTATTTAATAAGTAATGGCAATATATTTTGATGTTGTAATTAAATTTTAACACTTGCAATGATGGATAAACCATTAATTAGTAAAGAAATATTAATGCTTGAACCTGGATTTGAACCTGAAGCTCTAGAAGACTGTTAGCTCTATAGGTTTCCCTAAATGTCTTAATAGTTTAATTTCTTTTCTAAATAATGTATTTCTCTATCAAAATATGAGGTGCAATCATTGATTTTTCAATTTCATCATTTCTTTTTCATTGGATATCTTATGAAGTATTAAAAGTCTGGTTTTCACATGCAGAAAACTTGGAGTACCACAGTTTCAGCTACTTTTTAGGGCATTGACTGTCTTATGGAATGTTTAATTAATTACAAAAGGAAGTAACATTATGAGGTTCTTCTTAATAAATAAGGTGAGTCTGGTCATCTTACCTCATAAATACATGATGTTTCATTTGACATGTTTCAAAATGTTGTCAATACCATCGTCAGCTTGTCCAGACTGTTGATTTTTATGTTGTCAGCTCTGGATGTCAACTCCCACTCCACATTCTGGTTGCCACTCCACATTCTGGTTGACCAAAGAACATGTGGATCAAATCAAATCTTTTTTTCCCCCCAGAATTAAAAAAAAAAATAGGATAATGAATTTTGAAATTCCCGCTGAAAAGATTTGATTTACATGTTCTTAAGTCAACCAGAAGATGGAGTGGGAGTAGACATCCAGGCCCACAAATGTAAAACTCAACAGTCTGCACAAACTGATGAGGGGTATGGACAACATTTCGAAACATGTCAAATGAAACATCAGATTTTCTGCTGTAATGTGACTCAGATTCACCTTATTTATTAGGAAGAACTTCTTGTTGTAATTTATTAATTAGGATTTGACTAAATTTATTAGTTGTCCATAAGAATCTGCATCTGTTGATTAATGATTTATTTAGAATTAACGTAATAGAAGTTTACTTTATAATAGAATTTATAACAAAAAGTGTTTTATATTTCTTTTTCCAGACATAGTTCAATCATAATGCACACTGCCACTGATCCGTTTCGCTAATCACTGTTGGAGCAACACCTGCATTGGAACTGATTTTGGCAGAACGAGTGCAGGCCTTAGAGGAGGTTACGAGTATATGTTATATTTTAAGTATTTGAAATGCAATATTACCTTTTTTTGTCCAATGCTGCCCAATATTTCTTATGACGTTCCTGGCTTTCTTTTCTGGCACTGAAATGGCCGAGTTACATAACCCCATTGATAATGATGGGTGATAAATGATACGAAAACACCAGGAGAGTCCTTTAAAAACAACCTAACTTAACCATAACAGACCCATCCACCAGGACGATTGTAGGAATACTTCCCTTTAATGACAAATTTCTGTGGTCTGACTGAGAATCAAACCTGGGAACTCATGAACTCTGACCACAAAACCATGAGACTTTATCAGTAGATTATATATTAACAGTGATAAAAGTATATGGTCAACCACCATGGACTAGTGGTTATGTTCTTTGCCTCTGGTCCCAAGGGTTGCAGGATCAAACTCAACTGGGGTTGATGGAATTTTTAGGAAGGAAATATCCAAGAAGCATGTCCTTTGGGAGGGACTTTAAGCTGTGGGTCCCAACTCTGAAGATTTTCAGTCTCATACAATAACCTTAAACCTAAACAAAGAGGTCTCTAAGCAAAATTAACCAATCTCCTTCATCATATTAATATCTTAGTTGCTTACTAGATGTCTCATTGGGTCAGTATGTTGACTGCATACCATTCATGACTTCTTTAGAGAAATAAGCATAACTAAATTATTAAATTAATATTAAGAAGCTGAAGATATTACTATTATTGAAATAAGTAAATTAATGTACACAACTAAGTAAAAGGAGGATTTATGCTTCAATTGAAATGTCGCCTGAATTAGCTCAGTGATCAAAGCATCAGCATGTAAAGCTGAAGTTTCAGGGTTTGATTCCCAATTCAGACAAAAATTTTTTTTTGCGATTGATTATAACTAAATTAACTTTTTTTTAATGCTCCAGGTTGTCCTTTTGGACATTTCTGGTGTTCTTTTCTGGCATTGGCATAATTGTAACCCACTTATGAGGTTGGAGTGCCTGGAAGACAGGGTTATATTGCCCTGATGATATGATGGGTGATGATGATGATAGTGGTGCCAAGAGAGTCCTTAATCCTAAGCTTAATCTAAGATGAATATGAATGATGATGATTGCGATGGCCATATGATAATATTCGGGGACTGTTTGGGCCTTAAAGTTTCCTGACATTTGTCTTAAGGTGAGGAAAAACCCCGATAAAAAACCTCATCCAGGAAACTGTCCCGACCGGGAATCGAACCTGGGCCCATTGTATGACAAGGCAGCACGCTACCTCAAGACAACAGTGGTGGACTAACTAAATTAACTTGGTCTAGAAACTCCTACAAGGAGAGACTGAGGCCCAACATTGGGCTGTTAAGCCATTGTAGTAGATAAGAGTGTATGATAAGAACATTTTTTAAATATTTTACTTGTAACATAAAAAAAAACTTTTATTCACTTTACTCTCACTTTTTTTTATTGCAGTACGGCAGACAGTTTATCGAACAGGGATCGGTGTCGAGTGGGACAAATTTCACTGTACGATGGTCCTTTGGCACAATTTGGTGAGGCAGGAAAATATGGGGACCTGTTTGTAGCAGCTCTGAAGTCTTATGGCATGCTGTGCATAGGTCTTTATAGGTAATTACCTTCTCCAGCGTATTTATGCTTTCTGGCTTATAGCAAAACAGAGCACCAGCAGGATCATAAATAAAAAATTTCAGCCTTCTGATGGTCCTGACTGTGCACTGTTGCATTTAATGCATTTTATTTAATTTACCTTCATATAACAACCTTTTAGTGTGTTTAGTATGCAGTGATATTTTAATGAACATGTTACAGTAAAATTTAAAACTTTAGTGAAAGTTAACTTTATATAGTGGTTGTTAGCATGAACTGCTCCTCTCAGTCCAGACTGAATGTCAACATCATATACAGAGATATTCAACATTCACTAGTAAAAGTGAAGCTAGTGAATGTCAGTCAACTTTCTTTTTTAGCCATCCGTTGGCTATTGGTAGCACTGACTATCTATCTTCGGATGATTGGAGAACTGTATATGAGGAAAGAAAAGTTAACATTTGGAAGTCTGATGTTTCAGGGTCCCCTTTCGAGGGTTTGAGAGTTGATGTGAATATGTGGAACTTGAAGCTTATTAAACGAAACTTGAGAGTATATGACATTTGTATCATGTCTTGAATGGTGTAATAGACTGCATACTGGTGCGTAGAGCCAGAAGTCTGGGGTTCAAGCATTCATTTTTCTTTTCAAAATAATGATGAAGATTAATTTCACAATGAACATACTGTAGATAAATGTATTTAAAAAATTGACATTAATTTGTTTTTGTTAAATTTCTTATTTATTTTGCTTTATCCAAAACTTAGATGTCAATATTAAGGATATTAACAAAACAACCTCAAACTATGAAGAAAATAAGGGAGAAAAAAATGAATCTGAATTTACCACATGCTTAGAAAATTAAAAAGTGGTATTGAAAGGGTTGCAGTTGATTGAATTCCTCAGGAAGAGAGACATTGAGGTTGACCCAGAAGCTGTCCATTAGCTATTGGTAGTGCCGTTTATCTGCCTTCGGTGATTAGAGAACTGTATATGAGGAAAGAAATATTGATGTTTGTATCGTGTCTTGAATGGTGTAATGGACTGCATACTGATGTATAGAACCAGAGGTCCGGGGTTCAAGTCTCAGTTCAAGCATTAATTTTTCTTTTCAAAATAATATTGTCCAGTATTGGAAAGTATTACTATTTAAAACAAAATTCATCATCTTTACTCATGCCCCCTGTTAGGTAGCCAACTCTGTGAAATTATTAATTTTAATATTTAGCATTTAGAAAGTTTATAGCACAAAAATCTTCTTCTGAAACTCAAATTTTATTGTTCAGTGTGGTTAATAGTCTTGTTATAACTATTAATGTTATCATACATGGCTTCAAAAAACCATAAACAAATTAAAAATTTTTTTAACAGAAGGATTTTATACTAGTATTATTTAAAAATAGTTAAGGTATACAGTATATATACAGTGTGATTAAGAATTCCTATTACACATTTCTGAGGTGACTTAATAGATAAAGTTTTCATGAAAACCCATGTCTATAAATCTGCTGTCTTGGTGCCTTAATTTATTAAGATTTTGAATCTCTTAATACACAGTAGACTCTTACATAGGGAAGGGGTGATGTCTAAAGTCACCTAATCTTATGTATCTTCTATTTATAATCTAATTTGCAACCTAATGTGCTTAGGTACAGTTCTTAGCTTTCCAGTAGGAAATATATTGTGGATTTCTTGTAAAATGTTCCACTGAACATTCTTGAGAAAATGCACCAACAGAGATGTATGTAATGAATAACACAAACATAAAAAAAGGCCGTACTAGCTTTATAATATAATGTACAATTCCCAATAATTGATCTTCTTAATAAAGAAGCCGCTATTTGCAAGATCGAAGCAAAAGTTTCGTAGCATTTGGCACTCAGGAATTAACAGTGTATTTAAGAGAAAAATTTGCATTTAGATTGGAGTGCTCAGGTAGCTCAGTTGGTAGAGTATTGGCCTAGAAAGCCAAAGGTCCTGGGTTCAAACTCCAATCTGAGTGTATAATTTTTCTCTTCAAATAAGATTTTTTCTTCCCATCTGACAAAATATTGCCTGTGCATTTGAGAAAATGTATGTGGACAACTGCTTGACTAGGTGAAGTAAGAAATTTGATTTCATCTTATTAATATACATTTCTTGTCATGGGTTTCTCACCAAACTTTATTAACTGGGCATCCTCTACAATCCACTGAAATTTGTAATGGAATCCTGAATCAATCTGTATATAAATTGTATTTGTATTGATGCACTGGCATTTCAGCACATTAGTAAAATATAACTTTTGACTCTTCAGTTAACTCTGTAGAATAGATTTCATATTACATTTTCATTACTTTATAAAATATTGATATAATGTTATTTAATTTTTTAATATATTAGTTGTTGTTAGTTGTTTGATGTTCAATTATTGAAGTGAATTCACTTTAGGTTGCAGTTTGTATTATATTAATATTTAATTTTAGGAAGTGATATTTTGAGGTTATTTTAATTATATTATTTTTGGTCTGATCATCTTACCTCAATATTAATGTTGATTTGTTCTTGAACATGTTTCAAAACAATTCCGTTTTATCGTCAGAATTGTTTTGAAACATGTTCAAGAACAAATCAACATTAATATTGAGGTAAGATGATCAGACCAAAAATAATATAATTGTATTATATTGTTACTACAAATCGAACAAAGGGTGTTGTAAGAAAACAAATATCTGAATCAGCCCATGCTATTATTCACATCTGCTAATATGACATCTATTGTAAGGAATTTGTTTTCAAAATAAATAATTACAAACTTTTTGTTTTACAGTACATTTTACATAAACATTGTACATTTCTGGCGTTTGTTTTATTTTTCTCTATTGTTTGTAGAAGCTATTTTCATTGGTTTCTTTTCGAAATTGTAAATTTGTCTTTCACTTATGCCATTTTCAGATGACATTCACTATTTCAATAAGCACAAATGGAAATTTTGCACATCCCAAATTAAATAAATTTAGAATTATTTTTTTCCCTGATGTTTTCATTTTAAGTGTGTCATTTAAAGGACAAATTAATATTTTAAGAGAAAATTGTACGCCTAAACCAGGATTTGAACCCAGCATATCTGGATTTTCCATACCAGAGTTTTATTCAATTAAGCTATCTAGGTTCCTGATTTAGACAGAATTTTTTTTCTTGCTTATGTAATCCTGTGTGCTTGAAATTGAGAACATTTGTTCTACATACCTTCTAGCAGCTTCTTATTTAAATAGACATTTTAGATTTTTTTTTTTACCTGGTTGTAATGATTTACTATGCTTGTGTTTCCGGACTGGGGTCAGCTACCTTGAAAAAACTGTTCACACTGTATTCATATTTTGTCCATTGCATCTAGTGTAATGTTTGTCATTAAAAGCAAATTAACCCGTCGGTATGGACATTTAAACGTGGCATTCCCTTCCCAGATGCAGAAGGACGTGTTAGAACGCCTGGACTTTTAAATATCCAAATGCAGATTGCCATGTCTGTACACATTGGTACATCTATGATTTCCAAAGCCTATAATGAGTTTGTTAAACATGCTGGAGAACTTTTTTTCTGTTACTGTGGTAAGGAAAATCTCCTTCATGTTATGACATAATTTATGACAGGCATATGGAGTGAGTTAGTTGGCTACTTATAAGTGAAACAAGATACTTTTGTATTTTTTTTCTCTTCAGCCAGACCCTTCTTTTAACATAGTGAATGCCCTAATTTTGCCGAAAAGAAATACCTGTAAAGTGTCTCACTGTGTGGTCTCATGACTAACCTTTCTTTTATAACCGACATGGCTTGTGTGCATACACAAAAATCATGTGTCTCATAAGAAGAAACTTTATGGATTTCAAGTAAATTAGTTTGACATTTTCCAACTTCTATAAAAAAATTTACATGATGAATTTGATGTGTAGAATTATGAAAAAAAATAATAGAAGGATAATAGTAATAATAATAATTATGATAATAATGGTAATGATAGTAAAAATAAAAATAGTAATAATAATAGCAATAATAGTAATGTATGTACTGCATACTTCCAACATAGGTGCTCCCTAGCAAGAGTTTTTTAACCAAGGTAATCCATTCAACAAGAATCAATTTCCGCAATTATATAATGAATTTATTTCACAAATAAAATTTTAATGAGGCAGAGGAAGACGTGAAACCTCCTGGAGTCAGGGAATGTATTTATACATGAAGGAGAAACACTACAACCAGAGATTGGATGGACCGACAAAATTGGCTATTGGGAATCGGATGATGTCAAAGACATTTACCAACCAATGATCTATCTAAATTTTAACGTGAAAGGTTGTCTCTCCAAGTTTAATATATTTTATTTAACTGAATTTGAAGAAACTTACTTTTAGATTCTCCAATTTTATAAAATTTGTACTCGGTGAATGTGATGTGGAATTATGAACATCTTTAATTTAAAAATATGAATGAAGGATAAGTAGACAAAGTTTAGAATTATAAATTATAAGTAAACCTTTAACAACAATTTAAAAAATGCATGCATTTAACTTATATCTTGATGAAAGTATAAGGAATTCTCCATCTACAATTAAATATAACTTGTAATTAGACGATGAAAGACACCATTCTATATCATTATTTGTTTCGATATTCTATTCTGTAGTGTTCTCTTCTAGTGCAGGTCTTTCACTGTAATCATAGAATTTTCATGCTATGATTGCAGCTTTATTAGGGAATTATAGGTGTGGTAGCTTCCCATACAGGGGGATGATAATGATGGTAATGATGATGATGATGAAGGCCAGATAATGTCCATGGACCGTTCGAGCCTCAAAGCCCACTGCATGACAAGACAGCATTCTACCTCGAGACCACAGATATAATAAAATTAATATTTTCTTAACCCTTTCATTTGTTATTTGTTTTATTTATCGAAGCTTATGCTACGTACCAACATGTCAACAAGATACATGTGGTTAGCACATCACCTCAATGCAAGATCTAATAGGAAATTAAGATATAACTTGGAAGAAAGATGAACATGATACTGAGTAATGTGATTTTATGAAATCCAGATGTAATAAAACAGTGCAAGTCTCGTAGGCTGCTATAGGTAGGGCATGTGGCACAAATAGGAAATTATATAGGAACATGAAAACTTCTCATAGGAAAACTAGAAGCAAAGTGCCCAGGAGGGAGGGATAGCCACGAGGTGTAAGAATAATATTAACCAGGATTTGAGGGAGGTAAATAATACAGATTCTCACTGCTGGGGTCCCGAGATCGAATCACGGTCACTCCATGTTGGTTTCGTCGAGGACAAAATGGAGCTTGGGCAGGTTTTTCTTGGGGTTTTCTCATGCCACAATTTCATTCCACCATTTCTCCATACTCATCATATCCATTTCTTTTTATTTCGTTCATCTGCTACTGTGATGATGCGTCAGGCATGGTTGGCTGCACCCTTGTCATTCACAGACCTATATATATATATATATATATATAGGGGCTTCTTCTCATCTCATCTCTCGACCTGATCCTGAGTTGGACATGAGTTGAGAATATTATTATAAATTACACAGAAATAATTGGAAAACATTATTTGGGATAGCAATGTATGGAGAGGTTATGTATGCATGACCAAGACCTCCATGTTCAATGGTGCCATTAATTTCAAGACAACGCAAAACAAGTTAATTTCCAATGCCCTTCTACTTTTTTTTCAAAATTTTCCGTTTCATTAAATATTTAAATAAAAATAATAAATTCCAATCTCTCTACCCTCCAAATCAAGATATTGTAATTAATGAATCATTATGGTTATGGAGGGGATAAACAATTCCCTCCACTTAAAACTGCCAACTTTATTGTTAAAACATATGAATTGTGTGAATCTAGAACTGGGTATGTGGTCTTGAGGTAGTGTGCTGCCTTGTCACGCAGCTGACCGAGGTTCAATTCCTGTTGTGTCAGACTTCCTGGGTGAGGTTTTTTCGGGGTTTTTCCTGACCTATATGACAAATGTCAGGAAGCTTTAGGGCCCAACATACCCGAAAATCATCCAGGCATCATCATCATCACTATAATTCACCGGTGTGTAAAGCAATGGGAAGCTACCACACCTAGTAAAGGTGAAAATCATAGAATGAAAATGCTATGTTTACAGTGAAAGACCTACCCTTGGATAGAACAATATAGAATAGAATGGTCATTTCATTGTTTATATTGTATTAACCAGAATTTAATATGTATCTAAAATAAGTTATTGAGTGAATAGAGTTTAAAAATACGACCGCACGGGGGTACTGCATAGACTTTTAAATGTCCGCACAGAAGGGAGGTCTCGTATAAGTATGGCAAACCATGCTGAGGGGTTAAATTATTTCCATTCTCCCACATCTCTCTGCTTTTGATTTTTATTATTATTTAATTTAAGAATGATTTCTTCTACATCCATATATATATGGAATGCTTTTTGAATGTGTATATGGTTAACTTATACCGTATCAATCAATCCTTCTGTAGCTTCCAGATATTCTATTATTTACTGCAACCTAAAAGTGAATACACTTTACGGCCTATATATATATAGATAGGGTACTTCAAAAAACATTGACTACACCCTATACATGAAAAGAAATTATAGTTTTATGAGAGGGAATCCTTATTCATAATGAATATACTACAAAACTTTGATTATGGGACTTGGAGCTATCTACAAAATCAATCAATGAGAAACTTCTATCTATCCAAACCCAGCTTGACATAATAGATTATTAAATCACTAATACATGCTTAGTAATTATATCTTACTATTGTATTTTGTAGTTAACTGTGTGTCCTACATATTACATGATTTGTTACTTTGATGCAAATATAGCAGGATTTATTCAATGATATCCCCTGTTTACAGGACTATCAATAAATCCTAAGTGATTAAAAGTTCAATTTATAATTATATTCACAGGGGTAAATTTAACTTTTTTTCCTTAACATGGCACCAAAAAAATGTAATTTTTACAAGGGTACTCTCTCATAAAATGATTAGTCCATTCTCCTGTATTACATACTGCCTATATAGAGGTCATTGAGGAAAAACATCAGATACATGAATGGATTATTACTGCTATTGTTAATTTATATATTTACTAATAAATTTATTTAAAATGTTTGTAAATTAAATAACATGTCAAACAAATTTTATAATAGTTGGAAGATTAATTTATTATCTGGTATTTTTTGGTTTATAAAATATGTTAGATTAAACAATATAAAAGTAATAACAAATAAATATAATAGCTTTAAATTTAATTATATATATTATTTATTTATTTATATTTAATAAAAAGTACTATAATTCATTCCTACTATTTGCAATGTTAAAGTATTCATTTCAAAATTATTAACCAATTTAATTTTCAGTATGTAAAAGTAGACATTTTCTCTTAAGAAATAAATAAATAAAAATTCATTTATTTTCACTCATATTATGAAAACAGTATTTGTTTTAAATTATTTTCTCGTTACATGAGAAGCTATTCAATTATAATTACTGTCAATCATCTAATTGAAATTACCCTTTATTAAATGGTTTACACAAATCAGTGAATTTTGTATCTTTTCTAATTTATTAAGATAATGTTTTAGATAATATTTCCAGTTTAGCTCAGAGCAGTGATTTTAAATTACTTTTTTTTTTCAATTAAAAATATTATAGTTTGTACCAGTAAATGAAAATTCTAATTATATCATGACAATGAATTTTTGAAAATATATCCACTGATATGAAGATTAACAATTATTGTAGTTTCTTTTTATTTGGATCAAGATTTTTTAAGTGACATTTTGAATTGTTATATAAACTAATAATTAACTGTAATGTTTTGATAGATGTAAAAGCAGGAGTTAACATTATTAACTAAACCCAAGACCATAAAATGCGGATTGTACTGTAAGTGTTAAAAATGCGCTTACACAAATGAGCAGTATGAAACCAATTTTTTTGCTTAACATTTTATAATTAAGTTAAAATTACATGCTGATCTGCTTAATTATTTTTAATTTTTAAATGCATGAGAATGCATTGTATTAAAAATGTTAACGTAATTAAATGAAGTATAATTTGCAGGTTGGAATATATTTTATGATTTTATATTTTATAATATCTTTAAGTAAATTTGTTGCATAATTTATTGATATGTGCTATTCAGTGAATGAATATTACTGAAACTTGTGTTTATTTATCTAATTAGCAGTTGGTAGAATACTATTTCACATCATGTTCTTGTGCTCAATTCTGATTAGAACAGTCTCAATGACAGTTTTATCTACTTTATTTAAAAACTAAAAAAAAATGTTATTCTCAGTATACCGTAATAGATAAGGTTGCTTCGTTAACATGTTCCCTACCAGTTGTCTGCAGGATTTTTAAATCCCCCAGTCTAGCATTTCTTAAAAGGCTGTTCATAAGTTTATCAAGAAAGTATACAGATACATTTAAATAACATTTTTTTTTTTGAAGAGAAAAACTTTTGCCCAGACTGAGACTCGAACCCAGGACATTTGGGTTTCTGGGTCAGTGCTCTACCAACTGAGCTACTGGGGCAAGTTCCAAAAATATCCTCCACATTAAACTTAAAATAATCTATTTTTAATGAATATGTTCCAAGCTCATTAAATGAACTCTAAAAAAAATAATTCAAAATTATCAAAATAAGCAGAATAAGGTTATACCCCATCTAAACACAAATTTTTCTATTATATATGTTGTAATTCCCGTGCACGTATATAAGAGAAACATTTACATTTAGATTGGAACTCGCCCTGGTAGCTCAGTTGGTAGAGCATTGACCCAGAAAGCCAAAGGTCCTGGATTTGAATCTCAGTCTGGGTGAAAATTTTTTTCTTCAAATATAATTTATCCTTCAGTGAGAAGTGTTAAATTAATAATAAAAACATCAACATAAATTAAGTTGTCTTTTCAGGAATTAACACCATGAGGTATTATATTAAATTAATGTTGGGAAGAAAACATTATGAGGTATAATCATTTAAATTCATTGGGGAACATTTTTTTGAAAACTCACCTCATAAATTTTGTGAAAAGCATGAAATTTATGAGGCGAGTTTTCAAAAAAATGTTCTCTGATGAATTTAAACTATGAGTTATTATTTATTTGAGAAAAAATTATATCACCTCATCTCATAGCCTTCATCTTATTAGACCGGTTTGGGACCTAATTAGATTCCATTCTCATTACTTTCACGTCCATTGTTGTGTAGTCTTGAAGAGTCACCTCCTGCTTCCCACTTTCCTTGGGAATTTCAAAATTCACTAATTCTTCAGCAGTCTAAGTACTCCACATCTGCGTATTGAGTTGAGTTTCATACCTCAGTTTAGTCCTGAACATGAATTTTTAGAGAGGGATTACTTGGTCACATTCTTGTTAATACAGTGTGATCACTATAGCATTGGACAGCAGATGCGGGATTTGTGCTGTGCGGAGATGAAGGCTTACACGTGCAGACACGGGACTTGAAATGTGCACAGACTCGGCAGTATACAAGCACATTCCATTCATTCACGATCGCAGTCAGATTGTATGCTTCGAGCGGATAAGGTGCTGGCTCACTTTTCCTTGTGTACTGAATGGTGTGTGTATAAGTTAATTCAATTTTAAAATTTGTATCTTATAAAACAGGTGTGTATAAGTGTAAACTGAATGACGAGTATAAACTGTATAATGGCTAATAATTTTTCTACTGAACAATGTGTATTTATTTACGATCAATATTTGTTAACTCAGTCTGGCAGCCAAGTATGAAGACTTTTTGAAACACGATTCCTGGGTGTAAAAATTCCATCATGTTCAACGGTCCATAATCTGTACAACAAATTTTATAAAGAGGTGTCAAAAAATGTATGGACAACGAAGGTGAACAGTTCCAGCACCTGCTTCAATAAAGTTGGTAAATACGACAATTTGTAAAATAGTTACAAAAATGTGTGTGGTTGTATCACCGTGATCCTACGCTGTGCATTCCCCGCCGCAAGTGCGTCTGCAGTGTACAGTGAAATCCCCGCGTCTGCAATCCAGTGCTATACTGGTCACACTGTACTTTGTCATCTGCACCGTTATGACGTTATCTGGAACATTCTGTAGCTACATTTAAAGTATAACAAACTGTTATTGAGATTAAATGTTTGAAATCAAAGACTCTAAGAAGGGAACTAAATAATTTTATTTCCAACCATATTTATTTTTGTGATTAGTTCTAATATACAAACTAGAAAGAATAATATTTTATCATGGGTTGAGAATACAATGGAATAATTTAAGCCTATTGAACATTAAGATACAATGAAACATCGGCCATAATTTTATTGTTTCCAGTTGGTAGACCTAGGATGAGGTGGGAGAATAACATTATCCATGATTTGATAGAAGTAGATTATACAGAGGATGATTGGAAAACATTAGCTCAGGATATATGTATCGAGAGCTTACATCCAAATGGCCATGAACCTACAGGTTCAATAGAGCCAGTGAGTTAGTTATAAATTAAGAACTCATTCCTTGAATTAAGCTGACTTTGTAGTCTACACCTGTATACATATTTACATATATACATACAGGCATGTACATACACACAGTGGCAGCTCGTGGCTTTTGAAGTTAGGTGAAGAGGTAGTAAGAAAAATTAATTGTACTTATGCTTATCTTAATTATTATTAAACTCATTTATTTTCTTGAACAGTAAAAGCTCCTTATTTGCGGGGGATATGTTCTGCAAATATGCTGCGAATATGGAATTGTAATTTGTATGGGTATATAGGGGATACGTTCCAAGGTTCTAAAATAAAATAAAAGTTATCAAAATGAAATCAATTAATGAGAGATTTTGAACAATTTATATTAAATATTACTATCAGGCTCAGGCAAGGGCTTAAAAAACTTACTATTTTTTTCCCCGTGTTACCGCTTTCTTTTAAAAGGTCTTTCAATTCAGATTAATATATATATATATATTCAGCTGTGAATTCAGTGATAGAATTCCTTATTTTGTCTTCGGATTTCTTGATGAATCATACAATTGATTCATTAAACATTGAAACAGCATGATCTAGATGCAAACAACTCACCAGCATGGAAACAGTCAAGCATTTCTATTATTACTTTAAGTGGCAACACTACTTTTTTTCCGCTTCAGAACTAATTTTCTTTCCTTTTACTCGACATTATAAATTTGCAACAAAGTAGAACAGACATGTGTTATTCAATCAAAATTATTGCAATGAATGACAACTTGAAACAATAAAACACCAGTTGTGGTGAGGACAGAATTTATTAACAGACATCTCATACTGGTGTCTTCTAACAATGAACTTTAGGCTTAGTGACAATAAGGTTTGTTTTATTTCGATATTGATTTGTCCATTTGGTTTGAATCGTTCTTTGTAAAAGCCATCTTGACATGTGCCTGCAGTAAAAAATTGCTATGTATTAGTTACTCCAAGCGCGACAGGCCTGGAAGGCCCTTGGCCTACCATCCGGCTGCTGGCCTCACATCCACATGTGTTAATCACAGAGGTAGATGATCATCTAGCCAGTGTAGGGGTGACATGTGGTCAGCATGTCGGGTCCCCCAGCCATTATAGCTGGTCTTTGCAACCTGGAGTCGCTACTTATTGTAGCTACCCAAATGCCTCATGATGCTGGGTGGACACCGGTCCCATACTGGCCGAAATTCCATGAGAAAATTTCTTCCTCCATGGGGACTCGAACCGGCGCAATTCCCATAGCTCTACGCCAAGGCTTCTTGCCTTAACCACTTGGCTACAGCGCAGGATGCATATGCGTTAATAAAGGATACTAATCCTCCTAATATACTGACTGAATCCGCAAATAAAAAAATGTTTAGCCATGAATACGGGAACTGTGTTGCAATTTTTTACCTGCAAATAATGAAAACGCTAATAAGGGAACTGTGAATAAGGAGATTTTACTGTATATCAAATCGATCCTTTTGCCATTTAAGGCTGCAAACTTGTCTGTGATATCTTCATGAAATGGGTGTATTTCTGTTAATTGCAGTAGAAGTTTCCTCTATTCCAAAAGCAAGCAAGGCCAACAAAACAATTTCTGTAGAGTTTGAGAGGAACACAGCCATGGAAATTCCTCAAACAATGACCATTTGAAGCTAAGATTGTAGCATTTACCTGAAATTTTAACTTATTTTGTACCACATATTTATAGAGATTCAGTAGGATGCCCGCAATTTAAAACTTCCTTTTATCTTTATCTTTACTACATGAAAAAGGAGTTTCCAATAAAAAACACACATCATAAACAGGATTCATACTTAAACCACCACAAAGATAGCTGGATACGAGATAATTTCATACACAAAGCCTTGAAGCAGATAGCTATTTTCCTCTCCCTACTTTACTTGTGGTAAACACATACAGTGCAGAGTGCACAATAAACATTTTGTTATGTTAGACATCAGCAGATGATGCCGTGGCGAGCAATGAGGTAAGCTCTGCCCCTAAAGATAGGAGCAAGCTGGAAGCATCAATCCTTCACTTTCAGTTATGGCTGTGGAGTGGGCATTCAATGTCACAATAATGATTCCTGCCTCATACAATAATAAAGAAATATAAATCATATTTGAAGAGAAAAATTATACGTTCCGACTGGGACTCGAACCCAGGACCTTTGGCTTTCTAGACCAATGCTCTACCAGACTGAGCTATCTGGGCAAGTTCCAATCTAAGGGTCATATGCAAATACATTAGTCTCTACTCAAATTACTTCCAATCACTGGTGAGCTGAGATCGAATTAACGGCCACCTTACCGGTCATGCATGAATGTTGACGTTTTCATAATATTGGCAACGAATTACCCAGAATTCTCAGCGATAAAACCACTTCCGTTATTTTCGTCTGCTATAGAGGAATGCATTTATGCTTGCATCCCGCAAATAATACCGTATACAAACACATCTGCGACGCGCAATATTACGCCGATTCTCCTGTTCTTCCAGTTGAATTCTTTGGTAGACTCTATCAAATTCCTCTTCTCCGCGTATACCGAAAACATGATCGAAGTCTTCAATGTCCGACATCTTGGATAAGTTTCAAATTATATCGGTTACCATCGGTTCCCTTCGGGATTTTCACATAAGTTTATATCTTGAGCTACGATCTTAAGGTACCTTGTCAGGTAGCTTACAATTATTACCGCGTGAATAGATTTCTGAGTAAGAAAAATGTGTTTGGATAAAACTTTATCAGCAGAGAACGCCTTTTACTGTCTAATGCGTTCAAACATTCGACTCTAAATGCAAATATTTCTCTTATATACGCTGTCAATTCCCGCACACCAAATGCTATGAAACCTTTGTTTCTATCTTTGCAAATGGTGGCTTCTTTATTAAGAAGATATTTATTTGGGAATTTTATATTACATTATAATGCCAATATGGCCTCTTTTGAATACAGAAATATGTTTATACTAAAACCAACATTCGTGATGAGGAAAATAAAGTTTAAAAATACTGACAACTACATAAAATCTTCAGGTTTTAATCATTTGTCACATAAACATGCAATTTTCAATAGTCTATTACACAGATTGTTAAATATTCCACTTAATGTAGAAGATTTTGACAAGGAATATAAACATATAGTACATGTTGCTAAAATAAATGGTTTTGATGAAGACATAATAAAGAATAAATTAAAGAAATTCCAACAACAGAATAGGTTACAGGAATACACCACCTTACAACATGATTCCAAGAAAGATGTAAAATTCAAGAAATTCACTTACCATCCTGAAGTTCATAATAGGTTTAAAAAAATTTTCGGAAAATTTAATGTAACATTGGCTCCAATTAACAAATTCAACCTGAGTAATCTTCTGTTAACTATTAATAAATGTAACACCCCAGACAACAAAAACTCTGGAATTTATCAAATAGATTGCAACAAGATATATATAGGAAAAACAAAAAAGGAACTTGGAAACTCGTAAAAAAAGAACACTTCAGAAACATAAAGAATGGAGAAATTGAAAAATCAGCTATAGCAGCACATAGTTTATTAGAGCATCATAGGATTGAAAAAGAAGCAAAACTTTTGAAACATCTATCTAAACCTTTGGATTTAACAGTTTGGGAAAAATATATATTCAAAAAAACCATACTAGAACTATGAACTTCGAGATTATGGACGAACCGAGCTTGATTACAAAATTCTTAAAAAATACAACAGATGGCAGCTTAGAAAATGATTCATTCAAAAGAATGCCAGATGGCAGTTTGGAGAGTAATTCCTTCAAAAGAACACCAGATGGCAGTTTGGATAATTACCGGCAAAAAAAGAAAAAATTTGACAGTCGTGAAAACAGCTGACGATGGTGATAATGGGTCACCGATACTGCAGTGCTGTGTTTAAAAAAACATAGAAGTATGAGGTAAGAAGAAATCATGTTCCATTTAATTCTTATCTTTTAAAAATAATTCCAGTAAAAACAAGATAAAGTGGCAGTTCACTTACTTCCCTTGAATGGCCACTGCTGCACACACATACAGTACAGGGTGCACAATAAAATACTATTGTACTATGAGGGAGCTCTTACAGAACAAAATAAACAGCTTGGGGGGAAAAAAATAGAGTTTGGTGAATGTTTGGAAATGATACTTTCTTTAAGGTATAAATTCTATTATAATATGTTTTTATTTCACATACATTCACTTTCAATTACAGGGCAATGACACTATTTAAGTGGTCATTTGAAATTTATAAGCTACCATCAATAACTGATTTTGATCCTTGAATATTTGATCCTGTAGAAAAATAAGTGATTATTGGAAACTCATATTTTCTTATCTAACATTATTTGTATATGTTTTGGAAACTTACTGAATTTAAAGGTTAATTCCATTTAAGTCAAGACTTATTCTTAAAAATTGTAATGAAGTTCCTTTATGTTAATCAATTGAGTTGGTGTGTTTACTTGATGAAAATCCATATTTATTAATTAAATAAAAATAAAACATAGTTTTATTTGATTTTCATATTTATTATATAATTCAGTGACAGCTGTATCGGTACACTGTACCTTCTTCAGACATTCTTCCTTTATGTTGATTTATTTTATCATATCTAAAAATGTGTATACCGTCGATAAAATTATATAATGCTCAAAATATAATAAATTAATAGTATTTATCACAAATAAAATTATTTAATACCTTTTTGTGTCTTTCATTTCAGTCATCAATGATTTATCATATTATATATTTAGCTGCATGGTATCAAGTATGACAAAATATAAGTTGAAAGTTAAATGAAGTATCTGTAATTAAGAAATTGGATACTATTTTATTGAAAGCATGTTATAAAATGGTGAAAATTCCATTTGGTATGGTCGGCTAAGCATGCTGCATTTTATGGTTTTTGCAGCTTTGATTTTGCTGGCTTAATGCTCTGGCTGATCTGTTGTATTTTTGGTGTAGTCAATTCATACTTATCTTGTGTGCCATATATTGGCTTAGGTTTCGGGACACGAGTTCCTCGTGTGATGCCTCGTCGAAGCGATACGTCATAACGAACCCTCCAGATGACTTCTCACTGCTGCCAACTGATCAGGTGAGAATTTATTTTTATGTTAATTTTTTTCTCTCCAAACTTCAAACGACATGAATGAAATTAAAATTTGTAATACTACATAACGGAGGTCTACATGATCTTTATAAGAAGTCGGATATAATAAGAACAATTAGTCTCATAGACTGCAATGGGTGGGACATGTGGCACAAATGGAGAATAAAAGAGGTGCATGGAAGCTTGTTGTAGTAAAACTAGAGGGAAAACGCCCTGGTGGTAGGCCAAGAATGAGGTTGGAGAGTAACATTAACCATGATTTGAGGAGGTGGATTATACAGGGGATGATTGGAGGACATTAGTTGAGGATAGGGATGTATGGAGAACTTATGTTTGTGGAGCCATGAACCTATGGGTTTGATAGTGCCAGTGAGTTATTTAGTTTAGTTATACCAGAGTATTTGAGAATAAAGTTCTTAGGAAAATTTTTGGGCCAAAAAGAGATGAACAGACAGGTGAATGGAGAAAAACTACATAATAGTGAGCTATTCATGATATGTATAGGAAGCCAGATATAATAAAAACAGTTAAGTTTTGTAGACACGATGGGCAAGACATATGGCGCATAGGGGGGATGAAAGATGTGCATGGAAGTTTCTTGTAGGAAAACCAGAGGGAAAACTCCCAGGTGGTAGACCAAGAATGAGGTGGAGGAGAATAACATTATCTATGATTTGAGGGAAGTAGATTATACAGGAGATGATTGGAAAACATTAGCTCAGGATAGGGATGTATGGAGAGCTTATGTCTGTGGTTGCCATGAACCCATGGTTTCGATAGAGCCAGTGAGTTAGTTAGTTATACTAGTCAGATTTTAAATTCCATCATTTTGTGTGTGGATAATGATTTTTTTTAAATTTGGGAGTGCTAATGACTATTTAATAGTAATTAAAAAGCAGAAAAAAATAAAATGAAAAATTACTGTTGTAGTGTGTAATTAGTGTTATGAATACATAGACTAAGAAATAGATATTTTAGCTAGTTATTTCATATTAAAAAATCTGTTAAAACAGGAAGCATTTTAGACTTATTACATGCAATGAAGTCCACCACTGTGGTCTCAAGGTAGAGTGCTGCCTTGTCATGCAGTGGGCCCGGGTTCAATCCCCGGTCGGGGCAGTTTTTCTGGGTGAGGTTTTTATCGGGGTGTTTCCTCACCTGTAAGACAAATGTCAGAAAAACTTTAAGGCCCAAACGGTCCCCAAAATCACATGGTCATCATCGTCATCATCATCATCATCACCATCCTTCACCAGTGTGGAAAGCAACGGGAAGCTACCACACCTACAATTTCCCAGTAAAGCTGCAAGCATAGCATGAAAATTGCAGTGAAAGACCTGCCTTCGGGCAGAATTACTATGGATGGATGAATATGCAATGATAGAATTTAGAATTATAGCCAGGTACAATGTAGGAGAAATTAGAAATCTGGTTGAAGAGGCTAATTGTAAAATTTGAATTAATATTGGGAAGTAAACATTATGAGGTTATATCATTAATAGTGAGTGGAGAACATATTTTAATCGACTCACCTCATACATTTTCAAACTTCTTTGATACCGACGAAAGAAGTTTGAAAATGTATGAGGTAAGTCGATTAAAATATGTTCTCCACTCACTATTAATTTAAAATCTCTGCTTTTAGCTTGTAGGAATGTCAGTACAGTTAGTTTAGTATATAAGATCCCAAAAATAGATGAGTTGTGTCTTGTTGTTCGAGAAGCCAAGATGGATGAGTCTACATATTATTTTACTTAATTTATTCCATGGTTTTAGAAATGTAATCATAGTACCTCAGTTAGAGTAATACTAAAATTTAGAGTATAAAAATAATATTTCAAATTGTAAGAATTATTAGAGTAATGCTATGAGGCCCATCGTGAAAGTAAGTTTCCCAATTTTATTTCCTTTAAAGGAAACATATTTAGCCGGGACAATTGCGCATGCACAACAGATCTATGACGTATCAATCATATGTCAGCCAGACAATGGTCCCGTGGCATCAGTAGTGCGGCAGTAGTGTAGTGGCCTGAAATGGCAGCTCTTATTCGTTCTCCCACCGCGTGCGAAATTTGGTCTGTGATAAGGTTCCTGAATGCGCAAAACATCGTGCCAATCGAAATTCATCATCAGGTCTACAGACCAGACATCATGAGCAAACAGATGGTGCGTCGCTGGTGTAGACTTTTTTCCCAAAGCTGTCAAAGTGTCCATGATGAAGAGCGCAGTGGGTGACCGTCCCTCATCAATGATGACCTTGTTGAGCTGGTGCGGCAAGCGCATCGTGGAAAACTGTCGGTTCATGATTACAAGCTCAGCAACCATTTTCTGCAGATATTGCAATCCTTGCTGCATGACTAAGCACCTACTGTTCAAGAAATTGTGTACCAGATGGATGCCAAGAAACCTGACACCCGAGCACGAAACGCTTAGCAGCAGCACTGACATTTCTGCAGCATTATCATGATGATGGCGACAAGTTCCTCGACAGGATTATCACAGGCGATAAGACGTGGATTTCGCACTTTTCCCCAGAAACCAAGCAGCAGTCAATGCATTGGCGCCACAGTGGATCTCCGGTCAAGATGAAATTCAAACAGACTGTGTCAGTGCAGAAAGTCATGTGCATAGTGTTCTGGGACAGGAAGGGCATTCTGCTTGACTTTCTGCCCAGAGGTGAAACAGTGAATGCTGACCGTTACTGTGAAACACTGCAAAAATTGTGACGTGCCATTCAAAACAAGAGGCATGGAATGCTTACTGCAGGTGGCTCGGCACACAGCATCTGTTCTGCAGAAGTTCGACTGGGAGCTGTTTGATCATCCACCATACAGCCCTGATCTTGCTCCCAGCGATTTCCATCTTTTCTTGCATCTAAAGAAATTCCTGTCCTCTGGTCAGTGTTTTGACAACAACAAAGGGTTGAAGACGACTGTCACACACTGGTTCCATTCACAGGTGGCAGACTTCTACGAACCAGGGATACAAAAGTTGATACCACTATATGACAAGTGTCCAAATTCTGGTGATACCCACGTTGAAAAATAGCTGAAACATTGCTGTATCTGGGGCCAATAAAATTTTTCAGGTAACTGGTTTTCTTTATTTTAAAAAAATGGGAAATTTACTTTCTGGACGAGCCTCGTAGTATATAAATTGGAGTAAATTCATATACAATCTCTCTCCCTCTCAAAACCCAAGATGGTCAAAATGTAGGATTTTTCAACGTATGTTAAATTAGTTGGTTAGTATTAGACTTACTAAAATATATGTAATAATGTATGTTAGATAATAAAAATAGTTAAGAATCAATTCATTTATCCATGAAGACCACGGCTACCTTGGTAAGTAAGGTTTCCACATAATGAACTGCTTGGCTAGTTTCAGGTGAGTAAAACAACGGACGCGCTACCACGTCATTCCAAAATATCTGTTAAAAATTCCTTTTAGCCCTTTTGAAATCCTTCAGTTTACAATAATTAGCGACATGAAGTATACAGGGTGTATCAAAAAGGATGGTGCAAACATAAATGGTTGAAATTACAAGATAATAGAAGCAACAATGTCCCAGAAAACATGGGTCTGCAAATGAGCCGTTTGCGAGATAATTACAAATGTATGGTTACAAGCCGCCACTGACGTCATTGTTTGTAACATTGTACGGTTTACTCCTTGCACACTTGAAGCCATCTTATGTTCTTTGTTTACAAAACTGAACATTGCCAAGAGGTGGAGTTGTAATCAAACCATACACGCAGAACGTACAGGACGGATACAGTACACAGTCTCAAAAGGTATCAGTCTCGTCTGAGGAGTGCCACTTGTGCTGTGTTGTAGTAACAATGGAACCTTACAGTAATGAAGAGTATGCGGATATGCATTTCATGTACGGTAGGGCTAATGGCAATGCACGGGAGGCTGCACGCTTGTACCAAGAAACATATCCTGATCGAAGACACCCCGAAAGTCGTACATTTACAAGGGTCCATCAGCGCCTGAGAGAAAATGGGGGTTTTGCACATGGCAGAGCAGTAAGTAGGCCTGCTCGAATTATGCCTGAGGTTGAGGATATGGTGTTGGAAGCAGTACAGCGCTCTCCAGGAACCTCGACGAGAAGTTCACTCTAGGAACAAAGTTCACTTCACTTATGGGTTACCTGTTAAAGGAGGTGAACTGTGAAATGTGAACTAAATGAGATGAAAAATTAATAGTAAAGTCTAAATTCAAATTAATTTGTACTAACTAGGACGATGTTTACAATGAAGTCAGTGGTGGCTTGTAACCATACATTCGTAATTATCTCACAAACTGCTCGTTTGCAGACCCATGTTTACTGGGACATTGTTGCTTCTTTTATGGTGTACTTTCAACCATGTAAGTTTGCGCCATCCTTTTTGATATACCTTGCATATATATATATATATATGAGGTGGTTAGAAACAAGAAATGCAAGTACAACTTTTGCAGTAATGAGAAAAACAGGTTTAAAGTAGAAGATTAAAAAAAAAAATCATAGGTAATTGAAAATGATAGCAATCATTCTTTACCTTCTCCTAATGCATATATTTACATCCTTTTGCCACTAAATAAAATTATGCTTCAAGAATGTATTTATGTACCAAACTCGTTTTTAGCAAAAGAAAATCACTTGCACACTTTTGTTTTTAACTGCCGTATATTTTTTTTAATCAGAAGAAAGCACAAAAAATAGCAAAAATAAATGAATTTGAAATGTAGATAGGAATAACCTAAAAACCAGGATATAAACAATATGGATACTCTGTATAATTTGCCTCCCTCAAATCATGGTTACATTTTTACAATCATTCCCCATATAATCATTTTCCTCAAATCATGGTTAATGTTATATTTAACAAGTCTGTATGCCCCTGTTTCATTCCACATTCATCCCAAATGTCCTGCACATCACAGTCTATGAAACTTAACTGTTCTCATTACATTTGGTTTCTCATAAAGATCACATAGCTTTCTGCTATGTAAGTCTTCTCCATTCACCTGCTGTTCATCTCTCTTTGTTCCAATAATTTTCCTGAGAACTTTGTCAGATCTCATAATCCTTTCTTCTTCCTTAAAGTAAGAGACAATGTTTTGCATACATATAATAAAAATGCATAATCCTTTCTTCTTCCTTAAAGTATGAGACAATGTTTTGCATACATATAATAAAAATGGAGAATAACATATTAAAATATTTTTTAGTTTGTTTTTTTTTGAGAAGAGTTGGAATGATAAGAAACCCTTAATGAATAATAGCATGGATTTCCAAAGTTGAGCTTATGTTTTAGTATATTACGATGCAAGGTTGGGAAGTGGTTTTTACAGAATCGAGGAAAAATGTTTAAAAACCGAGTGATCTGGTAAGTACAACAAAATGCACTATCGCACCAAAAATATTTTTTTACACCTCATTCATATTTATAATAATTTTTCCTAACTAACTCACTGGCACTATCAAACCCATAGGATCATGGACATAAGCTCTCCACACATCCCTATTCTGAGCTAATGACTTCCAATCATCCCCTATACAATCTACTTCCCTCAAATAATGGTTAATGTTATTCCCCTACTTCATTCCTGATCTACAAACTGGGCATTTTTCCTCTGGT
Organism: Diploptera punctata; assembly: GCA_030220185.1. Classification (NCBI taxonomy): domain Eukaryota; kingdom Metazoa; phylum Arthropoda; class Insecta; order Blattodea; family Blaberidae; genus Diploptera; species Diploptera punctata. The sequence continues at coordinate 109,281 of JASPKZ010010285.1, read as the reverse complement.
TCTCCTACAAGAAGCTTCCATGTCCCTCTTTCATTCCTCATTCGTGCTACATGCCCTGCACATCATAGTCTATGAGACTTAACCGTTCTTATTATATCTAGTTTCCTATAAAAATCATGTAACTCAATGTTATGTAGTCTTCTCCATTGGCTTGTCTGTTCATCTCTCTTTAGTCCAAAAATTTTCCTAAGAACTTTATTCTCAAATCTCATAATCCTCTCTTCCCTTAAAGCAAGAGCCAATGTTTCGCAATCATATAATATAACTGGGAGAATAACAGTTTTACATATCTTTGGTTTAACATTTTTTTGAGAGAAGTTGGGATGACAAAGAGTCCCTGAAATGCATAATAAGATACATTTCCAGAATTGAGCGTATGTTTAATCTCCTTGTGTATCTCATTCCTCCTCATCATCATCATCATCCTCTTATTGTGTCCTCCATTTGGAAGGTAGATTCCAAATATGCCTCCAACCATGTATCTCATTCCTATTTGTAATTATTGTTCCCAGGTAATAATTGTTCTTAGGTATTCAAATTCAGTCACTTCTTCAAATTTTCCCTCATTTGTCATTAATTGTCTATTTTCATTATATAACTATTTTTTTCACGTGACCATATACAGTATTGATATTTAGGTTTAATTTGCAGTTCCAATTTTCTTATTTCCCCAGAGTTATTTAACACTGGTCCATAACTGTTTTATAGCCAGTCAGATCTGAGTGACTTTATGTTGATTTCAGAATGCTAAATCTGAATATGGCAATGCTTTTGACAGATTGGCTCTTTTTTAGATATTGTGCATCCTATCAAAAAACATTTTAAAAACAAGTAATTGAACGTGGAAAGTATACTTTACTCTCAAATAATAGGCCTATGAGAACAATACCAAATCATTATAATGTTTATATGAAATACAAAGTGACAATGGATTCAGTAAATTAGAAAAAACAACATAGTCACAATTCTTACAATATAGTCTTCACAATTATTAAATGAAGAACTCTGTTTGTGTGATTGTCTCCTATGAGAGTGATCAGGACAATTGTATTGGAGATTCCAGCAGTAGTCTGCCATCATGCCCATGTCCCTGTCTCATCTTCTTTAATATCTTTCTCTATGGTTTATTTTAGGAAGTTATATTTTGAGGTTCTTTTAATCAAGTTTTTTTGAATCTGGTATCATCTTACCTCAATTATTAAATTGAGGTAAGATGATACCAGATTCAAAAAACTTATCTTTCTCTATACTTGGAGGTCTTGATGAAACATCTTCCCTGTTCCTCACTGAAATCACCAAAACTGACAGGACATTTATTTAAGTGACTATGGAGAAAATATACCTTTTTGCTCATATTAGCTCCTAAATTATGAATGTTTGTGAGCATGTTATGAACTAATTGTTTATAATTCTCTCTTTTATCATTCCTGAGAAGTTAATGTTTTTAAAATACATTATGAAACTCCATTGGGTTACTGTGTTAAAGTTTTAATAATTGTATAACAGTACCTGATATCTCAGTTGTCCTCAATAATTTGCAGTGTTGTTTATAGGAGGCCTTTCGATAACTTATGTATCATCTTCTGCTTTCATTTTGGTACTGACTGTTGTTGGTAATTATTTAGTACAGAGGGTTTATATTGCTGGGTATGTTGTCATTCAGCAAGTGTTTATTTGTGGTTTCCTTGATGATTTCTAATTCTTCGAGAACATTGATTTTCAATACATCATTTTCTCTATGCAGGATCAATAATACATTGTCTATTGTGTTTTTCAAAACATGTAATAGAAGCAGGACATCAATTCAACACAATAGACAATGTGTTATCGATCCTGCATAGAGAAAACGATGTATCGAAAATCAACGTTCTCGAAGAATTAGAAATCATCAAGGAGACCACAAATAAACACCTGCTGAACGAGAACATACCCAGCAATATAAACCCTCTATACAAAATAATTACCAACAACAGTCAGTACCAAAATGAAAGCAGAAGATGATACATAAGTTATCGAAAGGCCTCCTATAAAACAACACTGCAAATTATTGAGGACGACTGAGATATCAGGTACTGTTTTACAATTATTAAAACTTTTCTGAGAAGTTCCTTACAACAGAGACAAAACTAAACCAGACAGTTGCTTCAATGTCAGTCATGATTTCATTGAAATCTGATTCATTGATGAGCTTGTGAATTTGAGTACTATCAAAGATACCTGCTTTAAGTTTTTCACTGGGTCGAGGGAAGGATCTGCCAATGTACTTGAAACAATTAAAATTTCTGTCCAGACATAAATGCTTCATGAGGTTTAGTTTTATATGGAGCAGAGGGAGAATGATATGGTCCCTATCAACCAATAGCTCATGTATGATGTTGATTGCATAAGCTGTCGTAATATGTTCTCTCGATGGCCATGTCACCTTTTCTCAATGATCTTTTATTGCAGGGTATTACCATCATTAACATTAAATTACTGTGACATAAAGTCCAGTGACAATTATGATTTCATGACATAGAATGGATTTCTCAACCAAAGTCTAAACCCGGTTTTCCGATTTTTTAATATCTCCATAACAACAATAAGAACTGAAAATCTACAGCTGTTAATTACAAAAACAAATGTCTGTATCATTTCTGTGGTTTCATAACAATTTCTGTGAATTTTTAGTGATTTTATAAATTTTATGAAAACAAAAATTGTAAAACCGGGGTCATGGTTTAGACTTCAGTTGAGAAATGCACTCATAGTGTTCATGTGAAGTTGATGTAATGTGTGACAAAAGACAAAAAGTCCACAGTAGTTTTTATTGTGACATAAAATCCAGGAATCATTCCCAAGAGCTCACATTGTTAACTGTTTAAGTTTAGGTGTAAACTTTAAAGTATATCCATTTACTAAACTAATGGACAGATATGACAAGGACAACAGACAGCATGGAAAACCCACTTTTGTATATAGGGAATAAGCTTATGTAATTTTATTTTAGACACACACATTATTTATTAAATTAATATTGAGAAGCTAAAGCTATTACTATGATAGAAATAAGTAAATTAATGAACACAATTAAATTATTGTAAATCAATGGTAAAGAGAAAAATTTTTGCCTGAACCGGGAATCAAACCCCGAACCTTTAGCTTTCCGTGCTAATGCTCTGACCACTGAGCTAATCCAGGCTTCATTCCCATCCAGCAGAAATCCTTCCTTTACCTTACTCTACTGGTCCCACATTCGATTGCAATGAATCATCATTCACAAATACACAATGAATGGCTTCTACCTGAAGAAGACATGAAGGGACTCCACACAGCTATAATTTAAACACACATTATTACATATATGAGAAATAAAATTAATAACTTAAATAATTTGGAAATGTTTGCAGGTTTTTGTCCTGATGCAATTTGATCCTGGATTGGAGTACAAACCAAACAGAGGCACACGAGGTAAAGATGACAATTCCTGACTATTGCTCTGTAGCGCCCTCACAGATGGGCCGTACTCCTACATCTAGGCCACCTGCTCAATGCCTGCCAGTTTTGTCAGCCCAGCACCTGTCTTCATGGAGGGAAACTGCGAGTCACTTGTTGCACCACGTAACTCAAATCTGCACCTGTTTTCTCGTTTCAACAGAAATGTCCATTATATAAAGTGCGCAATAACAATATAATACCATCCATTCAAGTATATTTGTTAATACTGAAATTAAAATTGTTTTTGTAGTGTATAAACCCATCACGTGTCCAACAGTTGATAGTTAAATGGATTCTGTTTCAAAGCAAGAATTGAATGTTTTCCAGAAGCAAGTTCTAATGAAAACTCTCAGAAATATTAACATAACCTTTGTACTAACATAATTTTGTGTAATGTACAGCGTGTTTTTGAAAGGCTGGTGATGTAGGTAGGTAACAAGTGGGAGGATATTGTAATTTCCTTGATTCAATTTGAAGAAAAGGATGTGGCTGACTAACGGCAGGAGGTAATCACATCACCAGGAGTATAGGCCTTTGTTGGCTCGTGGAGGTCAGTAGGTTTCATTGCCTAGTGACCTCCTTCGACCAGCTCATAATAAAGAGGTTGCTACATAACAGAACCAAAGGAAAAGACTCTCTATTTATGAAGAGATTCACAATTAAACGTTTTAATACATCCATTCAGATTACTGGACGTTATCCTTCCATCTATGCAGTCCATTTGGAAATTAACAAAATGCACTCTATCGAAATTCCTTCTCTTTCTAAAAGAATAAACTGGAACACTAGAAAGTCAGTTGAATTTATTCCACTTTAAATTTGGTGCTATACATTGATCTAAACAGGTGGTGTCTGTTTCCAACTTAATGTAATTTCAAACTGGAATGTAGAAAGAATTGTTGCTACTTCTTTGTATGTATCAGTTGGAGCAAATGTTATCAGAATAATGAGTTGGAAACAAAACTGGCTTTCTGGTGCCTGGGGTTGACTTAGAGTCCTTCACTTTGAGATCCAGTGATCAATTTCTGAGTTAATCCCAGAAAAAATAAAAACAATACAAATCGAAGCAAAGTGGCTGGCCCACTCAGCAAGAAATTTAGAAGCAAAAACAAAAAGACCTTAGCCTTTTACAATCATCTTGAATCTTTTGGAGGACTAAGTTATGACTTGTTTCTCCACGATATTCCAAAAGATTCTTTGTTGGCTGCATTGATATCAGTGGTAAAGTTGTTGTTTCCTATATCCTCACCGGTGTGCATGTGTGATTTTTTATTAAAAGTTTATCTGTTAATTTTTTTCATTATTTTTAATATTCAAGGTAATATTTAAATATACGAATTAGCCTGCGTGTTCTGAAAATACTTGTCAGTTGGTTGATGGTTACATCTGCCTCTTGTTGAAAGACTTGCTTTTCACAAATGTAAGAGATATTGGGACAAATTTTAAAATAACTCTTTCATTTTATTCATCCTAATCTCTGTGATTCCCCATTTCATTGTTTTATGTTGTGTTACATTTGCCGAAGTTAGGTATGAAGTGTTTAGGTGCATGCTGTTGCATTTGGAAGCCCTGGACCAACTGACATATGTTTCTAGAATGTGGCTTCCTATGTCCACGTATATGTGGAAGCATCGTGGAACTACCCTACTGCAGAATGCAGAGTGTGTGTTCATCTTTTACATTTGTGTGTGATTACCATTATCGGAATTTGCAGCAATGTACTGTCATCTCATTTTGAAGAATGTTGTGCGAGAAATAAGGAAGAAGAAAGTGAAAATGGATCTGTCGTTAATACGTTTTTTCATCAAGTCACATTTTTTGCACTTTGGTGTGCAGAAAATAAATTAAACAATTTTTTTCACCTGTGTGTCTTGTTCAATTTATCGATGGGGTCGCTCGATCACAAATCATTTTTATTATTAAGAATTATTAATTCATGCGCATTCACTGAAATTAAAGACAAAAATTATAAAAAAATTGTTTTGTATATTTTTGTGCAAAGGAAGCTCAGAATATTTGTTATTGGAGTAAAATGAATACTCATCATTGTTAAAAAGTTCTATTGGTCTAAAAGTCTTATTAGATTTATATAAATCAATCCAATACTAGTGCAAGTGCTGAAAATACTCTCCAAGGCCTGTGTGCCAGCATGTTGCCTGAGTCAAGTGTGCTGTATGTCTGTTGTACAGTTGGCAGTCACAAACATAATTCTAAAATGTATACATTCAATCTTCGTTTCCTAAATCTTCAGTTTTTAACTTAAATTATTTTGTATCATGGAAATTAATATTAATGTATGTTAGTCAGCAATTTCATTTTGAGAACACGTATTAAAACTGTAATTTTGTTTATAAATTTTATCATTACTAGTATTACTTAAATTTATAAATTTCATCTGCATTTTTTATTTGTTGACTTAGAGAGCAATTACAAATCATATTCTATTTTCATAATTTGTTTATCTGTACCAATGCATTAATGATCTTGTAACTCACTAATTATGGATTTTTCTTAGAGACTTCACTAACATGCACATGTCAAAATTAATTGGAACTTTAACACTAGGAACAGTGTACAGGATTTTTTTAGTGCCTATTTATTTATTATGTTCAACTTTTTTCCTCACATTTATATTCTAATTACTTCAAAAAAAAAATTTTTTTATTGCTATAAGTGTACAGCAATTATTAAATTTGTCTACTTAAAATAGCAAGTTCATTATTGTACTTACTAATTAAATGTTGTATTAAACTCAAATTATTTTTACTCAGTATTTAATTTTTATTTTAAGCAACACACACACACAATCAATTTATAATAAGGTTGAAATAGTTTGTTAATATAGCATTTGTGTATAAATAAGTGCATTTTTATTAATGATGCTTTTATTCCATTTATATAATAAGTAACTACCGTATTACACAAAAAAAATTAAAATTTGTATGTGATTCTCAACGTTCAATCAGTATCAACAGGGCAGTTATCCCATCCCTCCCCATTTAAGCTATGCTTTTGAATTAATATGAAAGTATGTTTCTGTAGGTTACTATTTGATTCTTGTCTTGTGATTCATTTCTATTTTACTTCTTCTAAATCAGGCAAGTTAAATTAAGACAGTTTTTATGTCATTAATATTTAATTTTAGGAAGTGATATTTTGAGGTTATTTTAATTATATTATTTTTAGTCTGAACATCTTACCTCAATATTAATGTTGATTTGTTCTTGGACATGTTTCAAAACAATTCTGTTTTATCGTCAGCTTGTCCAGACTGGTTTGATTTATACTGCATTATGTTGCACACCCTGATTGTCGATGTCAGCTCCATCCTGTGGTTGGCCAATGAACATCCAAACAAGGTCATGCACCGTCGGTATTTCAAAATTCATAACTCTGTTTTTGTTCTTCTGAATATAGATTTTTTTCCCAAATAGTCAGCTCTTTTGTATTTTCTAACTGTTTTAATAATTTAGTGTCTGGATTTATATTATGTTTTTCAGACCAAACATGAGCAGCAACTGCAGATTTTTCTATTTCTCCATTTTTAATATTTCTTATGTGTTCTTTGGTTCTAATTTTTAGGTTTTTTTTTTGTTTTTCCTATATATGTCTTTTCACAACCCATACATTCAATTTGATATATTCCTGACTTTTTATTTTTATCAGTTTTTTCATTTTTGTTTGTTTTCTTATTAGTTTATTTAAACTGTAGTTATTTTTTGGCGCTAATTTAATATTAAACTTCTCAAATATCTTTTGAAATTTATTGTGTACCCAAGGGTGATATGTGAATTTCCTATATTTTTTCATAGGTGGTTCTTCTTTTTCAAGAGTACTTCTGTTTATAATTTTTTGTTTTTTATTCTTTTCTATCCTTTTATGTACCATTTTTTCATCAAACCCATTTTCTCTTGCTACTTTGATTATGTGTTTTTTTCTCCTGTTTGAAATCTTCTTCGTTTAAGGGTAAGTTTACCAATTTATGAGTTAAACTATTAAAGGCTGCTAATTTATGTCCAATTGGATTGAACCCTGTTATTTAATAAAATTTTCCGTATGAGTTTCTTTCCTATGAATCCCAAATTCAATTTTTCTTTTTTCTTCGTTTCTGACCAATTTAAGATCAAAAAAGGTATCTGTTTATTTTCTTATATTTCTTTGGTAAATTAGATGTTTGTACTCTGTAAATTTAACAGTTTTAGGGAATCTTCTACATGTTTTTCTTTTACAATACAAATTATATCATCTACATACCTGCTCCAAAATTTAAACATTGTGGGATGTGCTTTAGTGATTTTACATTCAAAATCACTCATAAATAAATTTGCCAGGAAAGGTGATAATGGGTTTCCCATTGAGAGCCCTGATTTTTCTCTATAGAAACTCTCATTGAATGTAAAAAACATTTGGTCAATGCATAACTCAGTTAATTTCAAATAATCTTCTTTGATCTCTCTGTCTATGTTGTTTTTACTTAACCAGTTGTTCAATATCTCCAAAGTTTTTTGTTTCGGCACATTTGTGAATAATGAAACAACATCAAAGGAAACTAATCTATCTGTAGGTTCGATTTCCACTTTTTCTAATTTCTTAACTAATTCCAATGAATTTTCAATCTGCAGACTTTCAAAAGTACAATCATCAAATTTACCAAAGAAATAGAAGAAAATAAACAAATACCTTTTTTTGGATCTTAAATTGGTCAGGAACGAAGAAAAAAGAAAAATTGAATTTGGGATTCATAGGAAAGAAACTCATACGGAAAATTTTATTAAATAACAGGGTTCAATCCAATTGGACATAAATTAGCAGCATTTAATAGTTTAACTCATAGATTGGTAAACTTACCCTTAAACGAAGAAGATTTCAAACTGGAGAAAAAACACATAATCAAAGTAGCAAGAGAAAATGGGTTTGATGAAAAAATGGTACATAAAAGGATAGAAAAGTATAAAAAACAAAAAATGATAAACAGAAAATACTCTTGAAAAAGAAGAACTACCTATGAAAAAATATAGGAAATTCACATATCACCTTTGATACACAATAAATTCCAAAAGATATTTGAGAAGTTTAATATTAAATTAGTACCGAAAAATAACTACAGTTTAAATAATCTAATAAAAACCAACAAAAATGAAAAAACTGATAAAAATAAAAAGTCAGGAATATATCAAATTGAATGCATGGGTTGTGAAAAGATATATATAGGAAGAACAAAAAGAAACCTAAAAATTAGAACCAAAGAACACATAAGAAATATTAAAAATGGGGAAATAGAAAAATCTGCACTTGCTGCTCATGTTTGGTCTGAAAAACATAATATAAATTATTAAAACAGTTAGAAAATACAAAAGAGCTGACTATTTGGGAAAAAATCTATATTCAGAAGAACAAAAACAAAGTTATGAATTTTGATATTCCGATGGAGGGTGACCTTGTTTGGAGGTTCTTTGGCCAACCACAGGATGGAGCTGACATCGACATCCAGGTTGTGCAACATAATGCAACATAAATCAAACCAGTCTGGACAAGCTAACGATAAAACAGAATTGTTTTGAAACATGTCCAAGAACAAATCAACATTAATATTGAGGTAAGATAATTAGACTAAAAATAATAAAATTTATGTGAATAGTTTGTCAGTTTGTTAAAAAATTTGATCAAGGATTGAGAGAATGAAATTAATAACATTCTTTTTGTTAGTGGTAGTACTTCATTTAAAAATAGACAATATAAATAATATATTTTAATTTGATTGCATGTGGTGTAAGTTAACTACAGATTATTTAGTATCAAAAATTTCAAATGAAATAAATCAAGTTCTTTTGTAAGTTTTTATGAATAGCAGTTTTTTTAATTATACACTATTTTGTTATATAGCCTATTTTAGAGATCATATTGGTTATAAGCCTTAGCAAGGACCCTGATTTTAAAATGAAGTTTGCATTTATCGTTTAATTCCTCAGCAATCATTATTTGGTATTCTTTAACATTTTTTGTTATACACAAATGTAAAGGAGGCAGTTGTAAAAGTATTAATAATGCCTCTTGTGGAAAATCTGGTACCGGTAATACTATTACTTTTTCAGGACATATATTTCAAGTACAAAAGCAATAAGGCTCAAAATGCCCTAATAATATTAGAAAGCAATTTAGGCTGGGAAATTTGTTAAAATGGACTAGATTGATTTTCTTGATATTTTTATTAAATGAAATGTTTCCTTATATACAAGTCTTTAAAAGACTTAAGCCTGGGCATACAACAAAATATGAGATGAAGTTTCCAGCTCCTCATATTAGTCAAATGATCAACCACTATCTTTCTTTTCAATTGATAGTCCAATTAGAAGTCTTGTTACTCATTTTATAGTAAGAAATTAGAAAAATAAAGATTATTATAGTACAGAACGTTCCTTTGCTGAGACCTTGTGTATGCAGATGACTCAATAGAACTTTTATGACTGATTTTAACAGTATATTTTATTACTATGTGTAATTATTTTATACCCATCAGGAATGGGCTATATTAAAGTACCTAGTGGCTATATTAAATTTATGAATAGCAATTGCTACATTCTCTATTTTATGTCAGATAAAAATTATGTGAAGTGTTTGAGACTGCCATCTTATCGATAGATGCATAGCTTTCCTCACAGCTTTAAAGTAATTTTGGCAAACAAACATGTAAAATGAATTCACATCATCAGGAAAAGCTGGTGAATATGAATTGTTGGCTGCTAGAAATGTTGGCAGTATTTACTGTACAATCTAGGCAAAAATGGTGTGCAATCAAGGAATCAAAAGAATATCTTTAATAATATTTTTGGTTATGGAAATGTAATATACAAAATAATTATTCTGTACATTAAAATTTATAATATTTGAAATTGTTGTTTGAAGAAAGTGTAATATACAGAAAGGATTTCTTGTTCCAGCACCAATTTGTCTTTTTAACTGCAGTAAGTATTATGACCCCTGTGGAGGTCCCAGAAAAGTACCCGTAAAGGGGGGTGCAAAAAATAAAGTGTTAATATTATGAAGAGAAAGTACAACTGTTTATTAGATGAAAAAAAAAAATGTATATTTGAAGATGTGTGATGGCATCTGTTGTTGAAAGTTGTTAGTTATTTTTCAATTAGTGAAAGTTTTGCACCTGCCCAGTAGATGGGTGCAGTCGGGTTAGGGAATGGTGATGATGTGTAAATATGAAACTGATAATTGTGATATAATTGGCCAAAATGTTGAGTATTAACCCTTTTCTTGTTCTTTATGTCTGGGTAATTTTCTTTATGATAAATATTTTAATTCAATTTATTGTCCTTTCTTGTATCTCTGAGATCATATATTGTGATTTTGCTGCTGTTGTTAGTATTTTGACAAAGTTTCAAATAAAAAGGTTGACATTTTTATTATGTATGTAGTAGTACTTCTTTCTGGGAATGGGGTTCAATCATAATTTTATCTGTTCATTTAAGATTTTTTTAATATTACAACAGTTTGTATGTTGCTCCAGTTTCCTCACTCATCCTCTACACTCTTTCTTCTCTCCAGTAATTCATTCTGCTCCATCCCCTTAATGTCTCTAAAATGTTAAAGTGTTCTCGTTTTCATTATCTATATTCCATATAAACTATCATCATCATGAGCAGCAGCACATCAATCCTGGGTGGGTCAAGGTTTCCTTCAGAAATTTTTCTCCAGGTCTCTCTATCACTCTGTTTAAGTTCATTTGTCAAAAGTATGATTTTTACAGGTTAGAATTGTGAATCATAAGCCCAACCCCAACCTGGGGAACCAGATCATTTTATTTTGTGGTTTCCGTTCCCTAGATCTGTTATTTTCACTTGCAGCTCCAGAGTCTGATTTACCCCTTACTTTACTGTGGGGTGAGCTCTCTTAGCCTTCAAAGATCTCCCTTCACAGCAAGCAGCATTTCCATATAAATTCTAGGAGGAAGAGATGCCTCTTCAATGTCTTACTGTAAGTCTCGTACTTTGCCATATCCGCTGTTGAGGTCTTCACTGTAATCCTGGCTAGGATCCCTCATATTTTGGTACCAACTGAACCCCAGTTTGTTTAAGAGGTGTTACTCGTTAATCAATATCTTCTTGGTTCTACTTGTGACAGACAGAGCCTGGCTTCCACTTGAGCACAGGTTGGTGGGGTTCATATAAACTATCCTTCTGATTTTCTTATCTCTGATTTTCTCTAAATATTATTTTCTAGAAGAAGCTGCTTATTCTGCAATTTACTTTTTCATAGTTAACCTTCATATACAATGATTCTCTGAAAACTGTCTCCTTTTATTTATCAAATTAGTATTTTTGTCTTGACAAATCCCATTTTGTTCCTTAATAAAAGCTCTTACCTTGTTAACCATTTGTGTTATTTCATTTTACTCTTTTCTTCTCTATTAAAAATTACACCTAGATACATAAATATCCAAATTATATTTAGACAATTAGTGTGCAAGAAAGTTTTCCTTCCTTTGTAGTTTAATACCATATCTTTTTTATTGTCTTCCTTATTATAAACTTTTGCTTTTCTTTTAGTACCTGTATAATATTTTTATAACTTCCATTCTGATTCTGAGATCTTTATTTTCCATCAAGTTCGCTGCAGATAATCTTTACTCATTTGTCAAAAATCTATCTTTATCATCAATGATATCCCTGTTGTATGACATACAAGATGTTTGTCTAGTGTCCTAAGGTTCTGGGTTCATTTCTCACATGTAATATAGAAATTGTTTTGAACATAGGTTCTGCAACCATGCTGTATGAGGGCTTGAATTAAGAAGTATGAAAATCAATTAAGGATTACATCATGCTAATATTGTGTTACTTCCTGCTTTTATATTTATAAAATAATTTTCTTATTTAGTAAATGGTTAATTTTTGTAATAAAATAATTTTTTTATTAACCCTTTAGGTGTCTTGAGCTGATTAGATCGGCTCTGATGCTCCTATCCATTACCTGCCAGGCAATATATTTACTTGCAAAGCTGATCACATCGGCGGATGCGATTTAAATTCTGACACAAGAGATTTTACCAGTGGCATGCAGAGAGTTAAGGATTTTCTCTACATTACAGTAGTTACCCTTCAGCCCAATTGTATTTTGCTCCACCACAGATTTCTATTCTCAGCATTTTCTTCTTTGAGGTCTCTGCTGATCATGTTTCTTCTCACTTCATTCATCCACTGTTCCCTGGGTTTCCCCCTCCTCCTACTGCCTTCAGCATTCCAATCCAGCATCATTCTTGAGAGAATAAGATAATATTATTGTAATAAAGCCTATTTTAATGAGACAAAAGAAGAATCTTTGGAGAGAAAGAGAAATGAGGTTATAAGTGGACATTCTTTTTGAACAAACAAAAGTATGGAAAGTTAAATTATATTAATATTTGTTTATATTTTTTTTTGTACATGTATATTACCTGCTACAGATAGAAAATCAATACCATACAAGAGACATGTACTTTGCTTACCCTGTTAGAGCTTGATACATAGATTAGGAAAACCCTTGTATTCTGATATAAACTTTGGGGTAAATGCAAAGATGTTAGGTTAAGTGCAGAACGTGTGTATAATGGCTATATAAGTTAATTTTCTATAAATTATCACTACCTTTGTTTAGAAAAATAGGAAGCAATGTATAAATGGAAATAATTATTTAGCCAAGTAGAATTTGTGTAATGTATTATTTTTTATTATAATTTTTAATTAATCATACTGATATTACTATAACCTAATTTGAGCAAGCCAGATCATACACAAATAATAATTTTTTCAATCTTTTACAGTACTATTAAATATATTCAAGTGTATAATCTTTTTCAGTCTCTATTGATTTCCATGAAAGGAACTTTGTCCAAGTACTAATCAAGTAGTATTGATAACATTTCTTTGCCTCTTACCACTTTTGAAATGGAGAATTACTATGCTGTCTCTTGTTTGTTAGTTAACATATTACCCAGAAAATGAACAGCAAATTAAAACAGAGCACATATACATTCTTTGTCTTATATATTGTTTTCATTTATCAATTCAAATAGAAAACACATAAAAAATAAAGACTTATTTTTAGTCCCCTTGTTCTTACAATTTTCCAACCACCATTCCTTACAAATAGGGCTCAGAAGTTGAAGAAAAATCCTTATTTTTTAATTTTGTCTGATGATGAGGCCCAACATAAAATATATATATTTTGAGTTATTCTAGACCATAAAGTCATGGGTTTTATTTGTCCTTTCTTTCCTTTTGTGACTTTTTTTTTTGGTCTTGAGGGATTTTCTAGATTACATAATGAATCATAAGAAATGAACTGAAGATATTTTCAGTACTCAATAAACTAGAAGAGCACACATACCGATGGAAAGAACATTTAGACAGAACAGACAATACAAGATTGCCCAAAATGGTCAACATCTACAAACCACATGGAAAAAGATCTTTGGGACAGCCAAGGAAACAATGGACTTGAGACTGGAAAGGAAGAAGAAGAAGAGATTTTCTTTGTAACTTTCCTTCTTTCGACTATATTTATATAATTTGTATAGCCTAATTATACTTCTAGTTATATTAATTTGAATTTGAATTTATTTCTCCAGAATATCCATAGTGGGTTCGCTGAATTCATTGTAGGTAGGAAAAAAATAGTTCATTCTAAATTCTCCAAGCACTTTTCATTAACAAACACAAAATTCCTTTTTCAAACAATACTAATTTAAAAAAAAATATGTATAAAGTATGAAAGAAAAAGCATTTCAGTCATTTTTTTTTTGCAGTGTATGTTGCATATCACTAGAATTTTATACTTTTTAAACATTATTTTATTATATTCATTAAAAATGCAGTTAAAATTAAAATTATTATTTAATTTGAATTGCCTTTTTTGTCCTTTTTTTCCAAGTTTTTATGTCCTTTTAAAGGATATCTTTAGGTCTTTTGAAAGTCTTATATAGGAATTTTATAGGTCCTCAACTTCCAAGTCCCACTTATGAAATTATTTCCATGTACTAACCAGTATGAAGAAGTGCATACATTATGCCATTGGTAGTGTGCAGATATCAATGGCCAAAATATGCCCTTAAAATTGCCACTGAACTATTCAACCTGTATCAACACCTCTTTCAACTATGCTTCTAGCAAGAGGTAAGAATAATGAAAGTGGTAGCTAGAAATCAAAAGATTACATTATTTATTCAAGAATGAAAAACATAATAATATTAGTAATGTCAGTTGTCTGCCTTGGTGGACTAGTGGTTGTGTTTGTTGCCTCTGGTCCCAAGGGTTGCAGGTTCAAACCCAGCCAGGGTCAATTGATTTTTTAGGATGGAAAAATCCAAGCAGCAAGTCCTGTGGAAGGGTCTTTAAGCCATGGGTCCTGAGTTTGAAGATATTCTGGCTTGTAAAAGATCCTTAAGCCTGAATAAAGAGGCCTCTAAGCAAAATTTGTGGGCATGCCATAGCATAGTGGTTAAGGCAGTGCACTACAACCTGGTCGAGGGTTCGAGTCCCAGTGGGGGTCAGAATTTTTAAACTGACCCAAACCATCAGATGGCCCATGGGGTCGACTCAACCTCTAACAGAAATGAGTACCAGATGCTTGTACTGGGGGTAAAGATGGCCATCATGCAGGGCTGACATTAAGTGCCGATTGTCTAGAAAAAGTGGTAGCCTTAACCTCCTACTACCCCAAGGGTCTCCTATGGCCTGTAGTGGGATCACTTAACCTTTACTTAAGCAAAATTTACCTACCTTTTCTATCCTAGTAATACCTTATTGCCTAGTAGATGACTCGTTGGGTCGATATGTTGACCACATACCATTCGTGACATCTATGGGAAATAAGCTTAACTAAATTAACTTAGCCTCTCCTTTGTTAGGAGAAGGCCCAACATTAGGCTTTTATGCCATTATAGATAGATACGAAGTGTCAGTTACGAACAACAGATGCTATATAGATTTCAAATCAGTTTGACGTTAGCTCACTAAAGCCCCTGTCCCTTTATGTGTACAAATATGGTTTAATGATAATGGAAATATACCTTAAATTATTAAGAATTCCTAAAATACGTAGAAATATACCTCTTTTTTTACCAAACGTTACAACTCTACACTTTTATTTTTCACATTAGGCTACTAGTAATAAATTATTTAACTGGTTTGCAAGTATAGGTATAATCTATGCATTTCATTATACCTTATCAGTTGGTGATACATTATCAGTACTAATGTTTTTGTGTTGTCTCATACCTACCATTATCTTGGTTTAACCTTTTTTTTAAAGTTTCCATAGTTTGTTGTTGAGATCTAATATATATCACAGTATTAGGGCAGTTGTTCTGTGCCATAGCCGAGTGGTTAAGGCACGAAGCCTTGGCGCAGAGTTATGGGACTTGTGCTAGTTCGAGTCTCCATGGGGGAAGAAATTTTCTCATAGTATTTTGGTCAGTATGGAACCGGTGTCCACCCAGCATCATGAGGCATTTGGGTAGCTACAATAAGTAGCGGTTCCAGGTTGAGTAAACCAGCTATAACAGCTGGGGAACTCGACATGCTGACCACATGTCACCCCTATACTGGCTACCTCTGAGATTACACATGTAGATGTGAGGCCAGTAGCTGGATGGTAGGCTGAGGGCCTTCTAGGCCTGTTGCGCCATGGAAAAGTTAGGGCAGTATCTCAGACAGCAGGATGTCCCCTGATTTAATCCCTATAAAAAAGTATTTGTATAAACTTTGTGACAAAATTGAATGTAACATAAGTCAGCCATTTGACTGTCTCCTTTGCTTTAGCTAAGAACATAAGGATCCTTTCCAAAGTCTCATATGACCTGATAAAGGGGAGAGTCTTTACTTATTCCCAAAAAAAAATCTATTTGAATATGAAATCTCAGATGATAGTGTTCAAGACTCTTATTTGAGAGGTCCGAAGTTCAAATTCTGGTTTTGATCGATCTGATTCCTCATTTTCCTCAGTTATAAAAGGGCAAATGATGGGTTAGTATTTCATTTTCACAATCTGTTTTGCTATTAAACACTATTTAATAGTTATATTTGAAGAGAAAAATTTTCGCCTAGACCGGGACTCGAACCCGGGACCCTTGGCTTTCCGGGCCAAGTGCTCTACCAACTGAGCTACCGAGGCGAGTTACGATCTAGACGCAAATTTTTCTCTTATGTACGTTGTAATTTTTCTCTTCAAATATAATTTATCCTTCAATGAGAAGTGTTAAATTAATAATAAAATCGTCACTATTTAATAGTTTATTAAAAAATTAATATCTATTGCATTTTTCTGCAAGACACACAAGTGTGGTTACTAGAGATATAAACAGCCTACTAGGATTCACCTGAAGTTCTTATAGGTTTCGCAAAAAAGGTTTTCAACTATCGTAAATTGAATTAATAAAAATTACTCATAAATATATAACGTATTGACTTAGGCTTTCATGGCTGGAGTTATTATGATGATCTTGAAGTATTAAAGTAAATTTCCGGGCTGTTGGCCGTGGTCTTGAGTCTCTGGCAAAACATCATTTCAACTTCAAGCCTCAAGACCATGGCCTACAACCCACAAATCTACTTCAAGATCCAGTGGCGTGTGGTGGTCAGAGCAATTGCCCCAGCTGTGTGACTAAAATATGACTTATAGTTTATAAAAACTTTATTCTGAATTATTCAGTTCATATTATTTATAAATATTTATTACTGTAAATGTGTTTCTATAAATATTCCATAATAGTACAAATAGGCCTATAAAAATTAACATTTTCAAATTCATACTCGTGCACAATTCAATATTTTTTTTTTTTAAGATCCAGTAAATCTGAAGTTGGCCTACCTTGTTGTACGTCATTTTTCATGTTGAAAGGTCTGCATGAAAATGGTTTCATATGTAAATTATAAACTATACACTTACATTAATTTTTACTAAATTGACAAATCAAATTTATTGGTAACACTTTAAAGCTCTTAAAACATATTAATAACGCATTTGAACAAACTTAGTGCCGATATTAAATTCAACTGTTGCTTTCCACAAATAATAATATGAACACATTTGTAATAATTCAATTGTTGTTATTCAGATATATAACATAAATAAACTTCTTAAATTAACAGGTTGCTATAGATGACAAAATGTACAAGATCATTTTATTTATTTCTTTTTGTATTTTGTAAAATATAACTAGCATAAATTAAATATTATAAATTAAAAACTCTTATTTTGAAAAATTCTATGTTGACAAATTGGCGCTTCCCAAATCAGCCAACCATGTCTCTTCATCAAATGAATCGATAGATCGTCATTCGTCCTTGTGTATACATATTTGAGTTGTGACGTTAACTGGATCCAGCTAGCTAGTTTTCAATAAAAAGTCGATGGAATAAGACACAAGCTTTGTCTAGTGGATTATTGCTGGTTTAGTGTGGCTTATTGTTGGACATAGTAAGCAGTGATATAATTTGCTTGCACAGATTCATCTGTGGCGCAATAGCTGGTGTTGGTGGGATAACATAGAGGAAACACTCTACGTGTTCCTCTATGGAGATGATGTGAATACGCAGACAGCTATGTAAAAAACCGAATGCATTAAAAGACTGCTGGCATGGCAGGAATTTTGAATTTTTATGTTCGCGCATAATTAATTTGAGTGAAATTTGGCAAATATATTATTTTATTTTAATCTAAAATTATTAATATACTAATTACCCAGCTGTGCTGGGGTTGAATGCACACCACTGTCAAGATCATCATGAATATAATGTTTGAAAAGCCAAAATGGATATATATACTGTGTATATATATACACATACATACAGTTTTGACAAAAGCAGGTCTTTTACTGCAAACTCAGGATTCTCCACTCTTTCCTTAACTGTGGAAAGACTTCCCATTTTTTTCCACATCCCACTCTCTCTTTTGCATCTTAAAATCTTAAAAGATCTTAACCCGGAAGAGGTGGCGCCTTAACGACATACATAAGAAGTGGCACGGGGATTATTCAACCCCAAAGGAATAAAACAAAAACAGTGTTGTCTACAAATTAAATTTTGATTTTATTTATATATGTACAAGTTTTTATTGCATTAATTAAACTTAAATGAAAGTAATTTTAAAGTTACTTGATGTAAGAGTGGTATAAAATAACACAAATGGGAGGCTTACCAAAATAATTGTGTGATTTTAAACAAAATATTTAACAAATTTACGATAATTAAAATAAAATATTTATTAAAGATACCAATTTAAAAAATTTATAACAAGTAATGCCATGAGTGATTTTGAAATTATCAATAAATTCACGACTCACGAAGTGAATAAAATTAAGCTGTTTACTCACAAACCATTATTTAACTAAAGTTATTTTAAAATATTTATATATTTAATGTAAAAGGCGATGTTTGAAAAGAAATGAGAAACAATTGGTATGCTTCATTTGCTTCTTTTGTTCATCACTGCAACCAGATCATATTATTTGTTGCCAAAGGATCGCAATATTGTAAGAATGCACCCTAGTGGAGAAATTTATAACCAACATTATAGGTATTAATTAATTTCTGATGTCCTATGATGTAAATATGTCAATTATATTTTTCTGCAATGTTATTTCCTGGAAAATAATTTGTTTAAGAAAGTTCAAACAGTGGTTTATTTTTTTTTGTGGTATAATCAATTGCTATAAATGTTTTTATATTATCTCCCGCATGTACTATCTACTGACATTCATGCACTATATATACAATCTGGTAGCCGTATTTTTTAGAGAGTCAGCCATTGCAAAATAATGCTATAACCTATTAAGAATGTTAAAAAGGAGGAACTTTCTTTAATATGATAAATTTCAGTTGATAAATTCAGGGCAAAACACGACTGTGATTGGCTGTAAATCAAAAATCATTGAAATGTTATTGGTCATTGACTCCCATTTGGGGCATGAGTTAAATAGTCAAATTAAATTTTGGGCATAAATGGATACTAGAACTATTTTATTAAATTTTTCACTTGATATACAATGATAATAGTTGTCTCAAAACATTGTTAGCCCTATAAATAATAACCTTATAAATATTGTTGCTACATATAATTTAATTTTATGATGATCTTGTAGAAGATTTCCGGGCTGTTGGCCGTGGTCTTGAGGCTTGTAGTTCCCCAATGTTTTGCCAGAGACTGCATCCAGCATCCTCAAGGATTGTCTTGAGACTTGCAATTTTGTCAACTACCTGCTCTATTTATACATTTATCCGCGACGTGTTCTCTGCGTGGTCCGTTACTTTGTAAATTGTATCTGCCTTCTGGTTGGTTAGCACTACCTAAAATCCATAAAGTCAATATACCTCTAAGACCGATCGTCAGCACCATAGGATCACCAACTTATAACCTAGTGAGACATTTATCTACTCTACTACAACCCCATACATCCAACAGTGATACATATGTCAAAGACTCGTTGGACTTCTTAGATAAACTAAAAGAGATAGCTCTGCAAGCAGATGATTTAATGGTTAGTTTCGATGTGGTCTCTCTATTCACTAAAGTTCCTATAAAGGAGACCATTCACCTCATCGCTGACAAGTTTCCTCAAGATATCACTAATCTTTTCGAACACTGTTTAACCACCAGCTATTTCTTATTCAATAACGACTTCTATGAACAAATAGATGGAGTAGCTATGGGTAGTCCCCTGAGCCCAGTAGTTGCAAATTTCTTTATGGAAAACTTCGAACAAAAATGTTTAGAGACTGCCCCTCTTAAACCCAAGACATGGCTTTGATATGTAGATGACACCTTCGTAATTTGGAACCACAGGGAAGATAAAATAGAAGAATTTCTGGCGCACATCAACAACATAAACTCCAATATACAATTCACCGTAGAAAAAGATAACAGCATAGCCTTTCTGGACATCTCATTCAGAAGAGAAGAAGATGACAACATTTATCACACCATATATAGAAAACCTATGCATACTGACAGATATATTCATAAAACCTCCAATCATCACCCCAAACAGAAACTTGGTATCATCAAAACATTAACAAATCACGCCAAGAAACTTTGCCATCCTGAATTATTAAAGACTGAAATCAAACATCTCCATACAGTATTCACAGACAATGGATACACCAACAAAGAAATCAACAGAGCAAACCATCCCAGATGATACAACAACAAGGAATCAGAAGAAAAACGTCAACCAGGGCATTCTTACCTTTCATCAAGAATGTAACTGACCGAATTGGAAAACTGCTAAAGAAAGAAGACATAAAAACAGTGTATAGGCCTACCAGGAAAATCAAAAACCTCCTCAGACCGATTAAGGTTCAACTTCATCCTCATCAAGGCCAAGTGTATATAGGCATCACTAAATGCAGCATCACAACCAGACTTACAGAACACGAAAGATACAGCCGTCTTAAACAAGTGGAAAAGTCGGCAGTTGCAGAACACTCTCTACTTGAAGACCATACAGTACAATACAATAACACAGATATATTGTCTAACTGCACACACTATTTTACCCGTCTGCAACGAGAAGCCATTGAAATATTCAAACATCAAAATAGTTACAAGAAGAATCATTAAAAGTCAACAAAGCATGGATACCAGTCTTAACAAAAGCCAGATGTAAACCCCTACGAGAACAATCTACTAGAACATCAGACAGCAACCTCATTGGTGCAATGGAAGACCCTAATGCTAACCAACCAGAAGGCAAATACAATTTACGAAGTAACGGACCGCGCAGAGAACACGTCGCGGATAAATGTATAAATAGAGCAGGTAGTCGACAAAATTGCAAGTCTCAAGACAACCCTTGAGGATGCCGGACGCAGTCTCTGGAGAAACGTTGGGGAACTACAAGCCTCAAGACCATGGTCAACAGCCCGAAAATCTTCTACAAGATCATCATAGTAACTCCGGCCGTGAAAGCCTAAGTCAATTTTAATTGTATAGCGATATACGAGTATTAATACTAATTATAATAGTAATAATAATAATAATAATAATATTATTATTATTATTATTATTATTATTATTATTATTATTATTACATGGATAGAATACTCCAAGATTGGTGACAGATGAGAGACAGTTCTATCCAAATTAATAGAAACCATAAAATAGACTCCTTGCTTTTTGCAGATGATTTGGTATTAGTAGCTCCAAACAGAAACAGATTTACAATATTCTATACACAATTTCAATTCAACTCGTATGATGTGATGTTCACGTGCGCTCTAGTGAGGCCCAGTCTTCAAATGACGTGACATTCATGTCAAGCGCATGAGCTCATATATTTTGCAATAACTTCCAAACTACCCCATAGATGTCTAATGTGTTAGCTTTGCTAGGTTCCTGAGAAAAAGTATGTTGGACGACCTGCTTTTTTGTAAGAATTCGTTAAATTAGAAGCTGTCTGTTTGTTGGAAATATATAGAAGAAATTTGTAGTGCTCAGTCTTTGAAATGGCATCTAAGAGGGTGTGTGGTGATGATCGTGACGGGATTCTGAGTTTATTAGAGAGTTTTGTCCTCGAAACATTAGACAAAACACCAACAGGAAAACTGAGGAGGGTAAAAGGGCAAAGACCTAGGGGAGAAATAAAAAAACCAAGACTCTGCCTGAAGTACCAGGAAGCAAGGCATTGACTTGCAAGACCAAATCACTGCCCTTTTCCCTGTTGCACTGTAAATGGATACAGAAAATTACATTTCTATTTCCTGGGCATATTTATCTTTAACTCTTTTGTGGTCTACAATAATTTCATAGATTGCAAGACAGCATATTCGACCTTCAGAATAGCTGTCACCAAGCAGTTACTGGAGACAATTCAGCTACCATCCTACATGTTGAGAGGACCCCCATCATCAAGTACAACCCCTGTCAGTTTACAGGCAAGGAACTGGGCTCACTTTCCATTGCATATCCCCAGCACAGACAATAAAAAAGAAACCCTACAAACGTGTGTTCAAAACAGAACAAAAGAAGTAAAACTACATTTCAGTGCAAAAAGTGTGAAGTTCTAGTTCATGTCCTGGAATGTTTCGAGATTTACCACCCCAAAATTATCGCTTTAGGCAAGTACAATTATTCAGAAGCCTTCACTAAAATTTCTAAAGAAAAATATTTATGAAATTCCATTTTATGAGCATTTTTGTGTTTCCATGTAATGAGCATGACACCACCGGTCTTCTGTGGCCGTTTAAATCTGAGTGGAGGGGAAAGTTAGCAGGCATTTAAATAAGAGTCCATGGGGTTAATATATTTGCAAAAAGGTACAATATGGAAATCAATACAAAGAAAACTAAAGTGATGGCCTTTTGTGGGAAATACCCTATCCTATCAAAATTGTTTTGGATGATGAAATTTTAGAACGAGTAAACAAATTTAATTATTTGGGTTATAATTTAACATTTCAAGATGAAGCTGATATATCAAAGAAAATCACAAATTTTACAAAAACAACGGGGATAATTAACTAGTTATTATTTAAATAAAATAATCTTTTTGTAGCTAGTTTTGATGTAATTAGAATTATGATAGTTTATTGTACTGTGTAGGATGACATTATTTATTTTAAAAGTTTATGTTATTTTTGTACCTTGTGTATCAGGGTTAATTAAAATATATGTATATTTGATAAAAATATAATGAAACCATCTTTAGTACAGAAGAACACAAAATTACGGCTTTATAAGATTCTCGCAAGACCAGTATTAAGATATGGTAGTGTAGCATGGACAATACGAAGAAGAGATGAAAGCCAAATAACAGCAAATGAGATGTGATTTATGTGCCGTACAGCAGGCTACACAAAGTGGGACCATAAAAGAAATGAAATTACGGAAGAGTTGGATTTAGAACCCATTCTTCACCATATACAAAACTACCAGAACAACTGGAAAGCCCATCTACAACGAATGCTGTCTCTCATAAAATTCCAAAAGCTATGTATGCTTCGTTACTGCCCCCAAGGCAAAAGATCGCTGGGACGTCCAAAAAAGCGCTAGATGGAAAATTCCTCTTTGAGATTGTAACAGGCCATACGGCCTAATACTTGCATGGATGATGATGATTATTATTCTTATTATTATTACAAAAATATAATATACCAATACAGTATTTCAATTTGGTTCTGGTGGACTTTATTATTATTATTATTATTATTATTATTATTATTGCTGGGCCTATTATTACTGTATTATTATTATTAGCATATGAAGAGTCTAGGGATAAAACGATGAATGTCACAAAAACTGAGGTTTCATATTCTTAATATTTGTGCTGTTCCCTAGTAACATTTAAAAGGCAAAAACTGTTTAAAAAACCTATGGGTTATGTTTTATAAGGCTTTGAAAATAATGTGTACAGGGAAAAATCGATGAAGGTCCACGTTTTTCAGGGGAAAAACGAGGGTCCATTAAATCTCAATAGATGTACATAAAAATTCATTGACACAATGTTGGCTGAAAAGAAAACATAGAGCAACAATGGAAATATTACTTTATGAACACCATTGTTGTATAAATATTTTAATTTCACCATTGTCGCAGTTCTATTATTTCTAGTTTATGTGCAGCTTTGAAGGAGTTAACATTGTATTAATCATGAGTAAACAAAAGTGGGAGATAATACAAGGCTGCCAAAGAAGAGGTCCAGGCTTGGAAGGATGGGTGACGTTAAGAAAAAATTGTGTAGTTCTCATGAGAGCAGACCAGATTGCCATTATTCTCATTTGAAATGTTTTGAAGTGATCACATCAAGATATAGAAATAACTTAACTTCGAAATTTAATGCCATGGATAATTATGATGCCCAGAACAGCTACTTAGGAGGACGTTAACTTCGTTTCGCAAAGAAGACCAAGAAAGAACCAGGATGATGCAAATTTACACTCACATTCCTACAGTTACAAAGTGCGCGTTGTTAGAGACAGTGATTTGATTGAGGTGCCTGTTTGTTACAAAGTCTTCATGGCATTTCATGGTGTAACAGCAAGACGTATTCAGACAATTCAGACCAAATTAGTTCTAACAGCTTCTGTTGGTAAAGATGGACATGGTATACACAATGTTAGGCCAAATAAATTAAAACAGGAAACTGAGATTGCCATTCATTCTCATATTCAATCACTTAAAGGCAGAACATCTCATTATAGTCTTCATGACAGCCAACATACTTATTTACCAGAAGAATTGAATATAAAGAAGCTACATTATAGTCTTCATGACAGCCAACATACTTATTTACCAGAAGAATTGAATATAAAGAAGCTACATTATAGTCTTCATGACAGCCAACATACTTATTTACCAGAAGAATTGAATATAAAGAAGCTACATTATAGTCTTCATGACAGCCAACATACTTATTTACCAGAAGAATTGAATATAAAGAAGCTACATTATAGTCTTCATGACAGCCAACATACTTATTTACCAGAAGAATTGAATATAAAGAAGCTACATTATAGTCTTCATGACAGCCAACATACTTATTTACCAGAAGAATTGAATATAAAGAAGCTACATTATAGTCTTCATGACAGCCAACATACTTATTTACCAGAAGAATTGAATATAAAGAAGCTACATGCCATGTACTTGGAAATGAACCCTGCAAATCCTGTATCTTATGAAACTTGCCATCACATCTTCAACACAAAATACAGCATCTCCTTCGGTTACGATACATGCAGTGTGTGTGAAGAGTTCAAAGTTAAAAGGATAACTCTTGAAACTGCACTGTCAAATTCATCAACACCTGAAGAGATATTTAGGCTCGAATCTATGAACGCATTAGACCGTAAAAGTCGTTCTCTGCCTGTACTCTGCTGAGAAAGTTGCATCCAAATACGTTTTTGTGTACTCAAAAATCTGTTCATGCGATAATAATTGTTGAAATTCCTAAGCTACCTGGCGAGGTGACTTAGCAGAGAAACGATTCGTGAGCAACCCGATGGGAACCGATGTAGTTTGAAACCTTGCCACGTACCTTGCTGCTTTATCCAAGATGTCAGACCTTGAAGACTTTGATCATGTTTTCGGTATAAGCAGAGAAGAGAAATTTGATAGTCTACCAAAGAATTCAACTGGAAGAACAGGAGAATCGGCATAATATATTGCACGATGCAGACGTCATATACGTTATTATTTGCGGGATGCAAGTGTAAATGCGTTCCTCTAGCAGACGAAAATAACGGAAGTGGTTTTATCACTGAGAATTCTGGGTAATTTCTTGTCAATATTACAAAAATGATGACTTTCATGCATGACCAGTTAGTGGGTAGCTAATTCGATCTTTGCACTTGCTCACGGAAAGTCAGCTCACCAGTGATTGGAAGTAATTTGAGTAGAGACTAATGTATTTGCATGCGGCCCTTAGAGTAAATTTAGAGTTAAAAGGCCTCAGCACAGAACAAGAATTCCACTTACGAAGAGCAGAATCTTTCTTCTCAAGAAAAAGCCAAGTTTGCCTGTTAACTCAAAAAATCATTTCACATGAAGCTGTCTGTTTTGACTTTCAAAAGAACCTAAAATTGCCCAATGTTAGTACAAATTATGTATATTATAAATGTCAGTTATCATTTTACTTGTTTAATGTCCATATACTTTTGAGCAGTAAGTCAGTATTTTACACTTACAATGAGTCTGTAGGGAAGAAAGGTGCAGATGATGTTGTGTCAATGTTATATCATTTTATTTTTCATGTTCTTGGGGATGAAGTTGAACATTTGACATTTCTTTTGTGATTCTTGTTGTGGACAGAATAAGAACTATACAGCTATAAGATTTTTTTACTATCTTGTCCATGTTCGAAAGTGTTTGAAAATCATCACTGTAGTATATCCGATCAGAGGCCATTCCTACATGGAATGTGATCGGAACATGGCTCTTATTAATCAAAGAAATAGAGCTGAAGTTCCTGCACATTGGAGAGACCATATCAGAGCTGCAAGACAGAAACCAAGCCTTCTTTAAACCAAAATGTTCATTTCCTACAAGACCAATACGTGAGCTTAAGATTGATCACACTCAGCCCCAACTAGCCTTACATTGAACGACGTACAATGGCACATGGACTTCTAGTGTTATAACACTTCCAAAGTGCAAGAGAAATTTTCAAACACATTTACAGGAAGTAGAATTTTTGCATCCACCAAGAAGCTATGATGGATCACTACCCATTTCTCATGAAAAATTTAAGGACCTATAGAATTTAAAAAAGTTCTGTGAAAAATCTGCACATAAGTTTAATGACAACCGTCGATGCAAAATACCAGTCAACTAAGGTATTTCATAATATTGTTATGGTCATAGGTTTCTGTAACTTGTGAATTGAATCATTTTTACTTTAACTTTAATGATAGTGCTTTACAAATTGTGATTTTTTTTTGCATGTTCTGTAAAAAAGAAAAATTCATTTCCTCCTCTATAAATTGTAAGAGTTTCGTGAAAAAAGAGTCCTAATACTTTACATTGTTAGATTAACTCGTATATTGTTATATTAAGTTGTATCAAATATTATGCTTTCCCTAATACAATGAACCACTAGACATATAAAAAATGCAAGGACTTACAAAAATTAAAAAAAAAGTGAATATTTCATAGTAATCAGCAACCAACTGTTTTGGTACCATGTTGCATTGTTTATATAGTTGTCTAATTTGTAAAGTGTTTGTTAACAGTCTTTGCTCTGACATAAATAATAGTGTTCTGCATTATTTGTGGAAAAATGGACATTCATTTTTTTCCCCTTTTAACCAAAAAATGGACATTCATGTTTCTTTCCCTGTAAGTTGTGTACTAAGAGACAACAATATAAAATAAATTTACTTGAGGTTTACATTGTTGGATGAGCTGTTACACCATTTATAACCCAATATAATGCCTTCTATAATATACTTATTTCAAAATACTGCAAACAATATTATAAATGTTATAGCGTTTCAAAACTTAAAATTCATTTATCTCAGTTTGAGTTTATTGTGACATTAATTGTTTTTCCCCTGGGCCCTTCATATATTGTTATTGATGTATATTCCAGCGTTTAGAATTGCATGATTACATGTTTGAATGCACATTGTCCGTCACTGTTTATGGTAGTTATATTATTGCGACAAACATATTTTTAGTACAAAAGCTCTTTTGTTTATGAACTGATAATTTTACACAAATTACGACGCATTTATGAAATACAGCTTTTGCAACAACTTCACTATAATCTATACAAACATAACGGTTGACATGGGGGAGAATGGGATCTTGACACCTCACCACTGGACATTTTTATTCGTATCTTTAGAATTCGTGCTTCAAGGTTGAGGATATTGACATAAAACAAAAGGGAAAGAATGCAGTGACAGGTATGTGGAAACAGAGTGACATATTCCTAGAATTAATACTAATTCTTAGAACTTAAAATTGTGTGGGGTCGGAAAATACCTTGTGCCACTACTCCTGGGTTAAGAAGGTTCAGGAGGGTGCCAAGTGAGGAGAGTGAATTTGGCTAAGTTAGACCCTCCAGACTTCCCCAAAATTCACCTCAGAGGTTAAATATCAGTTCAATCAGGGTTTATGACCAGAACAGAGATCTGGAAATCCCAATTAGCCTATGTCAAAATTTTTGGGAAAGATTTATCATATTTAAGGTCTAAAAAAGTGTTGTTAAATATTAGTCTAGAAATACTACATTTTGAATTGCAGGGTGTAATGGAAGGTATGTCAAAATTTTAGGGAAAGATTTGTCATATTTAAGGGCTACAAATGTTGTTATATATTAGTCCAGAAATGCTTAATTACCTTGCGAGAGTCTTTCTCTGCTTTTCCACTAGCTTTAATAAGCACAACTGGAGATGAAGATGAAGGCAAATGGCCTTGGAAATCGGTATTGTAAACTTTATGAGGTGAGTTGTAAAAACATTTTATCCAACTCATTTATAAATTATAAAGTACAATATTGGTTGTTTGTTTTGTGGCTTCATGAAATGTTATGAGTAGAGCGAGGAATTTTATGAAATTTGATGTTTTAAACTATTTGTCAGAGAGCGCTGAGACTAAGTATCTTTACATTTCATGATACGTAGAATCAAATAAGACCAACAAAAAACTTCGTATTTCATAATATTTTAGCAAAATGTTCATATTTTAGTGAAAATTTCATACTCCTTCATATTTTTCAACTTTCAAATTCCCGTTTTTTTTTTAATAAAAGTTCTAGGAATTCATTAAAATATTTCTTGAAATAAATGTATTTATGTAATTTTTGACAGTGTAATGTGGTAGACAAGTGAAAATTCTTCAGTATTCCTTCTGAACAAGATAGACAGATTTTATAAAAGCAAATAATTAGATGAGGAGTCGCAGAGTGACAGTGTTAGATGGAGGTTTTTGTCCTTAACTCGATCCCCAGACAAGAACATGAGCCTAGATGAAAGATGAATAAGTAGAAGAACAATGTTGGAATATTCTGTAGTCAGGTAGAATAGTTGTCAGCTCATTATTGCTATCTGATAGCAGTCCTTACTTTGTGAACAAATTACAGCATTTAAATGTAGGAGAGACTGCTGCTAAACTTGAAGCAGTAAAGTAAAGTAATCCCGCTACAGGCCTCAAGAGGCCCTTGGGGTAGTACGAGGATAAGGCTACCACTTTTTCTGGACAATCGGCACTTGATGTCAGCCCTGCGTGACGGCTGCCTTTACCCCCAGAACAAGTGTCTGGTACTCATTTCATTTAAATGCTTTGTGAAATTAGTAAAGTTCATGTAGGTAAGGGCATCAAACTATCGAATATAGCATGATACAAGTATGCTGCCATAACATTGTGTGATGTTGAGCATAATTTTTCATCGTGCAAAACAATTCTGACCCGACAGGCCTTATAGTTTACTATCTGAAAATATAAAAAAAAAACTTCTGTGTATTACAAACAGAATTGACAATTGGATTGTTCAAAACACTATTAGACCAAGATTATGGATGCACAAAGAAATTAAACATAGGCTCAATTCTGGAAATGCGTGCTATTATGCATTGCAGAGACTCTTCATGTCCCAACTCTCAAAAGATGTTAAACTGAAAATATATAAAACTATTATTCTACCAGTTATATTATATGGATGCAAAACATGGACTCTTACTTTAAGGGAGGAAAGGAGATTACAAGTATTTGAGAATAAAGTACTTAGGAAAATTTTTGGACCAAAGAGAGATGAGCAGACAGGTGAATGGAGAAGACTACATAACAATGAACTACAGGCTCTTTATAGGAAGCCAGATATGTTAAGAACAGTTAAGTCTCGTAGACTGCGATGGGCAGGACATGTTGCACGTATGGGGAATGAAAGACTTGCATGGAAGCTTCTTGTAGGAAAGCCAGAGGGAAAACTCCCAGTTGGTAGACCAAGAATGAGATGGGAGAATAACATTAACTATGATTTGAGGGAAGTAGATTATACAGGGAATGATTGGAAAGCATTAGCTCAGGATAGGGATGTATGGAGAGCTTATGTCCGCGCGGCCATGATCCTACGGGTTCGATAGTGCCAGTGAGTAAGTAAGTAAGTAAGTTATGGACACTATGTTAGACCCATTTAATGAAAAAAAATGTTAAAATAATTCTTAACTACATTTCACCATGTTTGAAGTTCAATATTAAATGTAACTTTAATTGCAAAGAGAGTTCTGAAACAATCCCTGGAATCAATTATGGACTAATAACTTTTAACATCTTGTTTTTGCAAATATGACATCTGGAATGGTTTACTTGTATTTTAAATCATCCAATTTAAGTTTTTGTTACAATTGCATCTCCAGGAATTTAATATCTTTATGCAATGTAAAAATAGCAATCATCCAAACTATACCTGTTCTAAACTTTGTTAGTGCTATATTTCATGGAAACCTGTTTGTTTTGGTTACAATATTTTGTTTCTTGTATATGTTTGGATTTTATAATTACATATCATTCAGTACATTAATTAATTGTAATGTATATAACCTGTCCACCGCTGTGGTCTCGAGGTAGCGTGCTGCCTTGTCACGCAGCGGACCCGGGTTCGATCCCCGGTCGGGGCAGTTTTTCTGGGTGAGGTTTTTATCGGAGTTTTTCCTCACCTGTAAGACAAATGTCAGGAAAACTTTAAGGCCCAAACGGTCCCCGAAATCATATGGCCATCATCCTTATCATTATCATCCTTAACCATTATCATTATCATCATCATCCTTCACCGGTGTGGAAAGCAACGGGAAGCTACCACATCTACAAAATTCCCTAGTAAAGCTGCAAGCATAGCATGAAAATGCTATGATTGCAGTGAAGGACCTGCCTTCGGGCAGAATTACTATGGATGGATATATAACCTCTCAGTTTTTATTTATGATGGTAAAGTGAGAGGCCTTTGGGGTAGTGGTATGTTGAAGCTCCCATCTTTCTAGACAATAGACACGAGATGTCTGCCGGGTTGTCGGATCTGCCTTATGGCCGCATTTGTGCCCAGAACATTCATCTAGTACTCACTTCCATTAGGATCGGAGACCCCCAGGTCCACAATGCCACCAGAAGGTCTGGTCCAGCTAAAAATCTTGACAATATCGAGACTCGAACCCACAACTTTCCTGTTTGCACCACGTTTCCTTATACAACTACGCTATGGCGTGATCCATTAAAATTGTTTCAGATCATGAATATGATATTTTATATTGGGTCAGAATTAATGAAAAAGCTAATTAAAATCGATATACAGTGAATATCTTGATTTCTTGAGCTATAAATAAGTTCTGTTTGTATCATTTATGTGCTGGTATGTACACTTATAAGTTATAGTGGGCCTATGTATATAAATATATGTAAAAAGTTTAGAAAATAGTAGCTTCATATTTTTGCGTCATAATTTTCATATTTTGTCTTTACGATTTCATATTTTCATGTAATTTTCTTCATATAATTCCTCGCTCTAGTTATGACCTTTTTCTCACACTTGTGGGACAGAAGTGAATGAATGACTATGGACAAAGAATTAAAAAACTGAGATTGCTGAGTGCTTAAATAAGCTTAAAGATTAGTTTACTTCGATATATAAGAATATTGAAGGGGAAAAAAAAATCACCATTTTTCAGTTTCTTTGGAAGCCTTTAACTTAAGATATTACACAAAAACTGCTGCATGTGTTTGAAGATTGGTTCTTCTTTAATGAAGTGAAGTTTGAATTAAAAACCTGATGTTAAGTTTCAGTGAATTATTTAACTAAAAAATGGATTGAACTTAAATTAAATGAGTATCCGGACATTACCATAACAATTCTTACAATATTTGGATCTGTGAGTTTCATCAAGAACAAGAGCAGAAGTAGTTTAAAGGGGTCCCGAGTCAGAGGATTTTCAGGCTCATTGAAGCCTTAATTAGTGTCTCTAAGCAAACTTTAACCTGCTTTCCCCCATCCAAGTAATATCTTAATTGCCTACTAGATGTCTCATTGAGGCAATATGCTGACCACAAGTCATTCACAGATATCTGTACGCAAAATCGTGTAATTATATTAGCTTGCAAAAAACGTTAAACTGAAAATATATAAAACTATTATTCTACTAGTTATATTACATGGGTGCGAAACATGGACTCTTACTTTAAGGGAGGAAAGAAGATTACAAGTATTTGAGAATAAAGTACTTAGGAAAATGTTTGGACCAAAGAGAGATGAACAGACAGGTGAATGGAGAAGACTACATAACAATGAACTACATGGTCTTTATAGGAAGCCAGATATAATAAGAGGGCACGCCGTAGCGTAGTGGTTAAGGCACTGCGCTACAAGCCGGAAGGTCAAAGGGTTCGAGTCCCAGTGGTGTCAGGATTTTTAAACTGACCCAAACCTTCTGGCGGCACTATGGCCCAGGGGTCGACTCAGCCTCCAACGAAAATGAGTACCAGACGCTTGTTCTGGGGGTAAAGACGGCCGTTACGCAGGGCTGACAACCCGGCTGACATCAAGTGCCGATTGTCCAGAAAAGTGGGAGCCCTAACCTCCCACTACCCCAAGGGCCTCCTGAGGCCTGTTGTGGATACCTTTACCTTTAGATATAATAAGAACAGTTAAGTCTCGTAGACTGCGATGGGCAGGACACGTATGGGGAATGAAAGACTTGCATGGAAGCTTCTTGTTTTCAGAGGGAAAACGCCCAGTTGGTAGATCAAGAATGAGGTGGGTGAATAACATTAACTATGATTTGAGGGAAGTAGATTATACAGGAAATGATTGGAAATCATTAGCTCAGGATAGGGATGTATGGAGAACTTATGTCCGCGCGGCCATGAACCTAAGGGTTCGATAGTGCCAGTGAGTAAGTAAGTATGCTCAAGAAATTCCTGCTAGGGGAATACCCATGTCTAAACAAGGGACGTACGGGGTATATAGTTACTTAAAGATAAAATTTAATTGTAACGTCAAAATAAAGTGTTACTACTATAAAATAAACATATTCTCATTAAAAAAAACGCTTTACTACTCCACATTTCTCTCACTAATTATGCTCCTAACAATGGAGATCTGATGATAAAGAGAACATGCACCAGGTCAGTGTGCTAAGAACTTTAAATTATATATTTCTTTAAAATGAAAGTCGGGCCGTGGCGAACTAGTGGTTATGCTCTTGCCTCTGGTTCCAAAGGTCGTAGGTTCAAACCTGGCCGGGGTCGAAGGATTTTTAGGATGGAAAAATCCAAGGAGCAAGTCCTTCGGTAGGGACATGAGTCTGATTTTCAGGCTTGTGAAAAATCCTTAAGCCTGAATAAAGAGGCCTCTAAGCAAAGTCAGAGGTCCGGGGTTTGACTCCCGGTTCGAACGTAATTTTTCTTTCTAAAATAAAAAATAAAAGCTATATCCAATTCTGGAACATGTTAATTTAAAATATAACATAAAAAATATGTAGCTCTAAGCAAAATTTACCGACATTGTCCTAGTAATACCTTAGTTGCCTGTTAGATGCCTCATTAGGTTGGTGTGTTGACCGCATGCTATCCATGATATCTATAAGTAAATAAGGTAACTAAAAATTAACTTGGTCTGGTAACTCCTTACAAAGGAGAGGCTATGGCTCAACAATGGGCTACGCCATTATATATAGATATTAAAATGAAATTTTAAAATAATTTCAAATTTAGGTTAGTGTATATTTCTGTCAATGTACCATCGGCAGCAGTAAACTGTTAATCTATTTTAAAAACTTGTAATATTTTAGGATGTTAAATAGTTCATTATATGATGATCTTGTAGAAGATTTCCGGGCTGTTGGCCGTGGTCTTGAGGCTTGTAATTTCCCAACGTTTCGCCAGAGACTGCGTCCGGCATCCTCAAGGCTTGTCTTGAGACTGGCAATGTTGAGAGAGAGAGAACATGGGAGTTTTCTGAAAGCGGCAGACAGCCTAAAGACTAGTGCGGCTACAGAGATTTCCCTTTAGGATGGCCGAGGCCATCCACGGGTACCAAGGCTTTCGCCCTTTAGCCCCGTTAATTTTGAAAGTAAGAGCCGAAAGAAAAATATACAGAGTGTGATAAAGTGTGGACCACGGCAGAGTGTGTGAGTGTGTATATCCGAGGTGTTATTGCACGTTGGACTATAGTCGATCCGTTGAATCTCGCGCTTCCTCGAGAATGCGTCGAAGGTGGTATTCCAGGCCCAGAAATGAAGTCAATCCCCTTCCTCCCCTCTTTCCCGGCTCAATACTGAAAGAATGAAGTTACTGGTGGGAACTAGGGGACTACTTCGGCATATGCCTTATCGCTATGGAAACCACCGAAACCAATAGCAGAGCAGCTTAATAAAATAAAATTTTGCTATGAGGATATCGAGAAATGTGTAATTTTAGATTCAGGGGATTAATTTTAAATGTTTGCTCATAAAATTTTGAATTTAGAATAAGTTTGGGAGGGATTAAATTTACTGGTGGAGACTAAGGACCTACTCCGACATTTGTCTTTACGCCAAGGAAAACCACCGAAAACCTTAGCAGAGTAGGGGTGAATTTAATTAAAAAAGTTAACGAAAATTGGCCAAAATCGGTCCGGGCCATCCGGTTCTTAAGGTGAATAGCCGGTAAATCACCTGTTTGCGATGGAATGATCCATCATGTCACTGGGGCGCTAGCACCTGGGAGGGAAGTCGTACATAGCTATAACGTCACAGTCGTATAAATGCGTACCTTCCCATTTAAGAATGATGTGAAGGAACGCGTTATGTTTGCATTGAGAGACATATGTGTCTAGGGCAGCAAATATTTTATGTGGAATATCATGCGGACTGCTTCGATATGCCGGGCAGTCATCCCAGCACAAGCAGATCGATGGTGTTTCCACGCCTCTGTTTCGTTTGACAGGCCTATGTACTACGTCCTGAAGGGTCGTAGGTTCGTTCGGGGCCGGGACAGTTTGAGTGCCCACGGCTCGTTTTCTTTTAGGCTTGGGTGTGGTCAATCCTAGGTCCTCTGTCTGAGAGGCCTTTGTTGTCTGGGTTTTCCTTGGCCCAGATATCTTCTTTTTATTTTCATTCAGTGCCTGTGAGGGCAGCTGAGTTTGCGGTGACGTTTAGCCATCCAGGAAGCTCAGGCCGAAGAGCGATGGGCTCCTCTGAGCCTGGGCTAGCGGGAGAGGCAGCAGGAGCGAGCTCGACTGGGACTGCCTGTGTTTCAGTAGCAGGAGTGACCTGAACTACTAATTTGGGGCGCGCAGCAGGCTTGGGGGATTTAGCGCGGCGGTACGCCTCCACTTTTACCTTGTAGTGGCATAAACGAGTTAGTTTAAGGACCTCCCCGACGTTGGAACCTTCCGCCAGGACTGCTGTGAAAATTGACAGCGGCTTCTTGGTCTTCCCAGAAGTCATGTTGACCACCTGGAAGACCTCGAAGCCATGACCTTTGAGGTCGTCCTGGATCTCGGTTGGATCTACGCCTGAGTCGATTCCTTTTACTACAAATTTACGCGCTGTGCTCGCGATTTCTTATTCCCTTCGCAGCAGGGAACTTGACCCCAGCAGCAGCTGTCGGTATTTGTAGTAGGCCGACATGAAGTCAGCCTAACCCTAGTTCCGAGCGGCGTTGGTTCGCAAATGAATGCGTGCGGCTCGTTTTGCGCGAAAACCCTGTTCGCAGCTGCTAACTCGGTGGTAAATTCCCGACGTATCAGCAGTGGAGGGATATCGATTCGGTAGGGTGCGAGTGCTGGGTCTTCGAACCTCCCGTGGTCCCGACATCGATGGACGGTGAGGCCTCCGGAGGTAGGATGGCTGTCAAACGGGACTCGTCTTTACCGGCAGTCGGTACTGCAGGTGTTGGAGATGATGGCTTTTTCTCCGCGTGAGATTTGTTACGCGTCCGATGAGCGATTGGTGGAGTGGGAGCGACGTTGTGGCTCGTTCTCTTCTTTTTGGGCTTTCCCATGTTTTGAGGGTTCTTATTTGAGGATAGGGAAACATGGTATCACAGGTTGGAGTTGCCCTGACAAAGACCCTGGGATAGGGGCCGAGCTAGGGGCTGACAGGATAAGGCCTATTGCCTTTTGAGGTATAGGTGCTATCAGGTTAGATAGATAGGTTGTAGAACCCTCGCTGAAAAAGAAATGCTGTCGAGACAGTTTTGCAATGCCGCCGGACTACGCTGATGCTGCCGCTTGGTTGCGCTGTACGCTGCTGCAAGCACGATTGAGTGCGAGGGAGTCGATCCCGGATGCCGTCCGATGAGGCTTCGCTTGTCGGTATGCTGGAGTGCTTCTAGACGATCAGGAGCTCCTTCCTCTCCCACTGCTGGCCATCGAATCGGTCAATGGTCACTGGCAATTTTGTCGACTACCTGCTCTATTTATACATTTATCCGCGACGTGTTCTCTGCGCGGTCCGTTACTTCGTAAATTGTATCTGCCTTCTGGTTGGTTAGCCTTAGGGTCTTCCATTGCACCAGTGAGGTTGCTGTCTGATGTTCTAGTAGATTGTTTTCGTAGGGGTTTACATCTAGCTTTTGTTAAGGCTGCATCCATGCTTTGTTGACTTTTAATGATTCTTCTTTTCTATTGTAACTATTTTGATGTTTGAATATTTCAATGGCTTCTCGTTGCAGACGGGTAAAATAGTGTGTGCAGTTAGATAATATATCTGTGTTGTTGTATTGTACTGTGTAGCCTTCAAGTAGAGAGTGTTCTGCTACTGCCGACTTTTCCACTTGTTTAAGACGGCTATATCTGTCATATTCTTTAGATCTGGTTGTGATGCTGCGTTTAGTGGTGCCTATGTACACTTGGCCGCAACTGCACGGGATCCTGTATATGCCTGCTGATTGATGAGGATGAAGTTGATCCTTAATCGGTCTGAGGAGGTTTTTGATGTTCCTGGTAGGCCTATATACGTCAACCAGGGCGTTCTTACTTTTCATCAAGAATGTAACTGACCGAATTGGAAAACTGCTAAAGAAAGAAGACATAAAAACAGTATATAGGCCTACCAGGAAAATCAAAAACCTCCTCAGACCGATTAAGGTTCAACTTCATCCTCATCAATCAGCAGGCATATACAGGATCCTGTGCAGTTGTGGCCAAATGTATATAGGCACCACTAAATGCAGCATCACAACCAGATTTACGGAACACGAAAGATACAGCCGTCTTAAACAAGTGGAAAAGTCGGCAGTTGCAGAACACTCTCTACTTGAAGACCATACAGTACAATACAATAACACAGATATATTGTTTAAATGCACGCACTATTTTACCCGTCTGCAACGAGAAGCCATTGAAATATTCAAACATCAAAATAGTTACAAGAAGAATCATTAAAAGTCAACAAAGCATGGATACCAGTCTTAACAAAAGCCAGATGTAAACCCCTACGAGAACAATCTACTAGAACATCAGACAGCAACCTCACTGGTGCAATGGAAGACCCTAATGCTAACAAACCAGAAGGCAGATACAATTTACGAAGTAACGGACCGCGCAGAGAACACGTCGCGGATAAATGTGTAAATAGAGCAGGTAGTCGACAACATTGCCAGTCTCAAGACAACCCTTGAGGATGCCGGACGCAGTCTCTGGAGAAATGTTGGGGAACTACACGCCTCAAGACCACGGCCAACAGCCCGGAAATCTTCTACAAGATCATCATAGTAACTCCGGCCGTGTAAGCCTAAGTCAATATATCAGTTCATTATATCATTATAAAACAAAAATTTCGGGGAAAAAACTATCATAATGGTATTTGAAGAGAATAATTATATGCTCAAAATGGCGTTTGAACCCAGGACCTTTGGCTTTCTAGGCCAATGATATTCCACTGAGCTATTTGGGCACTCCAATCTAAACACAAATTTTTCTCGTATATATTGTTAATTTCTGATCGCCAAATGCTATGAGCCTTAGCTTCAATTATGCAAATGGCGGCTTTTATTTAAGAAGACATTTTGTTGGGAATTTAAACATTAACTTATAAAGCCAGCAGGGCTTCTTTTCGAGGTTTTTATTATTAATTTCACACTTCTCACTGAAGGACAAATTATATTTGAAGAGAAAAATTATATGCTCAGTCTCGGGTTTGAAACCCAGGACCTTTGGCTTTCTAGGCCAATGCTTTACCGCTGAGCTATCTACACACATATATAAGAGAAAAATTGTGTTTAGATTGGAGTGTCCAGGAAGCTCAGCAGTGGAGCATTGGCCTAGAAAGCCAAAGGTCCTAGGTCCAAACCCCAGTCAGATCATATAATTTTTTTCTCTTCAAATGTAATTTGTCCTTCACTGAGATTTGTTAAAGTAATAATAAAAACCTATCATAATGGTTTTCTAATTCTTGACCTCTGATAACTTTCTCTATAAAATCAATTAGAGGCCCTTATGTAAAGTGATCTGACAAAATGGTACATAGATTGAAAACAGACCACATTAACACCATCTACACAGCATGGAATCCAAATCTTGTGAAGTGCAGTGGGTGGCATTTTAATACATTTGCAAAATTTAATTAAAAAGAGCAATATAGATCAATACTCATCTTTGGATATGAGGATTTTTTCTCCCTAATTTTAATGTGCCTTTGTATTACAGTATATATTGTGTTATAAATAAATAAATGGGAAAATAGGACACTTTAATAACTCATGAAAATAATGGTATATTATGATGCGAGGTTGGGAAGTGGTTTTTACAGAATCGAGGAAAATGTTTTAATTTTCGAGATTCTGTAAAACACTTCACAAACGTGCGTTGTACATTATTTTTTGCTCAATGGTGTTTTGAAAATAATAAATAATAGTAAAATGATATCTTTGTTGGAAATATTTGCATTCGTTATAAACAATTGACTAATGTTAACTATGTGGGCAATGTTTATTAGTTGAAACAACAGGAGGCCGTGAGACCAATTTAGTGATAAAATGACAGCAAGTTTTCTTTTATATTGTTTCAAATAAAGTTCAGTTCAATTAAAATGCAGTGATTTGTATATTAACATTACCTTTTGGATATGTTTTTGTATCTACATTGTATGTAGTATATATAGAGGGCAGTGGTTTTACTTCCCACATGTGGTTTGTAATATGTAATATTACAGTATAGTTATTTTTATTACAGGATAGTTATTTAGGTTAGCAATCCCCGAAATGAGGAAGTTTCAATCAAACTACCAATATTGTACTTTATAATTTATAAATGAGTTGGACAATACCGGTTTCAAAGGCCATTTGCCTTCATCTTCAGTCAAACTCCAGTTGTGCCAATTAATGTTAGTGGAAAAGCAGTATTGCGGATAGTTTCCACACTCTGGTCTGGTCAAAAACCCTGATTGAACTGATATTTAACCTCTGGGGTGAATTTTGGTGAAGTCTCGTAAGTATTCTAGTTGAATTTTAATTATTTTTTGCGTGATAGTGCATTTTGTCATACTTACAGCAATGGTGACTATTATTGAGTAATTAATTTGAGAAAAATTGTTAGTCTCATGTAAAACATATGTGATATATTTAAGAATCTTGGGATATGAAAAAAAAAATCTTCTTTTGTTATAATTAGCCTCTTATCATAAGTAGACAGTGTTAAACCTACCAAATGAACAAACAAACAAAGGTGCATGAGCTGTAAAGCCTAAGGATTAAAACAAGGTTGAATATTCGTTGAATTATAATACTTGTATAACTATATCCTAGGGTACATATATGGAACAATTAGAAATTGTTTTAAATACATAAGATTAAATATAAAATTATGGGATATTCACCTGAAAGGTCGGTCTCCTCAACTTAATTAGTTATTTAACTGTAGCGCTTTCGGGACTTGTCCCATCATCGGCAGGATTCAAAACTGGCGTTTCACTGAAGATCTGGTAGAGGGGGTTATATGTACTGGGTTCGTTTTCGTTTATCGGATGGTCTTTGTTGTGAACTGCTTTCATAATTTCCATCTCCTCGAGTATGTTTATCTTCGCTGGATTATTATGCACAGAGAAAATGCACAGATGGCCTTTGTTGTGAACTGCTTTCATAATTTCTATCTCCTCGAGTACGTTTATCTTCGCTGGATTATTTTCTCTCTGCATAATAATCCAGCGAAGATAAACATACTCGAGGAGATGGAAATTATGAAAGCAGTTCACAACAAAGACCATCTGATAAACGAAAACGAAAATGAACCCAGTACATGTAACCCCCTCTACCAGATCTTAAGTGAAACACCAGTTTTGAATCCTGCCGATGATGGGACAAGTCCCGAAAGTGCTACAGTTAAATAACCAATTAAGTTGAGGAGACAGACCTTTCAGGTGAATATTCCATAATTTTATACTTTAATTTTGAATAATACCTCAACGGAACATATCATGAATCTTAAAAAAGTTAAATACATAAGGAAAGAAAAAAAATAAATTTTACAAGTGGCTGTTCCTGTATTGTTATATGGCTCTGAAAATTGGACTTTGACTAAGAATCAACTAAAAAATAGAATCTGCAGATATGAGTTTTCTTGAGACATGAAGTTGGGTATACTTTATATGATAATAAATACAGTGAAGATATTAGTAACGAGCTTAATGTATTCAGCTTTACAGACCGAATAAAAGATTAGAAACAAAATTGGTTCTATCACATTCAAAGTATGGACCAAGAATGTATAACAAAACAGTCATTCACGTATAAGCCAGAGGAGTATAGATGCGTGGGAAGACCAAGAGCACGATGGAGATATCAGTTTTCTGCATGAGATTGGAATGAACCTTTTGCAGTTCAAACCGTGAAGAAGAAGATGATGAGATATGTGTCAAATTTGGATGCACATTAAACTCATTCAAATTGTGTAACTCAATAGCTTATCAAAGTCGCAAGTTTTGTCAAATTTATTATATTGATAATATTTTTAATTTAATTGCATACACTTCAATACCTTTGATCATATATCTACAGTTGTGTATTATATCAGTAGATGTGTGAACTGTCTCTGTTATGTGTATTCATATAGCTATATGCTGTTCTTTAATCTGTATTTTGCAGAAATTCATTGAGTACACAGATATCTGTCATAGTGCACTGAGCGCACGCTGCCTTTAGAGGATTTACTCATTTGTTTTGTTACATTCATAGTAGCATCCAGCTCATAACTATCAGTGCTATTTATAATTCTTTGCGCGGGCCCATCAGAGACAAAGATTGATTCATCTTTCCTATATAGATTCATAAACATTAATTAATTAATAATATTTCCTGAAATACACTGTAGTAATTTATGATTCGTAGTTAAACTCAGTATATTATTTTCAACCATGAAAGCTAGACGGGAAAGGGGAGCTCATATAACATTGAGAAAGCTCGTAAACAGGAATTATACAAGACAGCTGTAGCATAGATAGCAAATACAATAATTAGACATTCTTGTTTACTTAAAATAAGATTTAATATTTCAATTGTACGTCTGAAGTTGAAAAATGAAAAAATATTAAACATAGACAAAACTTGATCATTCCGAAGTTAAAGAAAAACAATAATAATAACAAAAGTAACAATCTTTATACACTCAAACACCCATGCATACCTTTTTAGTCCTGCCTAGGGTACCTTACCCTGGCTTGCCGGACCAAACTCAAAACACGCAGCTCTCCTGGAGCTCGCGTCCTTCAGACGATAACCAACTGTTCGAAAGAAATGTATGATCGAATGATACAGCTTATGACTTGTCTGGCCTATTTCAGAGTTCCGAGGTAGAAGGGGAAGTTGCGCACTACAAACAGAGCTAAGGGAGGGGTAGGAAGGAGAGTAGGAGTAGACACAAAGAGAAAGGAAATTGGCATAGTTCATTAATCTCACTGTAGAGGGAGGATAACAGCACAGACGTTTCGTACCGAAATAGCACTTTTGGTACAATAGAATATCCATGTTTAATTAAATATGAAAAGATGATTTAAGAATGAAATAGATTGTGGTAATGAAATTGAAACACAGCTCTTGCCAAAGAAAGATACAAAAAACTCAAGTTGTTCAGCCCTGAGATTTGAATTCCAGACTTATCGAATATGAGTCTCAAACATGACTGTATCATTAAGATATTTGAAGAGAAAAGAAAAAAAATTATACGCTCAGACTGGGGTTTGAACCCAGGATCTTTGGATTTCTAGGCCAATGCTCTATCACTGAACTACCGGAGAAACTCCGTTCTAAATGCAAATTTTTCTCTTATACACTACTCGTTTGGTTCCGCTAATCTTGTTAACAATCTAAGCTCGTAAAATTTTATTGAAAATTGTTGAGTACTTTGTTTTCTAGTTTAAGTAGTTTACTGAAGCTAACTGCTAACTGGATGTGAAAGATGTGTATATTAATTGTAAATAAACTCCTGGCGCGACAGGCCTGGAAGGCCCTTAGCCTACCAGCCAGCTGCTGGCCTCACATCCACTTGTGTCAACCACAGAGGTAGATGATCATCCAGCCAGTGTAGGGGTGACATGTGGTCAGCATGTTGACTCCCCCAGCCGTTATAGCTGGTTTTCTCAACCTGGAGCCGCTATTTATTGTAGCTACCCAAATGCCTTACGATGTTGGGTGAACACCAGTCCCATACTGGCCGAAATACCATGAGAACATTTCTTCCCCCATGGAGACTTGAACCAGCGCAAGTCCCGTAGCTCTGCGCCAAGGCTTCCTGCCTTAACCACTCGGCTATGGCGGGAGACATTCATTGTAAATAGTGTTCCACAAACTGTGTCTTGTGACTGATGAGTTTTAACTTTCCTTCTGAAAGAAGTCAGGTCTTCAAAATTTCATCAATTGAAAAGTTCTTTTAACTTTGGCTGGGATGTAACTCATGAATTCGGATCCAGGGACACCCACACTAGCACTAATGTTGATTCCAAACTCATGAACATGCAACATTTTCAAAAACTAGTTCTAAGTTTTGGCTTTTCTCTGCTACCTGTGAATATCTTCGATCGAAGAACAAGTGACTGCTAGTGTCATATTGACCAATGTGATAACGCACATTCCTGCTAGAGTCAATCCCAGCATGTTTACTCACATATAAGGGGATTCTATCCCAGGAGTCCATCTACATTAGCGGGCAAGTTAGGATGAGAAAATGGACAAGTTAATGTTAGATGGGTAAGTTAGTGTTAATAAATGAATTGGAGAAAATGTTTTAACATCTCACCTATA
This sequence comes from Diploptera punctata, assembly GCA_030220185.1. NCBI lineage: Eukaryota > Metazoa > Arthropoda > Insecta > Blattodea > Blaberidae > Diploptera > Diploptera punctata. The sequence goes on along the minus strand of JASPKZ010010285.1, from coordinate 66,121 downwards.
CTTTTGAAACCGGTATCGTGAAGACATGCAACTTTGTGAGGTGAGATGTTAAAACATTTTCTCCAACTCATTTATTAATGTAAATATCTCATACCCCACTGTAATTTTAATTAAGTTAGTGTTAGTTTGGGCAAAGTAGTGTTAATTGGGCAAATTAGTGTTGGTTTGGGCAAGTTAGAGTGAGAAAATGAATGAGTTTGTATATCAAATTTGTTAAGCATTCATTTGTTAGTGGGTTTTTGTGATAAGTTTGCTACACTGTCTGAGAAATGACTAATACATATTTTAGATTGTAAGTATGGTAATTTTACATTACTTTGAGCTCAACTTCTCACTTCATTTTAAGGTATTTCTCACATTTAAAAAAAAATCAACACATTTTATATATATATATATATATATATATATATATATATATATATATAATTATTCACATACTGCAGAAATAAATTGTGTTTTTATCAATTTTTTATTAGAATTTATGTAGGTGGCATAAAATTCCCGAAGTTTTCACTAAAGACATATTTTTATAAGTGCAGTGTAAACTATCAACAAAGATGGCGCTATATTACTTTAATCAATGTGTGAAGAGGAGCGAAATGTATTACGATTTTGTGGGCTAAAGGACATAACCCGATTGAAATTCATAGGGACACGTATGGTGTGTATGAGGAAAACTGTATAGACCGTAGCAACGTCTCCAGGTGGTGCTCATTCTTCAATGACGGCCGTAAGAAACTTTTTTTGTTGCCGGTCGGCCAGTGAATGATAAGCTTGGACTACTTAATGGTTTAGTTTGCAAAAGGGCATCCCGTGACTTTCTGAAAGGAATTTCACCGGTGAAGAATCGGGCGTACCATTACAACCCGAAACATGCTTGCCACGGCTTTGAGACAGATGCAGAAGTGCAATCAGCTGTCCGCAAATGGTTATGCTCCAACCGAACGGACTTTCATGAACAGGGTAGGCTCTAATGAAATTTGTACCATGATGGTAGAAATGTGTTGAGAAAGTTGGAGACTATGTAGTAAAGTAGTAGCTAAAAGATGCGAGTACATTTGTGTGTGTGTTTTTTACCTATTTTAAAAAATATTATGTGTTACTTTTCGATCCATCCTCATACTATAAAATTTCAATCGTAGGTTAGTGTAATCGTTGTCATTAGTCATGAAATAACTGGAAAATTTAAAAAAAAATCGATAATCCTTGTATATAGTAAAATTTACTATTAATAAAACATGATCATAATTGGCAAAACTCCGATATCTTTCCCTAAGCCTATATAATAAAACTTACTGTAATAAAACTTGACTATAGGCTACTTATAGTCTAAGATCCGGCCGGCTACAAGATTACTACGTTCGAGTGTATGAACAAAATCTATTGTTTTCATAAAATTATGAATGACTGAATACATTTTTGCCGAGTTGCCTATTAAAATTTGGCCGCCAGTATGTTTAATTAAAATATAATTAATTCATTAATTCGAAATAATTTGATTCACTTGTTATTAATTGAATTAGGCCTATAATCCAGTTCGCAGAAATCGATATATAGAGCTTGAAAAGTTTTGGTTGCTATTGCAAACTTGGCCGTAACCTCCTCGCAGCGGGAAGTAAAACCACTGCCCTTTATGTATAGCCTACTACGTACAATGTATCCATCCATAGTAATTCTGCCCGAGGGCAGGTCTTTCACTGCAATCATAGCATTTTCATGCTATGCTTTGCAGTTGTACTAGGGAATTGTAGGTGTGGTAGCTTCCCATTGCTTTCCACACCGGTGAAGGATGATGATGATGATAATGACCATATGATTTCGGGGACCGTTTGGGCCTTAAAGTTTTCCTGACATTTGTCTTACAGGTGAGGAAAAACCCCGATAAACACCTCATCCAGAAAAACTGCCCCGATCGGGGATCGAACCCGGGCCCGCTGCGTGACAAGGCAGCACGCTACCTCGAGACCACAGCGGTGGACGTACAATGTATATACAAACATATCCAAAAGATAGTGTTAATATACATTATACGAAACAAATCACAGGATTTTAAATGTACTGAACTTTATTTGAAACAATATAAAACAATTCATACGTACTTATCGCCATTTTATTACTGATTGGTGTCACAGCCTGCTGTAGCCGCGAGGAAGTTTACGGCCAAGTTTGTAATGGCAACCAAAACTTTTCAAGCTCTATACATTGATTTCTGCGAACTTGATTATAATTTATTTTAATAACAAGCGAATCGAATAATTTCGAATAAATTAATTATATTTTAATTAATCGTACTGGCGGCCGAATTTTAATAGGCAACTCGGCAAAAATGTATTCAGTCATTCACAATTTTATAAAAAAAAATAGATTTTGTTCCTCCACTCGATGAACGTACAATGTATATACAAAAATATATCCAAAAGGTAGTGTTAATATACATTATACGAAACAAATCACAGAATTTTAAATGTGCTGAACTTTATTTGAAACAATATAAAACAATAAATACGTACTTATCGCCATTTTATAACTAATTGGTGTCACAGCCTGCTGTAGCCGCGAGGAAGTAAAAGTCGTAATTTTTTTATGAATTTGTCAGATTCGTTGAACTTGCTAAACTCATTTTGTAATTTATAAATTTATCAGAATAGTCAAATTCTCAAACAGCTTGAATTTTTTCATTGTATTCCTTAGCCCGTATTTACCAAAACGCATACTGGAGCAGTTGCCCCGGGAGGCAGAATTAAAAATTCAGTATTTACATCCTAGACGCCTGGATTGAACATATTAAAAAAATAATCTAAAAATGCAAAAAGGAAAATGCTATTATAGTTAACTAGATTCCATAACATGTAAAGATAGGAATCTAGAAAATCCAATTTTTATGATATTTCTGACATAATTTGTCTATGCTTGAAAACAGAATTTATCGATTTTTGGAAAGAATTTTGCGATAAAACAATTATCCAACAAAATATTCTTTGTCCGCTGCTATTGCCTCAGGATAATATATTTTGCTCTGAAGTAATGGTTTTTCGGGGTTTTAATTCATCTGTAGGACAAACGTTGGAAAAATTTAAGACGCATCGAACACCATTTGATGATCATAATCATCCTATGATATTCGTCTTGTTTAGTATGAATTTATGAATGAATGCTGTGTCCAGTCTTAAATGTTCGTGTTGTCTCGGAGGTAACCCTGATTTTGAGCTGATCACTCATCCGGGAAGGGCTTCCATCTCCTTGTATGGTCGAAATAGTAGTCATATAAACGCAATAAATATTTAAAAGTCCTCTACTCGCCAGGTCATGTCCCTCTAAAGCCCCGAAAGGTGTGGGACTTTTTCTCCAATAACTAATTTGGTGAATGTTTCGTCGTGGTTATAATGTGAGGAACAATGGGGAAATAACAGCAGATATGTGTACTTATCGTAAAATAATACAAAATGCTAATAAATGTTATTTTGCAATAATAAAGTATTTGAAATCAAAATATCTGAGGAGATCAATATCTATGGTGTTGTTTGTAGGTGCCAGCGACTTTTCAGCGCCATGACCCTTATTTTTAGTGTTTATCTTTTGTTGTGTTTGTAAATGTGTCTGAGAAGAAGAATGTCCTCTTCTTCTCTGCCCTATTATTTTAATGATTTAGTTTTTGGTGACACGCGGAACAAGAACCAGATTTTATAAAACACTAACTTATGGGAACCTGGGTTCTGACTGAACATGACAAATTTCGATTGGCTGTCTTTTAAATAAAAATACTCAGAATGATATATGACCTATTACGGAAAATGGACAGTGCCGAATGAATTATATGAGTTGTATAAATCATCAGACATCATTTTGATATTAAAGCAAACAGACTAAGATGGGCAGGACTTATGCAGAGGATGAGTGAAAATTCTCATTCATTTCGAGAATTTTCCTCATCATTGAGGGTTTTCTCCAACCAATCTTGGCAATTAACATGAATTAAAAAAATAAATAAATATAAATGACTACGGACTAATAGACTTATGTTTACAACAAACATTCACAAATTTGCCTTAATTAAAATTCTCCATCGTTCTCTGTCCTCTGTGTCTTCATCTGTTACATAAAATTTCCACATTTAATTTTGAAAGTTGTTCTTCCAGGTTGTTCTTGGTCTTCCTTTTCTGTTCCTTCTTTTAATTTTCCATGCATAGACGGCCTTTGGTAGTCTTCCATCCTGCATTCTTCTTACGTGTCCATACCATTTTAGCCTTTTGTGTTCAATCTCATCCATTATATTTCTTTCTGCATTCATCCATTTTCTAATTTCGGTATTTCTAATTTTTTCCAGTCGAGATTTTCTGGCAGCTCTTCTTCAAAAATCCATTTCAACTGAAGTTATTCTGTTGACATGTTGTTGTGGCATTGTGCAAACTTCCGATCCATATAACATTATGCTTTATAGGATGGATTTATAAATTAGTTTTGTTCTGTTAATGATGTTTTTACTCCATAGTATAGAGTTTAATGAGTGAAAATGAAACAGAAAAATTATAGATGATAAATCAGAAGGAAGACGGATAACTGGAAGACCGAATTTGAGATGGATGAAATGGAGTACTACAGAATGTCAAATCTTTAAAACTCAAGAATTGGTAGAAGATTACCAGACATACAGAAGCCTGGAGAAAATTCTGAAGGAAACGTTGATCCACCCACGGCTGTTGTACTAATGGTGATGATGTGTAGGGCCTACTTACCGATTTCGTTAGTATTTGAACCGCTAAATTCGGCAAATTTATTAAATTGCGTGTATTGTTCTTAATACCATAAATCTAAACTACTTAAAACTTGTTTTAGGTTAACGACCGAATGCAGCTTTGAGCAAGAGTACATAAGAAAAAAACAATAAGTTATTTGCAATAAAAGACCTTCACACTAAATTTAACCAAAGTCATCATGAAGATGCAACAGAGAGAGATACGGATGTGATATTGTGTATCAGGTGTAAAGGTTTACATAAAGAGAGAATCCTATTGGCTAGACAGTGCTGCAAATGATGTTACGTAATCCCGTGAATCAGCTTTCACAATATCGCATTGATAGCAACGTAACTGACCGTCATGCCAGTTTGACGCGAGCTGCTTCCTCGAACGTTTGTGTGTCCTATGGTACTGAAAGCACAAAGAAAATGGCATTTTTACGGACTGTATATATCTATTCACTAGCTTGTTTTTATGGCTTAATGGTTTCTCTGCATCTTCTATATAGTTATATACGTAACCCGTCAAAATTTCCAGTAAAAGAGAGGAAGAATCCTCCAAAATGTCTAACTGATCCTATCAACGGTACTCATGGTTATTTATCGCTGAAGGTAAGTCTCTTATCATCTTTATATATAATAAATAATAGTTTAAAAAACTAAAACAACACGCTATATTACAAAACCGAACTAAAAAAGTGAAAATTAATTTTAATTTCCATCACGCTTGGGATAAAATTAAAATGGTCAACAAAAACATCGGCTCAACTGCATTTCTACTAGCGCTTGATTTTTTAGTTATATTGTTGTAAACTATAGCTCTTCTTCTCCAACACATCTAGAATAAAACTTTGAGTTATCTACAAAAAAATAATTTTACCATCAAACGCGTGGGGGTGCTCTATATCAATTAATATATTTGATAATAAACATATTGGTAAAAGTAAAGTCTCTAAGATAACGTAAAAACCATAAAAAGCATCCCATGCTTTTGATGGTAAAATTATATATTTTTTGTAGATAACTCTAGTTTTATTCTAAATGTGTTGGAGATGATTTTTTTGTTGACCACTTTAATTTTATCCCAAGCGTGTTGGAAATTAAAATTATTTTTCATTTTTTAGTTCGGTTTTCTAATAAAGCGTGTTGTTTTAGTTTTTTAAAACTATTATTTGTTTATATTTTTAGTTTGGTTTTCTAATAAAGAGTGTTGTTTTAGTTTTTTAAACTATTATTTATTTTTAAAAAAATTTAGTTTAATTGTCATAAACCGGAATCCCATGAAAATTTAATTGCTTAATACTCTTCTAAAAAAATCCTCCCGATCGAATTTGAACCAGCGACCTATGGATTACTGAAATTATATACCACTACAGTCCACCGCTTTATCAACTGAGCTCTTACAACGATTGACTAAAAAGTAGATAAGTTCGCAACCTATTATACCGGTTTTTATTATTTTTATTTTTTGATGATTCTGGCCAGGATTTTAGAAAAAATTATGAAATTATTGTATTGTCATGGGTCCTTTACAATTATACAAATTTTCAAGTCGATCCAATGTTTTTAAGTGGGTGAAAATCGTGTTCAAATATTCCGTTACATAGATACAGGTCCGTTACGTAGATAGACATATACAGATCAAGCTAATATAAAGCGTGTAAAATTGAACGTCTATGTCTGCCCTTTATGGTCTCAATAACTACTTGACCGATTTGAATGGGATTTTTACCATCATTTAGAGATTTTTTGTGACAACGTATATAACATATAACCGTACGTACTATAGGGCCGGAGCTAAAAAAAAAGAACATAGGTTCACTTTAAAAAAGTTGCTTTTTGAATGCTTAAATGCTTACGCTGCCTAAACCATAACAAATACACCGAATTCATGTCCTATCCGACACAGCGGAACATTGATTTGCTTCGTTTGTGGATGATTTGCGAACTAATGCCATGTCATCCTGCATACACTAGCTTCACGTCAGTCTGTGAGCAGACTCCTAATCTGTGCTGTGAGTTTCAATTAATGTTTGTATGCGGGAATACTAGTAATGATGAATAATGTAAGTACTTCATTTGCTGTGTGTTTCTGACTCTACATGGCTAGTATCTACGTCCGTGCGACGCATCAACAGTGCTGCTATGACTGGAGGTAAACGTTTCTATACGTCTATAGTACATAGAATTGAATACTTAAAAAATTCTACAAAAAGTCCGCGACAGCATGTCTATCTTTTACGGACAACTCACAATAACCATTTTTGTTTTTCAGTTCATTGATACCAAGAGGATCGGGAATAAATAGATTGCCAGGCAACGCCGGGTAATTAGTACGGAGTATCTAAAAATAATTACGATGTAAATGTATAATTATTTTTCTTTTTTTACTTGTTGAACTAAACATAGAAACACGTTTCATTTATTTAGGCGTAGGAACGTAGGCCGGGTTTTACTAGTTAGAAATAATAATGTCAGTCCTGGTGGACTAGTGGTTACTATGCTTGTCCCTTGATTTCGAGGTTCGCAATGTGTTTTAAGAATGTACAAATCTTGAGCATTTCCTCCTTCGGAAGGGAATTAGAGTCGTGGGTTCCGTTTCGTAGATTTACGCTTTCAAAAGAACCTCAATCTTGAAATTAAGAGGCCTCTGAGGAATATTTGTTGGCTCGTTCATGGAAAAATTAGAATTTCGACTAACAATTTAAAACTATGTTATGAAATGATGTATGGTAAATAATGATTATATGGAAAAGAAAATATATATAATCTTTAAAAAAATATATCACAATTTCTTTCAAATGACACGTCTGACACTGTTTGGTTAACGGGGTATGAAGATCGCGTATTACATACCGGTCAAGGTCGATGACATTTTTCACATACGACATATTTCGAAGGAAAATTACTCGTTTCCGTGATACAGACATACAGAGTGAGGCATAAAAATCTGATGATTTTTAAAATAATTGTAACACTGTTTGCTAGGTCAAAGATATATTTGAGTAATGATAATGGATTTTAGAAGTTAGTTGACAGTAGTGGTTATCATCTGACAATACAGTATGATGGAATATTGGTCTGTACTGGATCGAATTCAGGCAATAAGGACAAACTCCATTAGACCTACACCTATTCAGCAGGTTTTTAGAGTTGCAATGCTACCTCTAGGAACAATGTGTCACTGTGGGTTAGAAAAAATCGTGAAGAAGGCTCTGAGATATCGTGAAGAACAATATCAATTGATGAATTATCGTAAGTAATGCCACGAGTGATTTCCAATTTATCTAGAGAATTTAGAAATCAAGAGTGGCATTTGTTAGGACTATTTAACGAATAAAATTAAGCTGTTTACTCACAAATTATTATTTAACTATAGTTATTTTAAAATATGTATATATTTAATGTGGGGCACGCCGTAGCGTAGTGGTTAAGGCACTGAGCTACAAGCCGAAGGGTCGAGGGTTCAAGTCCCCCTCCCGTTGGGGTCAGGATTTTTAAACTGACCCAAACCCTCTGGCGGCACTATGGCCCTGGGGTCGACTCAGCCTCTAACGGAAATGAGTACCAGACGCTTGTTCTGTGGGTAAAGGCGGCCGTCACGCAGGGCTGACAACCCGGCTGACATAAAGTGCCGATTGTCTAGAAAAAGTGGGAGCCTTAACCTCCTACTACCCCAAGGGCCTCCGGGCCTGTTGTGGGATCACTTTACTTTTATATATTTAATGTAAACGGCGATGTTTGAAGACAAATGAGGAACGATTGGCACGCTTCATTTGCTTATTTCGTTCATCACTGCAACTAGATCATATTATTTATTTTGAAAGGAAAGCAATATTGTAAGAATGCACTTTAGTGGAGCAAAAATGAAATACTTCAAACTGTATATTAATTCATTTCTGATGTCCTATGATGTAAATATGACAATTATATTTTTCTGGATTATTACCTGGGGAAAAATACATTTAAGAAAGTGCAAACAGTGGTTTCTTTTTTTGGTGGTATAATCAATTGCTACAAATGTTTTATATTAACTCCCGTATGCGCCACGTGTTGACATTCATGCACTATATATACAATCTTGTAGTCGTATTTCTTACGGAGTCAGTCACTGCAAAATAATGCTATGACCTATTCAGAATGTTACAAAGGAGGTGCTTTCCTTATTATGATAAACTTTATATTGGTAAATATTTGGCGAAACACGACTGTGATTGGTTGTAAAACAGAAATCATTGAAACGTGATTGGTCATTGACTCCCATTTGGGGCAGAGTTAAATAGTCAAGAAACCCCCAATTGTAAAAAGAAATACAAATCCTAGTGCAAGATGCAAAACTGCAAGTCTATGGCACTTCTCGAAGCCTGAATGATAACTGTACAAAATTCAGCTTCTTCATGAGATAAAATAGCCAGATTTAATTTTTTTTAATTTGTCAATCGGAAATACAGTAAAACCTGTCTTAGCCGGAACCTTTATAAGAAGGAAACCTGTAGAGACGAAAAAAATCTCCAGAACGGTACGATTTTACATGTAAAATCGTCCTGTATAAGCCGAAAACCTTCATAACGCGGAAACGTAATGGTTTATAAAGTACCAATAGTAAGTTTTTATCTCAGTAAGACGGAAAATTATTCTTAAGTACGTTCTAATTACAGTATTGATGACCACACGTGGAAATTCTGCATATGACGCTTTCTGCATTATATCGTTTTACTTTCTTGTGTTGCCATTGTATTGCGGGACACCCTTGCTTATGTGTGACAGCGGGGAATCCCTCGCTTTTCCTTGACTACTAACGTTACCTGCGAGGGAGTTGGGAAACTCTTCAGTCTTCCTATAGTTGAGTTACTTCTCGCTTTTGTGTAATAAAGTTGTTTTGTATTGCCGTGCAAATTGAGCTGTGTTACATACACTATTTTGTCTGTATTTCAGTTAATACATTATGTTTTTAAAGCGTGCATGTAAATCACACTGCGTGAGAAAATTCAAGCTTGTAATTTGGGAACCCTTTATAAGAAGGAAAACTGCCAAGACGGAAATATATTTAAGGAACCGTTATGTTCCTTCATAGACAGGTTTTACTGTATATGCTTTCTTTAATGTCATATGAAGTTTTCTTAAAGGATGTGTTAACAAGCCGCTACTGAACCATACCTTATCAAACTCCATGAAATTTAATATTATTTCAACGTGACTCAAATATACATTGTTCCAAGCCCACGATGTTAACATTACTTTTAAAACCATCAGATATTTGTGCCCCACTCTGTTGAAGAACTCTCGAATGCCAGATATAGGCCATCCACTAGCTTCACGATTAGTCTTGAAGCAGAAATAGGCGTGATATGAATCCCAATAAACAACACTGTTTCAGAGATAACCTACAGAAGACTACCGTTGATTTCGAAACCTGTTTAATTATTTCTACTGCTTAATGTTTTTGTTATTAAGGCTTATTAATATAAATAAATAATAATCAATTGAGTTGGTGTTTACTTGATGAAAATCCATATGTATTAATTAAATAAAAATAAACCTTAGTTTTATTTTATTTAATTAATAAATAAATAATAGTTTAAAAAACCAAAACAACATGTTTTATTAGAAAACCGAACTAAAAAATGAAAAATAATTTTAATTTTCAACATGCTTGGGATAAAATTAAAGTGGTCAACAAAAAAATCATCTCCAACACATCTAGAATAAAACTAGAGTTATATACAAAAAAAGTAATTTTACCATCAAAAGCGTGGGGTGCTCTATATCAATTAATATATTTTATAATAAACAGATATTGGTAAAAGTAAAGTCTCTAAGAAGAAAACGTAAAAACCATAAAAAGCACCCCACGCTTTTGATATAAAATTGTTTTTTTTTTAGATAACTCTAGTTTTATTCTAGATGTGTTAGAGATGATTTTTTTGTTGACCACTTTAATTTTATCCCAAGCGCGTTGGAAATTAAAATTATTTTTCATTTTTTAGTTCGGTTTTCTAATAAAGCGTATTGTTTTAGTTTTTAAACTATTATTTATTTTTTAGTTTAATTGATTATCATGAACCGAAATCCCATGAAAATTTAATTGTTTACGATATTTTTAGTGTCTAGGCACGAATATAATTATATATATATATATATATATATATATATATAAATCATTATCTAACATTATTATAATATTTTTGAATATTTTAATATAGATAAATAGTTACAGTTAATCGTATCCTTCTCATATTTTTAAATTTTTGGTTCAGGAAAACCTTCTTTCTAAAGGTCGATTTTGCTGGTTGACGAGTGCGACCTTATTTTTCTTACTTGGTTGCTATATTCCGAATTAGGTTCTGAAAATTAAAATTAGTGGCTTCTAGAGCTTTAAGACACACACACAAATATATATAATTTTTTGTCATTTCATACTGCATATAGTACGTAGGATCTATGAAGATGCGTAAATTGTTCTCAAAAATATTTTCATGGGCACAACCTCAATAGTTTGTCCTTCAGAATTCACAAAAAAAAATGTTTGACATTTAAACGCCCGAGAGCCCATATGCTGGATTTTAAATTGTAAGCCCAGTCTGCCCGCAAGACCCAGCGTATGGGTTCTGTGCAGGCGGAGCTGTTTGGTTACTTGTTACATACCTTTTTGCAGGGTTAATCAGATGCTTGGCAACATAATGTGAAGATGACATCTGTTTATTAAACTTTTGTTTTTGTGTGATAAGTCTCGAAACAATCACCGATACACAAACCGACATCACACTTTTTACACTTGCACACGTTTTCTGATTCCCCGTGCCGAACACACAAGGCAAATTAGTCTTTGTAAAGCTACCGGCCAATGTTAACTAAAGTTAACTTCAAGTCGCGAAATGTCTGTACTCATACACTAGGTCTACCAGGGAATCATTGTCTACAGGTGTTCTACCAGCCTGTTCCAAAAAGTCTCTGACAAGTCTAAGTCGAAGTCTCTATGTGTTGTTTTGACACCACATGAAGTCAGAAGAAAAAATGTTTAGAATGGTCAAGTATAACAAATGAAAAACTAATTTCTTGGTTGAGAAAACCAGCTATAACGGCTGGGGGACTCGACATGCTGACCACATGTCACCCATGCACTGGCTAGATGATCATCTACCTTCGTTATTGACACATGTGGGTGTGAGGCCAGCAGCCGGCTGGTAGGCTAAGGGCCTTCTAGGCCTGTCGCACCTTTAGTAGACATTTTGCAGAGACAAAGGCCTACACTTGGTCATTCCATGTCTCCTTATTCGATTATTTTCTTTTATCAAAACCGTATATTTTGTTCTGGATGGGATACTGAGGAATTTTTACCTGTATACCATATTACACTGTCAAATAATTTCAAAACTACAATCACTTCAGAAATGCTTTTAACCAATTATTGAAATTTTATTTTTTAAAAATTGAAAAATATGAAGGAATATTAAATGTTTACTAAAATATGAACATTTCGCCAAAATATTATGAAAAATGAAAAAAAAAATATGTTGGTCTTATTTGATTCTATAGATTATAAAATGTAAAGATACTCTACGGAGCAACAAACATTTTTATAGAACGCAAAAATAGTATTATATATATTATTTTTAATATCAACATAAGTACAATTTACAAATGTAATACATTACAAAATTATGTATAGTACCAGTATTATTTTATCCTTTGGCATATTTCTCATTTGAGTGAATTATTTAAGTAGATTGCTGTCGTTGATTAAAAGGTCCTGAATTTTTTCACAAGAATTTATTAAATTATATTTCGCACATAAAATAACTTTCGAAGTCTCAACACTCAATCACGATTTTTTTATGTTCTCACTTTATTTACCAAACAATGGTGGTCGAATCAACAATGTAAACTTTGATAAGCTGTTCTCAACAATGATTTGTTATTATTAAAGTTTAACATTATAAAATTAACAAAAATAACATAAAACTCATATCCTGGCGAAATAGCTACATGGGAGCCGAAAACCGTATATACCCTTTCCGGTCTCCCGCCGTTCCCTAGCTTGTCGTGAATTCTATCCCAAAAATCGGGACTTTTTTTTTAAATGCCGCGGGACAAATTGTTAAAAATCGGGACTGTCCCGCCAAAATCGGGACGTCTGGTCACCTTACACAATACGCTTATTACTGGTATGTGTTTATATATTGTATTGTTTTGTGATACTTCATACATAACATTATGAAATGAACGTGTTTAGTACACACGAAAAAAAAAACACATAACATTAAAAAAAACAGGCATGCTGTAAAATATTGTGAAATCATTTTTTTTTATTCCTTAGAGTTAAAAAATATTGATAGATATCAACGTGCAAATTGACCTGACGATCTTCACTATTTATTGTAGCGCCAAACCAACAATACTAAGTTATGTGTCAACAATATAACAATATTTTACTTTTCTCTCGCCGGTAGGAAAAAAGTAAAGTAATTATCTTCCTCCTGCATGTATCCGGAGATATATCCATTTTATCTTCTATTTCCCTCCAGGCATCTCCTTTCAATGATTTTTTTAAATGATCCTTATGTTGAGGATCCCACAACAATTGTTTGTTTCTATAAATATCAATAAGTTTTAATATTATAATTACAAAGAAATAAACGTTATCTCAATCAAAACATAAATTGATTGTGTCGACGTTTCAATCTCCTTATGTGAGATCATTTTCAAGACATGATCTCACATAAGGAGATTGAAACGTCGACACAATAAATTTATGTTTTGACTGAGATAACGTTCATTTCTTTGTAATTATAATATTAATTACTCTCAGTGAAAAATAATTTTTAAAAAGTATAAGTTTTAATATGTTTCACTCTGACCACTCCATACTCAAATAATAATAATAATAATAATAATAATAATAATAATAATAATAATAATAATAATAATAATAATAATAATAATAATAATAATAATAATAATAATAATAATAAGGTGCGCGCCGAAAACAACAAACCTCTCAAGTACCCGTCCAAATCTAAACAGCGAACCATGAAAGTGTTCGTGGAAAAAACCGACAATGAGTGGATCGTCGCGCATGTGCGCACCTTAAAACCCCGTACAAATCTGACTAACATGGTGCGCGCGCCGCGCGGCGCGCAAGTGTGTACGTACCTTTAGGCCTTACTATCCCACAATAATTTATTTTTTTAGTCAAATCGTCAAGTGAGGAGAAGAAATTGTCCATATATAATGTATGTCCAAATCCTTCTACATTTTTAGTCAATTGACTGTGGCATGAATAGCAGTAATGTTGTTAGTAGATCGTGTTTTGTCTTTCTCGAGATATTCTTCCATGTCACCTACGTGTATCCAGTCTTGTCACATAATTTATAAATTTTATGCCAAAACGTTTGTGCTTTTTTGGAATGTTCTGCCTAAAAATTACTCGTCCTTTGAAAGATATAATGACTTCATCAACTGGCAACTGTTCAGAAGTATTGTATAGTTTACAGAAGCCATTATTCAATATATGAAAAATGGTTCTTATCTTCCGAAGTCTGTCATAATAGGGGTCGTTTTTATTAGGGTGTTATTATTGTCTGTAAAATGTAAAAATCTAAAAATATGTAGAAATCTATTACGAGGCATTGTATTACTAAAAGATGCGTATGAAATTGTTCCATTGTCGACAATAGTTGTTAAGGCACTCGCGTACGTCATATCCCATTAGAATAATTAGGCCAAGAAAAAGCTACATTTCTGATTCTGTCACGTCATGGGGAAGAGTACAGTTTTCTTCACTGTCAATTCTAGTATCACGAACCCTAGACCCTACCCGTACGTCAGGTGTCTTGCAGGTGTAAGTGTCAGTTTATTGTAGCTCGTGTCATCATCTTCATCATTGTCACAGTCCGAGAATTTCTTGTATTTCAGCAGAACTTATGATTTTGTACCAGACATATCGTAAACTACACTCTGAGTCACAAAACTATGAATGAATAGGGGCTGTGTTGGAATGTGACCGGTTTTTTCAAAGCTTTTTTTGCTTTGGGGGAAAAAAAATTGACCGGATGCAATATAACACGAATTCTAAACAAAAGAATGCAAGAGGGTTGAAATATATATAGTTTTTCGCTTCTAACCTGATTCACAACACTCAAAAATCCCTAAGTTATTTTGGTGACTATCGTGAATTAAAAAATTCTCTCTATGGTTTAAAATATCACTACGGGTGTTTGCTGTGAATACCACCGATTTTACAATAATATTAAACACTATAAACGTTTGATGTTTGTGACCCCACAGATTTTAAAATATGAGTTAATAAAATTAGCAGAGTTATAGTCAAAAGCCAAGACCTGCCGCTACCTGGCCATTTAAACTTGGGCGCTTAAAGGTTGATGCTATTGACAATTATTATAGCTGGTACCCGGCGTGCGCTGGTACGCCTAAATAAATTAAAATTAACGTTTTATGTTTAATAGTTTAGTTGAATAAGTAAACGGAAAAATGTTTATAAATCTATATCGTAAATATTTTTAGATACCCCGTGCTGATTACCGGCGTTGCCCGAGAATCTACTCATCCCAATCTTCTTCGCATAAATAAGCTGAAAGACGAAAAATTAATGTGTTTTTATGGTATCTTTACCTTGTCGTGGTGGAGTGGCTTGCGTGCTTAAATGATCCTGAGAGCTATGCCGGCGGTAGCATTGCTGCCGATAGGGTTACCCATGCCGGACTGATCGAAGGTGATAAGCCAGACGAAAAAAGTACCTTGGGCGAAAGAGTGACGATCTTTCACCGTAAAAATACAACCGTCAAGAAATGCGGACATGGGTTCATCTGGGGTAAAATTTTCCGGAGGTCAAATAGTCCCCCATTCGGTTCTCCGGGCGGGGACTACTTCAGGGAACCCATGCCAAATCTACTTGGTCTTTATAGGAAGCCAGATATAATAAGAACAGTTAAGTCCCGTAGACTGCGATGGGCAGGACATGTTGCGCGTATGGGGAATGGAAGACGTGCATGGAAGCTTCTTGTAGGAAAGCCAGAGGGAAAACGCCCAGTTGGTAGACCAAGAATGAGGTGGGAGAACAACATTAACTATGATTTGAGGAAAGTAGATTATACAGGGAATGATTGGAGAGCATTGGCTCAGGATAGGGATGTATGGAGAGCTTATGGCCGCGCGGCCATGAACCTACGGGTTCGATAGTGCCGAGTAAGTAAGTATGTTTAGCTAAGAGGAAAAATGTATGTCGTAATTATTTTTAGATACCCAGTGCTGATTACCCGGCGTTGCCCGGAAATCTACTTATCCCGATCTTCTTGGCATCAATGAAAGACAAAAGTGGTTATTGTGAGTTATCCGTAAAATATAAACATATGCTGTCGCAGGCTTTTTTGTAGATTTTTTTTAGATATTCAATTCTGTGTACCTTAATTTTATGTATTTGTTATGGTTTAGGCAGCGTAACCCATTTAAGCGCCCAAAAAGCGACATTTTTCACTACAGGATGATTTTTAAGGATGAAGGGGTTGGGTATTGCAACTCTCTTACAGCCTATACCCTTCCCGGGAAATTCCTGAACATTTTGCAAAAACCCCCATCACAATCAGATGAACGGTATGGCAGCGCGTAAAATACGAACAATCAACATTCATAATTATATATTAGATTAATAATGATACTGCCGGCCGCAGTGGTATAGTGTTATATGGGAGGAGAAAAGATTACGATTATTTGAGAATAACGTTCTTAGGAAAAAAATTGGATCAAAGAGAGATGAACAAGCAGGCGAATGGAGAAGACTACATAACAGTGAGATACACAATTTTTACAGGGAACTAGATATAATAACAGTTAAGTATCATAGAACTGCGATGGGTACGACATGTGGCTCGAATTGGGAATTTAAGGGATATGGAAATAACTTTTTTGAAAACCAGAAGGAAAGCGCCCAGTTTGTAGACCAAGAATGAGGTAGGAGAATAACATTAACCATTATTTGAGGGAAATATATACAGGGGATGATTGGAAAACATTAGCTCAGGTTAGGGATGTATGGAGAGCTTACGCCTGCACGGCGATTAACCTTGGTTCGATAGTGGCAGAGTGTAAGTTAATGTCTGCTGCAGTGGTTTGTCGTTGAGGAGAAAAAATTACGATTATTTGAGAATAAAGTTCTTAGGAAAAAATTTGGATCAAAGAGAGATGAACAAGCTGGCGAATAGAGAAGACTACATAATAGTGAGATACACGATTTGTATAGGAACCCAGATATAATAAGAACAGTTAAGTATCGTAGAACTGCGATGGGCACGACATATGGCTCGAATTGGGAATTAAATAGGAGCATGGAAATTTCTTTTTTAAAACCAGAGGGAAAGTGCCCAGTATGTAGACCAAGAATGAGGTTGGAGAATAACATCAACCTTTATTTCAGGGAAATATATACAGGGGATTATTGGAAAACACTAGCTCAGGTTATGGATGTATGAAGAACTTATGTCTGCACGGCCATGAATATTGGGTTTGATAGTGACAGAGAATTCGGACCCGCTGCGTAATAGGGTAGCATTCTACCTCGAGATCACTGCGGTGAACGGAAATTAATTGAATTTACCTGATTCTAGAGGAGCTGACGACAAGTAATTTGAGATAGGGCACTCATGACCTCAGAAAAAAACAAATTATCAGTTATTAAAGTTATTTTCATTTGATACTCATAATTCAGGATTAAAATTTAATATAGATTTATTGATTTCATTAACTCTAGTTTCATGGATACATAAATAAATACACTAGAGTAAAAAAATCTCTAATATAACTAAGTATGTATCAGGGTGCGTTATAGCAAATTTGACTAAATCATTGGAAAGGTTCATGTGATTTATTATAGAGAGAATTATTAAGAAAGCTCTTACGTATAGAAGACTATGTAATTATATCATAAATATGCCCGTGTACGTAGAGCCTTATTACATTCTATAGAGTACTTTAATGAATACATTTTGGTAGACTTGCGCAGTAATGTGTACTGAGCTTGGGTATTGAATTAAAGGCATTTATCTCTGTCACGAGACGAGAAATGTTTACCCCTCAATCTATACTTCCCGAAGTAAACTTTGGTGGCTTTTCCAATAAAAAAAAAGACGATGAGTGATGTACAGCGAGTTATCGAAGTGAGCCATGTTTAAATTAAATAAGTGTTACTGTTAAAAGAAAACATCAATTACCGATATGTTAATTATGTTCATTGCATATAATTAGAGGATCCATTATAATTAAATAGCTATTTCAGTTTTAATTCGAAGTGTGTATAGTGACAGAGAGTAAGTTAGTCTGCTGCAGTGGTTTGTGGTTATGTTACTTGCCTCTAGTCACAAGGGTTGTGGTTTAAATCTGGCCGGGATCGATGGATTTTTTGATGGAAAATTCCAAAGGACAAGTTCTCCACGTGGGACTTTAAGCCATGGGTCCCGAGTCTGAAGATTTTTCAGGCTCGTAAAAGAACTGCAAGCCTGAATATAAATGTCTCTGTGTAAAATTTAACTGACCTTCATCTATTAAAGTAATACCTTAATTTTATTTTAGAAATAAAAATTAACGCTCGGACCGGGATTCGAACCCCGGATCTCTGACTTTCTTTCTAAAATAAACTATATAAATTATATAATTTATCCATCATTGAGATGTATGAAATGAATAATAAAAACATTGAAAGAAGCCATACTGGCTTTATAATGTAATGTAAAATCGCCAATTTAATGTCTTCTTAATAAAGAAGCCACCATTTGCAAGATAGAAGCAAAGGTTTCATAGCATTTGGTGTGCGGGAATTAACATTGTATGTAAGAGAAAAAATTTCGTTTAGATTGGAACTTGTTCAGGTAGCTCACTCGGTAGAGCATTCACGTAGAGTGCAAAAGGTCCTGGGTTCAAGTCCCAGTCTGAGCGTATAATTTGTTCTCTTCAAATATATTAGTTTCTAATTGATAATTTGAGTCTGTTAAATTTGCTTCATGTCATCTCATAAAATTTCAGTTCATAGTTTGTTAGAGAATCACATAATTGGAAGAGAAACTAAACTTTTGAAAAAATTAGAGAAGCCTTTGGAATTAACAGTTTGGGAAAACACATACTTTGAAAAGAACAAATTCAGATCTATCAATTTTGAAGTTACAGGTGAGCAAAATTTAATCTCCAAGTTCATAAAATCACCACAAGAAGACAGTTTTGAATATGGTGGTAATGGCAAAATTTCAACAATCAGGGTTTTGACTGATGATAGAGGCAAAGGCTTTTGAAACAGATATCGTAAAACTTTATGCGGTGAGATGAAAAAAAATTACCGACTCAATTTATTAATTGTAAATTTCCTTTTAGCATTATTTTCCTCTGTAATTTTGATATTAGTTTCTAATAATTTATTTTGCTAGAGCTATTACTGATCAGAGCAATAAAATAGTATGCTACAATCCCTATGATTTAGCCTACTAAAAGCTAACTAAAAGTATTATGAATAACTAAAATGGCAAGGAATAAGTGAAATTGTACACTGTAGATTAGCCCTTCTTAATTCTGTTATTGAATTTTCATTTAATTCATTTTTACAGGATATTAAAATTCACTATGTTGAAAAGGGAGACAGAACAAAACCGTTAATGTTATTTGTTCATGGATATCCTGAATTCTGGTATTCATGGAGATACCAGATGAAAGAGTTCTCAAAGGATTATTGGTAAGTACAGAACATCCACTTCCCATCTTGATCAGACTATAGCATGCAGGCTGTGTACAGAGTGTCTACAAAGTCCAGCTATCAAAACAATGTAACTTAGCTCATAAACTATTTGAGATAGAAGCATAGGCCTACGGATTTTTTGCAACGTATTCTATATCTCTCAAAGTTTTGTTTACATTTTGTTGGAGATTGTGATTTAAACAACAATGACGACACCACAGGAAAATAACCAATGTGTATGGTGGTATGCTGAGGCTGGTAAATCACCAATACCCCCACATCCGAATGTTATGGCGGTAAACATGTCCAGACACAAAGAAAGTCTCTTCATCAGAGAACGTCACCCTCTGCAGGTACTCATTGTCTTCGTCAATTGCATCCAGCATGGAATCAGCAAATTCAGCACGCTGAGGAATGTCAGTTTGCAGCAACACTTGTGTAATTTGCACTTTATAGGCCTGAAGATGTATCCGCTTATGGAGGACTTTATAAATGGTTGATTTTGATAAATGCAGTTCCCGTGAAGCACGAAGAACCGATTTTTGAGGTCTGAGTTGAAATGCAAGTTCCACATTGTTGATAGTTTCTTGGCTCACACCTGATCATCCATTCCGTGGCAAGTCCATTACACTGTCAGTCACTTGGCTCATCTAATTATGGATTATTTGGATGGAGGATCTCTTCCATATTGCTGGTGGAAATTTCGCTGAACAGTTACTGGTGATTTACCAGACTCAACATACCACCATACACATTGGGTCTTTTCCTGTGGTGTTGTCATTGTCATTTAAATCACAAACTGCAACAGATGTAAGCAAAACTTTGAGAGATGTAGAATATGTTGCAAACAACCGCATGTCTCTATCTCAAATAGTTTACGAGCTAAGTTATATTGTTTTGGTAGCAGAACTTTATAGACATCCTGTATATAAGAATGTGGAATTCAGACAGTTACTAAAATTAAAGAACAAATATTATAAGGTTTTAAACTTACAAAGGAAATGTCAACCATTGCATGTCAAAACCTACCTTGAAATTTCTCCCAGAGAAGCATTGTGATGAACCAAGGCCATGTCCAAAAAAGTTATCTGCCATTTTTAACTGCAAGGCACAGAAATCAAAGCCAGAATCCAGCATTGACAACCCATTGTATGGAGCAGATGGACCCTACATGAATAAGAGTGGAGTGGAATGAGGCAGGATGCAGTGCTGACGACAGGTAGTGTGGGGTATCAAATCTACCAATTTAGCAATTGTATTACTTCTCTATAAGTTAAATGAAAGATTTGGCACTTGATTTTAGTGCCTTGCAGTTAAAAATGGTAGATTTTTCTACATTTTATCATCTGCTTCCAACCAAGTTTAAGGCCCAAAGCCTATTACAGTTTCAGTGAAGCATTCTCAGTCCATCTTTTTCTAGAATGTCCCAAAGGCCTCTTTCCCTTGAGGACGGTATTGAAGCATGACTTTTGGAAGTCTATTATGAATCATTTGTTACACATGAGTTTTCCACTGTAGATAGTATTTATTTATAAATTGTGACAACTGTGCTAGCAAGCTATTAGGCATTCAATTTATATTGTTTTCAAGAGTCTATATTTAATATAGTATTTGTATACCGTGTTTCCTTAAAACTTGTCTTCATATTTTTCAGGACTGTAGCAATTGATATGCGTGGATATGGCGATTCTGAGAAACCTAATGGAATTGAAAATTATTATGTCAAATATTTAATTGATGATATTAAGCATGTTGTTGAAGGCCTTGGTATGTATAACAATTTTAATTTTATTATAATTTTTCCTTATTACAATTAATTGTCAGATATGTTAGCTTCAAAATAACCATGTACTTCTCTGGATCAGGATTAATAAGACGAGCCTCAACAAAGATAATAGTATTTTTGAAGAGGAAAATTAAAAAAGCTGTTAAATTTCTTAACATAGATATGTTCACTTTAAAGAACCCTTGATTGTGAAAAAATATGTGGTTGGAAAAATTGTCAGATGTAGAAGGTAATTTCTTGGCATTATAATCAGGAAAATAAATATGATTTATGTAGTGTGTATCCAGTGGCGAGGTGTCAATGGAAGTGCTGGATGCGATGCTTCCCTATAATTTAAAAAATAAACATCATCATCTTCAAGGTATGGGCCTGTTGGCCCATTCTGCTCCCCAGTGCACTATATGCTGCAGGTGCAGGTCGTCTTTCCAACGACGTTTAAAAAAAACTATTTTAAATATTATTTTAAATTACGAAATTTTAAAATTCTTACATTAAAAAAGTTGTATTATTTTTAAATTGATAAGTAAATAATTTATAAGTTAAATCTGTACACTAGTGCTACCTATCGGAGCTCTTCCATGTTACATCATCCATTTCCGGTGGCTTGGATGCGCTATGCCTAGCCGCGTGTTACCAGTGTCATATCATGTGGGAGCAGTTGAGAGAAGAAGTAGTTTACTGCCCTCAGTTGGTATTGAAATAGCAAAGTTTCATTAATTTTACTTAGTTTAATTGTTTATAATATGTAGTTTGTATGTTATATTTTATTGTGACCTTGTCACTAGACAAATGGTGTGAATGTAAATAGTGAATTTTCAATTGTTTCTTGTAATTTATTTTATTCCATGTTTTGTCGTGAGTGAATCGTATAGAAGCTCACTAGCGATGAGCTTCCAAGAATTCTCTCATGCTAGTAGCTCTGCTACGAACGTTCAAACAGAGTTGAAACAGCATCATGAACCTGTAATATGTGAGGGTGCTATTGAAAAACTTTTACAACACTCATTTAATTCACTTTCATTTCAAGACAAAATAAAATCGATAGAAAATTGTAGATGTACACAATCCCTCACTGAATTAAATACTCAATAAAAAGGCCGTAAAATTTTCACAAGACATTTGGATCCAAATTCCTATCAAACCATCCCCTGGTTATGTGGTTGCAATAATCTAAAAAAAAAAAAAAATGTTCTGCTGACCGTGCCTTTTGTTCTCACCTGAAAAGATCAGTTGGAATAAGACAGGTTCTGAGGATTTAAATATTTTTCATAAAACCCAAAAAAGACACAAACTCTCATTTGTTCACACAAAAACCTTAAGCAGTTGAAACAGTTCGATAAAACTATACTTACTTACTCACTGGCACTATCGAACCCGTAGGTTCATGGCCGCATGGACATAAGCTCTCCATACATCCCTATCCTGAGCTAATGCTTTCCAATCATTCCCTGTATAATCTACTTCCCTCAAATCATAATTAATGTTATATTCCCACCTCATTCTTGGTCTACCAACTGGGCGTTTTCCCTCTGGCTTTCCTACAAGAAGCTTCCATGCAAGTCTTTCATTACCCATGTGTGCAGCATGTCCTGTCCATCGCAGTCTACGAGACTTAACTGTTCCTATTATATCCGGCTTCCTATAAAGACCATGTAATTCATTGTTTTGTAGTCTTCTCCATTCACCTGTCTGTTCATCTCTCTTTGGTCCAAAAATTTTCCTAAGTACTTTATTCTCAAATACTTGTAATCTCCTTTCCTCCCTTGAACGCATTAGACAGTAAAATGCGTTCTCTGCTGATAAAGTTTTATCCAAACACATTTTTCTTACTCAGAAATCTATTCACGCGGTAATAATTGTAAGCTACCTGACAAGGTACCTTAAGATCGTAGCTCAAGATATAAACTTATGTGAAAATTCCGAAGGGAACCGATGGTAACCGATGTAGTTTGAAACTTATCCAAGATGTCGGACCTTGAAGACTTCGATCATGTTTTCGGTATACGCGGAGAAGAGGAATTTGATAGAGTCTACCAAAGAATTCAACTGGAAGAACAGGAGAATCGGCGTAATATTGCGCGTCGCAGACGTGTTTGTATATGGTATTATTTGCGGGATGCAAGCATAAATGCATTCCTCTACAGCAGACGAAAATAACGGAAGTGGTTTTATCGCTGAGAATTCTGGGTAATTCGTTGCCAATATTACGAAAAGTCAACATTCATGCATGACTGGTAAGGCAGCCGTTAATTCGATCTCAGCTCACCAGTGATTGGAAGTAATTTGAGTAGAGACTAATGTATTTGCATACGACCCTTAAAGTAAGAGTCCATGTTTCGCACCCATATAATATAACTGGTAGAATAATAGTTTTATATATTTTCAGTTTAACATTTTTGAAAGGAGTTGGAACATCAAGAGTCTCTGCAATGCATAATAGCACACATTTCCAGAATTGAGCCTATGTTTAATTTCTTTGTGCATCTCATTCCTATTTGTGATTATTGTTCCTAGGTATTTGAATTTAACCACTTCTTCAAAATTTCCCTCATTTGTCATTAGCTGTCCATTTCCATAATATAATGTATTTCTGAGCATGACCATATATTTAGTTTTATAGATATTTACTTCCAGTCCTAATTTCTTAGTGTTACTCAACAGTGTATGCGCGTTGTCCTTTAGTATCTCCTCGCTATCGGCCAATAGTACTACATCATCAGCATAAACTAACAGCTTATTAATACCATTGAGTTGTAAGCCTTCCTCATTCTCTAAAGATTTAATGGCATGCTCTAGTACAAAATTAACTAGTAGAGGATTCTGGATTTCAAAAGTATCCAATAACTGTTTGCCTACACGCACCCTACTCTTTGTGCCATTTAGACACATTCGTATAAGTCTAACTCTAATTGAATTATGTCTAACATCTCTTTTTTTTATATATGACTTAATGGTGTAATTTTTTGGTCCCACTATGGAGCTTCCCTTCTCCCCAAATTCAAGCCTCACCACTGTGTGTATCATAAGTGATAGTGCAAATGGAAACAGTAGCCAGTACATTATCATAGAACCAAAAAATTTCACAAGGGAACTGTCAAAATCTACCTTGAAATTTCTTCCAGACAAGTGTTGTGATGTACAAAGGCTGTGTCCAAAAAATTATCAAGCACTAAAAACCAGTGCCAAATCTCTCATTTAAACTACAGGGAAGTAATATAACTCGTAGCTTGGTAGATAAGATAACTACTTACTTATTTTAGGAATTCTCACTATGAGGTATACATTAAGGTAGAATATTTTTATCACTCACCTCATATTGTTCTTCTTATTTGATTATAAACTAGTTTCGGAACATAGTTTCTGTTCCATCCTCAGTATTGTCATGACCGTTGTTCTGTCGTCTTGAAGAGCTGTCCTTCTCTCCTTCCATTGGCTGACTGAAAAACCTCGAAACCAGGTCATTCTCACCGGGAATTTCAAAGTTCATTAATTTCTTCTTTTCGCTCTTTTGAATGTAGATCTTTTCCCAAACAGTAAGTTCTTTAGGTTTTTCTATTTGTTTTAATAATTTAGCTTCTTTCTCGATAAGATGTTTTTCAGACCATGCATGGGCAGCCACTGCAGATTTTTCTACTTCCCCTTTCTTGACATTCCTGAGATGTTCTTTCACTCTAGTTTTCAAATTTCTTTTAGTTTTTCCTATGTAGAATTTCTCACATTCTTCACATTTAATTTGATA
The DNA here is from genome assembly GCA_030220185.1 of Diploptera punctata. Classification (NCBI taxonomy): domain Eukaryota; kingdom Metazoa; phylum Arthropoda; class Insecta; order Blattodea; family Blaberidae; genus Diploptera; species Diploptera punctata. The sequence continues at coordinate 41,130 of JASPKZ010010285.1, read as the reverse complement.
AATCCCTGATTTGTTTTCTTCTTTAATTTTCTCATTCTTATTAGGTCTAATCAGTCTACTGATGCTGTAGTCATTTTTGGGTGCTAACCTTATGTTGAAATCTTTAAAAATTTTTTGAAACTTGTGGTGTTTTAATGGATGATATGTGAATTTTCTAAATTTTACATTATCTTCTTTAACTTTTAGAAGAGTGCTTTGATTAATAAATTTTTGTCTTTTGAACTTGTTTATTTTTTTGAGTATCATTTTTATTGCAAAACCATTTTTCGTGGCTACGTTGATTATGTGTTCTTTTTCTTTTTCATAATTTTCTTTGTTCATTGGTATGTTCACTAATCTATGTGTCAAACTATTGAAAACTGCTTCTTTGTGAGCTATGTGATTGAAACCTAAAGCTTTTATGTAGTTATCTATATGTGTCTTCTTTCTGTAAATTCCAAATTCTATCTTATTTTCTTCATTCCTTTTTAAGTTGAGATCTAAAAATGGTATTTCTCCATTGATTTCCTTTTCCATAGTGAACTTTATAGTTTGACTTTGAATGTTCAATAATTTTAATGCATCATCTATCTGTTTATGATTAACTATTGCAATTATGTCATCCACATATCTGCACCAGAACTTGAAAATTAAACGATGTCCGTTAATTATCTTGTGTTCAAAATTCCCCGTGAATAGATTAGCTAAGAATGGAGATAAAGGGTTTCCCATCGAAAGTCCTGAATTTTGTTTATAAAATCTTCCATTGTAGGTGAAAAACATATTATCGATACATAATTTAGTTAAAGTTTTATATTCGACTATCTTTACTTTTTCAATTTTATTATTTTCCATCCAAATCTCTAAAATTTCCATAGTTTGGTCTTTTGGAATGCTTGGAAATAAGGAAACAACATCAAATGAAACTAATCTGTCTGAAGATTGTAGTTGTATGTTTTCTAGTTTATCTACCAATTCATAAGAGTTTTCTATTGCAGAGTTTTCAAATCCATTCATTTTATTAAATTCCTTACATAACCATTTAGATAAATGATATGTAGGAGACCCTATGTTGTTAATTATCGGCCTCATTTTCTTCCCTTCTTTGTGCACTTTCGGGAGTCCGTAGATGTTGGGAATTTTTGGATTTGAAACCTTCAGATGAAACTTGTCTTTCTTAGTTAAAATGTGATTGATATTCTTGAGATAAGATAACCCTCACTACCTGTTGTCTGCACCGTGCTCCACCTCACTCCACTCTTTTTTATTCAAGCAGGGATTCTATCTGCATTGCTCAGTGCCATTGCTGGATTCTTGCTTCAATTTCTGTGCTTTGTAGTTAAAAGTGGCAGTGAATTTTTTGGATACTGCCTTGGTATATCACAAAGCTTCTCTGAGAGAAATTTGAAGGTAGGTTTTGACATACAATAGTTAATAGTTCCCTTGTTAGTAAATGTGGGTTCTGAATGGTTATGATCTGCCACTGACCACACAGTTTATGAACATTGTATGCTTTTCTACTAGAGTGCTAAAAGCAGTCTGAGGTTCACCCTTTGTGTGAAATCAAACCAACAGGACATAGTCAGCAGGCACATCAGTTGTGCTGTAGTAGTCAACATGGAACAACCTTATAGCAATGAAGAATATGCAAATATGCATTTATGATAAGGCTGACCGGAATGCAGGGAGGCTGCTCGCTTATACCAGGAAACATATTTTGGATGAAAGCATCTTGAAAATTGCACATTTACAAGGGTATATCAGCGTCTGAGATAAAATGGGAGTTTTGCAACATGATAGGTGAGCAAAGGCCTGTAAACATTATACCTGAAGTTGCAGATATGATGTTGGAAGTAGCAGAAGATTTATTACCAGTAAATGATAACACACAACAACAAAGAATTACTCGCAGGCTTGAAATGTATCAATAACTATGTTTTTGGACTTGCAGAAGATGAAAATGATATTAGTTTTTCCAATCACCTAACCGGAGTCAGATATTTCAACGACAACCTTTAGCAGAAGTGATCGTTTCCGTGAGAGTCGCAGGCGCTATTGTCTCTCAAACTGGTCACCATTCTTTTTCTTTTGCGCGGTTTTATTACTCTTAGGGATTGTTAAACCCTCAGGAATACACAGGTATACAACATTTCCTGATTTCCACTGTCAAATATGTAGTAATGGCATGTAATACCTCATTCTGTGCAGTTCGTCTTACATTACATCATTGTGATCGTGAAGTGTCGATATATGCATTATTGTGTATCATTATAAAGAAATTGAATTAAAACAATCTACTATAATATATTTTAATACGTAAGTTTTAGTGTTTTTATAATTTTGCAATGTCTCGCCGCTGTAAGAATTCTCCTAATTTATTCTGTTACATATGTGGAGAGTATTGTACAAAATCTCAGTGCAGAACTAGTTATAAAGGTGTACAATTTATATTTCGGGAACTATAGTAAATTTGGAGATACTGATAAATATTGGACCCCCAATTTTTGCTGTACAAACTGCCAAAGGATTTTAATAGGTTGGTTAAAAGGTTCGCATTCGTGCATGCCATTTGCCATTCCAATGTTGTGGAGGGAACCTATGGACCGCATCACTGACTTATTTCTGTATGGTCAATATATCTGGTTTCACTTAAAAGATAAGCATTCTCTTCAGTATCCAAATTTGCAGTCAGCCATGCGACCTGTTAAACATAGTGATTCTTCACTGAACTTGGGTGACGTCAGTGATGAACATGGCGAAAGGTTCCACGAAGACATTTTAGAAATGGAAAGGCGTTATAAAGGGAAATCAGTGACCAACATGCTTGCTGATTACTGCTGGCAAATTATCACAGACGTTTCTGAGCCATCTTATCGGCGTAAGTCATCCAGGAAGAAGTTTTGAAAGGTGAGATTTTTGTTACAATTTAAGCAAGTGTTAACGTAACTACTTATTTATCCTTCTTAGAAATAAAATATTTTAACTTTTTGGATCTTATATGATTTGGTTTTACATAGATCAATTGCTCCTAGCAATATTATTGCAAACAAATTGAAACTAAGTGCAGATAAGCAATAATATGCAAAATATAACGAAAAACATTCAACGCGTCCTCGCAAAAAACTGTTAGGTGATAGAGAAAAACGGACTTCAAATTCAAAATCAGCATATGGCAATTAACTAAAATCACCTATTTTCATTTCTGTGAGCGACAAAAAGTTCAAATTTGTTGTTGTGTGTAATTGAAATGATACATATAATGTAATTGGGATGGTGTGGACATCTCAAGAGGATGACATCTGATAGAATCCCTAGGAAGATCTTGGAGTGAAAAATAGGTTGGAAAAGAAGAAATGAAAGACCTAAAGAAGGTTAGATGGACTGTGTGAGAAAAAGAATGAGTGAACTGTGACTAACAGATGAGGACATACAGGGTTGCTACAATTGGAGAAGGTGAATGTATTGAGGATGATGGATGGAAAACCACTGTATTGTGGATAAATTAGAAAATATATATAAAATTCATCAAATTTTATATTAATGACAAACAAAAAATGGTAAAAAGAAGTTTAATATTTTCAGTTGCAATAATGTCCAAGGAGCCCTTCCCCAAAACCCATCCTTGTGTGCGTATATATATATATATATATGGTATGATAAGAAAAATAAATGCCTGGACGGGATTCGAACCCAGATCTCAAACACTTATTTTTCTTATATATGTATTATATTCTCCATTATTACTAGATGTCGCGAGAACTCGGTCTTCCCTGTCATCTAGTAGCTGACTATAACAAGTAAGCAAATTAAAGAGAATATTTTAATATTTAATATTTAAAAATATTCTCTTTAATTTGCTTACTTGTTATAGTCAGCTACTAGATGGCAGTGAAGACCGAGTTCTCGCGACATCTAGTAATAATGGAGAATATAATACATATATAAGAAAAATAAGTGTTTGAATTGGATTCGCCTGGTAGTGTAATGGATATCATGCTGAGGTACAGACTCAGAGATCCGGGTTCGAATCCCGTCCATGCATTTATTTTTCTTATCATACCATATTAAGCTTGCATTGCTCAATGTTAAACATTTAATTATAACATATATATATATATATATATATATATAATACATATATAAGAAAAATAAATGTTTGAATTGGATTCGCCTGGTGGTGTAATGGATATCACACTGAGGTACAGACTCAGAGATCCGGATTCGAATCCCGTCCAGGCATTTATTTTTCTTATCATACCATATATATATGTACTTTCGTAACATATCATCTTCTTTATTTAATTTAAGTATTCAATTTCAGGTCGCAAGAAGTTCATTTTGGTTGCACATGACTGGGGTGGTGTTATAGCATGGAGTTTTGTACAGAAATATCCAGAGATGTTAGAAAGATACATAATAATGAATGCACCATATTCACCTGCTTTCATGGAAGTTGTAAAAACAAATAAAAAACAATTTAAATCTTCTTGGTAAGTACTGTACAAGTCAAAAGTCCCTCTGGAATTTCTTGGGTCTGTAGAACAGTAATCATAGCAGACATGGCAAAACACCTGCATCAGAGGAAAGAGTATATTTCCAAGTTTTCATATGTACCTTACAGGTGTTTCATAAGTCCACCATTGCATTGGTGACTCGGCAGACATCGATCCTATAATCAAGCTTCTTTGATGCAACTCTGCTAAATCGAGGGGCATAGGGGGGACAAATACATGATCTTTAACATAACCTCATAAGAAAAAAAAACACATGAGGTTATGTCTGTTGACCATGGAGACCATGGTAGAAGAGGAGAGTCATGTTTCATCAACTGATATGATGCCCTCTAACAGTCTTCTTCTTCTTCTTCTTCTTCTTCTTCTTCCTTCCAAGTATTAGGCCAAGGCCTGTTATGATCCTATAGAACATTTTCCTTCCCGCGTTTCATAGGATGGCTCAGAGATCTTCGTCCTCTTGGTATATAATTATAAACAGCTTTGGGAATCCGATTTGAACTCATTCTTTCAAGATGATGTTTCCAATTTAGTTGGTACTGTTTAATATATTCCAAAATTGGTGTAGTCTTGAATTTTTTTAAGATATCGGTGTTCCTTTTCCGATCCCATCTGGTGTAACCCGCTATTCTGTGCATGAATCTCATTTAACAAGCCGTTATTCTGCTTTCATGTTGTCTTTTTAGTGTCCATGCTTCACTACCATTGGTTAACACTGGTCTAGCCTCTAGCAATACAATTTACAAGTTATGCTTTGTCAACAAGTACATATGAAAATATACTCTTTCCTCTGACACAAATGTTTTTGCCATGTATGTTATGGTTACTGTTCTACAGACCTAAGAAACCCAGGAGGTACTTTTGACTCGCCCTGTATATACATGACCAATCTCATGATATTATGTTTATTACTTTTATCTACAGTTCGTAATACTTTAACATGTTCTCAAGAATTCTACCATAATATGAGATAAGATATTACTGACTCAATTAAATTTATTAAAATTAACCTCAGAATGTTACTTCCATTGAAATATTAATTAATAATAATAAAACTGTCATTAATATTTAAAGGAAGTGACACTATGAGGAATCGAACCTTGAACCTTCAGATTTCCGAGCTGACAACCACTGAGCTAATTCAGGCTACAATCCCATCCAAGCATAAATTCTCCCTTTACCTTACTCTCTTGTTTCCACATTCAAGTCACAAATACACAGGTTTGGAATTTGATCCCTGGTTCAGGAATGTGTTTGGCAAAATTAGATTTACCCTCATTATATCTGAAGTATATAAGAATTGAATTTAGTTTTTAATCCAATTAGTTTCAGTATTTATTTTGTTTTTTGTAGCTATGTAGCTTGTGTTATTGATTTTAATTCTGGCATATTTGGGTATTATATTATGTTTTAAACATTATTTATTAAAAATATGTTTACAACAGTCTTATGTAGTACCGATATTAGTTTTGAGGTGAACATATTTAAAACTTATTTTTGCCTGATTGGCGTGAGTTGATACTTTTAATATTCATTACCAAACACCGTTGAGGCAATTATGTAAAAGTTAAAAACACATAAAGTTGGTATCTCAGATCTCAGTCATCAAATATTTTAAAACATTATATAGTTGAGGATTCGGGTACCAATTTTATGTTTTTTAACTTTTATCAAAAGTTAACTCTCTTAAATTTATATATTAAATTTGGGAATTTTTAACATTATGAGGTTCAATTCATAAGAATTAAATAAATCGTGATTACTTCTTACCTCATACTTCTATATTCCTTTAAATACAGCACTGCAGTATCGGCGACTCCTTGTCACCATCATCAGCTGTTTTCACGAATGTAGAAGTATGAGGTAAGAAATAATCACAATTTATTTAATTCTTATAGTTAACTCTCTCTTTGTGCTAGTTTCATGAAGCGGTATACACACATGGAGAGGTTAAGCATGTATTTGCTTCAACCGATACATTCTCTGTTGAACTCTTGAGCAACAACTGCTCACATGATTGGAACCATTACCGTCCAGATGATCTGTCAAATTCCATGTCTAAGTTAATTATATTTGAGTTGTGTATTTTTACTCACCTCATATTTCTTGATTTTTATGCAGACCGGTTTATTCGCTATGTGTCGATGCTTCACAACTGTTATCTTGCGGTTGTCCCTCCTGCAAATTGATTTCTGCGCCCTCTTTGCATAAAATGAAGTATGAGGCGAGTCAAAATACACAACTCAAATATAATTAAAATAGACCTCATAGCATTATTTCTTATATATATATGTTATATTACATATTTTTGCGGATATAAGTATGAATAAGAAAGTTTTCTTGGGTTTTCCGCATCTTGGATTCACTGATTCTGACGTTTCACCATGATCCCGGGATCGTGCCAAAATGTTGGAATCAGTGGCCAGAGGTCAAACTTGAATCCAAGATGCGGAAAACCCAAGAAAACTTTCTTATTCATATATATATTTAATCCATGTTTAAGGCTTTAAACAACTTACAGAAATCACTGTATTTAATCAAATTCAAGAACATTGGTATTTCCTTTTTTATAAGGAAAATGCCACCTGTACTAAAAAAAAACTGAATTGTAAGTATATATTTCTTTCAGGTATGTGTTCTTCTATCAGTTGCCATATTTGCCTGAACTGCTAATTAGGTCCTTTGATTTTAGAGTATTCAAAGTATTGTTTAAAGCAAAAACACCAAAGACCACAACAATTGCAACTGATGAAGATATTGAAGCATTTAAATACACTTTCAGTAAGCCAGGTGAGTATATTGCAATATGAGCATGGAGATAATTTTTAATGGATCGAGGAAAAGTTTGAAAAGATGAGATTAGTCTCATCTTTTCTACATCTAAAAATATGTAATACTTCTAACACATGTGAAGTCCTGAGTATGGGTTCCTTTGGAAGGTAACTGAAGCCATGTGTCTGATATCATAGATTTATAGCACATAAAAGAACCTCAATCCTGAAAAAGAGGTATCTGAGCAAAATTTGTTGGCTATTTTATACCAAGATTAGATTTGGTGATGTTAATAATGTTAATTGTTAAAGAGAGTCATTAAATAAAATATTAACTAGGCTTAGTTTTTTTATGCAATTTTCATGATAAAAAAAGGAAAAGAAGAGGGTGATAAATAAGCCAAAAATGGGGACAAAAATGTGCTATTTCTTTTATAGCCTAACTATTATTTTAAAAAAAATTTAAGTGTATAAATATAAAATGCTAGTAATTGTAAAACAAAAGAGATTTTTTTTTGTTTGCCGCTGTGATGTAGTGGTAAAATTGTTGCCTGAGACGCAGCAGGCCTGGTTCAATCCCCAGACAGGACAATTTTCCTGGGTGAGGAAATCTAAATATTAAATAAAATTTCATCTCCCAAATTCAGTAATCATATTTGAGGCAAGTCATGAATATTCTTATTCCTATTACTTAACCAGTTAAGTGGTAGCTACACAGTTACAGCACGCCTCCCTCAGTGGGACATTTAAACCAGGTAGTGTCTACCCTCAGTGGGACATTTAAATTTCGTATTCCTTTAAAAATTATAACTTTATTTTCTAATGCTAATATCTGTTAATATGCTATTTAAATATTTTAAACAAAACATTTTATGTTATGTGAATATTATAGTTCCTTTATATGCATTAATGATAGAAGAAAATATAATTGATGTAAAATAAAAAATAAAAATAATAACAAAGAAACAAAAAATGTGTAAAATTGTAGACTTTCACGGCAGGTATTTTGTTTCATGTATTTTAAGTCTTTCGGGCTAAATGGCCGTGGTCTGGTTTTATTAAAACTCAACGTTTCGTCTACTACTGCGGTAGACATCCTCAGGAGATTCTGCGTGTTCTTTGACTTGTTGACTCTTCAAATGTCGGCTGCAGACTGGCTGTGTGTTGGAAATCGTGTCCTTACATAACATTACTACACCAGACTTCACAGAGAGGCTATTGAAATTTACAAACACAAAAATTCCTTTAACAAAAAAGAAGAAACTATGAAGATTAATAAAATTTGGATTCTGGCATTATATAACACAAGAATAAAACCCATGACTTACGCCAGTGATAACAATCAGAAAAATAGCTCGAAAGTAACGGACCGTGTAGAAAACATCTCCGCACAATACTCAACTATAAATAAGGACACGGTTTCCAACACACAGCCAGTCTGCAGCCGACATTTGAAGAGTTAACAAGTCAAAGAACACGCAGAATCTCCTGAGGATGTCTACTGCAGTAGTAGATGAAACATCGAGTTTTAATAAAACCAGACCATGGCCATTTAGCCCGAAAGACTTACAATACATGAAACAAAAAAAAATAAAAAAAATTGTACGAACTTGTAAGTACGCCACTGTTTACATTTAGCATGCACGACACTGAACTTGTAAGAATATACTTTTTCCCCAGTCTTTCAATATCCAGCTGGGTGTCATAAATTCCAAGAAACTGTCAAATTTAGCCCGCCAAACAGCAGTGTTAACTAGTTCACTTTTGTACATTTTTCCGACCCTCACACAAGTCCAGTTAGAATGTTGTGTTTGACTTTCACTCATACATCTTCAGTATACTTGCAAGAGGGGAGAGGGGCTGTAAACAAAGTAAATGATAACATCGTAACTAATAATGCTAGAAGTGTCCCCATACCTGAAAATTGAAAATATACTTATATACTGCTTCCATGCAGTCTACTTACAATTTATTTTGTTGAATAACAATTTCATCCCATTTTGCCCTCAGTAATCCATGACAGTGTGATACCGCTTGAAACAGTGCACTGCACATAATGCCACATTGCAGTCATCACATGCAAATCTTGTTTCACGCCTTTCACCTTTCTTGTAGCTCACAACACAGCGACGCTTGGGTTCCTGTTTGGATGCTGATGGTGGAATAAATTACGGATAATGTGGAGCATTTATCTTGGTTGGAGGTGCTAATTTTGCAGGTTTACCGGAGGACTTGTTTTCAGATATATGATACTTTAGTATCATGTTCTCGATCTATTTCAATTGAAATTCCATTTGTTTCATATTGCCCCCTGGTTTGACATAGAGCAATTATTATGAATTGAGGCAACATATGTTTATGAAATGCCTAAATTGTTTCTGGTAATATTTCTTCAACCTCTTTCTTGTGCTACGATAACTCACAAGATAAGCGTCACTAAGATCTACCCCTCCCATTTTCGAATTGTAGTAGAGTATAACTTTAGGCTTTGTGACGTCCTGGCCTCGAACCTTGGTAGATACCATCTTCTCAGCATGAGTTGTACTTAAGAGGCAAATATCCTTCTTATCCTTCCACTTCATCACCATCAATTTGTCCTTGTAGGCCGATACATGTTCTCCCTTCTTTAGCTTGGCTTCTCTTATTTCAATAGGTACACCTTTTCTGGTCTGGCGTAGAGTTCCAATTGCATCAGTTCCTTGTTGACACAATTTTTCTAATAAATCAGGACTTGTAAACCAGTTTGTCCGTGGTAACCATATATCCCTGATTTAGTAGAGGGTTCATTAGTTCCAACACAACTTTAGACCCATAAGCCTCATTTTTTAACGATTGGTCGAATATTGTATCCTTTCCTACATATATAAGGAAGTTCCACACGTAGCCCGATTTTGCCTCTCATAATTCAAATGATTTTATGCCAAATCGGGAATGTTTAGAAGAAATGAACACTTTCCAAGCTAGTCTTCCCTTCCACATCATCAACGACTCGTCTATCAAAATATCATAATCCAGAGTGTACACACATCTAAATCTATCGTTAAGGTGGTCTAAAACTGGTTTGAGTTTGTACAGTCTCTTAGATCCACATGTCGCCTCATCATACTCCTCATTACTTACAAAATGTAAAAATTTAATCAGAAGGTGGAATCTCCTTTCTGAAAGAAGTTCCAAAAATATTGGGGTTTCCAAAATTTTCCTACGTGAGAAATAACTTTTATTGTCAGGTTTTTTGGTGTAACCCTTATAATAACAAAAAATGCCAGCAATTTCATTATTTCATCACTATTCATTTCGTTTAATTTATGAACTCTTGATTTCTCTTTTATTAAATGTGCATTCTTTTCGAGGAACTGCTCAGCATAGTGATTTGTTTCATCACTTATGTGATCACAAATTTCTTGCATAATAAATAGTTCAAAAAATTCCAAGGGATTGGTAGGGTCTTGAATTTTCACATTTAGTCCAGGCTGCCCACAAAATGGGAAAGGAGGCCATTCAGAGCCCACCTTAGACCATATGCCAGGTCGCATTTCACTTATGTAATCATTATCAATTTCAGTATTTTTATCCTCTTCATTTTCACTGTTTTTTATCATCTTCACTTTCTGAGGAAAAAACAGAGCTCACTGCCGTCACTATATTCACTTTCGGAACTGTCATTATTTTCATAGTTCAGTAATTTGTTCAATTCACCATCACTCAACCTTTTCCTTTTACTGCATCCAGCCATAGCTTTAATAGATAACAATTTAATTGAACCTTTATAAAAGCAATAAAACACTCATAGAATTAATAATCGAACTAAGGACTCAGTACTGTGAACAAACGAGAACACACAGTTAACAAGACTGCTCTAAAACACTTACAACAAGCATGATGCGCATAGACGTCATAGCCACTGTGTTAAACTTAAGGCGTGATGTGCCCACTCGTCATAGCCACTACCGGAGGGATCAGGCATGACGAACCCTCATGTCTTAGCCACTAGAGTGGTTAAAATAAACCTCATAGTGTCACTTCCTTAAATATTAAATTCAGGCAATTACTGTAAGAAAAATGTCAGGAAATGTTAAGGGCCAAATAGTTTTTGAACACTATCTGGTCATCAAAATCATCAATATCATATTCACCTTTCTACTGTGGATGTATGAGAGAATAGTATCTTTTATTCAAATGTTTGTGTTGTCTCAGAGGTGGCCTGGTATAGAGATACTCATCCAGGAAGGTCCTCTATGTCCTTGTGTGGTCAAAAGTAAGTGTGTTATCAAGATTTTAAAATTCTCTCATGATATTCATGTCCCTCTAAGGCCCATGTGATGTGAGGTATGTAAAAGTACCTACAAATGGAAATGTTAAATTAAGGTAAAGAAAGGAAAAGATATATTTAAAATTTAAATTTAAATCTTATCCAGTCTTCTAATTAAACCAGTTTCAAAACCTAGGTGGATTCAACTTCAGTAATATCATATCGCAACCAATGTTATGTCGTTCAGGAGAACTGCTTCTCACCCCATCTGTTTGATTGGGACAGAGGGAATCTCATTAATCCATTCATGCCTGTTTGATGGAGTAAAAAGTAGTTCGCCTGATGGAGATAGCATCGGTCGAGATATTACGAAGATGAAACTGCCTAGGTTTTGAAATCGGTTTAATTAGATGACTAGATACGAGGTGAGGTATAAAGAATTTTAATTTAAGTCTTAAATTATCTCATAGTGATTTTTCGTAAAAAATTTCAAAAGAAAATAACTTTTTTATCAAGTATAAATATTGATGCTTTGAAGTGGAAATGTGTTGTAGGATATGGTCTCACTTTTGTTTATCATCCAATCTGATTCCTGAATCATAATGAGTGCATCATATTATGATGCCATCCTTTGGATGAAATCTTGCTTGAACTTTGGAGACAGAGCCACTTTGAGGATGATGAAAATTAATTTCTTATGTGTACATAATATCTTGAATTTTTTTTTTTTTCCAATCGTCCCCTGTATAATCTACTCCCATCAATCATTGGTTAATGTTATTCTCCCACCTCATTCTTGGCCTGCCTACTGGGCACTTTCCCTCAAGTTTTCCTACAAGGAGCTTTCATTCTTCATTTGTGCTACATGTCCTGGCCATTGCAGTCTACAACTTAACCATTCTTATTATTTTATTTTTTATTTTATAAATGAGTTGAAGAACATGTTTTTATATCTCACCTCATAAAGTTCTGTGTTTTCACGATACTCATTTCAAAGGTCATATTACCTTCATCTTCAGTCAAACTCCAACTGTTGAAAATTAAATTAATGGCAAAATTTCAACAATTGGAGTATGACTGAAGGTAAAATTACCTTGAAACCGGTATAATGAAAACATGGAATTTTATGAGGTGATATATAAAAACATTTTCTGTAACTCATTTATAAATGTGTGTTATTTCCCACTTTAATTTTGATTAAATTATGTTTTCACTATATCTGGTTAAGTAATCTTGTCCATTTGTTTCTCTTTGGTCCAAACATTTTCCTAAGAACTTTATTCTAAAATACACATAATATTTTCTCCTCCCTTAAAGTAAGAGTCGAAGTTTCTCATCCATATAACTGGGAGAATTACAGTTTCATACATTTTCATTTAATAAGGTTAATAAAGTTTCCTAAGATAATAAAGAGGGAGGGAGGGAGGGAGAGAGAGATAACCAGTGAAATAAATGTAAAATCTTGTACAAATATTTGTTAATACTTTCAGGTAGCATTACACCTCCCATCAACTATTACAGAGCGAATTTCGGAAATAGGTCTTCTGATGGAGGGAGAATAAAAGAAATTGACATACCTGCTCCTGGGCTCTTTCTTTTTGGTGAAAAAGACGATTATCTTGTATTGGATCATTTGGAAATTGGCAAGAAATATGTGAAGAACCTTGTGACAAAAATTGTTAAAGGTGCCAATCATTTTTGTACAGCAAGATGATCCTGTAACAGTGAACGAATATATGAAGGAATTTTTAAAATGAATAAGGAAAGTATTTACAAAAAAGAGACTATTACTATTTGTACTAACATAAAGTAAATGTAACAAAGACAAAAGAAAACTGTCAAAGATTGAGAATTAATAAAATAAAAGAGCTAAATCATTGTAAAATTGTAGACTTTCACAGCTGGTATCTTGATTCTTGTTTAGTTGGCCTTCCAAGCTAAATGACCATGGTCCAGTTTTGTTGATAATCAATGTTTGGTTTGCCACTGCAGTAGACATCCTCAAGAGATTCTACATGCTCTCTTTGAACTCCTCATCTACCGGCTGCAGACTGGTTGGACATTGGAAATAGTCTTACTATTTATAGGCGGCACCTGCATGGTGGCATTCTCTACGCTATCTGTTATGTGTAAGTTGTTTTCTGATTGTCTGCCTCTGGCCCTAGCAGCAGAAGTCATAGGTTTGGTCATAGTGTTTTTGCAGAGCTAGAATCCAAATTAAATTAATTTAATATGAAAGAAGATCAAGTTTTTGTGAGAATGGGAAACATCTTTACCTCAAATTAATGTTGGTTCAGTTTGATATGTTTTGATATAATCTTCTATATCATCGTCAGCTTGCCCAGACTGTTGAGTTTTTTGTTGTGGACCGTGGATGTCGATAACAGCTCCCTCCTCCAGCTGGACGAAGAACCTCCAAACTAAGTCATGTTCAGCAGGAATTTCAAAATTCATATCTCTATTTTTGTTCTTCTGAATGTAGATTTTTTCCCCAAATGGTGAGTTCTTTGTATTTTCTAACTGTTTTAATAATTTAGTGTTCAAATTTATATTGTGTTTTTCAGACAAAACATGAGCAGCAACTGCAGATTTTTATATTTCCCCATTTATAATATTTCTTATGTGTTTCTTGGTTCTAATTTTCAGGTTTCTTTCTGATTTTCCTATATATACCTTATCACAACCAGTACATTCTACTTGATATATTCCTGATTTTTTACTTTGATATTTGGGGAAAAATATACATTCAGAAGAACAAAAATAGAGTCATAATTTTGAAATTCCTGCTGAATGTGACCTTGTTTGGAGGTTCTTTGGCCAGCCAGAGGAGGGAGCTGATATCGACATCCAGGGTCCACAACATAAAACTCAACAGTCTGGGCAAGCTGACGATGATATAGAAGATTATATCGAAACATGTTCAAATTGAACCAACATTAATTTGAGGTAAGATGTTTCCTATTCTCACAAAAACTTGATTAAAGAACCTCAAAACGTTACTTCCTAAAATAAACCATAAGAAAGAAGATACTATGAAGATCAGCAAAATCTGGATTCCAGCTCTGCAAAACACTAGGTGTCGTAGGCAAATACATTACTCTCTCCTCAAATTACTTCCAATCACTGGTGAGCTGAGATCGAATTAACGGCCGCCTTAACCGGTCATGCATGAATGTTGACGTTTTCGTAATATTGGCAACGAATTACCCAGAATTCTCAGCGATAAAACCACTTCCGTTATTTTTGTCTGCTATAGAGGAATGCATTTATGCTTGTATCCCGCAAATAATACCGTATACAAACACGTCTGCGACGTGCAATATTACGCCGATTCTCCTGTTCTTCCAGTTGAATTCTTTGGTAGACTCTATCAAATTCCTCTTCTCCGCGTATACCGAAAACATGATCGAAGTCTTCAAGGTCCGACATCTTGGATAAGTTTCAAACTACATCGGTTACCATTGGTTCCCTTTGGGATTTTCACATAATTTTATATCTTGAGCTACGATCTTAAGGTACCTTGTCAGGTAGCTTTACAATTATTACCGCGTGAATAGATTTCTGAGTAAGAAAAATGTGTTTGAATAAAACTTTATCAGCAGAGAACGCCTTTTACTGTCTAATGCGTTCAAACATTCGACCCTAGGACCAAGCCTATGACTTCTGCTACTAGGGCCAGGGCAGTCAATCAGAAAATAGCTCATACTTATTGGACTGCCTACAGAATGCCACCATGAGGGAGCTGCCTATAAATAGGGCAACTGTTTCCAATGACCAGCTGGCAGTAGCAGTTCATAGCAAGCACGCAGAATTTCCTCAGGATGTCTACCACAGTAGTAGAAGAAATGTCAAGTTTAAACAAAACTGGACCATGGCCATTTAGCCCTAAGGCCAACTAAACAGGAATCAGCTAAATAATTACCTTAGATGATTTTATTATTAATTTCATACATCTCAATGATGGATAAATCATATTTGAAGAGAAAAATTATACGCTCAGACCGGGACTTGAACCTGAGACACTTGTAGTGGTCCGATGTTTCAGATGCTTGTTGTCTTGTTGTCAGACTCCTCTCCTTCTAACTGCCCATAGGTGCCCTGTAGCACAGGTATTGCTAGTTGGCCGCACATGCACCATGTGTATAGTAGCGTCATTCTGCAGTTAGTTGATTCAATAGCATTTGGTGGACGGGAATTACAACGTATATAGATAAAAAATTTGCGTTTAGATCGGTACTTGCTCAGGTAGCTCAGATGGTAGAGCACTTGGTCTAGAGAACCAAGGGTCCCGGGTTCAAGTCCCGGTCTGAGCACATAATTTTTCTCTTCAAATATGAATTACCTTAGATATTAGGATAAATTCATGTGAGATTAGTTTGGAACAATTTTATATTTGCTCTTCTTTTGACAATAAAATATGAATTTAAAATATTTTGATATATCTCTAGATATAAGGTTTGGATTTCTAAACTAATTAACTTTATGGCTAATGGAACCCATAGGTCCTATCCCAGCTATATGAATTCACATCTCCAACATTCAAATTTCCTAAGATTCAACAGAATACCCTTTTACCTGTGCCTAAAAATTCCTAATATGGTAAAACTTTATTAATCTGGACCAATTGGGGCTGAGTGTTGTCTGAATTAGCAGAAATCTGGATTAAGTGAAATAAAAACCACAGAAAAAAAGATGTGAATAAAATGATACAGCAATTTTATAATGACATAAGATACAGAAGGCTTATCTTATTTCAAGACAGCATCTACAGATTAAATAAGCTTATAATAATAAATATGCCATAAAATGTGGTGTTTCCATTATTTTATTTACCCCTAATAATACGGGAATGGAACCCAAGACATTACTTGCCTTCTGAAAGAGCTGTATTCAGAATTATACAACCAAATATTTTTGTCTTTTGTTGTGAAGTAAACAGTACATTTTTACTACTGTTTACTAAATATAACCATGACAACAAAATTAAATTAGCTAACAAAAAATGTAGAGTTTATAATAGTAATATAAATATGGAATTACTTAAAAAGTTATTTCAAAATTGTGAAATTAATATAACAAAATCTGATCCAAGTTCTCCTGACCCCACAAATGTAAAACATCATCATTTTAGGAAGAGAGCAAGCACAGGCAATATACAACTTTCAGGTAAATTTAAAGAAATTAAACATTGCCACTTATTTATCTTAAATCTGAAGTACTACCATTCAATTGAAATAACCTATTCCCTTTACGAGTTTTTCTAATACTGAAAAAACCTAAATGATATTTTACATCACCAGAAAAAAAATTTTCTTTATATTCTTTTGCTTGAAATTCACTAAATATATAACAATAATTTTTTTTAAAAAGTAGAAAAAATAGGCCCAACAGTAGTTATAGACATGATTTATACAGCTTGTATTTCTATTACTATTTCTTTAATAGGAAATTTTATGTATACCTTTATCTTCTTCTTGTAAGCCCAGTTTCCCTACAGGGAAGAATTTGAACCATACTAATTTAGTTACACTTGTTTTCGTATAGATGTCATTTGAGTGGTCCATGGTCAGCGTTCTGCCTCATACTGACATCTAGGAAACCAAGGTAGTATTAGGACGGAAAAATTCGGTAAATTTTGCTTAGAGGCCTTTTCATTTGGACTTAAAGATCTTTTACGAGCCTGAAAATCTTCAGACTCGGGACCCATGGCTTAAAGTCCCTCCTAGAGTACTTGCTCCTTGGATTTTTATAAAGGATAAAGTAGGATAAAGTAATCCCACTACAGGCCTCGGGAGGCCCTTGGGGTAGTAGGAGGTTAAGGCTCCCACTTTTTCTAGACAATCGGCACTTGTCAGCCGGGTTGTCAGCCCTGCGTGACGGCCGCCTTTACCCCCAGAACAAGCGTCTGGTACTCATTTCCGTTAGAGGCTGAGTTGACACCAGGGCGGTAGTGCTGCCAGAAGGTTTTGGTCAGTTTAAAAATCCTGATCCACCAAGATTAAAAAAATGGAAATTTGGATTTTTTTTTGTTTTCCTGTAAAAAGTAAAGATTGCACCAAGATTAAAAAAATGGAAATTTGGATTTTTTTTTGTTTTCCTGTAAAAAGTAAAGATTAAATCCATCCACAAAATAAAAATTACCTCAGGGGTCCTCATCTAGGGGATATGTGGATGGCGACCACAAGGTGCCCAAGCTGAGCAAAACATTTCTTCCACTTGTGTTTTGCACCCTTTTAACTTTACTATCTAACCTCTCTTGGTTAACTCTTGTTTTTTTCGACCCCGACGATATTAAGGCATCCGAGGGCTAGGGAGTCTTTCCTTTCTTCCATTTCTTCTTTCCTTTATTTTCTTCTCTTCTCCAGAAAAGCCCGACCAGAGGCTATAAGATGGCAGCCCCATCACTGGTCTTGCCTTCCTTTGGCCAGCAGCCAATCGAAGGGACTATTATTATGCTTTCAAGTCTTATACGAGAATTTCCCGGAAGGATCGGAAAATTTTCTATAGGATCGTAACAGGCCTTGGCCTAATACTTGGAAGGAAGAAGAAGAAGACAAAATAAAAATTAACATTATACTAGTTAATGGAAATAATAACAAAGAAATCCACCATAAAGATCTTTTATAAATTTTTAATTAATAAAAATATTATATATAGGAATTAGAATCTTCCAAGATTTTATTCCTAGTTTTTTGTAGCTCTACCTACAATTAAAGGACAATCATTCAGAATATCTCTAGTTATCCTAGTAATTTTTTATTGAAAACCAACAGCATGCCCCACTGTAGAGCAGTAGTAGTATATGCATTATTATACATCCAAATTTACATTTTTTTCAAATTATCAGTGCATACCTCAGAAATGCTTTACAACATGTGATGCAAATAATTTTTCTAAGTTCCATTCATAGCCATGCGCATGCGCCAACAAACGCGAAGTGGGTTACACTATGGAATCACTATGCAGCCAACATTTACTCAATATTTAATGAACCTAAATCTAACCTAATGTGATTTAAGTACTCTAACCTGTGAAAGACCTACCTGAAAGCTAACCTAATGCTATTTAAACACTCTAACCCATGAAAGAATGCAATGACCAAAAATAAATAGTAAGTTCTGAAATTCTGAAGTATATGTGTACAGTTAATTAGTACATACTCTATATTGGCTGCACTGGAACATACATTTGTTGCATAAAATATTTGTCAAATCAATATGGCTGCCATGCATTCATGCTGCATATATAGTTAAATATCATAGAAAAATATATTGAAATAATTGTTTAAAAAATGTAAAAATCATTGTAAATGATGAGAAATAATTTGAAAAATGAAACTCTAAGATTAAAATTTGACTAGAGTTTATGAAGGAATTAAAAATAATATTTAAAGAGAAAAATTATACGCTCAGACCGGGACTTGAACCCGGGACCCTTGGTTTTCTAGTCCAAGTGCTCTACCATTTGAGCTCAAATGGTAGAGCACTTGGACTAGAAAACCAAGGGTCCCGGGTTCAAGTCCCGGTCTGAGCGTATAATTTTTCTCTTTAAATATGATTTATCCATCATTGAGATGTATGAAATTAATAATAAAAACATCGAATTAAAAATAAACCCATCACAGGATGTAAAGTTTAGCCCATACTTCATATACGAATGAATATGGTAGCCTTTTACTTATCTATCCAAGATAATTATTTTACAATCTTTCCACTACATATATCATCTCCAATTCATTTCCATACTTTTTCACATACACAACACACATTATCCTTATATCTAATACAATTTTTGCACGCTTTATATTAGTATCTGTCTATGTAACAGAATCTTTCAACACGATTTTCACCCACTTAAAAACATTGGATCAACTTGAAACTTTGTATACTTGTAAAGGACCAATGACAATACAATAATTTCATAAATCTTTTCTAAGATCCTGACCAGGATCATCAGGACATCAAAAAAATAAAGACCGGTATAATAGGTTGCGGACTTATCGACTTTTTAGTCCATCGTTCTAAGAAATTAATATTATATCCTCTAGTAGCTCAGTTGGTAGAGCGGTGGACTGTATTGGTATGTAATTTCAGTAATTCATAGGTCGCTGGTTCAAATCCGACCCGGAGGATTTTTTAGAAGAGTATTACTTTTAGCTCATACTACAATAGTATCGAATTTAAAGATGTTTACATTTTTATCTTATTCTGTAAAATATTAATGACAGTTTTATAAACTTACCACATTGTAATTTATCCAAAAAATATGAGAAGGATACGATTAACTGTAACTATTTATCTATATTAAAATATTCAAAAATATTATAATAATGTTAGATAATAACAATTTTAAAAAGATATAATTATATTCATGCGTAGACACTAAAAATATCATAAGTAATTAAATTTTCATGGGATTCCGGTTTTTGACAATCAATTAAACTAAAAATTAAAAAAATAAATAATAGTTTAAAAAACCAAAACAACACACTTTATTAGAAAACCGAACTAATTTTTTTTTTCCAAATGCCCTAGGTTTGTCTTTCGACATTCCTGGTTTCTCTCATGGCATGGCGTACTTGTTACCCACTTCTGAGGTTGGGGTGCCTGGAAGGCAGGGTTACGTTGCCCCGATGATATGATGGGTGGTGATGATTATAATGGTGCGCCAAGAGAGTCCCTAATCCTAAGCTTAACCTAAGATGAATATGAATGATGATGATTGCGATGGCCATATGATTTTGGGGACCGTTTGGGCCTTAAAGTTTTCCTGACATTTGTCTTACAGGTGAGGAAAAACCCCGATAAAAACCTCACCCAGAAAAACTGTCCCGACTAGGGATCGAACCCGGGCCCGCTGTGTGACGAGGCAGTACGCTACCCTGAGACCACAGTGGTGGACCTGAACTAAAAAATAAATAATAGTTTTAAAAAAACTAAAACAACATGCTTTATTAGAAAACTGAACTAAAAAATGAAAACTAATTATAATTTCCAACACGCTTGGGATAAAATTAAAGTGGTCAACAAAAAAATCATCTCCAACACATCTAGAATAAAACTAGAGTAATCTAAAAAAAAAAATTACCATCAAAAGCGTGGGGTGCTTTTTATGGTTTTTTATGTTTTCTTCTTAGAGTCTTTACTTTCACAAATATCTGTCTATTATCAAAATATATTAACTGATATAGAGCACCCCATGCTTTTGATGGTAAAATTACTTTTTTTGTAGATAACTCTAGTTTTATTTTAGATGTTTTGGAAATGACTTTTTTGTTGACCACTTTAATTTTATCCCAAGCGTGTTGGAAATTAAAATTATTTTTCTTTTTTTTAGTTCGGTTTTCTAATAAAACATGTTGTTTTAGTTTTTTAAACTATTATTTATTGTATTTTATTTAGTGATAGGATATCATACATAATTCTAAAGGGTAAACGACATGATTTTATAATTGTAAATGTACATGCCCCCACAGAAGATAAAGATGACAAGATCAAGGATGAGTTCTATGAAGAATTAGAATGCTTATTTGATAGCCTTTCACGATATCATATGAAAATTGTCTTAGGAGATTTAAATGCAAAAGTGAGGCGGGAAGATGTATTCAAACCAACAATAGGCAAATTCAGTCTTCATGAAGATAGTAACGACAACGGGGTTAGATTAGTCACATTTGCCACATCAAAGAATCTCATTGTTAAGAGCACAACATTTCAGCATAAGGATATCCATAAATACACCTGGACGTCCCCAGATGGAGAAACTCGGAACCAGATAGATCATGTATTAGTGGATAAACGCTGGCACAGTAGCATCATTGATGTTAGATCAGTTAGAGGGACAGACTGTAATTCAGATCATCATCTGGTCAGGGTGAAAATCAGACAATGGCTATCGCTTATGAGAGGAACAACGCTAAAGATGATTCTGTAAAATATGAATTAAAAACTTGAAAAATGATGAAATGCGGCAAGAATACCAAATCAAAATTGCTAATAGATTTCAAGTACTGGAATCTTCAGATGACAATGTGGCAAACGAAGAAGAAACTGATATAAATAAAGAATGGGAGGCTATAAGAGATACTATTAAATTGTCAGCATCAGAAAGCATTGGTTGTTTAAAAAGAGGCAAAACAAGAAATGGTTTGATGAGGAATGTGCCGACATTGTAAAGAAAAGAAAGCTAGCAAAATGAAATGGTTATACGAGCCAAATGAGTAAATTTAGAGCAATTGGGTAGTGTTAGACGGGAAACCACCAAGTTACTAAGAGTAAAAAGAGGGAATATTTGAGAGAGAAGATTAATGATCTTGAAATGAATGCAAAAAATAGGAACATTAGAGAATTATATCAGGGAATTAGTATAGAGAAGAAAGGGTTTCAGGCTAGAACAAACATAATTCGGAATGAAAATGGGGATATGATTGCAGATTCCAAGAGTATATTAAATAGATGGAAAAGTTATTTTAATCAGCTATTAAATGTACATACAGAACAGGACATCGAGGAGGATAAGTTACAGACAGCAGAAATGCTAGTCGCAGAGCCAAGTGCATTAGAGGTTGAAATTGCAATTGAAAAATTGAAGATATATAAAGCATCAGGTTCAGATGAGATCCCAGCAGAACTGATAAAATCAGGGGGAGAAAAATTGATGGACAAGATACGCTGTTTGCTTAGTATGATTTGGGAAAAAGAAGCTCTTCCATATGAATGGAAGGAATCAATTATCGTACCAATTTATAAGAAAGGAGATAAAACTGATTGCAACAACTATAGGGGCATCTCATTACTTTCAACTTCGTACAAAATTCTAACAAATATATTAGTAAGCAGACTTACTCCCTATATTGATGACATTCTAGGAGATCATCAATGTGCATTTAGAAGAAACAGGTCTACAACAGATCAGATTTTTAGTATAAGACAGATTTTAGAAAAGAAATGGGAATATAATGGTACTGTACATCAACTATACGTAGACTTCCAAAAGCATATGATTCAATTAAGAGGGAGAAATTATATAGTATCCTGCTGGAGTTCGGAATTCCTAAAAAGTTAGTTAGACTTATACGAATGTGTCTAAATGGCTCAACGAGTAGGGTGCGTGTAGGCAAACGTTTTCAGACACTTTTGAAATCCAGAATGGGTTGAAGCAAGGAGATGCACTATCTCCTCTACTATTTAATTTTGTACTAGAGCATGCCATTAAATCTTTAGAGAATGAGGAAGGCTTACAACTCAATGGTATTAATAAGCTGTTAGTTTATGCTGATGATGTAGTACTACTGGCCGATAGCGAGGAGATACTAAAGGCCAACACGCACACACTATTGAGTAACACTAAGAAATTAGGACTGGAAGTAAATATCAGTAAAACTAAATATATGGTCACACGTAGAAATACATTATATAATGGAAATGGACAGCTAATGATAAATGAGGGAAATTTTGAGGAATTGGCTGAATTCAAATACCTAGGAACAATAATCACAAATAGGAATGAGATGCACAAAGAAATTAAACATAGGCTCAATTCTGGAAATGCATGCTATTATGCATTGCAGAGACTTTTGATGTCCCAACTCCTTTCAAAAAACGTTAAGCTGAAAATATATAAAACTATTATTCTGCCAGTTATATTATATGGGTGCGAAACATGGACTCTTGCTTTAAGGGAGGAAGGGAGATTGCGAGTATTTGAGAATAAAGTTCTTAGGAAAATTTTTGGACCAAAGAGAGATGAACAGACAGGTGAATGGAGAAGACTACATAACAATGAACTACATGGTCTTTATAGGAAGCCAGATATAATAAGAACAGTTAAGTCCCGTAGACTGCGATGGGCAGGACATGTTGCACGTATGGGGAATGAAAGACGTGCATGGAAACTTCTTGTAGGAAAGCCAGAAGGAAAACGCCCAGTTGGTAGACCAAGAATGAGGTGGGAGAACAACATTAACTATGATTTGAGGGAAGTAGATTATACAGGGAATGATTGGAAAGCATTAGCTCAGGATAGGGATGTATGGAGAGCTTATGTCCGTGCGGCCATGAACCTACGGGTTCGATAGTGCCAGTGAGTAAGTAAGTAAGTAAGTATTTTATTTAAAGTGACACACATCCATGTAGTATTTTTGTATAAATAATTATCCATTAATAAAAATTTTCAGCACCAAATTAGTTACCAAACTATAAGTTAAGAGAGTTTATGAATTTATAAAATTCTCGCAAATGTTCAGTGACGAGTTAGTGATTAGTGATCCTAGTATGGGTCAACTGATAATTGTATTATCTTGTGCAGGTCTGAAAAACTGCCATAATAAATATAAGTTCTGCCAGTCTTATTGATGATACAATGACCTATCTATCACTACAATATTATAAGATTCTTTGCACTTAATCTCTTCTGTGAGTTTCAGTTTCTGCAAATAAATTGAGTTTCTAACTGTAAACTTTGTCATTACTTTCCCTTTATCAAAATATATTTATCTTTTTTCTAGTGTTTCTCTTCCATTTTGGTTATTACTACTAACTCATATGCTTCTTTTAAATTTTAGCGAGATCAGTGACATGATTTCTCAGCGGCTTTTTCTAGTCTAACATTTAAAAATTTTTGTCATAGGAAGCTTCATTTCATGTCCGTATAAAAGTAATTCATAGCATGTCTTTCCAGAGTTGAGTCAATGTTTAATTTCTTTCTGCACCTCAATCCTGTTTGTAATTATTGTTCCTAACTAACTAACTAACTAACTAACTAACTAACTAACTAACTAACTAACTAACTAACTAACTAACTAACTAACTAACTAACTAACTAACTAACTAACTAACTAACTAACTAACTAACTAACTAACTAACTCAAGGGCACTATGAAACTCGTAGGTTCATGGCCGTGCGGACATAAGCTCTCCATACATCCCTATCCTGAGTCAATGTTTTCCAATCATTCCCTGTACAATCTACTTTTCTCAAATCATAGTTAATATTATTCTCCCACCTCATTCTTGGTCTACCAACTGGGGATTTTCCCTCTGGTTCTCCTACAAGAAGCTTCCAGCACGTCTTTCACTCCCCATTCGTGCCACATGTCCTGCCCATCACAGTCTATGAGACTTAACTGTTCTTATTATATCTGGCTTCCTATAAAGACCATATAGTTCATTGTTGTGTAGTTTTCTCCATTCACCTGCTCTGTTCATCTCTCTTTGGTCCAAAAATTTTCCTAAGAACTTTATTCTCAAATACTCGTAATCTCCTTTCCTCCCTTAAAGTAAGAGTCCATGTTTCGCATCCATATAATATAACTGGTAGAATAATAGTTTTATATATTTTTCAGTTTAACGTTTTTTTGAAAGAAGTTGGGATGTCAAGAGTCTCTGTAATGCATAATAGCATGCATTCCCAGAATTGAGCCTATGTTTAATTTCTTTGTGCATCTCATTCCTACTTGTGATTATTGTTCCTAGGTATTTGAATTCAGCCACTTCCTCAAAATTTCCCTCATTTGTCATTAGCTGTCCATTTCCATTATATAATGTATTTCTATGTGTGACCATATATTTAGTTTTATTGATATTTACTTCCAGTCCCAATTTCTTAGTGTTACTCAATAATGTGTGCGTGCATTGGCCTTTAGTATCTCTTTACTGTCACCCAATAATACTACATCATCAGCATAAACTAACAGCTTATTAATACCATTGAGTTGTAGGCCTTCTTCATCCTCTAAAGATTTGATGGCATGCTCTAGTACAAAATTAAATAGTAGAGGAGATAGTGCATCTCCTTGCTTCAACCCATTGTGGATTTCAAAAGTATCCGAAAACTGTTTGCCTACACGCACCCTACTCTTTGTGCCATTTAGACACATTCGTATAAGTCTAACTAACTTTTTGGGAATTCCGAATTCTAGCAGGATACTATATAACTTCTCCCTCTTAATTGAATCATATGCTTTCTGGAAGTCTATGTATAGTCGATGTACAGTACCATTATATTCCCATTTCTTTTCTAAAATCTGTCTTATACTAAAAATCTGATCTGTTGTAGACCTGTTTCTTCTAAATGCACATTGATGATCTCCTAGAATGTCATCAATATAGGGAGTAAGTCTGCTTACTAATATATTTGTTAGAATTTTGTACGAAGGTAAAAGTAATGAGATGCCCCTGTAGTTGTTGCAATCAGTTTTATCTCCTTTCTTATAAATTGGTATGATAATTGATTCTTTCCATACAACTGGAAGAGCTTCTTTTTCCCAAACCATGCTAAGCAACTGGCGTATCCTGTCCATCAATTTTTCTCCCCCTGATTTTATCAGTTCTGCTGGGATCTCCTCTGAACCTGATGCTTTATACAACTTCAATTTTTTTATCGCCATTTCAACCTCTAATGCACTTGGTTCTGCGACTAGCATTTCTGCTATCTGTAAATTATCCTCTTCAATATCCTGTTCTGTATGTACATTTAATAGCTGATTAAAATAACTTTTCCACCTATTTAATATACTCCTGGAATCTGCAATCACATCCCCATTTTCATTCCTAATTATGTTTGTTCTAGCCTGAAACTCTTTCTTGTCTATCCTAATTCCCTGATATAATTCTCTAATGTTCCTATTTTTTGCATACATTTCAAGATCATTAATCTTCTCTCTCAAATATTTCCTCTTTTTACTCTTTAGTAACCTGGTGGTTTCCCGTCTAAAACTACCCAATTGCTCTAAATTTATCTGATTTGGCTTGTGTAACAATTTCATTTTTGATATCTTTCTTTTCTTTACAAGTCGCTACATTCCTCATGAAACCATTTCTTGTTCCTAGATATTTGAATTCTGTCACTTCTTCAAGTTTTCCCTTATTTGTTATTAATTCTCTATTTTCATTTAATTATGTATTTTTATGCAACCATATATTCAGTTTACTGGTATTTACTTTCAGCCCCATTTTTTTAGCATCATTTAATAGAATATGTGTGTCGTCTTTTAGTATTTCCTGACTATTGCCTCATAATACTACATAATCAGCATATATCAACAGCGATTAATAGCACTAAGGTGTATAGCTTCTTCATACTCTGAAAGATTTTATTGCAAAAACTATATCAGTAAATGAGTCAAATTTAACACCTTACCACATTTTTTTTTATGTTAGTAAAATTTTATCACCTCACCTCATATTTTTCTTCTTCTTAGAATAGTTTTGGATCCTTCTTCGGTTCCATCTTATTCTTCAGTACTTACACGACCATTGGTTATAACAATGGTCATGAAAATACAGAGGATGGAAGTGAAGAAGCATCCAAAACTAGTCTAAGAAGATGGATTTGAGGAAAAGTGATACAATTTTATTTAAATTAACAACACCTCACAGTGTTAATTCCTAAAAAAATATTAACCTTAATATAATAAATTTGGGATTTTTTCCATTATGAGGTTTTCTTCATAAGAATCAATGAATCATGAATTCTTCTTACCTTAAACATCTATGTTTTTTTAACACAGAACTGCAGTATCGGGAAATACATCATTCCCATATTCAGCTGTTTTCACGACTTGTATTTCCCGATACTGCAGTTCTGTGTTTAAAAAAAACATAGATGTTTGAGGTTTTCACGACTCGTGAAAACAGCTAAATATGGGAATGATGTATTTCCCGATAATGCAGTTCTGTGTTAAAAAAACATAGATGTTTGAGGTTTGAGGTTTTCATGACTCGTGAAAACATTTGAATATGGGAATGATGTATTTCCCGATACAGCAGTTCCGTGTTAAAAAAAATAGATGTTTGAGGTAAGAAGAATTCACGATTCATTGAAAGTTAACCTTACTGCATATTTCATTATCTTTCAATGGACTAGTTTCAAGGGACTTCCTTCAACATCAATTGCTATCTGACTGTTATATTGACCACTTGTAGTCATTTACATCTCTTTCTTCTGGGAGAAACTTCAAAATGAAATCCTTTTTCCTGGTAATTTCAAAATCATTACTTCATCTCTATAATTTTGAATGTTGACTGTTTCCCAAACGGTGAGTCTTTAGGGTTTTCCAATTGTTTTATCAATTTGCCTTTCTTTAATTATGTGTATTCTCAACCGAACATGAGCAGAAACTGTAGATTTTTCTTTTTCCCCATTTTTAAAATACCTGAGGTGTTCCTTTATCAGTTAAAATACAAGGAATGTGGAAAGTCTAAGTAAAATTTAAAAAATCTGAACTTCAGACTGATGGAACATGTTAGGAATGTTAAAAAATGGGGAAATTGAATAATCTCCAGTAGCTGTTCACACCTGGTCGGAAATGCACAGAAATGAAGAAAAGGCAAAAATTGATTTATCAATTAAAGAAATTTACTGAACTGAGAGTTGGGAAAAAAATTTACATCCAAAAATTATACAGAAGTAATTAATTTTGAAATTTCCAAGGAAAAAAAGGATTTGATTTTGAAGTACATCTATCTATCACCAAAATGACAAGATATAAAGGACAATCAGTGGTTGACATTACAATCAGATGTCAGTTGATGATGAAGGGATTCTCTTGAAACTAGATTGGAAAAATAACCATGTATTAAGGTGAGGTGATAAATTTTACTCATTTATTGATAGTTTAAATAAAACCTCTTAGTTTTACTTCCTAACTTATATCTAATTTGATTGCATGTTCTACAGTATTGAATAGCAGAGGATATAGTGCTCTCCTAGCTTTAACTCAAAAGTATATGCACTGTTTGCCTAACCACACCATACTCCTTGTGCCATTTAAACACATTCAATAGAAGCCCTACTGGCTTTATAAAGTAGTGTTAAATTCCCAATAAATGTCTTCTTAACTAAGAAGCTGCCATTTGCAAAGATAGAAGCTATGGTTTCAAGCATTTGGCGCGAGGGAATTATAACGTACATAAGAGAAAAATTTGCATCTAGATTGCAACTTGCCTCGGTAGCTCAGTTGGTAGAGCACTTGGCCCGGAAAGCCAAGGGTCCCGGGTTCGAGTCCCGGTCTAGGCGAAAATTTTTCTCTTCAAATACATTCAGATAAGTCTAACTAACTTTTTAGGTATTCAGAATTCTAGCAGGATGCTATACAACTTCTCCTTCTTAATTGTATGCATTTTGAAAAATAAATATGGT
This sequence comes from Diploptera punctata, assembly GCA_030220185.1. Lineage (NCBI taxonomy): Eukaryota > Metazoa > Arthropoda > Insecta > Blattodea > Blaberidae > Diploptera > Diploptera punctata. The sequence goes on along the minus strand of JASPKZ010010285.1, from coordinate 12,481 downwards.
TGATGTATAGTGTCATCATATTCCCATTTACAATAATGAAAATTAAAATTCCCTTTACAGTAATAAAAAATATGTCATATCAACTATATACGAGTAATTCAAGGTAACTTATTGTCTAATTTATAATTTTTGATTTTTCATGTATTTTGTCTGTTTCTATGGAATACAACAAATTCAAGATGAAAAGGCACACCATAAAAATAATTATATTAAAGTCATACATGAAGGATATCAACATTCTCATAGAAGAAGAAAACATAAAGATGTTAAACAGATAAATCCTGAAAGTAATAGTGTTAGTAATCACAGAAATTCGAAACACAAGTCTTCTCAAAGTCCTGAAAATATCAGTGCTGGCACCTTAGAAATAAAGAATCATCATAATAAAGAAACTTGCCAATCTCAGAAAAAATCGTCACATCACAGAAAATCAAAACACAAATCTCCTCACAGTGTTTCTAAAAGTCTTGAAAATATCAATGTTACCACCTTAGAAACAAAGAATGAACAGAATGAAAATGATTTCCAATCTCAAGAAAAATTGTTACATGTCAGAAAATTCAAAAACAAATCACAAAGAGTTTCTAAAAGTCCTGAAAATAACTGTGCTGGCACCTTAGAAATAAAGAAGGAGGAGAATAAAGATGATTTTCAATATCAAGGAATATCATCACATCACAGAAAATCCAAACACAAATCGGGTGCCAGAGTTTCTAAGAGTCCTACAAATAACAGTGCTGGCACTTTTAAAACAAAGAATGAAAATGATTTCCAATCTCAAGAAAAATCATCATGTCACAGGAAATCCAAACACAAAATTTCTGACAAAGTTTCTGAAAGTCCCAAAAATAACAGTGCTGGGACCTTAGAAATAAAGAATGAACAGAAAGAAGATGATTTTCATTTCCAAGAAAAATCATCACATCACACGAAATCCAAACACAACATTTCTGACAAAGTTTCTAAAAGTCTTGAAAATAACAGTGCTAGGACCATAGAAATAAAGAATAAACAGAATAAAACTGATTTCCAATCTCAAGAAAAATCATCACATCACAGAAAATCCAAACACAAAATTTCTGACAAAGTTTCAAAAAGTCTTGAAAATAACAGTGATGGGACCTTAGAAAAAAAGAACGAAGATAATAAAGAGAATTTCCAATCTCAAGAAAAATCATCACATCACAGAAAATCCAAACACAAAATTTTCGACAAAGTTTCTAAATGTCCAGAAAATAACAGTGATGGGACCTTAGAAAAAAAGAACGAAGATAATAAAGAGAATTTCCAATCTCAAGAAAAATCATCACATCACAGAAAATCCAAACACAAAATTTTCGACAAAGTTTCTAAATGTCCAAGAAAATAACAGTGATGGGACCTTAGAAAAAAAGAACGAAGATAATAAAGAGAATTTCCAATCTCAAGAAAAATCATCACATCACAGAAAATCCAAACACAAAATTTTCGACAAAGTTTCTAAATGTCCAGAAAATAACAGTGATGGGACCTTAGAAAAAAAGAACGAAGATAATAAAGAGAATTTCCAATCTCAAGAAAAATCATCACATCACAAAAAATCCAAACACAAAATTTTCGACAAAGTTTCTAAATGTCCAGAAAATAACAGTGATGGGACCTTAGAAAAAAAGAACGAAGATAATAAAGAGAATTTCCAATCTCAAGAAAAATCATCACATCACAGAAAACCCAAACACAAAATTTTCGACAAAGTTTCTAAATGTCCAGAAAATAACAGTGATGGGACCTTAGAAACAAAGAATGAAGATAATAAAGAGAATTTCCAATCTCAAAAAAAATCATATCACAGAAAATCGAAACGCAAAATTTCTGACAAAGTTTCTAAAAGTCGAAAAAATAACAGTGCTGAGATTATAGAAACAAAGAACGATAATGAAAATTTCCTATCTCAAGAAAAATCATCAAGTCACAAAAAATCTAAACATAAATCTTCTAAAAGAGTCTCTAAAAGTCCTGAAAATAACAGTGCTGGCACCTTAAACATGAAGAATGATGAGCATGAAGATGATTTCCAAAGTGAAGAAAAATCATCACATCACAGAAAATCCAAACATAAATCTCCTCACAGAGTTTCTAACGAGGAGGAAATAACAAAAGCTGCACTAGAAGTATCACAGATTGAGGAAAACACATGTAATTTTCAGCGAGGAGAGGCAAATTATCTACAAAGAGATTTAAAAGAATGTATCAGCAATACAAACACATTTACTAACATACTTATAGAAGATGAATTTGAAATGACTATAACTACTAAACTGTTATTACATCAAACTAACGAGTCTATTAAAGACAAGGTTAGATCTGCATTAAGTTATGTAGGTAGATCTCTATTATTTAAAAAATATTCAACATGCAATCCTGAGCTTCGTTCATTAACAAAATATAAAAATCATCTATCGATTAGAAAAATTCATCAAACTCAAAGTCTTTCACAAGTTACTTTGTTAAAAAATTTTAAAAAATCTAAACCAAGAACAGAAATATCCACAGTCAATGAAATTTCTAGTAATATTGAATTCAATTACAGAAGCAGCAATTATTCTCACTTTCCTGTCAAACTTGATGTGGCTTGTAAAAGTGTAACTGGAAATATTTGTAAAGCGATCAGTGGTTTATGTAAAAATTATCAGTTTGAGAACCATCCCAGAATTCAGTCATCAGAAATAAAATCCATGCTTTACAATGCAAATGATGTCAAAGTATCTCAATTGAGTGTTGTCTATTTTCTCAGGACATTACAATCAAAGATAAATTATAATGCATTTATAGAAGGACCATCACTCAATCATTTAGCTCCATTTGACATTTCAAAGTTAAATGACATTCCTGAAAGTCCTTTTCAAGAAAATTCTTTTAATTTACAATACTGCAGATCAGCTGATACAAACAGAATATTAAAACATGATATTGCATCTACTTCATCTAGAGGCGATGATAAAGATTCACAGATATTTAATAAGTCCAATACAATCACCAATGAACCAATGATAGAAAATGATTCTGCAATTGATGGTATTTTTAAAAGACAAAAGGTGAACATACATAAACAAATGCCAACCAAAGAGAACACTTTGTTGCCTGTTAAGTGTTCAGAAATCAAAGAAAATAAGAAAAGTAAATATAATTCAATATCAAAAATACCAGTGTACAAGCTTAAATTAAAAAGAGAAAATATGCAAGGTAAATCATTAATTTCAGAAAATGAAAATAAGAATAACAAAAGTCCTGTATCAAAAAATGCAACAAACTCTGCCACAAAGAAATGGAAAAATACCACACTTGTGTTCCCTAGCAAAATTAACATTCCTATAATACATGACTGTTCACACATGGATAGACAGAAGTTACAACAGATTAAAAGCAATGAAAAATGTTTTAAACATAGGAATACTACAAAAGTTGATAAAAAGACAAACATGTCAAATAAAAGATATGAATTATCAAAAAATAAACAAAGTAATACTGATAATTCAATAGATTTTCCATCGAAAAGTGAGAAACATGTTGACATAGAAAATACCAGTACTGCATCTACATACAGAAAACTGAATAAATCTCATATAAAAGTAAGAAAATCTTTAAGAAAATGTTCAAAAATAAATCCAACCATACAAAATAATGTGGAAGATCTAAATAAAAATACATCAGCTTATAAGGAATTCCAAGAACAAGAAGATAGTGTTAGTAATATTAGTTGTTTTACAGATTGTGAATTCAAGGACAACAGATCATTCAGAAATTCATGTCCTAATCTTACATCAGGTAGAAATAAAATTAAACAAAACCATGCTTTATATTCATTGCAAAGATGTTCAAAGAGTAAATCAATAAAATATATTGAAAATTCAGACACACAGAATATTTTATTAAATACAACAACTACCACTGCAAATGTCTTTCCTCAGCTTTCTTCAAGGAGTAGTTTAAACAGTTTGAAATCTCTAAATGATTACATTCTTGCAACACATCTTGTAAGGATATCCACCAAGAAAATAATTTATTACTGGAAACTGAAAAAAATAGTGTTTCTTCAAAAGACAAAAAAGTTAGTGTTACAAATACAGAAAGTTCACAAAATCCAGATATTCACAGAGAAAAAACATCATCGTATTTGACAACACATAGTAAATATACTGAAAATACTGACCTAGATATAGCAGCTACCACACAAAATGTCTTTTCTCAATTTTCTTCAAGAGACAGTTTTAAATCTGAAAATGATTACATTCTTCCTCACACATCTTGTGAGGATATCCATCAAGAAAATAATTTATTAGTAGTAACTGAACTCAATAGAGTTATTTCAAAAGAGAAAAAAGTTAGTGTTACAATTATGGAAGGTTCACAAAATTTAGATATTCATAGAGAAAAAACACCTTCCTATATGGCAGCTGATAGTAAATATATTGATAGTTCTCACCTAGATATGGCAACAACCACACAAAATGTATTTTCTCAACTTTCTTCAAGAAACAGTTTTAAATCTCTAAATGATTGCATTCCTCCACTCACATCTTGTGAGGACATCCACCAAGAAAATTATTTATTAGTAGAAACTGAAAAAAATAGTGTTTCTTCAAAAGACAAAAAAATTAATATTACAAATATAGAAAGTTCACAAAATCCAGATATTCACAGAGAAAAAACACCATTATATATGACAATAGATAGTAAATATATTGAAAGTACTGACCTAGATATAGCAACTACCACACAAAATGTCTTTTTTCAACTTTCTTCAAGAGACAATTTGAAATCTCTTAATGATTACATTCTTCCACACACATCTTGTGAGGATATCAACCAAGAAAATAATTCATTAGAAGCAATTGATGAAAACAACAGAGTTTCTTCAATAGAGAAAAAAGACAGTGTTACCAATATAAAAATAACACAAAATTCAGATATTCAAGCAGAAAAAGAACCCTCTTATATGACAATATATAGGACATATATTGAAAGTTCAGACCAACAAAACATTTTATTAGATATAACAACTATTGCTTCAAATGTCTTACCTCAGCTTTCTTCAAGTAAATACTTCAACAGTTTGATATCTCTAAATGAGTACTTTTATCCACACACATCTTATGAGAACATTCACCAAGAAAATAATTTATTAGAGGCAACTGATGAAAATAGTGGAGTTTCTACAATAGAGGAAAAAGATGGTGTTACAAATATAGATAGTTCACAAGATCCAGACATTCATGCTGAAAACAAATGCTCTTATATGACAGCTGATATTGAATATATTGAAAATTCAGACCTAGATGCAACAATTATCTCACCAAATGTATTTGCTAAGCTGTCTACAAGAACCAACTTCAGTTTGAAATCCCTAAATGATCACACTTCTAGACACACATTGTCTGAGGATTTCCACCAAGAAAATAATTTATTAATAGCAACAGAAAACAGCAGAGTTTCTTCAATAGAGGAAAAAGACAGTGTAACTAGTATAGAAAGTTCACAAAATCCAGATATTTATGCTGAAGAAAAATACTCTTATATGACAATAGATAGTAAAAACATTGAGAATTTTGGCCAACAGAGAATTTTAATAGATAGAGCAACTATTGCACCAATTGTCTTTCCTCAACTTTTTTCAAAAAGCTGTTTGAAATCTCTAAATGTTAACTTTTCCCCATACACATCTTGTGAGAAATTCCACCAAGAAAATAATTTATTAGAAGCAACTGAAAACAGCAGAGTTTCTTCAATCGAGAAAAAAGTCAGTGTTAAAGATAAAGAAAGTGTACAAAATCCAGATCTTAATGGAGGAAAAATTCTCTCCTATATGGCAGTAGACAGTAGCTATATTGACAGTTTTGACCTAGATACAGCAACTACCTTACCAAATGTCTTTTCTCATTTTTTTTCAAGAAGTAACATCAACAGTTTGGAATCTCTAAATGATTACATTTCTCCACACACTTCTTGTGAAGATGTTCATCAAGAAATTAATTTATTAATAGCAACAGAAAGTACCAGAGTGTGTTCAATAGAGAAAACTGAGAGTGATACAAATGTTGAATCAAGATATCACACAGAAAATAAACCACAAAGAAAATTATCTTATTTGACAACTGATAGTAAATTTATTGAAAGTTCAGACCAACTGAATATTTTATTGGATGCAGCAATTACCACTGCAAATGACTTCCCTCATGTTTCTTTAAGAAGCAACTTGAACAGTTTGAGGTCCTTAAATTCATTTTCTTCTTTAGGGAACAAAGACTGTGTTACAAATTTAGAAAGTATACAAAATCCAAATATTCAGGCAGAAAAAAATCTCTTCAATATGAAAGTTGATAGTAAATGTATTAAAAATTCTGACCTAGATACAGCAATTACTGCACCAAATGTCTTTCCTCAGCTTTCTTCAAGAAGTAGTTTGAAATCTCTAAATGATTACTTTTCTCCACACACATCTTATGAGAACGTCCACCAAGAAAATAATTTATTAGAAGCAACTGAAAAAGACAGCGTTTCTTCAATAAAGAAAAAAGACAGTGTTACTAATATAGAAAGTATACAAAATCCAGATTTTAACATAGAAAATGAAATCCAAAAAAATGATCGTTATATGAAAATAGAAAGTGTTGACCAACAGAAAATTTTATTAGACATAGAAACTACTGCAGCAGATATCTTTCCTGAGTTTTCTTCAAGAAATAGTTTGAAATCTGTAAATTATTACTTTCCTTCACACACATCCTGCGAGGATGTCCACCAAGAAAATAATTCACTAGAAGAATCTGAAAACAGCAGATTTTGTTTATTTGAGAAAAAAGACAGTATTACTAACATAGAGAGTACACAAAATCCAGATATTCACACAGAGAAAAATCCTTCTTATATGACAATAAGTGGAAAATATTTTGAAAGTTCTGATTTAGATACGACAAATATCACACCAAATGCCTTCTCTCAGCTTTCTTCAAAAAGCAATCAGAAATCTCTAAATTATTACTTCCCTCTACACACATCTTGTGAATATATACAAAGAGAAAATAATTCATTAAAGGTATCTGAAAGCACTAGAGTTTCATCAATAGAAAAGAAAGAAAGTGTTTGTAATATAGAAAATATACATAATATAGATATTCACGCCGAGAAAAGCCCCTCTTTTATTACAATAGATAGTAAATATATTGAAACCTCTGATCAACAGAATATTTTATCGGATAGAGCAACTAGTGCACCAAATGACTTTCCTCAACTTTCTGCAAAAAGCAGTCAGAAATCTCTAAATGATTACTTTTCTCCACATTCAACTTGTGAGAATGTCCACCAAGAAAGTAATTTATTAGAAGCAGAAAACAGAAGAGTTTCTTCAATAGAGGAAAAATATAGTGATACAAATATAAAAAGTATAGAAAATCCAGATATTCAAACGGTAAAAATCCCCTCTTATATGACAATAGATAATACATATATTGAAAGTTCATACCAACAAAATATTTTATTAGATATAGAAGCTACCACTGCAAATGACTCTCCTCAGCTTTCTTCAAAAAGCAGCTTGAACAGTTTGAAATCTGTAAGTTCGTTTTCTTCTATAGAGGTTAAAGATAGTGTTACAAATATAGAAAGTTCACAAAATCCATGTAATATAAATCATGGCAATAGCAATGACACACTTCTTACAAATATTTACAAAAGTGAACCAAATATTTGTGAATCTAATGCGATAGCTGAAGTAAATTCAGAAATATCTATTGATAAAGTATCAAGAGTTGATTCAGTTAAAGAAATTGGAAGTGATACATCATCTTTTTCAAGTCAGGAAAGCAAACCAAAGAAACAAAAAAGCAATAAGAAAGGTTCAAGATTTGTCTCTAAGATTAAGAATCTATTTACTAGGCACCATAAATCGGTTGTGACTAATCGAACAAGCACAAATTCAGCAAAACAAGCTGAGACATTAAAGGTTGGTATAGTTATTTCTACTTTTACATTTTACAGACCCGTATGTTAAATAATAAAAGAAAGTTAATTGCGTATTCAAGATTTAAATTAAAATGTTTTATACTTCACCTCATATCCAGTCTTCGATAGTCCGTTTGCTCAGTTAAGAGAATCTTCCCGCGCAAATATTTGAAGGGATTAGCGGCCGGGGGGGGGGTGAATTCTCTGTCTACTTGAAGGCCAGTATCAGATATAGGAAGGGTCAGAAATTCTTTCTTTCTTTCTTTCGAAGGTATTGTATATTTTTCTATTGCATTTAGTGGCGAGTTGATGTTTGAATTGTGCTACGTGAAGAATTTTTTTTTCAACGACGACTGAAATTATAATAGCAGCGTTATTTTTTCTGTGTATTATTGGAACTGTGTGTTTGATAGGAGGTACAGATAAACTAATTCATTCGGATAGTAAGGAGCTCGTGTGTCGCGTTCACAAATTTTTTGAAAGTGAATTTGAAAATGCAAAAACCGGCAAACCTTTATGATCAGTCAGATGTGGGGCAGAACGAGTAGCGCAACTGGCTTATCAAAGGCTAGTATAGGGAGAATTCTGAAAGAAAAGCGGGAGACAAATGAACTTAAAAATCCGAGTAAGAAACGTCCTCGTGAGTGTAAGAAAACAAATATAGATGGTTTTGATCGCGATGCTATAAGAAGATTAGTCCTAAGCTTATATAACGAGGGCTATATCCCAAGTCTTAATGACATTCTCAGAGCATGCAAGGCGAAAATAAAAGGTGACTTGACTCGATGGACAGTATAGAAAATTATAAAAAATATAGGATTTCAATTCAAGAAAAATGACAATAATAATAGATCGTATTTACTTGAACGTTCTGACATAATTTCAAAGAGAAACCAATATTTTTATATAATGAAAGACATTCGTACTTCAGGAAGAAATATTATATATCTTGACGAGACTTGGATTAATGCTCATATGACACATGATAAAATGTGGGTAATAGATGATGACACCGCTCCAGTAAAAGTTCCACTTGGTGAAGGTTCCCGTCCTATTTTGTTCATGCCGGTAGCGAGAGTGGTTTTCTTAATACTGGTTTATTAGTATTTCAATCAAAGTCAACTAAAGACTACCACGAAGAAATGGACAGTGATATATTTTTATCGTGGTTTAAAGACCAGCTACCTCCCAATATTCCACCAAATTCTTGCATCGTAATGGACAATGCCACTTATTCCCGTGAACTTAACAGGGCACCCACATCAAACTCCTAGAAATGTGAAATGCAGGAACGGTTATGGGTGAAAAAAATACCATTTGATGAGCGCATGGTCAAGGCAACCTTATATAATATAATACAATTGCAAAAACCCCACTTTAAAACATACGAAATAGATAAACTAGCAGAGACAATGGGTCATGTTGTTGTTCGCTTACTACCGTGTCACTGCGAATTTAATCCGATAGAATTGTTCTGTAATACTGTTCATAGTCCAATGTTGGGCCTTAGCCTCTCCTTTGTTAGGAGTCACCAGACCAAGTTAATTTAGTTAAGTTTATTTCCCTAAAGATGTCATGAATGGTATTTGGTCAACATATCGACCTAATGAGACATCTGGTAGGCAACCAAGAAATTACTAGGATGAAGATGGTCGGTAAATTTTTCTTAAGAGACCTCTTTATTCAGGCTTAAGGATATTTTATGAGTCTGAAAATCTTCAGACTGGGGACCCACAGCTTAAAGTCCTTCCTGGAGGACTTGCTCCAAGGATTTTCCATCCTAAAAATTCCATCAATCCTGGCCGGGTTTGAACTCGTGACCCTCATGACCAGAGGCAAAGCTTTATATTTCCATCCATAGTAATTCTGCCCGAGGGCAGGTCTTTTACTGCACTGCAATCATAGCATTTTCATGCTATGCTTTGCAGCTTTACTAGGGAATTATAGGTATGATAGCTTCCCATTGCTTTCCACACAGGTGAAGGATGATGGTGATAATGATAAGGATGATAGTGATGGCCGAATGATTTTCGGGGACCATTGGGCCCTAAGCTTCCTGACATTTGTCTTACAGGTGAGGAAAAATCCCGACAAAACCTCACCCAGGAGCCCGTCCCGCTGCGTGACAAGGCAGCACGCTACCTCGAGACCACAGCGGTAACACATATATATATATATATATATAGTAATATTAAATTCTTATTAACAGTCATCACAAACAAGAAGCCGCCAGATTGCGTGTGGAACAATGGTCCATACCCTGTGGCACTCACAGAAATTGTATAAATAAGAGAAAAATTCGGGTTTAGTTTGGAGACCTGGTAGCTCAGTTGCAAAGAGTACTAGTGTACAGAACTTGAGACCTTGGATTTGAACTCCAGTGTAGGCATACATTTTTCTCTTCAAATATAAATTATATGTACCTATTCTACAGTAATTGAACCAAGAACACTATCCATGATTACTGGCATATAGGCCTATTTTGTTTTTTTCTTTGTTAATAAGCATATTATTTGATGCCTTTTCCTAATTAATAAAGGCTTCTTCCATTGCTGCTAGAGTTCTTCCTATTTTAATAATATCATTTGTATAAGCAAAATTTGGATTGATTTGTACAAAACAATCCCTCTAGCATTAATGCCAGTATCTCTTACAACCTTTTCTAAAATGACCAGTAAAATAAATTTCATCATAATCATCCGTTCCGACTTCATAATGCATCAGCCCAATGTTTCCTAGGTCTTCCGACATCATGTCTTCCTTTTGCTTGATAATTTCTTGCTAACAGTGGTTCTCTCCCCTTACTCATTTTATTCATGTGATCAATCCACTTTTGTCTATAATTCGTGCCTTTATCCAGTCAAGACTGCACTTTTAATTCTTCTCTTATATCCTCATTTCTAATTCTATCAAGTTTTGTAATCCTTTAACTTGTATGAGGAACCTCATCTCTTACTTACTTACTTACTTACTCACTGGCACTATCGAACCCGTAGGTTCATGGCCGCACGGACATAAGCTCTCCATACATCACTATCCCCAGCCAATGTTTTCCAATCATTCCCTGTATAATCTACTTCCCTCAAATCATAGTTAATGTTATTCTCCCACCTCATTCTTGGTCTACCAACTGGGCGTTTTCCCTCTGGCTTTCCTACAAGAAGCTTCCATGCAAGTCTTTCATTCCCCATACGTGCAACATGTCCTGCCCATCGCAGTCTACGAGACGTAACTGTTATTATATCTGGCTTCCTATAAAGACCATGTAGTTCATTGTTATGTAGTCTTCTCCATTCACCTGTTTGTTCATCTCTCTTTGGTCCAAAAATTTTCCTAAGTACTTTATTCTCAAAAACTCGTAATCTCCTTTCCTCCCTTAAAGTAAGAGTCCATGTTTCGCACCCAAATAATATAACTGGTAGAATAATAGTTTTATATATTTTCAGTTTAACGTTTTTTGAAAGGAGTTGGGATGTCAAGAGTCTATGCAATGCATAATAGCACGCATTTCCAGAATTGAGCCCTCATCTCTGCCAGCAGTATTCTATCTTTCTGCTTCGTCATCGGAGCACAAGTCTCACGTCCGTACAGTATTGTGGGAATTGCCATAACTTTATAAATTTTTATTTTTGTTTATTTTAGACGTATATTTTTGAACTTTCTCTATATTGTTCCACATACATAAAATAAATACATTTTAAATTTAGTTTAGGTTGACGTAACACCATTCTTGATGACGTCCACCTGAGTACGTTGAATATTACTTATTTTAGGAATTCACACTATGAGGTACATTCATTTAGGTGAAATTTAATCACTCACCTCATATTATCCTTCTTATTTTAATATAAACTAGTTTCGGAACTTAGTTTCCGTTCCATGTTCAGTATCTTCAAGACGACAGAACAACAGTCGTGAAGATACTGAAGATGGGACGGAAACTAAGTTCCGAAACTAGTTTATATTAAAATAAGAAGAATAATATGAGGTGAGTGATTCAATTTTACCTAAATGTTGAATGTGATGGTAATAATACTTTATTTTTAACAGATGAGTATCGGCAAAAATCGAGGCAAGGAGTCAAACATTCTGATATCAGATACTCATGATCCTGGAACTTTCTTGTATCGTATAGGTACAAATGTAGACAAAATAGAAGCTATGTTTGTGGAGAATGAGCACCTTAAAGATTATCTCCATGCAGCTATCTTATGGGTAAAGTAAACATATCTTTTGGTGTTATATTAAGTTTAATATGTTTCAATCCTGGACAAAAATTAAATTTTTGAAAAGAAAAATCATGTGAACCGGGAATCAAACCCTGGGCCTGCGACTTCATGTGGCCCACTACACGGCACAAATACTAACATAATAGCGTTGTTAAAAGCTCTACCATCTGCCTTCGGATGTAAAAGGATTGTATAAGTGGAAAGAAATGTTAGCATATACATGTATCTCGAATGGTGTAATGGGGATCTCACCGCCGACGTAAGGTTGGAAGACT